>OZ026502.1:6915425-7599890 GCA_964019985.1 Aurelia sp. 4 Dawson et al 2005 | reverse complement strand
CACAGAGAAAACAAACTGAAGGAGTTTCACTAATTTATCTATAATATACACCCAACAAGTAAGTTTGAAATCACATTTTCACAAAGCAAACATAAAGTTCCTGGATGCTAATACATACATACGTTTACGAAATAGGCCAATTAGTAAATACACTATACAAACAGCCAACTGACCCTGAACACACAAAAACAAGCGTAATCTTTTCACAAACCTTGCGGTATCGTCGAGTCATTACGAAAGATGAACGTCTCATACTAAACTTACAAAAGCTTAGATATCAACTTCTGGAAAGAGGCTAACAATTCTCTGAAATCAGTGCACAACTCAAGAAGATTCTGAATTATTCTCAAAAACAACCCTTAACCAATAAGAAACAGCGACAACAACATTGAAATATTCTTCCCTTTATTGTTCCATTTGACAAAACTACACAATCAATCAGCCACATTCTTAAAAGGCATTGGCACTTCATTAATAATGAACCCTAACTGAAGGAAATATGGCCAGCCATGCCCATCCTGTCTCTAAAGCAGCATCCAAGCTTAGATGATATCTTGGTACGGGCAGACTTGCCAAACACAAAACAATGAAGTACCCCTACCGTTTTGCAGAAAAGCATATAACTTACAACCTGAACACAAAAGCAACTGTTGACAGTGCTCTTTGACGGAAAACACTGGGGGCACCCACACTATGAATTAACGTTTTTAATTAAAGCTAAGAAACGTTAAAGTGGGATTAAGACTAATGATCAACAGTTGAAGAAGTTGCCTACAAAACAAAACAATCACAAGAGATATTAGAAAGGCCATGGCGATGTTACATAGCTTACTTACAACGGTTAACCCAACAACTTAATGAAATCGAGGTCGTTGCTGGCGTGCTAATCTCCATAAGCATGCTTAGAAAGGAGGTTGGTATTGCCCCTTTATCTTAATAAAAAGTCTGCAGGGCACCACTAAGTTTTGCAGGGCAAAAACATTTTTCACCCCTCCAACATTGATCTTCTAGTTACGCCCCAGGGCTACCAGGCTCTCTATAGTCCTTTGGAGAATCTGGCACCCAGGGTAGCAAATCTTTACCGTGAATCAGATAAGTGGCATAGGAAGGAAAATGATTGAATAATCTAATCGGCATTGTGTACCGATGGCGATAAAGGCATCAACAATTTTCTGTGCATTCACATCATCATCATCATCATCATCATCATCATCATCATCATCATCATCATCATCATCATCATCATCATCATCATCATCATCATCATCATCATCATCATCATCGTCATCGTCATCGTCATCGTCATCGTCATCGTCATCGTCATCAATCATTGTTCTCTATTAGGCCTTTTTAGCCTAAAGATATTGGAAGAGCCGTGGAGTGTCTTAACTTATATATTTTACAAGGTACAGACATAGCAGGGTTTGGAAAGTTATGGATTAGGCAGCACAAAGATACCAGCTCAGAAAGTTAAATTGTAGTAAAACGAACTGGAATGTGGATGAGAATTTAGAAAGTGTCTACTGAAACCAATAGACGATTCCGCAAAAGATGGCGGACCTCATTTCACGCAATGCATGATAGGAATATGCCCCCTAGTAACACATAGCTACCAAAACTTACAACTGCAGCATAAAATCTTGACCGCAGCTACGATAGATTTAGGCCGTCGCGACTTCATCGTGAAATCTATACTCTCATAAGCCTTCTCTAGCAATAACTTACAGTTTGTCTTCCAACAATATCAAGATGTAGATGGCCAGCTGTTTTAGTTGTTTCGTCAAGATTTTCAAGAAGATTTTGACGTTGTTTACATAACTGATTGAAGTGGAGAATTGTTGAAGAGACCCTGGATAAAAAAGTTCTAACAACATTCGAAAAAAGAATGAAATAATGTAAATTCTTTTCTCTTGAGACTTACATACTCTCGAGTACCGAATAATCGTCCCCCCCCCGCTTATTAATTTTTGAAAAATTTTCCAACCCCCCGCTCTTATTCCAACCCCCCTTTTATTAATTTTGGAAAAATGAAATGATATTAGACATAATTTCTGAATAAACGCAAGAAAAAGTCTCAAGAAGTGCATTCAACAGAACCAGAGTTCAAAAGTAAATGTATCAGTAACATCACTGTTCACATAAATATATAGCAGATAGGTGTTTACCTAAGAAAAGGGCTGTTTTCTATTTCTCCAAGCAGCCCCCCCCCCGATTATTCCAACCCCCCGATTATTGTTATCTCGAACCATTTCCAACCCCCCCCCCCCGATTATTCCCACCCCCCCTTTTATTCGGTACTTGAGAGTTTCATTTCATTCATTTCATTTCATTCATTTAGGGAGGGTTGCCCTTCAACAAAGTTGTTTTTCAAGGGGCCCTCCATTAAAAACATCTACAATATAATCTAAAAATAAAAGTATTTCAAACCTAATTACAAGAAAAAAACCATAATGTTAAAACCTATTTACAATAATTGATAATTTACACTAAAGAAAATATTTACAAAGAGAAAACAAATTACAATTTCAGGGCAAGGGTAGACCTTGAAACGCCGGCAGCAGCCACCCCCGATCGACAGGCCAGCCCAGAGCAACCGACGACAATAGATCCAGTCACCAGTCGCTCTGACCCGGCCGGCCAACCAAGAGCACCCGCCGCCCCCGCCACAAAGTCCACCCCTGCCCTCATCTCTAGATAGACTTTTTAAAGCTATTCAGAGAGGATGCCTGTTTTGACTCAGCTGATAGGCTATTCCATAATTTTGCTCCACGAAACGAAAAACATTTTTTCCCATTCGCAGAATTTTTCTTTGGTAACCTCACATCAGTGCCGGTATTACGGAGGGTACGGGTGGAGCATTGTGAGTTTTTTGTAAATAGGCCACACAGGTATTGCGGAGCAAGCTCATTGAGTGATTTGAAGACCATTGTTTTAGATTCAATACTAATAAGTTGTTCAATGGTCTTCCAACCCAGTACTTCGATAAGTGGTCTGCTTGGGGTATTAAAGCTGCTATTTGTTACGATCCTGGCTGCCCGGTTCTGAAGCTTTTGCAACTGGTTTATTTCAGTAGAACCACAGCAACCCCAAACAGAACAACAATATCGAAAGTGAGGCTCAACAATACCTGTGTAGAGAGCTTTCAGAGTTTCCCTTGGTAGAAAATTCTTGGCATGTTTTAAAAAGCCAACAGCCCTTGAGACCTTGGCAGAAACAGCCTTAATTTGTTCTTTCCAATCCAAAGAACAGTCAATTTGTACTCCAAGGTATTTCGTTTTTTGGACTACTTCCAGCTCACTTTCACGAAGATTTAGATCCAAATCCAGATTTGTATCTTTGAGAATGTTACGTTTCTGCTTGGTGGTAATAAGCATAGAGTTTGTTTTTGCAACATTCAAGGAAAGCTTATTGCCTTGTAGCCAGGTGTCTAGATGCCTTAGATCATTGTTAATAGCCTTATTCAGCTGAGTTATATCATTGGACTGGTGGCACAGACTGGTGTCATCAGCATACATGGACACAGTAGAACCTTGGACAGCCTGTGGGAGATCATTGATGTAAATGAGGAATAGAAGAGGGCCAAGACATGAGCCTTGCGGCACACCGACTTCAATGTCCTCTATGTCTGAAGCAACACCATTGACCCTGCAAAACTGTTTCCGGCACGTTAGGTAAGACCTAAACCATGATAGCTCCCGATGCTGAACACCATAAACTTGGAGCTTTTTGCAGAGAATTTCATGGTCAACAGTATCAAACGCCTTTTTCAAATCAATGAATACTAGTCCCACAAGCTGACCAAGGTCCAGCCCATTGTACCATTCCTCAGTATTTTTAAGTAAACAAGTAAGTGTAGAATGAAGGCGTAAGAAGCCAGACTGGTCAGGAGAAAAGAGATGGTTTTCTTTCATGTGCTGATACAGTTGGTCAAAAACAAGTTTTTCAAAGAGCCTTGAGATGACAGGTAAGACTGAAATTGGGCGATAATTGGACTTTTCTGTCTTATCCCCTTCTTTAAAAATTGGGGTGACTCTAGCAACCTTCCATGAGTCAGGAAACTGGCTTGTTTCAATTGAAGTATTAAACAAGGCAGCCAGAGAGTTTCCAATGTAAGGGAGAGCAAGTTTCAAAAAATAGCTAGAGATATTGTCAATCCCAAAGCTCTTTGCAGTCTTAATCTTGGCAAATGCAGCCCTGATATCTTTAACCTCAATTGTCTTGAAGTTAAACTCAGCCCTATCTTTGTTAACTTCATAGTCACCTGACAGAAGGGGATTGGGAACAGGGG
Source organism: Aurelia sp. 4 Dawson et al 2005 (assembly GCA_964019985.1). Lineage (NCBI taxonomy): Eukaryota > Metazoa > Cnidaria > Scyphozoa > Semaeostomeae > Ulmaridae > Aurelia > Aurelia sp. 4 Dawson et al 2005. The sequence goes on along the minus strand of OZ026502.1, from coordinate 7,595,602 downwards.
CAATTTTGTTCGCAAGATCCTTACCTACAGAGCAAAAGAAGTTGTTCATTACATTAGAAATTTCTTTTTTGTGAACAGTTTCAGTACCCAAGTCTTTGAGACATTCAATGTTACTAGACTTTGATCTCTTATTAAGCAGCTCATTAATTGTCTTCCAAGATTCCTTCATGTTGCCTTGACAAGACGAAATCTTGTCAGTATAATATTGTTTCTTAAGATGACTATTCATAGTATTGACCTTATTACGGACCTGCCTATATGAGTCCATTAGAAATTGGGACTTTCTTTTGGATGCAGCCTTTTTTAGCTTATCCCTAGTCTGCATTAGGGCCTTAAGGTCTTTATCAATCCAGGGGCAATAGTTCTCTGAGACACGCATTTCAGTTATTGGGGCATGTTTGTCTATTATCAGAGAAAACAAGCTGGACCAATAGTTAACAAGAGCATTGATATCATCAGTTTCACTGAACATCTGCTCCCAGCATATGCCAGAAACATCAGCCTTAACATCACTTTGATCTGACGTCTAATATGCAGCAGACTTAGTATCAAATCGTTCTTATTATCCGTATGTGTTGTTTTTAGTAGTGTTGATTAAGTTTAAGTAGTTTTCTTTCCTTTATCTTTGTTAATTCCCTTGGGGTAGACACAGCCTTTTGCTCCCCGGGGGTATTTGTCCCAGTAGTATTGTAAAGTAATTCCTGTAAGTAGTGTAGACCGTAATATGTATTGTAAAATTTTATTGATTTATAAAAAAAAAAAAAACATCAGCCAAGAATGCTTCCTTGTCAAAATTTTTCATTTTACGAGTTTTAATCATTTTATGGCCCTTTTCAACTGCACCATTAAATTTACGAATGCAGTACACCATATAATGATCACTCAAAGTAACTTTATGCACTCCAGCTTCAACAATGTTCCTGGCACATGTTGTAGCTACATGATCGATGATAGAAGAGGTAGTTAAAGTGACCCTAGTTGGTTCCTCAACAAGCTGTTTGAAGCTGAATAGCTCATACAGACCAGTCATGTGTTTGGTGTCATTATCAATGGGCTGTTCAGCTTGTTTTGTAGGTAGATCACAATTTGTGTCTCCTAAAAGGATAATTTCTTTCCCCTCCTTGTCCAAATAGGAAAGGACCTTTTCTAGCTTATCAAAAGAAGCAACAGGGTCACTAGGTGGCCTATACCAAGCAAGAACAAGAAAGGATTTGCTTTTGGGAGGTTCAACCTCTATACAGATGATTTCTAAATCATCAGCTGGGACATCAGGCCGAGGTTTGTATTTGATGGAGTCCCTAATGTAGATTGAAACTCCACCCCCATTGCAAGTCCTGTCCAAGCGTTCCTGCTGGTAGCCAGCCACATTAGTCAACTCTTTTGGGTAGTCTGGGGCAAGTTTGGTCTCATTTAGAGCAAGGATATGAATACCTAGGTCTGTCATCAATATTTTAACCTCATCAAGGTGACTACGAAGACCATTGACATTCAGGGATGCAATTGCCATGCCCTTCCTGTAGCCCATATGCTGATGACACCCTAGTAACATAAGTATTGCAATGGCTTCAGTTCACTCGACCGAACACAACGTTCGAACTCTTTAACTTTCTTTCAGAGTTCTCATTCTTTTGAGATTTTTCTCTGCCAAGTCTGCCGACTCTTAAGTCTACTGTTTTCAGAATTTGCATCCTTTGGTAGCAGAGGTTTTATCTGCGAAGTCTACCGTTTTCAGAAGACTTCGCAGACTTCAGGTGTCCAAAAGAATATGCGTGGATTTTACGATAAAGTTGCGACGGCCTAAGTTTATCGTAGCTGTGGTCAAGATTTTATGCAGCAGTCGTAAATTTTGGTAGCTATGCGTTGCTAGGGGGCATATTCCTATCATGCATTGCGTGAAATGAGGTCCGCCATCTTTTGCGGAATCGTCTATTAGGTAATTTTGTTTATCTTAAGCAATTTCATGATTTGAAATGGTGACCGAAAATTTACCCAAAAATCTTCATAAATGTTTCCCAACATTTCGATTCCACGGGACTTTCCGTTCAAGAAATGTCTATTCTTGGACTTTAGAAGCCCCCATGTACTCCCGAAGAAGAAGAAGAGAATTATTTTTAAACTTATTTTTAAACCTACACCGCTAAAAACCTAAGCATTGCTGTTCTTCCACGGAATTGTGTTTGAGAGTCTTCCTCTTTAGATGCGTTTTAGATCTTTTCTTTTTAAGAAAATCATTTGTCGGTAGCTAATGAATTTCGGCAGGTGTATCATTCCATAATGTGATAGCTGGGCAGTGAAAGATTTTTTGGCAAATTCAGTCCTATATCTAGGGATCTGGAGATCTTTCTCGTATTGAAGTTCGAGTGAGAAGGTCTCCGCTGGTATTTATTCCATAGCCTTCCAGGCCATAGTCTGTTCAGAGCATAGAGACTATAACCTTGCTCTGAAAACTTTTGACTGAGCTTTCTCTTCCCAAGATTGCTTTTGGCAAATGGCTTCACATCAATCAACTGTTTTGAAGAAATTTTTGAGATTTCAGGCATGCCTTTTACCTTTTCCTTGACTCGACCGAAAAATTGCTAAAGATGCATAGGCTAGTCTTTTAGCAACATAACTACTTTTTAGCGTTTCAATCAACCTCCTTTTCTTTCATTGACGAATTGCGTTGGGTCAATTCTTGGGTCAGCTGGTTCAAAACTTTGGAAAACAGATAGTAGCTATATTGCCATTTCAAAGAATTAAAAAAGACAAGGTTCCTTTGAAATATCAACTTAATAATTTGCAACATGAACATTGAAGACAAGATTGAATAATAATTTCATTGATCAGCTAGTTTGATGATGATATTTCATCGAATTCAATTTGATATTTGAATCTCCAAATGCTGGAACTGTGTAACTGTGTCCCACCGTTTCTCAAGACCACCTAGCGCATGAACAGCTGACATAGTATTGTCCTCTGGCAAAATTCGCGAAAAAATAGGAAAACCTTTGCAGTGACGTAATGTATCCACAAGTGGCGACTTCTATGACGCCATTTGGCGACCAATAAGTACTATAATAAACCTTTATTACCATTTCTGAATGAATCGTGAAACAAGGACTGGAGCAAGTACATGACAAATGGGAAGCTTTACAGGTATCGACGGAATCCATGGAATTTCAGTTACTGTATATCGATAATCAACCATGCATTTATTGCTACTGTTTTTTGAATTAGCAATAAAAGTAATTTTCAGTTCCGAGCACTAATCATTTGGGCTAGAGTCATTTCTCGCTTAGAAGGGCTATTATTCTTAATTAGATCGGATATTATACATCTGAGATCAAATCAGTCTCATTGCATGCACTTGCAAAGGCATTCGAAACAGTATAAAACTGTATATTTCCTTGATAGATTAGGGCATTTAAATCTTTCTAAACGATGAAAACCGACAGACGTGAATACTCCCAAAACAAAGAAAAGTTCATAAGAGGCTACAACAGCGGACGATATTCGATATTTTGTTACTTTTGCCGTCTAGACATGGAAAATGTCAAAGACATCCTACGCACTAACCAAGAAATGTATAGGAGTCGTCAGTGAAGAATTTATGGCCTTGTGCATGTGAAATTTATGAGTGGAATGTAACCCGCTCATGGTGTTCATGCTTGATGGCTAAGTAGAGGTTGACGCTCGACCTTTGGAGACAAGAGCGCAAATGAACTTAAAAATGTTTATACAAATGTAAGAATTATGTAATGTCTTCATTATTTAGGTATCAATTTGAGAACGATAACAGCAGCAGTAATGAGCGAGGAGAAAAATGATAACAGCAGCACGTAATGAGCGAGGAGAAAAATGGGTTCAATGGTGTACGGCGAATTGTCAAGTTATAACTAACACTTGCTTTGACGAACACCCAAGACGCTTATGGACCTGGAAAAGCCCAGGAGGCGACACCAAGAACCAGATAGACTATATCACCATCAATAAACGCTTTAGAAACGCTGTTTTACACTCAAAAACATACCCAAGCGCTGACTGCGGAAGTGACCATGTCCCAGTTATTTGCAAGCTGAAAGTAAGACTACGAAAACTAAAGAAACCTACGTCGACTCCAAAACTTCAATATGAGAAATTACACAGAGACGAAGTTTTTAAGCAAGAATACGCAGTTGCAGTTAAGAATAAGTTCATGGCTTTAGAAAGCATCGGTGAGTCAAAGTGGAACACCTTAAAGGAAGCACTAGTATCAGCAGCAAAAGAAGTCATCCCTAAAAAAGAGAAAAATGTCAAAAAGAAATGGATCACAAACGAAATTCTTGATCTAATGAAAGAGAGACAGCAAATACTTCCAAGAAATAGCGCAGAGTACAAGAGCCTAGACAAAACCATCAGAGTAAAATGCAAGGAAGCAAAGGAGGGATGGCTTAACGAAAAGTGTGCGGAGATCGAGAAATTGAAAAATACAGATACAGCTGGAATGCATAAGAAGATCAAAGAGATAGCTGGGCAGAAAACATGCTCTTCAACTGGATGCATAAAATCTAAAGAGGGAACAATCATCATGGAAAAAGAAAAGGTACTACAACGATGGACTGAATACATTACAGATCTCTTCCACGATAACAGAGGAGAGAAACCTATAATACGTAAAAATATGGAAGGACCTGAGATACTAAGATCTGAAGTGAGAGCTGCTATTGCCAAGATGAAGAGAAATAAAACAGCAGGACCAGACAAGATTGTCATAGAGATGGTAACAGCCTTAGAAGATTTTGGGATTGAGAAGGTGACTGAAGTCATCAACGAAATATACAACACCGGTGAAATACCAGAGGATCTAAGTAAATCAATCTTCATAGCGTTACCAAAAAGAGCAGGTGCCAATGAATGTGAACTCCATCGAACCATCAGCCTGATGAGCCACATAACAAAGCTTACACTGAGGATCATAATGAATAGAGCACGGAGCAGAATTCGTCCGGAAATAGGAAAAGAGCAATGTGGCTTTGTTCAGGATGCAGGAACGAGAAATGCTATTTTCATGATAAGAATGTTATCGGAGCGTGCAATAGAAATGCAGAAGGACCTATATTTGTGTTTTATTGACTACACAAAAGCATTTGATAAAGTCCAACATGAAGAATTGCTAGGAATGCTAGGGAAGCTTGATATACATGGCAAAGACTTAAGAATAGTTCGCAACTTGTATTGGGAACAAACAGCATGTATGCGAATAGACAACGATCTAAGTGAGTACACCAGAATAGAGAGAGGAGTGCGACAGGGATGCGTTTTCTCGCCTGATTTGTTTAACCTGTACAGCGAAATGATACTTAGAGAACTAGAAGATCTACCAGGGCTTGTCGTAGGTGGACATAACATTAACAACATACGCTATGCAGATGACACAGTGTTGATAGCAAATTCAGAAGAAAAATTAAAAGAATTATTAGACAAGGTAGTTGAGGAAAGCAAAAATAAAGGGCTAAGTATCAATTGCAAAAAGACAGAATGTATGGTCGTGAGTAGGAAAGATAGCCTAAAGTGTGAATTAAAAGTTGGTGACATCAAAATCAAGCAGGTAAAAAAGTTTAGCTATTTGGGAAGCATGTTGACTGAGGACGGAAAGTGTGACACAGAGATTCAGAGACGCATTGGTATAGCGAAAGATGCTTTCCAAAAATTAAGTAAGGTACTGACAAATCGGAAGATGACAATTAAAACAAAGAAAAGAGTATTGGACTGCTATGTAACGACCAATCTTCTATATGCGAGTGAATGTTGGACAGTTTCAGCACATATGAGGAGTAAACTTGAAGCGGCTGAAATGTGGTTTTACCGGCGCATGTTAAAAATTCCATGGACAGGCCACGTTACAAATGAAGAAGTTCTAAAGAAAATAGGAACTAAAAGGAAACTGCTGCCAACGATTAGAAAGCGTCAGTTGGAATTTTTGGGGCATGTTATGAGAAAAGAAAGTGTGGAGAATTTAACGCTCACGGGACTCATTGAAGGGAAGAAAAACAGAGGAAGACCACGGATAAAGTACTTGACTAGTTTGAGCACATGGATGGCAGAACGTGTACCTGAAGGACAAAGAGGGGGAATGAAAGAACAAGAACTGCTAAGAAGAACAAAGGATAGGAAGCTGTGGAAAGCCATGATCGCCCACGTCTTGAAAGGACATGGCACATAAAGAGAGAGAGAACAGCAGCAGTATTTGTAATTTGAATTACAATTTGTGCAAGTCTGTTACGCTTCCGGCAGTGTGGTCTGCTTTATTTTCGGACCAGCACATTTATCATTCATCACCAGGGAACTGAAACCAGCATATTCATTGTCTAAGAAATGTCCAGTTCTCGAAGATTCGGTTGAGGCCTCGGGCCTGCCCCTTTCGAGGAACTCGTCCCGTGCACCTTAGATGAACCAAGAGGCTATTTTTAGGGAACTCAGTCAACTTTAAAGTAAATCAACGGGGTCAAAAGAAATTTACCTAGGGGGACTGGGTCCATCTAAATATAACCCATTGTATTTGATGTTTTTGATATATGAAAACAATAGGAAGATAAGTGGCGCCTGCCGTTCCTTTGTGCTATATTTAGATTGTGTCGCTACATCTCCGTTCATTACATTAACCAATTTCTATTTTGGTTGAGATCCAATTCATTCTGGTAGATCTGGACTCAGTTATCAAAATCATATTTCCACTCTATTTTTGCTGTTATCGTCACTAATCTCTTCCACCTTGTTAGGAAATAAGTCCTGCATAAATCGGTCTTTTGTTTACGGAAGGTGCAGTAAAGCTAACGGTATTATTTTGATCTACTACATTGTGGGCAACTTGATAAACTGAATTGACGTGCAGTCCGCAAGCCAAAGTGAATACCGCAAAATGTCACCTGATCGACACCCAATTAAGCAGTAATGATCTCTGATCATCCTCAAAATTCAAGAAATCTCATTTGCATAGTAATCTATTTATACATAGATATAGAGTTTTCAGGATGCAGAGAAAACTAACTTCGTTTTCGACAGAATACCTTGCCCATATTTGGATAGGTTCGTGGTCACAGATTTGCTTTAACCCTAATCCTACCGCGGAGGGTGTGTTTTCCACCCCCTCATGGTTTTTTAATCGCTATTTCTTTGTTTTATAAGAAATTATCCCCAAACTCGCTGACTTTTAGTTTTTATATGTTAGCCACATATTTTTGGAAAAAAATTTCAAAATGGTAGTCAAATGTCACGTGACAACACCATATTTGGAGAGTGGTCGATGGAAGTTAGGTTTAGTCATTTCTATCAGTAAAACTAACGAAAATGGGTTTGATTCTTTGTGAGATAATAGAATTTACTAATTAAATCCGAAATTTGTGGTTATTTTTAGAATTTGATGACATCAGTATCCTCTATTTTGTGTGACGTCATTGATGACGTCATTACCGATGATGTCATCAGATATTTTGAAAAATATTTTTTTTTGATTCTCCATTCAAAACTTGATCGTTTCGTGATATTTTTGTATCTTTAGCAAGATTTAAACACGTTTTTCTGCGTTTCTCAAGTTCTTGGTTTTCTTGTTGGTTTTCAGGTGAAAGTTTTGTCCCTATGAGGATCTTACAATGTTTCCCATGCATCCATGATTGGATGAATTGTTTCTGGAATTGTTACATATGCTTTCTTGTTCACTTTATAGAGAAGCTGAATATTTTGTGTAGCAGTGATGCTTATAAATCTTCAGTTTTTATGGTATTTTCATTCAGAAGTGAAATTTTTCTGGAGTGTGTCTTCGTTATGACGTCATTGTGACGTCACAATGGGTAATGGAAACACCCAAATCACCATAATTGTTAACAAAGCATTGTTTTATGCCTCTGCCGAGTCTTGCAGCGATAGCTATTCGGTAAGGCACTTTGAACAGGGGGTGGAAAACACCCCCCCCCCCGGCTATGTTCGATCAAAAAAAGCCCGGTAGGATTATTGTTAAGTAGCCTATATATAAATATATATGTATATATATATATTCTCATCAGCTCCTTCTCAATGCGAATTAAAATAGATATAAAAACTCATAAAAAACACATTCTTTAAAAGTTTCGGCGAAAGCCTTCATCAGTAATGACTGTTCTTTTAATCAGACAGAGCGTACATATCAATCTCGAAATTAAGAAACAATACAAAATAATAACCTAAAGCGGGATCTTACAAGATACAATGAATACAGCTAAGGTGTTAAAGTAGCGGATGTTGACAGAGGCCGTAGGAGATAGATCAAAGAAAGCGCAGAATAAAAAACTGCTAAAGTCGGTTGCTATGTCTGTCTCGCAGGAGCGGAGAAAAACATGTGCTAAAATAAAACAAACAATTTAGAGATCCAAGAACGGATGGACAGAAAGAGTTTCCTAAAAAATAGAGTGTGTCCCTAACGAAAAGCTGAGCGCTAATATCGAAACAACACAACAACCAAAATGCAAACAAAAAGTCAAATCTATGTGTCAACCTGCCTAGTGTTTAAACCCTTAGGGGCAAAGCAATCCAGCCGATATTGCCAGAAGCTTTCCCGCATCCTATTTCCCCCCGTTAGCTTATCAATTATCTTAACACTAATATCCTTCAGAAACCCGTGGTGGCCTTCTTCAGAGAAATGTCTGAAGAATTCCACCTGGGGTACTGAGGCCCCCGAATTAAACTTACGACTGCACGCCTTGTAATTATTAAACCTAAGCCTAAAAGGCGTATTTTACACCACCTAACATATTGTACACCACAAACTATACATTCCAACAAATGCACAACGTTTGACGAGTCACAATTAAACGAATAGTTTATCCTATAAAAATACAACTTGGTAAACGTTTCGGCCAAAGCCTGCATCAGTAAACATACTCTATATATATATGAGCAAAAACATATAAATATATATATTGCATATACAAATATATACTTTATAACTAAGAAACGCAATTATCAACTGATGTATCATTGTAGTGAACTAGAGAGTCAACTTTCAGTGTTTATACCTAGCGGTATTCCAGAACGTAATGGTTTTTCTTCTGTGGACCAAGTTTACGGGGAAGAAAGCGAACCGACGTTAAAGGTTGTCGTGTCTCCATAGCAGCAGATAAAATTCTAAGTAAGTGATGATGTCATCCATCATATCCTTGTCTGCTGCTCACGAGGTTAATGATCAGCTATGTAGAGCGTCACTGGCTAAATTCGTAAGGTATTGTCGATCATTAGTCATGCTGTTGAACGGTAGATTCATTTTCTCTCACGTTTTTAAACACCTACACGATAAATCTAACACTAGACGGGCCAACAGCCTATTTCGTGTATCAGTGCAAATCAATGCAAAATTTAAACCAAGATGGCCTTGGAGAAGAACACAGTGATAAAAACCTAAACAAGGACAATTTTGCCGAAGACTAAAAGCTGAAAAGGACTTGACCGGATGGCCCCTCTAGTTTTCGAATTTAGTGGTGATCTGCTTTTCCCAGGCACTCTTGTTGGCCTTGTTCGCTTACAGATCTGTAGGGACCAAGTGGCGTACTTGATTGTGCTCGATTAAAGGAAGTACATTAAATGCCTCCTTTCTTAAATTCTGAGTGGCGCTTTTACGCAATAAGTACAGTAGAAACTCCTATAGGAGAACCTAGGTTTTCTTAGGCAGCCTGAATAGGTTCGTATAAATGGCTGTTAATTCCAGCCTGCAAGGTTCTTAAAAGAGGTTCTTATATACAGTACATGCCTTGTAAACATAAGTACCGTTTTCAGCACAAGAAATCTAGAAGACCTTTTGAGAATTCTTAAGAACATTCTTAGGTTAGGGTTATTGTTTTCAAAACTGCAAATGAGGGCAGCCTCGCTTTTGCAGAGAAACTGAATTAGGCACAACAGACTTGAATCAATGAATTAAGCTGAGGCAGGAAAGCAAAGGAAGGCCAAAAAAGGCAGAAGAAACCACGATAAAGACACAGGTATGTTTGCGTTTACATTTTCAACTATTACTTCGTCTCCTGCGACCCATGATTCAAGAAAAGCTTTGCTTGATGTAAAGCCTCAGAAAAAGGTAGCTATGGTGCCATACAGTAGAGTGCTGCCTGCACGCTGACAAGTGCCAATACTTCATTTTACTGAGTTCTTAAGATTACGTAAGAAACCATACTGCAAGAGGATATCCTATAAAGCTGGGAGACGGTAAAAGAGAGTTTTGAACTTATGACTGATGAAATTCGATGCATATTTCGTATTTTCCGATGTTGAAATCTACTTTAGATACCTAAAATTGGACCAACATGTGCGGGTACAGGCTTAATTCTTATACTGCTTGTCGTGGAAGAGAACAAGCCGATCCGAATGAAATCAGGAGGGAGACGGAGCCGCACCGAAGAGGCCTAGTCAGTAATTAATGAAGAATAGACCATTCTGTGAAGAAGACTTATATCCTTGAATCTTTGCAAGAACTGCAGTTCAAAGGTTTAAGGAATCTACTTTTTGAAGCTAATGAAGGAAATTTAGTTACTGTAAAATGAATAATGGATTCGCAAATATCGAATATTCTGTGATTAAGACGACACGCAAGCAGAATGACTTTGTTGAGAATCGATGTTGTGATAAATGAAAGCCAGTGAGAATATTAATGCAATATTAATGTTGCTGGTCTGAAGCAAAAACGTTTACAAATATGTCTAGACGTCAACGTTAATTGGAGCCTGGGAAAAAAGCGAATGTAAACAAATCATAGAGTGTGGTGACATCGCAACTGTTTCTTGCCATGAATAAGTTATCTCAGTATGGTTTACTCTTGAATATGGCTGAACTTGTTTGTGAGTAAGCTTCTCCAACAGGAGCCTTTGGCCATTGTCCTCACCTGGTCAGTACTATTGATTTGGAATTTTGGATTCAAATGTGAACAGGCCTGTTCAGTCCACAGGCTAAGTTCAAATAATACATTACGTCAAAAGTCCCTTTTCTAATCATTGTGTTCGCTTTATGAAATTGCAGGAAAAGTAATGACAAAAGGATGCAAGAACTAAAAATTTGTAGCTACGAGATATATACTAACGGGTGAGTGAGAAAGAACGTCTGCTATTTGAGAGAAAATTGGTTACTAAATATAAAAGCAATTACATTTTGCAATATCTGATTGAATAGCCAACATGTTCAATTATTTTGATAATATTTTTCTGGCGGAAATTGGTCACATTGCTCAGATAGCCAATACAAGGGAATTCTCGAGATGGTCCCTTATAGAAAGTCTCTTCTACAAAACTTAAAAAAACTGCTAAAATCACGACCAAATTTCGAGGCATTTTTACTTTGCAGCAAACTCCTATTAAGTACATTAGACAATTTAGGCGTTGTTGCTGCTGTCTTTAACACACGTTTGTACACTTGAGAAGTCTCCCTGTTTTTCTTTTAGTCTTTTCTTCATCAGAGACTAGAACCATAACTAAATTTCCGCTACCGGTTGATCTGGAATGAATAAGCGAGATTCGCACTATATAAGATTATGAAACTGCTGGTAAGGAGGTTATATGGAAATGAGAATTTCAGTTCGAGTCTGGTCCATGATTTACTTGCCATTGAAATTTCTATTCCATCAATAGACCTTTCAGCTATTCTGAGAAAGAATCTCAATCGAACGATACTTTGCTACATTTTGTAAAATTTTCGAATGTGCACAATAGCGATAGAAGCTCTAAAGCCACTCGATCGAATCTCGTGTATAAAAATGTATAAAAATAACGCTCGATCCAGGCTCTTTTGCAGAATAGCTAAAAGGTCTATTGTCAATCTCAAGGTTAGAATGTCAAATTCAATGGCGAGCAAATCATGGAACAGAATCGAATATGACATTCTCGATTTAATACTGTCACATATGTTTACTCTTTTTCTGACTCATACTTGAGCACTCCTGACTTTGTTTTGATGAGCTATTGTTGCTGTTTTTAGCGATGATATACCCAGCGGAAACCAGACTTACGAGCATCGCTCGAGATAAGCAAATTTCGATTAAACTGAATCAATGATGAATTAAAAACTTATTACACATTGCTTGTTAAAGATTCTGAATCAGTTACTTGAAACTGGTACAATGGAACGAAAACCTTGCATTTTCTATGGAAGAATGTGTGAAGAAAGTTTGAAATCTGCCAACCAACATTGACCACTGTAAAGTCGGGCTGTGTTAGTATAGGTAAATTGCATTCGGAAATCAGGTTATTTATCGTAGAAAAACGCACAAGTCCCCAACTAAAGACTTGTAGAAAGCAAACAGATGTGTGCCTCTTTAGCAAAGAAATTAGCCTCGGTTACACGGTACCGGATAGCTTGTGTATCTGATGGCTTCTATGCCAGATACGTCACTCAGTTACACGGTACCTAGAAGTCCGATGCACATATTCCTTTGGCATCCGGTACAAACAACGCTCTACTTTGAAAGTGACACAAAGAAGTATCTGATAAATTTGGGGTACCGTGTAACCATGCCTATGATGCCACGCAGGGCTATCCGATTCATTTATTACTCCGGAACATCAAGTAGCGCCAAATCCATTCATACTAATCTTATTTGCTATGGTGATCTCCAAAGAAGGCCACGCAGTGTAGAGTAGTAATGCTACTGTGCCACTGGGAACATAGCAGGCACAAAAGCTACCCGGATCCCGTGCAACCGCAACGATGTACCAGAGCAAGAGTTGTATCAGAAGGTTATTGCTATCCGACATAGAAGCTACGCAGTACCATCCAATTCAGGCCTTGTTGCAAAATGAAGAGAAATATCTCAAATTACAAGCCAGGACAAGTTCCTTCATCAATAACAACAAGATAGAGGAAGATAAGAAAATACTAGTTGAGTGAAAACAAGGTAGAATAACGCTAAAAGTTATGTAACTTGTTCCTGCCAATATGATCGATCATTAAATTGTTCAACCACAGTCACCACTGCTGCATCCAGTTTTCATCAGAATTATGCTAATGGCTAAGAAAATCGAAACAACGTTTATGCACCTTGGCAAAAGCCAAGCGCTTGAAGTGTGATATAAAATTCAAATAAATTGTTGTCTACGGATTGTACAGAATTTCCGTAAACTCAAAAGGTCATCTTGTATTTGGTTGAAAATAATAAATATAAAGAGCCCTGGTCACTGATTACCTCCACTTCATGTCTCTTCAGACCTGTATGAGAATGGAACTCATTGACGTTACATAGGGCCCAGATACTGCTAAGATCTGGTTTTTGGCAAAACAATCAAATATGACGATTGATAAGCCATCATTTGAAGATGGCTTGAACATGTGGTACATTTGAAGATGATTTGATAATAGATACAACTTTCGAAACACCGGCAATACATTCTCTATTAAGACAGCATCTAAAAACGCTCAATTGTGAAGCCTCTTTCGTTTAAGAAAATCTTTCATTAAAATCTGTACAAAGAACAAACCTCACTGTAGAAACCAGGAACCAGCCGCGACAACAAATCTGGATGGTTGATAAAAATGTCCAACCAGTGAGTTCAACGATTAAAGTTATCATATTCTAGCCCATTCAAACATGTCCTCTTATGTATGTTGAAAATTATTGATCCTCCAATCACGCACAAAAAGTGAGAGGAAAATGGCATTATTCCATGTAAAGAAAAAAGGAATTTCATCATGTAATGCATTGGCTGTTAATCCCGTTAACATCCCCTGCTGCATAATTTGTTTGGATATCCTTTTCCCGCGGTAACAAGACTTGAATGAAAGGCGCTGCCCTACATGATTACTTGTAATTTGTGTAGAACCTTGCGCCAACGTGCCACAAACAGGGTAAAATTTTGATTACTTAAGCCCTTTCGATCATGAAATTTAAGGCCGGTACGGTTTGCAATTAAAACATTCTAAAGAACTCTGTTTTGTGTGGCAAGACAATGTTTCTGGCTTACTCATTTTTCATTTCATTTCATTTTTATTTATTTAGGCACGGTAGCCCCGTCAGTCCATGAGAACTGCTTTTCAGGGGGCTGTGGCACAAACTTTACCACTTTACGATTTGACTCTTCTCTTAAAGGTGGCAAGAGATGGTGCCTGTTTAACATCAAGTTCAAGGCTATTCCAAAGCTTAGGTCCACGAAAAGATATAGCCCTCTGCCCATTGTTAGTTTTTCGTAAAGGTATCGAAAGATCAGCTTCGGTGTTTCTGAGTTCCCTGACATTTCGAGTCGACCTTTTTTCAAACAAGCTGGAAAGGTACTCCGGGACGAGACCGTTTAGCGATTTGTACACTGTAGTTGCGGTTTCGCCTCTAATGATGTCGCTTACAGTATGCCATTTTAAACTTTGTATCAAACCTATAGAAGGGGTATCGAAAATTGCTTTTTGTAACGATTCTAGCAGCTCGATTTTACTCTCCATAAACTACAAGCATTTTCTGAACGAAACTACGAACCTTTAAATCGCAGGGATATTTTGGACCATCTGTACCAGGGAGCGCCGATCTGTACCAGGGAGCGCCGATCTGTACCGATGTATGATGGTACTAGGATAAGGAGCATGATTTCCTCAGCTGCCATACTTAGGATACAAATAGAAATAATCTTCTCAACCGTGTACATGCGACATTCGTACCATATAAGTCTTATGAATAAACATTTGCCAAAAATAATCCTCTGTAGACATTAAGTTATCGCTTGAGCTCAGCATAATGACTGCAGTAAATCAAGCGTGTAGTTATGTAAGATGATTGCAATAAAGCATGTTCAAGCCAGAAAACGGGGGGAGGGAAGGCCTCGATAGAAGAGGCACCTTGGGGTGTGCCGCCTGCAAGGGTATACTGTTTTCTACTTCTAGTCTGGGCAACGGTGTGCTTCTTGGCAATTTTAGTCTGGACATGGGTATGCTTTTTGGCAATGCTAATCAAAAGAAAGTAAAATTTTGGTAATTCCTGTGAAGAAACCCAACATTTTGGTGATCCTGTTCTAGAGAAGGCGAAAATTTGGCAACTTTCTCTAGAAAACGCAACCTCATGGCACTTTCAATGTAGAATTTAGTCTAGCCAACGGTGTTATTTGCAAAAGAACTGATCAAGCCAACATTACCATTTTGAAACTGTGGGCGGCACAACCCTACCCGAAATTTAGCCGAGAGCCCCCAAGGGTCCCAAAATCGAACACGGCATCCTTGTTGCTATCCCTTACCAGCACTGTCCTAATTTCCGAGTCTAAAAGATGAATGATTTTACCGAATGAAATTTTAAAATATAAGTGTGCCTTTGACCTGACTGATAGATGAACACTTCAGTTTTGTACACTGGCTGCATACCTTATATTGCGCAGCCTGTCTGTCAAACGTGCATACTTTTTTTTATTCACAAGGCGGCAAAAGTTTCAAAGAAGATTCGTTCGGATATGCAGCTTCATCTGAATATAAAGCGTTTTCTTACCAAATAGTTGGTATTTAGGCACTGTTACTTGCAAGAGAGAAAAATGAGGTTTAGAGTTTGCAAAATACCAGAAAAGAGCAGCAATAACACACTGTTAAATGTTAACAACTGAGCAATAGAATGCTGCAAGGGTTTTCCGAAGATTCGATAATTCCGCACTATCCTTTATGCGAGGGATGTTCTTCCTAGTTGGCCAGATCCAGATAACTCGAAGATCTAATACAAATTGAATCAACCTTTCTGAAAGAGTAACGCATGGCAAGATGGTCCCTCGTATCTAGGATCTAAATGGTAGATCACTCTTTTCTCCGACCTTAACTCTACAAAAGACATTAACAACGATGAACTCTTTAAAAATCTTCAAAGCCCAGATGATAGCCTCTACATTTATTATTATTAAAAACCTAAACGAAGCGAACAAAACTGCTCGCATAGCATTTTCAGAAATAGAATGAATTCTTTTTCAAATTGCTCTTTTAATGATACCCCGCAGGGAATATTGTTGAAACAAGGTCGCATTGAAGTTTTAAAGCTATCCTTGCCATTAGCCATTCTTAAACTATAGGGTATTTTTAGATAAGGTTTTTGAACCTTTGCGTGTACTTTGCCTGTCACTGTCTTCTCTCTCTCTCTCTCTCTCTCTCTCTCTCTCTCTCTCTCTCTCTCTCTCTCTCTCTCTCTCTCTCTCTCTCTCTCTCTCTCTACCCCTAAAATACTGGTTCCAACAGAACAGAGTTAGGATACGCTAATGCTTACTTTTCACACATGATCGATGTTCCATGAATACAAACAATCATGGAATCATAACCCGAAAAAAGCTTATAGCAAGGGCACTTCCTAAAAAATCAAAGCTATTTCTGTAGAAGACACTTAAAGACAAATCTCAGGATATCATTACATAGCTGTCGTGTTTGAAAAATCAATGCTTTTGGTCACCCGTGCTTGCTTGTAATTAGAACCTGAAGAATATCCTGCCTAAGACAAGACTTTGCTGGAGAGGGAGTGAACAATTCAAAAGATGCTAAATTCCTACCGTTTGCGTAAGAACCCTACCGTTAGCGAAAGAACAAGTTCAACCATTTAATTGAAAAAGTCTGTTTGCGCTCTGAATTTTGTCTTAGCTGGAAATAAATTATTGTGACACCCCTAGGTTCATTTATTCTCTTATTCTTTGTCCATTATTAATTAATTAATTAATTTATTAATTCATTCATTCGTATTTCATTCATTCTCTCTTGAAGGACAATGCTTGCTTTTGAGGTCTCAAGAATCTTTAATCCAGCATTTCTTACGTCATCACAGTAGAATAGAACGAAACATACTGAAACTACAAGGGAACCGACGACACATGTCTTAAAAATTTAATCTGCATTCATAGCAACGATCTAATGGAGGAAAATAATTAACAAGCAACCAAGTCCGTGGCTCTTGTTCCATCAGGAATGTAAAATTGCTATCCAGAATTTCGCTATACATCAAACGAATTTGAATGTTCTCAGAGCTCTTCTTTGAGCGTTCAAATGCTTTCAGAAATTTTATTGTTTACAGTACAGCAAAATTACACGGAAGAATGCTTTATTGATAAAAAATGCAGTTAATCCATTATAAAGTTAATACATGATAGTTTCAGAAATGTAAAAATGAGGCTAGGGTTAGGGCGAAGGTTAGGGTCTTGATGGTAGGGCCCATCGCTCAGCGGCCATCAGAATGCTAGCTGGGATTATTAGGGACGGCGTAACATTTATCAAAGGACATGGCCAGAGGAGAAGAAAAATTCTTGCAAAAACAATCTACTCGCCCCGTACGAAATTATTGTAGAAAAACTAACTGCTTCATCACCATTTCCATAAGAAATGTGTCTGTCCCATATTCGTGAACAACAGATGTTGTGTATTACCACCAATAAAACCATAACAAAAACAGTTCTTGCCCTTAAAGGACAAGTCCGGGGTTGGTATAATTGTTGATAATTCAAGAGATTTAACTGCTATGAATGGTGTGTAGTACTTTTTCAATTTTTGTCTCTTTTATCTGCGAAAGTACATATTTCAATCTGCTAAGAAGTGCGAAATGATGTCATTTTGTGCGAAATGACGTCATATTTCCCAATCTACACATGTCATACAACCCTTGGGTTAATAGACGATGAGCCCTATTAGATAGGAAAATTCACAGAAACCTGAACGAGGCTGCCAAATGTGTTGATATTGATATTATTGTTGATGTTGTTGATGCTGTTGATACCATCCACATTGCTGGCCTCCATCTCGAGCCCTCCATTCGCACACTCGTACAATTACAAAATGGCGACGACATTTGGCCTAACTTACGAAGATTAATCGTCAAATTTATGAAAGTTCAAGCCACAAAAACTTGGAAAGAACTCACGACTGGTGTTCAGCAGTTGGTAAGGTTGCTTTTTAACAATAATTTTATCAACCCCGGACTTGTCCTTTAAGCATATCTTTCAACGAAAGAATTAACATTGAAGATGACAAGATCTGACTGAAAAATCGTTCTTCAAGGCAAATTACAAGAAAATTTTACATCATCTGATATACAATCCTTTCAAGCGCTTCTCATCTTGTGACTTACAATTTCATCTTCCATATGAACAATTCTACCGGGTGTCCCAAAACAAAGTATACAGATTTGGTCAACCCTAGCGACTAGAATATAGCGTCAATCGACCCAAAATGATTTTCAAAGCACGCCTCGATAGCGAACTTGTACATGGATACCTCGTTTGTTGTATCGGTGCTGTTTGCCTCCACCTCCAAACCAGAGCTTTGATGTCTTGGCCTTAGCAAATTATTGACGCGCAGTGAATGAAATCAAAAAAATTTGAACACGGCACAACAGATGTGTTTAAAAAAATACAGTTTACGTGAGACCTATCGTCAAGGAAGCTCCAAATCAGCGTCATTCACCTCAATACATCTGTGAAACTATTCCCTTGAGGATCAACGCACTATTGACATCGTCGAATCATTCCTTGAAAAGATTTTTTAATCAGATCTCTCGAGATCAGGTTGATCATAACGTATTTTCAAATTTCTGGCGGGTTGGTCATCAACAAGAGAGGAGACATCTTTGGTCCCAAAATATATTCAGACCTTCCTGTCTTGACTCCCAAGAGATCTCATAACAAATTCTTTCTAAGGAAAGATTCGACTGTCCCAAGAGGAAGCTGATGCTCAAAGGAGTACTTTCACCAATGAATAAATAGTAAGTGTTAGAGAAATTGTCGATATTGAGATGAATAAAGCTGATCTCGGAGCTCCCTTGGCGAAAGGTCTCACATAAACTGTATTTTGTAAAACACATCTATTGTGCTGTCTTCAAATTTTGGTGATTTTATTCATTGAGCTTCAAGAACTTGCTTAGGCCAAAACGTCAGGCTCTGGTTTGGAGGTGGATGCAAAATTGTCCTTTGACGACTAATATCTTCACTCTCAACGCACCGATATTAACAAACGAGGTATCCATGTTCAAGTTAGCTATCGAAGCATGTTTTGAAAATCATTTTGGATCGATTCACGTTATATTCTAGTCGCTAGGGTTGACCAAACCTGTATACTTTTTTCGGGACACCCGGTACATTTCAAACATCACATTGAGCTTACAAAATGTTACTGCTCCGTAAATATCTGCTTTATAAAAAAGTTCTCCAAATTCAGTGCAAGCTCAAAAAGTAGTTGCCCCGTTACGTTTTGAGCCGGCCATGTTATAACACAAACTTTGCACTGTCCCTTGGTACAAAACTGAATCTGTTGTACTACTTTACATGGGCATTTGCTTCCTTAGCTGAGGAAAAATAAAATCTAAATAGATTCTTAGCTGTACCACCAGGGTGACCCAAGAAACTTCATCAGCTACACTACGTCCTAAATATATTGTCTGATGTTTGATGAAATATTGAAAATAACGAGAACATCAACAGGCCCATGGAAAGATAACCCTTACCGGAAATTTCTCAACTAATTCTAGACACCAGACTCTAGTACACATCCCTAAGCAATCCCCTTAAATGCGACCTTCCAAAGTCCAAACTTATGGCACAGCTGAGACTAGAGGCCCGTGGATGATTTTTAATGCAAAAAAGCTCCAAAATCGAGACAAAATGGTTGTCCCATGTTATGCCTTTCATTGATATGAGAGCAAAACAAAATAAGACACGAAAGTAATCTAGTTCTCGAGCCCATTGTCACAACTTGCTTTGTAATGTATCCATAAATACCAATGGAAAACACAATCAACGAGAGACTGAATCATTTTCATCTTCTCAAAGCATCCATAGGCATGACAGTCAAGTTTGCAAAATCTTTTCAGATCCAGTTAGGTGTGAAATAACCGATAGACAACAGAAACGATATGGTACTTTACCATAAGTGCTACTAAGAGGCCTCTGGTTTCAGCTTTCACAAGGGTTTTCGCTTTCAAAGCTAACTTGTAACCCTGTGAATATTCAGCGGCCTTGCAAGATTCCAGTGTCTAAAATTAGTCAAAGACCTCAGGAATCGGGTTCCCTTGTCATTGAACTCCTTCAATATGTCGTTACCTTGCCATAGTTGATAAGAGATTAAACAATTTTTTTGGGACACCCTGCAGATCCCGCCTAAAGAGAGAAATTATGAAACCAAACAGGGTACGGCCTGTAAGTGAAGGTCTATCTATCTATCTCTTGATTCTTGCTTGGTCAGTTTAAGCTATGACCACCCATCTAAAACC
Source organism: Aurelia sp. 4 Dawson et al 2005 (assembly GCA_964019985.1). Lineage (NCBI taxonomy): Eukaryota > Metazoa > Cnidaria > Scyphozoa > Semaeostomeae > Ulmaridae > Aurelia > Aurelia sp. 4 Dawson et al 2005. Next base: position 7,575,456 of record OZ026502.1, on the reverse strand, counting down.
ATTGTCAAAAGCATGGAAACTGATTCAGTTTCGTAGTTTCAAGTCCACGATTTGGAAGGTATACCATTAAGAGCTCAAACTTTAATCAGGCGAAAAGATCAGTCATTCTGCAAACATTGAATTTCCCAAGACAACTTCAAATCCATCGCTACGTTAAGTTTCCTCAAAATGTTGAACAGAAAAGAGGACGATCATATCAATTTAGGACTAGATTCACACGAAGCCGGTAAAATTTGAAAACGACAGACATTTTGACGTAACACACTCACTGCAATCTCTCCAAGAATCTAATGAAAAGAAATGTACCTTAACATTATGAATCATTCAACCTCGTTTTGAAAGCGGGGAAAAAGGTCCGGTTTCACCATTTTCGAGTGTTCACATGATGCTGTTTTCAACATGCGCCGGTCATAGGATTCTGTTTTCATAATCAACAATTTTCGAAATCTGCCGGCAAAAATGTGCCGTCTTCGTGTCAACGGGAGGCCTATCCCTCACAGTTTCACCATTTTCAAAATGTGCCCGCATCGTGTGAACACAGTCTAAATGAGAATTCGAAATATTTGCCATCTTGTCTTTAAGACATTAATCATAGTTTAAAGTGACCATGCAGCATCTTAACTGATAGCCAAGCCTTAAAAAGAACCGGTGAAATAAGGTTGTGCGTTAAAGAAACAAAGAAATATTTTATTACAGACTACTGAAAAATCCTCCAGAAATTGCAGATCTGAAGTTCGAAATTTACTTGAAAATGTAGTTACTGATTCAAGTTTTATCTGGGATTTGATGACACTAGGATGTCTATCGACACAGAACGAATAAATGATTATCGTTAACAGACCAAAGTATTGATAATTGTCATAGTATTATAAAAAATTTTAGTTTATTTCTGGGTGATGATCCGGGGTAAAAGGAACTATCTACCTGGAAAGAGATGTTTCTCTTCTCAATGACATAATATGAAACATAAGTAACACTTTCTCAACTGTATTCCCATGATTGCTCATCAATTTGTATTCAGATCTCACTTCGAAATAATTTTTGTTAAGCATTAGATTTCAAAGATCCTTCTCAACAAAGATCAACGTGTCATCTTTCAAATGTGCATCCTGACAGATTTTCTCATTTTTCGTATTTTTGGTTTGGCATGCAAATGACTCCATGGAATTGAAAAATAAATCATAATTTCAGGTTCTGCAGGTATCTTGCTGGTTTTATTGAACAATTTGCTAGTCCAATTTACACCGTGTCGAAGTGGTTGTCAATGAAAGCTCTTTGAGGAAAATGATTTGAAAAATATTTTTGCTGAATAAACTGACTAAAAAAGATAGGGTGCCACGAGAAAGTGAACTATTTTTGAACATTTTTCAGGATACCAGGCAAATTTTTAACGTTGCTTTGATATGATAACTTTGGGTCAGTTTATCAAGCAAACAATTATTTCAAATCTTTTTCCATTGTCTTAAATAGAGCTATGATTAGTGACCACTTTGCATTGTTGACTATTACCCCGTATCAAGGTAAAGTTAAATTAACTTCACCTTGATACGGGGTAAAGTGAACCACTCAGCAAATCGCTCAACAAAGGAAACAAAATTCTTGATTTATTTTGCAAAGAGCCCTTTACATGCTGAAACCAAAATGCCAAAAATTCAACAACATAGCCATTGGGAAAATGAAATGGTGGCCTATGTTAAGAAGAATCTCTCCAGAATCAAATATCTAAGAAAAACTATTTCAAAGCACAAGTTCGAGTCACACTGTGGGATCTGAATGCAAATCGATCAAAAAGCATGGAAATACACTAGGAAGATATTGTATATATATGTACCGGGTGTCTAAAAAATAGCCCACCCCTCCCTTTGACTGGAAATAGGAACGAAACGATAAAATATCATCAATTTCCGAGTTGACTGCTAAATTTAGCAATCTCCAACTTACATTCACATACCTTGCATTTAAAAATCGTCCACCAAACACTGGAGGTACAAGATTGCAAAGTCAATTTACAGTGCACCCGAATCTAGAGGTTTTGAAGAGGGGCCTTGCCATGATTTGTATCATAAATACTTTCTAAAGCATCTGTAAACTTTAAGTTTCAGTTTTTTGCTTTTGAAAAAGAATAAAAGACTTGCAGACAACATTGGCAAAACAAGACTTGCAAAAACATAATAAAAATGTGGTAAGAATGATAAAGTCGTGCCACATCTTCAAAGTGACAGTGCATGTGCCCCTTTTCTTCTTTTTTGACATTTAAGATGGAATGCAATTCACAGGTTGATTCCTCAAAGGAGTAATTATCTGCAGAAAAATTGCAGCATTTCAGGGTATAATTCTTTTCAAAAGAAAAGCTAAAGATCAAAGTTGAGATTCTTTAACAAAATGCCTGTGATATCAAATGATGGTTAGGCCTTTTTACAAACCTCTGGTGTCAAGCGCACTCAAAAATTCGACTTTGATAACTCATATCTCCGGTGTTGGGAGGACGATATTAAAATGCAAGCTACGTGCATTTAAGTTGAAGATCAACAAAACATGCTTATGAACTCAAAAAGTCTTGATATTTTATCGTTTCGTTCCTTTGTTTAGTCAAAAAGGGGGTACTTGTTTGAGACACACGGTAGATACCATACAACCACGAGAAGAAAGACTTTCTCAAGGTAGTTCACTGTACTTCGAAACTCCCAGTAGAAATAAAACCAAACAATTCAAAGACTTCTGCATTTGGCAATATCATAACCTCATGGTGATGACCATCTTTCTTTTCTGTGTTCATAGATATCCTTGTTCTATCAAACCACAACAAAATTTTTGGATCCGTCATTGCTTTTTTGAATGAAGGTCGAGCCTCGGCAGTCAAATCTAAATTTTGGAGGCGTTTTCAGCAGCTTTAATGAGAATATTTTCCTGCATCATCAGATCAGAGAAGATCCTGATACTGCAAGATATTATTTTCTGACAGTTGAAACATGAAGGAATTGAGAACAGACAGATCTTCGTCCGACTCCATGTTCCCGTGAGAGTTACCAAAATTATAGGTAGATAGTAGCTCTTTACCAGTTAGTTGACTTTACACCGTCTTACCCTAGTCAATCACCTTCCATTTGAGATGTTAGTGAAAGCTGAGATGTCCTAGTGCCAATTCAAATATATAGTGTGCCTTCGCATCGTCGATATCGGTGGGCATCCCTGGTAAAACGGACTTATTCCTAGAGAAGCTATTTCAAATGCTTGAATACAAGATCAATGTTAATACTTATGGGACATCCAATATTACATTAATTTCAGGTTTAGGTAGACTGCTTCACGCGATTTTGCTTTAAACGGACTTTCATCAAGGCAAGCCGTCACGTTACGTATATCAAAAGCACTGTTGCTTTGGGACATCTGTCTGCGTGCAAACAAAATACACAACGTAGCCTAATCTGCTTTCAATGTAACAGTGGATTATCATGTATAGTAGGTACGGAGATCGCATTATCCGGAGAAAGTAAAAGGAATGCTAAGGATTCAAGCATGCACTTGATGGAATGATCAACACAACGAAGGATTACGGCGCCATGTGCAAACTTTTGTAGCATTAGCTTTCATCATTCTTTTATTCACGGTAGAGAAATTCCACGATTCTCTTTTCTTGTACACTTCTTTTTAAGTCTGTTGATGATGGATGGGATCAAGTTTTTGAAAGAGTGATTAATCGAGCTTTTGTTAAGCACTTCCAGAAGCACTATGCGTGAATAATAACTGCAAAAATCTAGAAACTGATTTCGTCCAAATCTCATCGTTAACCTAGCTGACAAATACCAATGATATTTTGATAATGTAACGAGATAATTTTGGATGTGGCTTTTATCTCACATGACTTTTGATGTCATAATATGCCAAATCTGAGACTAACTCAGCATAAGCTTTCCAGGTATGCCAAATCGGTTTCCAAATGGTACAGCTGAGCTAAGCTTGAAATACTTTTTACCAAATGAAACATAAATACAAACACAACTACTGTGCCACTCATTGCAGGAAAAACACGAAGTCAGCGAGTTCCCACAATGAGTGACACTCACAACTATCGAAGGAATTAAACTCAAAGAAACATTACAACAGAAAGAGAAATAAAACCAAGAGCCTGATAGCTGAGCAGAACTGAGGCTGTTTGATAAAATTGTCGATCAGCGGCCAGCCAGACACGGATCCCTGTGACTATCCAGGATGTTTCAGAAAGAACGCAACCCATTTTCATTCGAGATTCTTCAGGAAATAAAAAGATTTGAATGACTTTAAGACATACCAACTGAAAGCACAATCTATTTTCTTTCCAATAATATCCAGATTGGGTGGATTAATTGAATTTTCATTGCTTAAAAGACGATTACGGCAAACATGGTGGACCTCATTTCACGCAGTGCATGATAGGAATATGTCCCCTAGCAACGCATAGCTACCAAAACTTATAACTGCAGCATAACATCTTGACCATCAACGCATCGCAACTTCATCGTGAAATCGACACTTTTCCAAGCCGTCGCTCGTAATAAGTTACAGTTTAGATTTCCTACAATATCAAGATGTAGTGGCCTGCTGATTTCGTCGTTTCATCAAGATTTCAAGAAGATTTGTTGCCTTGTTTACATGACTGATTGGATAGGTGAATACAAAGAGAGATTTAATAAGCAGTTCTAAAAATATTCGAAAAAAGAATGAAATATTGCAAATCATTTTCTCTTGAGATTTGCATAACAAAGGTATTATAATAGCTTCGACCGAACACAACATTCGAACTCTTTAACATTCTTTCAGAGTTTCATTCTTTGGGATTTCTCTCCGCCAAGTCTGCCAACTCTCGACTGTTTCAGAATTTGCATCCTTTGGGTAGCTGAGGTTTTTATCTGCAAAGTCTCCGTTTTCAGGTGCCCAAAAGAATACCCGTAGATTTCACGATAAAGATGCGACGGGCTAAATCTATCCTAGCTGTGGTCAAGATTTGATACCGCAGTCGTAAACTTTGGTAGCTACGCGTTGCTAAGGGGCATATTCCTATCATGCATTGTGTGAAATGAGGTCCGGTATCTTTTCCGGAATCGTTTATTGGCGTTTTTGTTAAGTATGACCAATTTTAGATGCCGGAAAGTGATAGGGTATTTACAATGACGATAATCCACCTTTGTGAAGACATACTTTATCATTATCTACAAATGCATGTCATGAAGATGGAATTTTCTTTTCCTCTTCTCAAGGAATCATCTCAAGAGCTTCTAGGCCTGAAATAGTTTGAAAATATTTTTTCTGAATCTTTTCCCGAAAAAAGGGGCTGATTTTGCTTTTGCACCATGCTGCATCTGAAAATGGCCATACTTAAGAAAGTATCACTTCAATGATAAATAATACGCCCTTTCAACAAAACGATGCATGCTGGGTAATCAGGATCGATATCTCGCAGGTGTTGTATTGTTTCTATTGTGCTCACCTATTCTCCCGCCCTTGGAAGTTGTTTCTCGAAAGGTTTTGCCGAGTTTACTCAACTAAACAAGGTAAGAAACTTCTGCCATATACTTGCCACACTTTTAGGTACTTGCTCTTGACTTTTTGGTGTGTGTCACCATGAAATATGATGAAGGGCTTCGTTGATTGCAGGCGTAGCCGACCTTAGGCCTATACTCCCTGTTTTTGCCAGTGGCAAACAGCATATCTTTGCTACAGCAGTTCTTTCACACATTACTTTTTAACATTGACAAGATCCTTTAAAGCTTTTTCTGTAGCCAATTAGATAAGACAGTGATTCAAGTGAGAAAAAGCGAAAATACTTCTCTCTTTTGATTCAGGCGTGAATGAAAATCAAATGTTTGCAAAATCAAATGGCAGTTGTTTGTTTACACGAGCAAGTGAACATTTTGTTTACATTCACGTCAGCCCGCACAAATTTATCTCAGCGCAAAGGCTGAAATGAAGAGGCATTTTCTTTTCCTTTTGCTTGCATTAATGTCTTAGTTAGTTAGCTGCAGTAAGAGCTTTTCAAGGGTCTTGTCAATCTATGAGGTAAAGTATGAAAGTAATAGTGCCGCGACGATATGCTATTTACCATTTGAAAGTGCAGGGACTCTAGGCCTTTGGCCATCTGCGCCTATTATCAACGATGCCCTGTAGCATATTTCAGAGTGAAACACCACCAAAGAGTCAAGAAAAAATAGCTAAAAGTGTGGAATGTACATGAGAAAAGTTACTTACCTCGTTTACTTGAGTAAAATCGTCATAAACCGCTCGAAAAACAACTCCAAGGGCGAGAGAATAGGCCAGCACAATAGGAACAATACAACGCGTGCGAGAGATCGATCCCGATTACCCAGCATGCACCGTTTTGTTGAAAGGGCTTATTCCATTTATGCATCCAAACTGCATATCACTAGACAGAAGAAATAGTGTACTTTTAGATGGTATAAATTACATCTACTCGAATTTTGTCAATTCTTTAAGATTTTAAATCATCGTTAGGTTTCGTTTTTTCTGAAACACACTGTAGAGAAAAACTAGTCCTGGATGCTATTTCAATTGCCAAATAGCGACGTCTGATTAGATGTACTCTGGTTGGAAATACTTTTCAAACGATTGTACATTGTGGTAAATTTTCGTAACCTAAAAGAATATATCTTTGAATGTTCTTAAATCTCAGCAGCTAGACGATACCATCTTTGTTGGAAATAAACACAATTAAAAAAAAAGCGGAAACCTTCATCGAGGCAGGAAATTACAATTTTTCATAAAAAATTTTTCTACGTGTTTTAAACCAAGCGATGGTTTGCTGCAGATTTCGCAGCTCCATTCACTGTCCATTTTAACAAGTACAATTTACATCCAACATGGCACATATTGTAATAAATTTTACTTTTTAAAATGGCACAAGGTCATATTAAACTAATGGCCTAAGTTAGAAATCGATATGCTTTTTGGCTTCACTGAAGATTTTCTCTAGTCAGATAAAAGCCTTATGGCAAGATGCTGAACATAATAACGCAGAGTGAATAAAAATCGAAAACTGAAATTGGAGTGATTAGAGATTTGATTAGAGATTTGCACGAAGCAACTACCTTGTCAGATTTCAATGCAAATGACTATTGCTTTAATGCAGATAAAATCATGCTTAAACTGATATCAGTCAATATGTCCCAAGCAATTAAGATTAATGAAGTTTCATTCTTTTGCTATTCATAAGGCGATCGCCCATATTGGATTACACCACTATAGTTGATTGCGCCAAGAAGCCATTGTATACATGATGAATATATGCGAAAGGCCATATTGGGCAACACCACTTTAGTTCATTGCGCCATATTGGGCAAAATTTTTTGATTATCTTGTGGAATTTAGCTGCTTCATTCAACAGCTTGTAGCAACAATATTTTAATTTTCTCCATGTTGATTTTGCTACTGGACTATTTTAGTGCAGTCTAAGAAGTGGTTAAGAGCTCTTACCAATGAACAATATATGCATACTTTGTCCCTTGCTTGCCACCAATTTCGTTAAAATAGAGATCCTCGGACAATTAATCATTGATGTATGCAATCTCGTAAAGAGTGTATCTGCTAATTCGCTTAATCTCTCAAGTATAGCTTCTTTGTCAGTGTAATAATTGGTGCTGGGATTTGTTTTGCTCCTGAGGCTGAAGAGACTCGAGAAGCTACGGCATTATTGACTCTAATAAGCATGCTTACAACATCTTCAGAAGAAGCATAGGACTTGAAAACCTGAACTACAGCGTCGATAAACCAAGAACCTGTTTCGACGTTCCTCCACGCAACTTCTCCAGGCAATGTCGAATATGACATGACAATGTTTGCCTGGGAAGGAGTTGCTGTCTCCTGGATCAAAAGAGTTGTGGCATCCTTGGCGTCTTCTGTGATATCTGCAGGCTGAATAGGAGATTCCTTAGCTTGATCGTGAACTATTACCTCGTATGAGGGAGAAATGTCCTTTCGTGCAGCACCAGAAACAACTGTTTTTGACACACGGCACGCTTGAATAAAGAACAGTCGAGGCTTTGAGATTAGTTCTGAGTTCTTCTCGCACGTGATGAGAGGATGCAAAAGATCTGAAACAGGTATTAACTCACCGTCTGATCCATAAATATTACCAGAGGTGCCATGACTGAGTAAACATGTGACGAGGCAGTCTGTTTCAGAATGGTCCATCTCGGCTACTTCATTCACAATATCTTTCATTTTTTCGGCAAAAGCATTATTCACTATTCTAACTTTAAACTTCAGGGATGCAAACAACAGCTGCAAATTTCTAGCATCTATGTCAGAGCCAGCTCTTTCTGGAAGATCATTCAGGAACTCCCTATTGTTTAAAATCAAGCACAAGCCACGAGGGTTGTTCTTCATTGGATACATTTCATTTGTGTCATTAGTGCTCTTGGCTAAGGATGAACTTTTCCTTTGATTCCACGTCCCACTGTCCACTGAATCTGGAAAAAAATGGAAAATACCATTGAACAGTCCGTGTGCCCCAACGAAACTTTTATTGCAAATAATATCATCAAGATCCATCTACCCCGTTGATCGCTGAGACAAGGGTTTAAACATCACTCTTACGAATGATCAAGCGAGGTTGATATCAGTTGATATCGTCAAAGTTCAAAAGCAATCAAAGCCAGGCCAATGATTTTGGCCTTAGTAACAGTTTTAGCCCTATCTGAACCGAGTGATATCTGACCCCCTTACAGTCCGGGGTAGGGGGGATGTTGGCTCTGTACATAAAAAAGGATTAGTGAAAACAAGCTTTAGGACTGGCAGTCAGTCCCTTGGTAATTTTGTATGGAGAGTCCGAATACATAACTTAATTTACTCTAGTTGTGTTATATTCAATGATGCCATCAATTCTATTTGTTTTGGTTTAAAAACACAAAGGGTGGTATCTTTAAACATCGTTCCCTAACATTTATTTGAAAAGGCATACAGTTATTTTTGTGTCAGTTTGCAGAGGTGACTAACTTCTTATGAAAGCATGACAATGTGCTAAAATTTCGAATTTTATAAACTCAACAGTTATTGTCGCAGTTAATAAAGACAATGACGTCTCTGTGACGTCATAACTTGAAACAACGAACCGAACAATAGTCCTCTTATACTCTCTTACTGATTTTCAGTTATGGCAGATTTGGTTCTATTATCTTTCTTTTGTCGAAGGTGTCAGCTTGAGCTTAGAAGGGATTAACCTCACAACATACGATTTCAAAATACAATCTGAGATGAGAGTTATCCTCTCAAAATGAAAGGGGACATTTTTATCACTTTTTTCAGGTGAAGCATTTTGAATATAGATTTAGGAAGTCATGAAAACTAAGAAGCTCAGGTATTAACCAAAACGTAGAAGGGAAAAGCTGAAAGGGGGAGATCAATCAGCATATAAGGTCTCGACATGGCAAAACGAGGGATTGTTGGGCGTGGTTGAAACGCAGCATTTATCATGTACCGAATGAATTAATTTATGAATTCATTTGATCAAAGTGCGGCATTGAGGATGCTTCACTTAAATGATCAATACATCGGTGCCAAACAAAAGCTTTAATGCATTCCCTTTGGCGGAAGATCTCAATGTTGATGGACAAGAGATTTGCCCGACGCATCAGTAATAATGTTGCGTGGTTTACATTGCTAGTGCTGTGTGAAGACTGGGGACAGATAATGATCAAAATACATGACATGTATCTGATTTTGCTCAATACATGTTCCCTTGTTCTAGAAGTCATCGCAGCAAAAGGAGTTCTGTTACAATCGTCAACATTAATGTTTCTAATGGCTAAGAGGTTAAGGTAGCTACTTTGTATTTTCTTCGTCACGTAAATCAAGTTTCGAATGACTGACAAAATCAGTTTGAAGAACATCCAGAAAATGGGTAAAACGCATGATCAAAGGTATCTCGAAATAACAGCAGTCCATCGTATCAGCTTTAATGTTTACAATAATCTTTTTATCAAAGCAATGAATGAAATATTAATTCCAGTTTCTGTCTCTTCTTTAGTTCACCATTTTGTCAATTATGCTAATTTTCAGAAGGATCTGAAAAGATCCGAAAAATCTGACAATCCGTTTTTGGTCACTTTGCAGCTGTATTGTAAATCCTCGAATAAGCACCCCACTTGAATAGGCACCCACCTTATTTGCACAATTTTTCGATAAGCATCTCTAAAATAAGAGGTCACCCTCAAATAACCGCCCACAACATCCACCTTAAGAAATGGAAGCTTATTCGAAACATTTAACCCAGACGACTTTCTAAGGCGTAAGCTTTAGTCTTACAGGGACGGGAAGGCTTTTTAGCGAAAAAGGAGTAGAAATAAATAAGAGGTTTCAGTCTTGTCAGTCTTTATCTCATTCTTCATAACATGCTCTCAAAAATATTCATTGGGAGAAGATGAAAAGTGGGTCTTTCGAAATCCCTCTCTTACTTCTTTGTCTTTGCTTGAATTCCTTTGACATCCAGATAAATCAAAGGAAAAATCTAATAAGCCTCCCCGAAGCCACCTTGGAGGCTCAAAAATCAAATAAGCGCACGGGTGCTTACTCGAGGATTTACGGTACTGTTAGAGTGACTTTTGTATTCTTCAAAAGTACCAAGGAGCTGCTATTTGGACCAAACCGTTTTACGGCAAAACAAACAAATTCATCAAATTGGCATGAAAACTGGGCAATGTGTAGAGTGCAGCAAAGTGGACAGCAAAGTGGACCCTACCTCTAAGACTTCGATATTACTAAACGGCGGAGTCACCCAGAGCCACCAAGAGCCACCCAGAGCCATCCAAAACACACCTGAGCCAGCCAGAGTCACCCAGTGCCAGCTAGAGCCAGACAGAGCAATCTATAAGCTACCTTGCGCAACATTTCCAACAGCACAGCACAGAATGGAGGAGTGTTAAAGCTGTGCGAATTGAAGAAGATGGCACAGCCCCAATATCGAACATTACACTACTTCTTTTATCAAACAGAGATGAGGTACTAATTGACTTTAAAGTATCATTCTTCCTTGTTAAATTATGGAGCTTCTTTGAATTTTCACCATGAAGGCCGCTTGCTGCTTAGGCCCATGGCCTATATACAGCCTAGCATTGCGACATTTTACTTGAATCACATTTGAGGAAGAAGCATCATCATTTGATGAGTGATCTCAATTACACTTGATCTTTCACAGCTTGATTGAACTTAATATTCCCGCATGCCGTACCATACTTGAGAGGGGGTACTAAGAGGGGGCATGTCCATCTAGGGGCATTTGCCATAGCTATGGGTAAATGTTGGCACCTGATTGTTTATGACAAAGCTTTCATAAATAAGAAGTTAGCTCTTTTGTCACGATTCTTGCGGAAAGCTTTGCGCTGTTTATGGGTTATATTTTCAAGATGTTGCCCTGGTTATAGATCCAAACTCTGAATTCCCAAAAGCACAAAAACTACCTAGAAGAGTTCCCCCTTGACTATGATGTTCAAAATTGTCACGCAAGGTAGCTTATAGCTGGCTCTGGCTGGCTCTGGCTGGCTCTGGCTGGCTCTGGCTGGCTCTGGGTAACTCTGGCTGGCTTAGGCGTGTTTTGTAAGGCTCTGGGTGGCTCTGGGTGATTCCGCTTTTTAGTAATACCGCTAAAAATTCTGCGAACATTGAATTTTAAGCAAAGATAACGTAACAATATAATCTCTGAGGGATTAGCCTTTAGAGATTGGGGTCCATGCGGTTGGCATGCGCCAAAGAAGTTGGATTATTGTGAAATGTGAACAGAAGGCTCGACAGTCTTATTTACCAGTTGCTTGTGGCTTTTAAGGAGCACTTCAAGGAAATATTTGCAACCAAGCAGAGTGGACAAATATAAACATGAGACAACTACCGAGATCCATTTGAATGCAGATCATCAGTGTGACGCCTGCAGGGGCTTCAGTGATCATCTACGTAGATGTAGACTCTTTATGCAATTGGTTTGTTGAAAACAAGCTAAGTATTCACTTTGCCGAGGATATAACCAAATCCATTCTTTTTGGACGGAAAAAATACAAAAACCTAAAAAAGATGAATATTAGGAGGGGTCATATAGAAACACTTAGTGGTCACATATCTCGGATCTGTTTTGGATGAGAATCTCTCTGGGGAGTCGATGTCAACCAAAATGCTAGAAAAAATAAATGGCAAGCTTAAATGACAACTGTACAGAAAACAAAACTTTCTGGATTCCTCCCAAAAGCTCTAATTCAACCTCATTTTGATTATGCATGTACCTCATGGTAAAAAAAAAATCCAGTCGGCTCAAAACAAATGCATCCAATTTTATCTTAATTTAAAAAACACAGCACACATTGGGGCTAAAGAATTCAAATCTATAAACTGGTTCCCCACTAAGCACAGAGTAGAACAAAATATCTGTGTAAATATAATGAAATTTTTCAACGGAACTGCTCCAGCTTATGCTGACAAAATGTCCCATCCAGCCGACCAAAATCGAATAACGCGAAGGTCTAAGTTTAGACTAAACGTTCCTTTTCGTAGGAGTAGCACAGGCCAAAAATGTCTATCTTACCAGGGGCCAAAAATATTGAACAGTCTCGCATCAGACTTGAAATCTACCAACAATGTCAACACATTTAAACACAAGATCAAAGAAAATTTCGTCAAAGATATACAAAGGAAGGAAGATGATGTATATGTGTATTATTAACACCTCACACACTCTCTTACTCCCGATTTGGTATTTTTATAATCCATAATAGGTTCAAATTAGAAATATTTCAATATCTACTACAATTTTCTTTTCTTCTATTATAAATTTTCTTTCATTGACACCTTTGGAGTGACCATTATGGAAACAAGGTGGCTCTTTACAAGGGGAATTTGAAGGGGACATGGAAAACGATCAACCTTTTGTTGAATAAGAGATCAAAGACAACAAATATTAGCTGTCTTGATGTGGAAGGTCGTAATGTAACTGACAACAACGAAATCGCTCAGTCGATGAATGATTTCTTTTGTAGCGTAGGTAAAAAGCTTAGTGACGAAATACCGCAGCAGCCTAACCCCTTACTTTCGAATGAATATAACATCAATGAAGAAGGTACGAGTTTCCAGTTTAAGACAGTCCGTTCCGTTTCTGTAGAAAAGGCTCTCAAGAAAATGAAGACTTCATTCGGCTTTGGATCAGATGGTATTGCAAGCCTTTCATCAAAATTGCATTTCCAATTATTTCACATTCTCTATGTAGGATCTATAACCTTTCAATTGAATCAGGAATATTTCCTGATAGCTGGAAAATAGCACGTGTTGCTCCCATCTTTAAAAGTGGATCAACTGAGGATAGATCCAATTATAGACCGATCTCTGACCTAGTTTCATGATTATTCGAAAAGCTCATTTATGATCAACTGTACGAGTATCTTGATTCTAACAAGCACTTATTTAAAGATCAGTATGGTTTCCGTAACTTGCATTCGGTCGTCTCTTGTTTATTGAACTGTACAAATGATTGGTACGTAAATATTGACAGAGGGAAATTTACCGCCATGATTTTCATTGATCTAAAGAAAGCCTTTGATACAGTCAACCATCAAATTCTTTTGAATAAGATGCGTAATTACGGAATCGACGGTCTTGAACACCAGTAGTTTAGCTCTTACTTAGATAATCGCAGGCAGTTCTGCAAGGTCAACGGCGTCTGCTCCGATCCTGCTGAAATCAACATAGGAGTACCTCAAGGTTCTTGCCTTGGACCGCTTCTATTTTTGATTTGCATTAATGACCTACCTCTTGCAATAAAACGTGCAAAAGCAACGATGTATGCGGATGATACAGCAATTTCGTTCTCTTCTGATAATATAGAAGAGATTGATGCTGTTGTCAATGCTGAACTTGCCTGCCTTGAGAAGTGGTTACATGGTAACAAGCCTTCCTTGAATGTTGTCAAGACTCAGGCCATGATCATAGGATCGTCGCAGAAATTGAGGAAAGTTGATACACCTATGGTACCGGTTCCTCATTTTCAGGTAAATGGAAATGATATCGATCTTGTGAAGGAAACTAAATATCTTGGTCTCATGACGATAATCTAAAATGGGAGAGCAATGTTAAATGTACACAGAAGAAGATCTCTAGAGCTATAGGACTTTTGAAGTATGCAAAACACTATGTGCAAGAGGATACATTAAGGAATATGTATCTTAGTATTGTTCAACCACATTTCAGTTATTGTTGCTCTATTTGGGGATGCTGCGGGGCAACTAAACTGAAAACGTTGCAGAAATTACAGAACTGTTGAATTGTTACAAGTAGCCCTTTTGACACTCCAGCTGCTCGTCTATTGCAGCTGCTTCGCTGGCCGTCAATTGAGAAACTAATCAATCAAGAAACTTGTACAATGGTGTATAAATCTTTGAACGAACTCACACCTGAAAACCTATGTAACATTTTCTACAAATTGTCTGATGTTCATACCAGGGTCCTTCCCGATACGAAATACAATCTTGCAGTGCCAAAGATGAGAACTGCTTATGGCCAAAAATCATTTGCGTTTCGTGGAGCGAAGGCATGGAATAAATTCGACTCCGAAATGAAATTAGCCCCTTCGATTCAGTCACTCAAAATGAAACTAAAATCTTTGAATTGACAATATTCAAGGAAAGCTGTTCTACATCGAAAGAGTCATCGTTATTTTTCTTTTTCTCGTTTTATAGCCATGTAATTAGAAAATATTGTAAATAGGTTTATTTCTCATTACCTTTTTATTTTTTTTTGCTGGGAAAATTGGAAAGCAGTTACTTAATCTATTTTTTTAACTGAATTGTATCCCAGGGTAAACATTTTTAAAATGAAATAAAATGAAATGAAAAAAATGAAATGCTATCCTTGCCATTTTGCCTAAGGGTGTTTTTAGATTAGATAGTTGTATTTATTTAATATCACACGCCTGCTGTTAGATTTTTCCTTTTTAATTAGATTCATTATAGTTTAATATTTAATATTGTTTGTTTGGCAAACATATACATACATACATACATACATACATACATACACACATACATACATACATACATACATACATACATACATACATACATACATACATACATACATACATACATACATACATACATACATACATACATACATACATACATACATACATACATACATACATACATACATACATACATACATACATACATACATACATACATACATGCATACATTCATACATGCATACATGCATACATGCATACATGCAGACATAGATACAGAAAAAGATGCGTTGTGAATCTTTTAAGTTGTAACGTGCGTGGGATGCAGTATGTAGGTTTTAATAAAAAATTCTATAACTTTCTATTTTGGCAAAGCGTACGATGTTAGTTCCGCTGTCAGGTTATTCTACCCATGTCACCCCATTTCAAACTTAGGTTTATGGACCGGCCCAAAATATTGTAAAGTTCAGGTTACGCTTAGGGTTGGGGTTAAGGCTAGGGTTCTGATGAAGCGAAAGCGAAATGTCCATTGAATTTTGCTATACTTTCGAAATTCTCGATCACATTTATAAAGGTTATAGAGAGGAGGTTGCGATTTATAGATTTTCAACTATTCCGTTAAACATCAGACATTTTTTGGTACACCCTGTAGATGTCTAACAAAAAAGCTTTCTTCTGCAGCTTTCCTTTCATCAATATAAAATGTTTCTTTCATGATTTAGTTCATCTTAAAAGTGACTGACTAATATTAGTTAAAGTATTCTTTGGCAAATTTCAAGTTACGGCAAAACAAACACACATTACTTACCAACTGTTGATGCTGGTGGAGCTTTTACATGAAGGAGCTCTGCAAGGTGTTTGGTTCCATTTTCTCTTTTCAAACTGCTGATAAAAGCATCAAATGCCTTTGGTCCTTTTCTTGGAATTGTGTCCAGAAACAGCTCCGCCCTTTCCTTTCTTGTTCTTCCTCCTTTGATTAGCTCAACATCATTTTCTGTAAGAATATCTTCTTGGTACAGATATTGCATTACCTCATTAGGTTCAAGATCTTTCGTTAGATCTACCCGATGTTTTAACAGTACCTTTCTATGAGATTTGTTCATTATGCTTCTTAGGCTTCTACCAGCGTCCTGCCACACATTCAGCTGCCAATCATTGTTATGCTTCTGAAAAATAAAACATCCTGAAAACTTTCTGAAGGCAGGATTGAAATAACATTTACATGGCATTGAGTATCATATAAACTATAACTATTATGAAAATCAATTGTACTTCAAACTCGCATCATCTGTAATATATTGTGATCTACCCCTGCTGTGTGCAAAGTCTTAGAAGCGTTAGGCTACTACGAACATGTTTCTGACCATGGGTCAAATATGAATTCACATCAAAAACATTATCAAACATACTCCTTTTAGTGTCAAGGCATCTCAGTCACGGTCACTTTAAGGCTAAATTTCATGTTCATGTTTGACCTTGTCTGAAAATGTATGACCAATCAAACATTCAGATAATACCCAGAAATGAAAATTCGATAGGACAGCAATATTCTATCTTGAAATATCATCTCCTGGAGACATGCAATCACTAGTCAATCATAAGGAAATTGAGCCTTAAAAACTGAACAGATACGGCCATTGAAATTTTGCATTTACACTGAATATCAATTCCTGGCAAATACAAAAAATGCTTTTGATTAGCATGCTTACTTTGATTTGTCTTACTTCGAAGCCCGATTTCCACTGCAAAAAATCTTTGCGAAATGCGAAATAATTCTAGCAAAAAACCTTCTGCTCATGCGCACTAAAATTTCGCCAGTTCTCTGAGAAAAAATTTCTCTGCGAAAACAAGTTGAACTCAGTTCAACTTTTTTCGCATTTCGCTTGCGAAATAATGATTTGGCCAATCAGGATGCAGCTGATGACGTACTACCGCATTCCTGAAATGACTGAAAGAAAAGATTTCGCAAGAATATTTCACACAGTATGGAAATAGAAGAGCGAAAACAATTCTCGAGAAAAAACTTGGCGCGGAATATTTCGCTGGGAATTTTCTGAGTGGAAATCAGGCTTAATATCTTTCTAAAGAGCATAGGTCCTTCAATTGACTCTGGCTGGTCATTCTATGCATCTTATACAGCTTTAGAAGACGCTCATTCGAACCCAGAACCCCCATTATACTCCTCGGTCTCATGAAAATCAGCAATAGTGATTGATGGATCTTTTCAATGTATTCTGTTGGAACTAGTGTACGGATGAAGTTGAATGTTTCTCCATATTTGGGGGACTGGGACCCATATTCCAGTTTTGGGAATCCTAATAAAAAATCTCCTTTCTGGCACATTTCAGCATAAAAAGAAGGTACATCGAAGTTTCCTATGCACATGATATTACCTGGGGGATACTCAATGACAAAAATTTTTCTAGTTTTCTCAAAAAATAGGGCTAGTCACAATATCTTTCCTTGGGACACCCAGAATTTCCTTAAAAAATGCCTTCCACCGGCTTATTTGACTTTATCAAGAGGAAACAAAATGAAACCTTCAAAAATAAACTTATCGTAAACTGCTGTTTCAGAAAATGTATTGGTGTCATGTTTCCTCTCGTATTTTTGGGAGTATTCGTGATTAAAGTATAATTTTGCTCTCTGAAGAAGACAACAAATCTGACAAGTTGTCGGAAGAAAATTATTGCCGCGGTAAAAGTAGACTTGGCAAAAATTTTAATCTTGCTTTTAAATAAACAGTGACTATTTGAAAGTACCATTTTGAAAGACTTTGTCCAAGTTTTTCAGATTCAAGTATCTATAACGCTGTGATAACACAAGATAAATGAAAAATTTAAAATGCACAATGAAGGCCAGTTGTTCGGCTTTCTAAAACTGCATAAGAACTAGCATTTTTGAGAACTTCCAAAGTTTCGAATGTCTGCCCCTAGCCCACTATAGGATGTGTCGATATCGCGGACCTAGCAGACTCAAGTTGGTTGGCAAAACAGAGAAACACCGGCGAGTACAGAAAGCTGGAAAGAAACAATAATTTGATGGGAAGAAAGAGGGCAGCATTAATCATTTGCTAGCTAGAAAGAGACGTTCTGTTTTCACTATTTTCACACAGAAATGAAATTCAACTAAGGTCCATGAAATCATGAGGCCCGTGTTATGCAGTTTTCTGCTGGGTGTAATTGAACAACACGGACCCTGCTTAAATCATTTCAGAGTACTCATTCTGCTCAAAAGGAAGATCAAGTTTTACTAAAGCACAAGAAATGTGAACTAACATCTAATCTTAGAGAGTCTAATTAATTTCCAAATCATTTCTTCTGTGGGAAAATTTATTTGCACTAGCGGGCCTAAGCTTGATGCAGTTTGTTGCCATCGAATTTCGATAGAGAGTTAAAGTAAAGCTTATTGAAGGAAGTTCGAAATGCTTTGCAATAAAGTTAAACACAGATCAGAGGAAATTTTCAACCAGACATTCGCAAGGTCCGCGTTATTCAGCTTCTCCTGGGTGTAATTGAATAACGCGGACCTTGATATCGCCGAGCAAAATAGCAAGGTCCGCAGGGTCCACGGGATCCACGGGGTCCGCGTTATTCAGTATCTTATCTCCTGGGTGGAATAGACAACTTCACAGAAAGAAAAGGATCATGGGTAAGAAGGGCAAAATTTGACTCTTTGAACGCATGCTTCAACAAAATATTTCATTTATGTCATCTCGATGTACGATATAGCTCTGGCTCTTACTCGCTCAAAACTTTATCAAAGTTCACGGAAGACACAGGGCTTTGCATTTTCAATTTCCTTTTCTGCATGGACTTTGCTAAATTCATGTTCTTCGTTCACAAACTGAAGCTTTGCTCGTCTTTGATACTCCTTCTCAAGTCTTTACTAGTAGACCCTGCTCATCTTTTCGATATCCAAATTCAACAGCGAATACGCTTGATTTGCAAAATGAAGGCCACTCACATCCTTATTTCAAGTTCCAAGAAGTCTCCTTGCCGTATCTTTCCTCCTTAAAAAAAATACGGTTGCAAGATTTATTTGCCCTGTTTGATGCTATGCAGGTTCTCAAATCGATTCAAACATACTCTGTGAAACCCTTCTGAAACTGTATGGGGATGTTACCAAGAGTGTCAGGGGGTGAGCAACGGGGGTGATTCAAGAACGGGACTAGGGGGCAAAATATACAGAAGCAATTCTCATATTTTTCTCCCCACTTTTTGTAGATGGGTTTGTTTTTCAGAGAGCCTTTTATAAGAAACTCAGCTATCAGATCACCAAATATTAGGGAATTTATCAGTAATGAAAAAATACATGTTAATAAGAACTATATATTTTACTGCCTTATTTTAACATTGATCTTATTTCAATTATTCGCACATGCACCTGTCAGCAGTTAGCTATGTATCTGAAAGTCTTTGTTGGTAGATGCTCCGATAGGTTTATTGTAAAGAGAAGTGGGTTTCTGTATGTGCTCCAATCGGAAGATAGGACGTTTACACGTTTTTGTATAAGAAACTTGGATCAGGCCATAGAACTAAAAGCTTCTTAATTTCACATGAAATTTTGTCCATTTTAGTACTAAAATTTTCTTAATTGGTTTCTTATTTTTGAATGCAGCATTAGCAATGTGGTCGCTTTGCGGCAGATATGATTTGTGACATTTGAAACATCATTTTGGAATGAACAGTGTTCTGTTATGTTGAAAACACAAATGTTTAGATAATATTGCTCAAGAATAAAGGCTCAACGATCTATTTGCTGGAATATCCACATGCTTTTAACTTTGAAAAGTTCCTATCTCAGACATAGCACTAGAGTTTCTTAAAATTTTGGCCATCTTAGTACTAGCCTGAGATCAGGCTCACCAAAAAGTAAACGCTCACCAAAAGTAAAAATCGAAACTGCGGAGGAGAGGAGAAAGGGAAAAGGTGACTTTTTCTTTTCTATCCCATATTCTATTTTTATGGTGAGCCTGATCTCAGGTTATCTTAGTACTAGTTTCTTATAAACCAGTTTCTTATAACCCTTTATGACCCAATGACTGATATATCAGTCATGGAAGTTGGATGTGCCTTTTTGCACAGCGGTTTCTTTCCCTTTGCTAACCAGCCTCGTTTTGGGTTCCAATAACTGCCTTGGACCCCTGTGGGCTGCAAGATCGTAAACAGTCTGCCTTTGGACAAAATGGCCGGTGTTTCTCCAGTAAATGCTGCAGAAGCAATTTCACTTCGTTGGATAATGACTTTGTCATCGAAAAATGCCAACTAGATATTGTTTGGAATGGCCTAAATGAAGAAAGGGGCTTCGATGAACCTGTTCAGAGTGAGGGAAAATTTATCAAAACTGGATGTGAAATGGAAGTAAGAGCCAATATTGATGAAAATGAAGGAATTTTATCATGGAATACTTCTTTTGATGCATTCTGCATTTATGACTTCGTCGTTGGAGAGACCTCCATGTTGGCTGTAAAGCTCAAGATTAAAGTGTTCGGCTATGTGTCCGATCATAGAGGGTGAAATTTGAAATTCAATTTTGAGAAGTGATGAACATCAGAACTGGGCATATAAGGTTTCATTTTGTTGCACATACTTTGTTCTTTCAAATGATGTCAAGAAATGATTTTTCATTGAAGCCTTCAGCTGCCCATTCCAGGATAGAAGATTTCTGCATTTTCAATGATGCAATGCACATTACAATGTTCTGTCTGAAGATCTGTACTGAAATACATTCTATTTGTAATTGAAACTATTTTTTGAAGGAACAGTATCTTTGCAATGATGTATAAAAGTTTGAGGCAAAAAACCTAAATATTCTTTGATTTCTGACTGTTTTATCACAAGGTGGTCTAATTCAGATGCAAACTGGAAAATTAAGTTGGGTCATAAAGGGATAAAGAAAAGTATAACAGAACATAGAAGATGCTCTTGCTTTCGATAATTCACTCAAGTAATACCCTCATCAGCCCCATCACCTGAAACAGATAAGCAGAAGTCACACAAAGTGCCAGTCATTATTTGTCATTTGCTTGGGAAGGGGTGGCAGTCCTAACCCTAGGTCCATTTAGCCTACAGGTTAAAACCAAACTAGTTAAGCTCCTCAAGCATTGCTACCCTGATGTCAAATTTCAGGTCATCTTTAATCCCCTTTAATCCCATAGACGGCTCTCTTCACTGTTAAGATTCAAAGAGCGCCGTTTAAGCTTAATGTGCTAAGGTGTTATTTATAAATAAATGTGCAGTGGTTGCGATGGCACTTACAATGGTAAAACCAAAAGACATTTAATTGTTAGATGTAGAGATCACCTAGGGATTAACAAAGCAGGTCAAAAGATAAAGTTGAACTTCTCGTCCATAGGGGATCACATTTCTAAATCTGGCCACAAAGCATCTTTTGATGACTTCAAATTATTAGCAAAACAGATAATCATGTTGACCTCCTGATTCTTTAAATAAAACGAGTCACGCCTTCTTTGAACTCCAAAACATCATCTACAGTATATATTCCCATGGTTGCTTTTATTAGTACTTATAATTAGTATTAGTACTTATTAGTATTAGTACATTTTAGTACTTGTTTTTCTTCTTTGTTTTGTTGTTTATCTTACCTTATTAGGTACTTCTTCCCTCCCACATGCCACGTTTCATTTTAGTTTAAAAGGCCCTCATGCACATATTCTCTTTGCTGAAGATGACTCTGGCCAGAGTCGAAACGTACCAAATCACAATATG
Source organism: Aurelia sp. 4 Dawson et al 2005 (assembly GCA_964019985.1). Classification (NCBI taxonomy): domain Eukaryota; kingdom Metazoa; phylum Cnidaria; class Scyphozoa; order Semaeostomeae; family Ulmaridae; genus Aurelia; species Aurelia sp. 4 Dawson et al 2005. The sequence continues at coordinate 7,553,744 of OZ026502.1, read as the reverse complement.
TCATAACTAAGGATTTTCAACTGGATTGTCAAAGTTTTCTTATTTTCAACTGGATTGTCAAAATGTTTCTCTAAAATAACTGGATTGTCAAAGTCACCACAAAATGTCTTTTCTTATCGTTGTCCTCATCCCTTGATCCTAACCCTGGTTTTGGCAATTGAAAAGAGGAAGAGGGGTCTACTACTAAAGACTTGGGATTGAGTATCAAGCACAAACACGGCACAGTTTGTGAACGAAGCACATGAATTTAGCAAAGTCCATGCAGAAAAGGAAATTGAAAGTGCAAGCCCTGCGCTCCAGGTAAGTGCTGTGTTGATTCCATGAATTTTGATAAAGTTTTGAGCGAGTAAGAGCCACAAGTTTATCCTATGTTGAGATGACAGAAATGAAATATTTTGTTGAAACAAGTGTTCAAAGAATCAAATTTTGCCCTACCAACCCATGATCCTTTTCTTTCTGTGAAACGGTCTATTGAATATAAAGGACCTTGATATCGCTGACCAAAATAGCGACGTCCGCGGGGTCCGTGTTATTTACCTGGCCCTATAATGAGCATAAATTCTTGATCCAAATTTAACAAAACATCCCACTTATTTGTATTCAATGTAGTCATGTTTATGACGCAAATATAACTGAACAGGGCATTTCCCTTGTTTTCCGAGCATCTCAAGGGCATGACCCGAAAATTTTACAGGGGCAAGCCCCCGGACCACAAACATCCTTGCTACTGTATGCTCACACTTTGCCCCCCCCCCAAAACCAGGCACCTGGCCACACCACTGGTCATTAACTTGCTATTTAAAACAGTTTAGCATTTTCATCTGTTTGCCAAAATGCAGTATGGATACGGCTGGTGTAATCTGCATAATGCAGGTTGCATAATGCAGGTTGCAGGTCATATTTTATGGCCAAGGGCTGCATGGCTGTACAAATAGGCTGTCACCCACAAGAAGGATTATATTATTGCAAATTGTTGGTATCTGAGAACTACTGTTCCTGTGGAAAGAAAATTGCCACAGGATTAGCAAATCAATGTCATGAATTAAATTGCTTGGTTGCAAGTGATTAATAGACCTTTTAGCTATTCAGCAAAAGAGCCTGGATCGAGCGTTATTTTTATACAATTTTATACGCGAGGTTCGATCGAGTGGTGTTAGAGCTTCCATCACTATTGTACACATTCGAAAATTCTACAAAATGTAGCGAAGTATCGTTCGATTGAGATTCTTTCTTAGAATAGCTAAAAGGTCTATTGCCTCTGACTCAGATCTTGATGACCATAAGCCATTGTTATCAAATCAATGGGGAATCAATGAGTGACATCATTCTTTTCATATTCAATATGCATAATACCTAACTTGATGCAATTGCATTGTAATGGTATCCTGAATAAGGTTGTGGATTGTCATGAATCTGGTATGTTTGACCGAGGAGAATTTTGTGGGAACTTCACTCATTCGTAAGATTTTTTCAAACAATTTTTTCAAACAAATTTTTGATGGATTTTCTCAAAAGCAAAAAGGATTTTTTTTGCCAGAGGTGTACGAGATTTTCTGGGGATCAATGAAATGCAATTGTGTTTGTTGCCTTCTCGGAGCAAACTTTTGAGTTTTCCACATCTGCCCTTTTCTGTTGGTCCTAATCCAAGCTTGAAAATATGGACTTTGTGACTTTTTTCTTAACTACCGAAATTTGTTTTATGCTCCACAAGAAACTTTGACAAAGTATATCATAAAACAGAAATTTTTGATATGCATTGTTAAGCTTTGAGAACAAACCCCCTGAAACTAAAAAGCTTAGTGTCACCAAGAAGGTGGCCCCATGGTACAGCCATGCAGCCCTTGGCCATAAAACATGACCTGCAACCTGCATTATGGAACCTGCATTATGCAGATTACACCAGCCGGTATGGATATGTATATAGTAAAGTTGCAGTCAAACAAAAAGGTATGAGGTGCATTTCAATGGTTGTACTTGTATCATAGGAAGTAGGCAGATACACAGCTGGTTTTAGTAGTTTCCTGCTCCATCAATGCTGTCACCCTATCACTTTGTCTTTGGCTCATAGGTTCTGCACAGCCGCAGAATGGATGGTCATGGATCTATCCCAATACACAGTCACAAGCGCTTCGAGTTATCCATGCCGCGCAATTACAAAATGTTTAGTAATAACAGGCCGGACTGCAGAGTATGGCAGTTTCCAACGAGATCTCGGGTGTGCAAGAGCAAAATATCGAGTGTGCAAGTGTGCAATTTGATCTAAGTGTGCACTTCAAGTGTGCACATGAAATTTTGAATTTGTATTTGAAAGAAACTTTAACAAAAATAGTAATAATTGTTGTAAAAAATATACCAATTCAAAGGCTTTTCTGTCCCGTATTCCGTCGGAAACAATTTGGGCCTAAAATTTGATTGCACACAGAAGACAATGGGCATTCATAGACTTACTACAATGAGTCGAAGATCTGAATTATCAAAACAAGATTGCCTACACTGACAGATACAACAACTGTAGTAAGTCTACAAATTCATCAGAAATTCCAAACTTTCAGTCACTTCGTCTGAAGTTCTTCATTCAGTTGTCACTCTGGCAAAATAAAAGCTTCAAACAATGGAACCACACCCATATTCAAATGTGCCACACCCTTTCTCAGTGTGCAGTGATATTTCAGGAAAAAAATCTTGGGTGTGCACTTGCCATACTCTGCAGTCTGGATAACAGGACTGCATACTTACATGCATTGCATGTATAAGTTGTGTGCCGATATGCGCATTTTCAATTAAAATTGGAATACCAAATATCTGCGCGCCATTCTCATCTTTGCCTATGAAAATCTCCTGCGCAGTTTTCAAGCTTCCCAATCTCGTCGGGTAGTGGTAGTGTCGTGACCGTGTTGCAGAAAATTGCGGTCAATTCTGCTTCAGATATCGTTGATTACTTGATGCCGGGCATTCAAATGCCTAAGTGAGCGGAAAACACTTACCAAAGATTTCCTGGAAGCTTCAGTATTTGGCTGTCTCTTTCCAAGTGTTAACATCAACTTCAACAACAGCAACAACATCGTTGGATTAGTATGAAATGATAACGAGGTTGGCCCAAAGCGTCCATAAGAAAGAGAGAACAAGAAGAGAAACAACAACGCGGCGAAATCACCACGAAAAGGAAACAATGTGTTGACAGCATACAACCAGCATACGTGGCAAGAAGACCGCAAAATTACATGTAATTTAATCATAGTCAACCAGAGTCTTGCTAAAGTACTACCTAAAATGGCAGGTAAACAGGCTTTGAAGCCGAAGAAACAGAGATGGTACCTTGGCGGGATTGCTGGCGCAGGAGCTGTTTTGTTTACTCATCCTCTCGATCTGTTGAAAGTGGGTATAAATGGATTGCAATATTCCATTTTAAATATATTCAGCATTTTGGGTCATTCATATGGAAGGGGAGGAAGGGCCCTCCCACTACTTTCACCAACGTCTTGGTTTTAGTCTTAAATCTGAACTCTAGGGTGTCTCTAATCTTTTAGCAGCTTAGCTCGACCTGCAAAAAGGAGGCTTTGGATAGCTGCCTCTCTATCATAAACCAGTAAAAAGCTCAAAATGGGCATCACCCTGATGATGTCTGATGAGGTACTGACCACTAGACCTGCATATTTTTGGACGACCCCTGAAAAGTTGTTCTCATTTTCTATTTTCAGTTTCTGAAAACTAAAATCCACTTGTGATCGATCGCTTAGTGGAATTGGGCCGCTAAGGGGGGAGGGGGTTTCATTAAAATCCGTTAAGTGATCATTGGTGGAACTTATGGAATTCTGATCAAGAAAATTTATGTTTATTTTCAATTTTACACGCCCTATATGATGATTTTTGCAAGCTTTTGCTGCCATTGCTTCAAAACATCCTCATGCAATCTAATGAGCGGTCGATTTAGGCCCATGATAATTTGTGGTGACTGGCAGCTTGCATCATCAGAATGACGGAATAGAAAATACTTAAGTCCGCTATGGAGGGGGAAGGAGGGGGTTGAAAAGTTAGCAGCCAAATACCGCTAAGCAATCACAAGTGGATATTTGGATGACCTCTAAGCTGGAACGGTAACAAAACCTTATCAGCATTTAGGTTTTGTCTTCATTGCAGCTTTTGGCTGTGATTGTCTGACCCCCCACCCTCCCCCATCACAGTCTGAATCATATAAGTGTGACACAAGTCTGGGTCAGTTCTGCCCGACAGTGAGGTCTGCCTTCATGTTATATACTGTAATTGCTTATGATCTGCAAGTAACAATTGCTTGTACAGACATCTGACCCACGTTTGAAAACATGTATGTTACACCAAATATCTTTGGCATGGAGCAACATCAAGAGCAATAGAAGAAAACTATTGTCCTTAGAAAATTGGCATGGTGTAAACCTTTGGCATAACAAAAATTAACTTTCCACACTGAAATTTTAGATTTTGTGAAAAGATTCCTTCCATCGGTAATATAAACTCTGAAAATGACTTCAGCCAGCATTGTTATACTGAGATTGTGTCATGGTCCCAATGCCTTGTTTCTAGTTTACAGAGTGTCAATTCCAATATTGCTACAATCCTGGTCAAAATAAGCTGGGACACAGGCAAATTTCGGCGTTTTCATGATATTTTCTAAGATATCGACGCACAAACTTATGTTTCGGACCTTCTAATCCCCCTTCCCCCCTAATTCAATGTTGAGATGGTCAAATGGCGTTTGATCCAAGCAACATTGAAACTGGGGGAGCGGGGGGGGGGGCACGTAATCAAAGACTGAAGTAATGCAATTTTGTGACTTGTTCCAAGTATTTTGACCAAGATTGTCTGAAAAATAGTGATTACTGCTTATTATAAATGTTTAAATAAATCCAAATTTGCTTGCATCCGACAACCCCTTTTACTATGAACAGACAGCCACTTAGTGTGGGCTAAGCTCCAGGGCACTTCAAAGTTTTAAGGTTTCATAGTTACTTGTTTATCCATCAGAACTATGATGTCATCAAATTATGAACGATTTTCCCTTTGCGTTCTGCAAAACTCCCCTACTGTATGAAATCTGCAAGTGGTTTTCGTTTGAAAACAGCACAACTGGGAAAGAGGATTTGAAAACAAAGTTATTTTTCGAGTAAGTGCCAGTCATGCGCCTCCGCAGCGCAATTGTCTTCTTTTCAAATGTGCCTTTTCTCAAATTTGTACCGATTCATTTACTTTCAATGAAATTAACTTCACTCCAACAAACTTGCATTCACCCTTGGAGGGGATTTAATCATCCACTGTGCCTGAAAAATAGTAGTCCAGAAGCTTTTGTTGAAGAAGAAAGCTGAGGTCGCGTGTCGACAAGGTGGTTTTAGGCAATGGCTGAAATATTGAGGAAGATGATAAAATCCTCAGCGCTTCTCCCTTACTTAAGCATTAATAACTTTGGCTTCGCTCACTCTATCTTGACAAATTTTGTCTCATTCTGCTGTGCAGAATAAGCTCAGCCTATACTGTAATTAGTCTTTGCTGTAACATTTCATGAGGTACGATTTTTCACGATTCTCCATCAAGTTCATAAAACTTATCCGGAATTGTTTATTCTAATTTTTTTATTTTTGGGTAACCGTTGGATTTTCCCCTTCCACGCAATTTTACCCAGTTTTTTGCATTACTAGGAAGACTTTGATGTTCTAATGTGGAATCAAAGGAATTTACCGAAAAAGCGTACTAACGTATCCCAGAATTATGGGGCGTTCCTTGTGGAGCGCCGTTAGGAGAACCGAGGAATTCATAAGAAACCGGACCTCAGACAATGCCCCTAAAGCTTTTCTAGCATCAATTAGTCACATTCACAAGAGCAGCAGAGTATACAATCCGACGATAGTGGAAGAAAGCTTAGAACCCTAATGTTTTTCATGTTTCATATACTGTAGGAATCTGTATGTTTGTGTAAAGCGCAACAATTTTGCCACGCCCGCATTGAAGTTAGTGCCCAGCAAATTTAGCAAACAATGCCCTTTTTGGCATAAGTGGCTGAGAAGTTACTTCTTTTGTTAGGGATGATAGTGGTAAAATTGAACGCAAAATTCTCAATGGATTCTCAAGCTATGAGTCATTGTCTGTTAACAACCATTTTCAGACAATCCTGGTCAAAATAAGCTGGGGCATAGGAAAATTTTGGCGTTTTTATGATATTTTCTAAAATATCGACACACAAACTTATGTTTAGGACCTTCTAATCCCCTTCTCCCCTAATTCAATGTTGAGATGGTCGAATGGCGTTTGATTCAAGCAACATTGAAATGGGGGGAGCGGGGGCACGTAATCAAAGACTGAAGTAGTGCAATTTTGTGACTTGTCCTAAGTATTTTGGCCAAGATTGTAGATATCAGCTCAAAAGATATGGTATTTGTTTGGGATACAAACGGCCTATGTTGTGAGCCTCAAGGAATCCCCCAAAAGGGCTCCTCATTGCATGCGCACTAACAATTTACTTCAATGATGTAATATGCAAATTAGCTTGACCGTTGAGAAGTAGAGCATAAATCAAAGTATTGATGCGCATGACAGTGTGAGCCCTAGCGTTAATTCACTATCAACAAAGCTGAAAAACAATATTGCAAAACAAAAGGGTCAGTAATTTGTTTCCGCAACAAGCATTAAATAGACAGCAAATGTGTGTGTATGTGTGTGTGTGTGTGTGTGGGGGGGGGGAGGGGATCAAGAACTATACATTTTTAAATGGTTGCCTTCTTCAAGTAGATGAAAATAAACAGGCTGAGTTTGAGAGAAGGTGCATTAAAGTATTTATTCTTCGCTAAACTCCTTAAGTTATAGGTGTTGTCCTGCAGAGACAAATAATCACAGCTTTTGTCTGGACCCCCTCCTCCCATCACAGCCAGAAGCTGTTATGTGAGACAAAACCTGAATGTTGATTGCCCCTAGGTAAACATAGCAAACAAGCAAGCTGACACAATTTGTTTGTTAAGGCTGGTTGGATGTGTGGCAGCTCTTAGTGTCATGGTGTGGTGGATTAGCAAATGCCTTTAAAACACCCTCAAAATCTGAAACAAGATTTTCTTGTGCTATATACATAGGCAATTTTGTTACCCCATGGTTTACCTCAGGTTTTCAATGGAGATGGCATCAATGACAATGAAGAACAAAAGACACTTTAATCCTTGATTTTCTTTGGTCTTTGACATCCAGTATTTAAGTCTATTTTCACTTGTTTCCTGTATCATGTTACTCGCAAGGTACTTGAGCAATGTTTACACATCGGAAAATCTTCAATAAACCTTGTTTTGAAATGTACAGGAGGGCAAATGTAGTCAAAAAGAACATTGCAAAAAGCCTTTTAAGAAACTCATAAGAAACTGTGAATATATATATTCAAAATCTGATAATTTTTAGAAACTTTCAGTACTGGCCAAAATTCTTGGTTTCTTATACAAAAAATACTGTATGTGTAAATTATGTTGGTTGGATTTCAATTGAAGCATTTCAACCAGACATCCCCTCAACAGAATACTGTACTGTATCTCCATATTTGTTGCCATGGTGGACTGCAGGCAACTTTCAAGTTGTTGCTACTGTGTATTGTGCTCTAGCCATTCGGCCTCTTGTTTCTTCTAATAGTTGACACATGCTTATAGTTGACACATGATTATGGTTGACACATGATTTGTAGTTATCTCTATTCGATTGATAGACTGATCGATGCTCAAATTACAACTCGGGGACTTTCATATTGAAACTTAGGACCATACTGTTTCTCTCGATATCATCATGTCCAAATATGGAAACCATATCAACACTAAAAAAGCTGAGTGCTTGCAGCAATGGTGGATGGGCCTAAGTTGGCAGTCTGGTCCTAAAATGTGTTAGAATTTAATTTTTATGGTGTTAACCATGAAAAACCAATAGAAAAGCCGCAAGTGTCTAATGAATTTTTCTTCCATCCAAGAGTCAACAAACCTTTCGCTTAGAACAAGGAGTTCCTCATTTTGAAGACCAATTAGCTTCCACAACCTTCACTGCAGCAATAATGAGAATTTTGAAATGTCAAAGGTTGCAGTGAGAGCACACATAAATCTGTGCCTGGCCATCTCAGTTTTACTTGAAAGTTCATAAGTCTAGTTTGAGCGAAAATCATGACTGTTGTTGTTGTTGTTGTTGTCATTGCCGTTGTTATACTAATTGGGATTTTGTCTTTCGTCTAATGCAAACTGTAAGTTCAAATGTCTAGCATCATGCTAGAATCAATAGAAATTGTCATGTTAAAAACTTTGTTCTCTTTAGGGTGTCCCAAACTAATTGTGCGCCGGTTTACATTGCTGCTGCGTTATGTATTTCTTCCTTATAGGTACCTCTAAGGCACTGTTTACATGGTAATGGAACAATTTGGATCCGTCACAATTTCTTACCGTTTCATTCCCATACAGTAATGGGTCAAACTCGCAACGGTACGCTCTCGCGTTTACACTGTACCAGATCGCTTGGCATTGTCTATTGTGGTCAGTTGTTAGCAACAAACCTTTTGTCCTTGCATATTGTTCTATTTCTATGGCAATATCACAAATTGAAAAAAATGACGCAATACAGCTATTTAAGTGACTGTATGTTCAGAAAGGTTAAGCCCACAGAGCTGTTGTGAGAGAAACTCGCAAATCCTCGAACATCCTTTCGACAGCATTGCCTGCCACGAGTTGAAGCTCAGATGGATTAATGACAACAAGAAATGATGCAATTACCATTAAATAGGTGATTCGTAGCAAACTTACGATGTCAAATCTCCAGATTGATAACGTTTAGACATGGTAATGTTCTAATTTGGCACCTTACCTGTAGCCTCATTGACACCCATAGAATACCCTTGATTCATAGCTTATCAAAGTTGCAATGGCAAGCGTTTACTCACTGCCAGATCACTGGCGCTTGGCTCTCCTAGCTGTATCAAACACTTTACGGCTAAGCGTATCAAAAATTCTGACAGATCCACTTAGCATGTATAAACTTGAGGCCGTTTCCTAACAGGTTTGTAACAGATCCAAAGCGCTCCATAACTGTGTAAACGGGGTCTAAGGAGACCCTTAAGTAGACAAAGTGAGCTTGTGAACACGTAATTCTCTTGCCTTGTATTTTAATCCTTTCTTTTTCTTTTTTAAATATCTATATGTTTAATTGCCTTGGGGTAGATGTTGTCGTTTGCTCCTCGGGGATCGCTGTACTGTAGTAGTATTGTAGAGTCATTTCTGTAAGTAGTGTAGTGTAGCTCATATTGTAGAGTATTTCTGTAAGTAGGGTAGTGTAGTTTGTAACATATATTGTAACTTTTTATTTAATATAGAAAAAGTGAACTTGAGCTTTAACAACTATCCATTTTTTATCCAATATAAAATTTACGACAACGAAATTACCTAAGACATCACCTACAGACTACAGACTACAGACTACGAGGACGATACCATGAGGAGCAGAAGACCATGGCTACCCCATGGTCATAGCATAGAGACATGTAACTAAAGCTAAATCTAAATGTGCAATGAAATATATTAGTACAAAATGCAACGCACAAACAATTTCTACTGATAAATACTAAAGTCAGGTTCACATTGGATGTTGGGCAATTGCTCTGTTTTGGATGTATCCATTTAGTTTCACATAGGATGGAAGCTAAAATTTACTGAACTTGGAAATTAAAGTGTGAGTTAGACTGTCGTCTGGACTAACATAACACTGAATTTGCCAACATCCAATGTGAAACAGGCGTAAACAAGTGAAAAATGAAAAACATCCAACAATCCATTTCCAATGATAAATGGTGTTTTGATAATTTTAATCGTATACACATATAGATTGTATTTCATTACACATTAATTTTTTAATCTTGTAAGCATTTTATTTGGTGCACATGATATACATACTTCTTTTTGGGTATTAATGAGCATTTGAGTTTGTCAAATCCGTCAGGTATTCTTTGTCCTATCGATATTCAAAAGTCAAAATTTCTAGCTCACCCGTACTATTTTGAGATATATATGTTGCATAATCCTGTCCACAGGTGCATCTTCAAACGCAACAAAAGGCAACTGAAGGATTGCTGTCCATGGGAGTGAAGGTTTACAGAAGTGAAGGATTCATAGGTCTTTATAATGGTGTCAGCGCTTCAATCTTAAGACAGGTACTGTAGTTTTTTGTAACTATTATTACATTCTTAAGTCATTCTTACATCATTACATTCTTACATCAGATCTTCAAGAGTTACTGACATTTTTCATAGCATTTTTACTCCGTTTAAATTTTTATTTAACAAATATGTATTTGTGATTACTGGGACTTTCGATCTACGAATATTTGAAAGGACTTCTCAAGTCAACGTGATGTTTCTGTACCACCTCCCTTGCTCTGAGATGAAGATGGAAATGATTGTACAACTAGTTCCTTTCTGGCAGATGTCGTAAGCTCTGCCTGAAAGTGACGAGAGTATGTACTGCATAACGTTTTGAAAAACTTGTAAAAACTTTGCATTTGCATTTATGAATTAGCGATATATTTGGCTTTTGGTGTCAAGAATTGAGTAATTCAGAAATGCGTGTGTTTTGCTGTTCTTTCTCAATTGGACTCACTGTAGCATATGACTGTGTACTCCGGCACTTCCACGCTCCCCGTTAGCAGTGTACTCGGGCACTATCACGCTCCCCGTTAGCAGCCTTGTCAAACTGATTGGTTAATTCAGCAGGTTATGTTCAACCCAAATATTACTCATAGGGAATTACTTTCTTCTTTGACCCATGATATTATGCTGCAGATGACCTACACGACTGTGAGGTTTGGAGCTTATGAAGTCATCACAGGAAAATTACTGGAAGGCAGAGACGGTGAGTTGTCTTGTCATTCATGCTGTAGATTTACTGCTAAACACGATATTACACCTCTATTAGAACTAGGCTTTTTGGATACGCGTTGCATAAACTGCCTTGCCGTCACGAGGTTGTGAATAGAGCAGCTGAACGCAGTACGCAGTGAGATCTTCATATTAGGACATTTCTTCATTCTTCGTCACATCAGTAACATCGCTCTTAAATTTTGATTTAATGAAATTGCACCATTCGCTGGCAGTGGTTAGTATAATGTAGTATAAAGAATCTTCGAGCAAATCAGCGACATGATATTTATTTAAGTTAAACGCTTATTTAACTTATTTATTACATTCCTACACCAACACTTCATCATTTCATTCAAAGCTCTAAATTCCAACAGAAATACTCCAAAATTCCCTATTATCATTTAAAGTGATTAAAGGAACTGAATTTGGATGAAAAAAGATGATGCAAGACAGTTTTATTAATTATACGTTGTCATGGGCTTTTATGATCTGTGATTTAAGCCTGGTTTCCGTATAATCGCAAGGAGTCGTAGAGAGTCGCAATGAGTCGCAGAGAGTCGGAAGGAGTCGGAAGGAATTGCAATTATTGTGACTTGATATTTACATATTTTGATATTTAATATTTGATTTTATTAAGGAGGGATGCCCTTCAACAGAGTTGATTTAGAAGGGTCCTCCACTTAAAACAACTACTTACAATGTACAATATACAATTACAGAATAAAAAACCAAAATTACAATTTAAAGCCATAATTTAAAAACCTAATGCAAAGTTTACAAAATCTAGTATAAAAGAGAAAGAGAAAGTCCTAAGTAGATTTTTTAAAACTATTCAGGGAAGTTGCCTGCTTGGTGTCGGCAGCAAGGTCATTCCAAGCTTTTGCTCCTCGATAGGAAAAACATTTTTGCCCATTACTTGAAAACGTGGGCTTCCATATGATCGCAAGGGATCGCAAAGAATTCCAACTAACATCACATTCATCAAATTTCAAACCAAAATTGTGATCACGGAAATGAGATTATCCCCCAAAACAATAGAGTTGTTATCGCAAGGAGTTGCAAAAGTTGTGAACAGTGGTTTCCATTAATCGCAATGGATCGCAACGAGTCGCAGTGAGTCGCAGAGATAGAAAATTTTCTATCTCTGCGACTGCCTCCAACAGCGATCGCAAGGAGTTGCAAGGAGTCGCAAACAAAGTTTTAGCCGGTTTCCATATGATCGCAGAGAGTCGCAAGCAAACTTGATCACTTTTATTGCAACTTGCTGCGATTCCCTGCGACTCCTTGCGATCATATGGAAACCAGGCTTTACTTGATAATCAAGAAAGCTGAAGCACCTGAAAACACTGGCCAAGAGTTGTCGGATTACATTCCTTTCGCTGATCTGTGGTCTTACTGGCAGTTATTCGTTTAACTCTTACGGTTAAAAGCAAACAAATAATAAATGAAAATCAAGCCTGAATTTTTTACCAGAGCATGATTGGCCTGACATCAAAATTTTCGAATGCATGGTCATCCTTCGTTTCATCGTGATCCCAAAGTTGCTAAGCCTTGTTTACACTATACCAGACAGCCATCGTCACACTGCGATCTTTGTATCGGATAGGGTGCTGTTTACATCACATCAAAGCTATCCAATACAATACGTTCCTTAAGATCAGAGCAAACATCACTTCTCTTCGTAGGTGATATGAAAATCATTCCGGCTGGATTTGGCAGGCCTAACTGGCATGGAAGTTAAGACGCGACGATAGCTATCAAATAGAATGTAAACAGTCGCCCTATGTGACAGAGGTCGCTCGGTAGCAGACGCGACGATAGTTGTCCGGTGTAGTGTAAACGGGCTTGCAAAATATGTATACTTCAAACTTGCCATAATGGAAGGTTCATGATGGCTGATGATTACGTTTATTTCGATAGACAGCTTGCCACGTTATTTGGTTGTTGTTTTTCAATTACTGTTATTGTTTATATCTTTTAGATCCACTGCCTTTCTACCAGAAATTCACAGTAGGATGCTTATCTGGTTGGTGAATTTTGTCGTTAGTGAAGTGACTTATGTTGACAAAGTTATTTGGTTAACACTGAGAACATAGTTTGAAAGACGCTGTGCCGTTAGCCAATGTCTAGAATAAAAGGCGAACTATTTACGATCTCAATGCACTACATATAACTTTATTCCGGGAAGAATGCGTGAAGAAAATTGTTTGACGAAACTGCTACAAAGCTTTGAAAGAAATGTAAATTCAAGCAGATTTTGAACATTTTTCAAACCTTGAATCCTATTGTCTCTTCTTGGTTATTTATGATTGTAGGACCTATACCACGTTCACCTAGAGTATCCACATTGACATGTGATCATCAATTGTTCATGACGCCAAACAAGGGAAATACTAAGGATTGATAATTCATTGTTTGGTCAAATTCCAACTAATATCTGTCAATTTTCTCACTTCTTCTCGTGTTATCGGTAAATTCATGAAAACCCTTTTTCAGGAAATTGCGTATTTCCTTTGAACCCCTTTCCTTTCCTTTGAACTTTTCAGGGAATACCTTGCCCTGGAAGTAACTGAGAGGGATTAAAAAGAGGATTAATTACACCAGATAAGTAGCACCAGTGAGCGCTTGTTTGCCTGGACGATGCCGGTATTACTTTTATCACTTCAAAAACATTACCCTTTTTATGACTTCAAATAGATCTGTATGCAGCTAAACAGTAAACGCTTTTTGGCTGTCCTGACGAGTTCAGTCTTAAACTGTATTGATATTTTGCGATTGAAATGGTCTCTTTCCAAGTTGACAGTTTGCAAGGAGACGCCTTAAGCTTGGAAGTCGGCCCACGTCAGAGTCACAAAAGTTTAAGTGTTACTTTTGATTTTGATCAAAGATTTAATCATCTATTGTTTAAATAGGCTGAGTGAACAATTTATGATAACCTTTCAAAGATGGGTACTTATTTAGTACGCCTGGTAGCAGTGGCTTCTTTCATCATCATTATCTTCTTCTTCGCTAAGTGCCATGCTCTTCAAGGGTTTGGACTATCATGGCTAGGGCTTCCATCTACCAGGATATTTTTGTGACTGTAGTGCGTAGGTTCCACTTGTGTTGTTGCTGCTTTCTTTGTTGGAATGGTCTCTCCTTGTCTGCTTCTGCCACTTTTCCATGGAATTTTCTTGTTGATTCTACATTTCCATCCTCTTGCCGCGTATTGTATGCTCGAAAACATGCATTGCCTCAATGTTCAGCCATTTACAGCTTTCTTCTCACACTAATTTTTCTCAAAACTGCATTGTTGCTAACACCATCTTTTACAAGTTTCTCTTAAATTTGCAGGATTTATTGGAGGCTTCTTTGGAAATCCTGCTGACATGGTAAATGTTAGGTAATTATCTCTTCTTTGATATTAATGTGGTAGTTATTGTCGTTAAGTTTGATATATACATATATACATATATATGATCTGTCTTATAAGTTTGGATGAAAAGTTTGTCTTTGAAGAAACTAATTAGGTCATCCATTGTTCATTATTGAACTGTTTTTGTTCTTGCTCTATGATGTAGCTGTAGTAATACTATGTACATTTGCGCATTGTATTTAGAACAAATAGACTTTATCTACAGGTTTTTACTTACGTTAGGTTTATTTTTGCCGGACGACATGGAGATTAAGCATCAATTTCTAGGTATTTTCAGGTAAGCATGCCCATGAAATTAGCAACCTTTTCCATTCCCTGTGTTGTACTGAAAAGAAAGGGTAGCGATTGTTACCGTAACTGCAATTTTACCAATGACTGTTCTTTGATGTTATTTCATGGCCATGATTTGCAAAGGCCAAGGGATTGAGAATTCATGTCGGCCAAAGAAACTGAATTAAACAGAAAACCTCTATGTAAAGTATTTGGAGTACCAGCATTTTTTGTCGTTTATGCTATTTATTTTGACAAAGCAGATTTCGAAAACCAAGTTGCTACATGACTAGTGAAAGAATTTCACTGAAATTCTCAGATCTACGGCCGATTTATTTGCATTTCTGCAATAAGTGCAGTGTATAGAATGAAACCTGGATGAACTGTGATACGTAGCCCATCTTGATAAGAAGCGCATAATTTTCAATCTAGAATTTTTGTACCAAAATAACTCGAAGATCAGACGAATTCATGGTATTCAGATAAAGCTCAGCGCCATCGTTCGAACGGTGCATATTTGCTGATTTGGTCTCAAATGTTTTTAAAACAGTCGTGGGCACAATGTACCTCGTAGAACTGAATATTTTTGTAATATCATGAATTGTGTCTATGCCATTTGTAAGGGTATTTTACTTTTTCCCAATATATCGTATGCCTGTATTGTTTAATGTCTTTATAATATCTTATAGCTTGATCTCTTCTTCTGTTATTCCTACTGAAATATCAAGAATGGCTGCATGGATACCTTGATTGCATGTCTTGAAGCTTCCTCTTGCTTCACTCTAATCCTTCGTCATTTTCTCATGATTTTTAGCTCAGAGGTAATCGGTTCAAAGAAGATCTGCGAAATATTTCTATCTTAAATTATATGCTGCTGGAAATAACATACACCTTTACATGATACGTTTAGCGAGGTCGTCCATAACATACACCTTTACATGATACGTTTTAGCGAGGTCGTCCAATGTTCATACTTTCTCATTAGCAAAATTTTGAGGGACCAAAGCAGCTTTGTCAACCTTGGATAACGTCCGTGCAGTAATCTAGGAATTATCCAGTTGAGCAGAGGCTGTTCAATGCGATAGAGGGATCGCATGATAAAGATATAGAGGGATCGCAGTAAATTTGAGGTTATCCAGTTATTTAGAGAGACAGCACACAGTAAGCTAGAGTGGTACTTCGTGTCGCTGGAGGGATAATCCCTGTAAATGTGAAGTTATTCAGTAAGTAAGAGGGATAACATCATGTCATCGGAGGGCTACCATTAGTAAGGGAGGGGTTATTTAGCTTATGAGAGGGATAGGAAACATAATGATAGAGGGATAAACTGGTGTCGTTCATGGGATAATGTTAATAGAGGTATAACATCGGATATTTCAGGGTTATTGAGATACATAGAGGGATAATTTGCAGTAAGGTACAGGGATAACATCCTATCCTTACATGGATGTACAGTTTCGGAGAGGGTTAATGTTCAATGCTATCGAAGGATTAAGAATTTCTAAAGACATTCCGCAAGGTAACAAATTTATCCATGTAGGTTACTGAATAACCCTGAAATATCTGATGTTATCCCTTCATCGAAATGACGTTATCTTTCTATTGCACTGTTTTTTATCCCTCTCAGTAGCTGAATAACCTCTCACTTACTGACGTTATCCCTCCAACGACACGGTTTGTTTTATCCCTCCCACTTATCAGATAACACCAAATTTACTAGGATTATCCCTCCAACGATACGATGTTTCTCTCTAACTTACCTGACATGATATCCCCGTTAACAGCTTCTGCTTTTCTTAATAACCTCCAAGACTACTACACAGACGTTACGCAGGTGGTTTGGCACACATCTTCATGTTTGCAACTTTTTAACTAATTTCATGCCACATAGTTCAATTACCTTCACAGGATGCAGAATGACATGAAGCTAGCTCCGGAATTGCGAAGAAAGTGAGTGTTGCATTCATTGCGTTCATATGTATTTTCATAGAGGAAGGAAAAGCTTGCGACTTTAAGATGGGGGAACTGCTTCTTTCCCCCTGTATTTGATTGCTTGTTTCGTTTTACTATAAGAGTGAAGTAGTTGTGCAATCGTTTTGCCTCTCAATTTTAAAGAATCTTCAAGTTACTTACCATGAGAAGAAAACCATCTAAGATATATATATATATATTGTCTACTCAATCAACTGATGGACAAAATTCAAAATTTAGTTTATTAATGAAGCGCTATTTAGAGATGCGTTTTTCACTTTGGAAATGTCAATAGTCACTGTTCCGACAGTGTGCTTTATATGCAATTCTTAGATCAAAAGGACGTGAGCTGTCAAACGTTTCCAATTGTTTGATTTGCCTTGAATATTAACAACGCACTGTTTCTTTTGTGCGAAATTTTATTGGATCACATGCTGGTTTAGAATGAATGGGTCCTTCTT
The DNA here is from genome assembly GCA_964019985.1 of Aurelia sp. 4 Dawson et al 2005. NCBI lineage: Eukaryota > Metazoa > Cnidaria > Scyphozoa > Semaeostomeae > Ulmaridae > Aurelia > Aurelia sp. 4 Dawson et al 2005. The sequence continues at coordinate 7,536,748 of OZ026502.1, read as the reverse complement.
CTACTATGTTTGCTGCTGCTTCTATTTCTTGTTTGCCTAGTGAGCTACGCTTCACTCAGTATGTAGTTTGCGTAACGAAATGTAATTATTTTGTATACTTTATGACATAGGACATGACTAATAGTATACTCTACATGTGAATCTCCATTTGATGAGCGATGCGACTTTATTCGAAGCACTAATTTAATTATGCTCAAAGGATCACCACCCCGTGCTGATCGTTTCTTTAACAGAGCGATTTGACGAAAAGTAGAGACAGACAGTACTCTGTAGTGCTCAACTATTTCTTTGGCGACTTTATTTATGTCGAACAATGATTGCACATGGGCCAGTGCGGACAAGCCAAATAGCTCGGCATTTTTGGCGAACAGAAATCTCCAGTAGAATGGAATTTAGGGCTGAATATGCAACTACCTGATCTAATAGGTATCGATTGCCAATGAAGAATGCCCCTATATTTCAGCAGAAGGCGAAAATAGCTGTAACTCCAATTATGAGAGACTAATGTGTCTACCGTTCCTCCACGTCACAAGACATGATGCCACATAATAGCTTCAAAAACGACCCTGTTATTTGGTGTAAATGTAGCGAAAATGGCATCTGATGCGCCAAAATAATCTAAACATTTAATCCTTAGCAAAAAGCCTGAATTAGATTTAGGATCTTTGCAATTTTTTTGTTTTTAGGTTTGAGAATGATAAGCCAGTTTCTTAAATTCTTCGTTGTCGAAAACACTAAAACCGTTGAAAAACTATGATCAAGCTTTTCAACGACTCGACATGGATGGACAAAGAGAAATGTTTTTCGTGGTGTTACTGGATTTAGAAATGGATTTGTGTAAACTTATGCGCGAGCATTAATTTCTCGACCAGCCCGTTGCAAAATTTGGTTAGACGTTGTAGTAAAATGCTGTGGCAAGACGTTTCCCGTATCATAAAGAGTCGCAAGAGCTGTAGACGTATTATTAGTTCAGTTGATGAGCGAAACTACGAGGATTGCGTTGAGTCTTTTCAGGTACCCTAGCTCTTACCTTAGAATGCATATTGTCGGTAACGTATGTCGGAAGATGGAATTGCTCTTTGGATCTAATTTACTTTGTCTCGGGCCACGGTGTTTCCTGTGATACCGGATTAACTAGTGCAAATTACTACTGTTTCCATGCAACTGTTCCTTAAATTTCAAGGCAGAAATATTGGTAAGTACATTGCCTAACTTAAATCAGCATCCTGTTCCGAAATTATGAGGGATCTTTGAGAGAAAGCCCCGTTGCAGAAACTTTCAAACCAGCATGAAATCACGATACAAGTTTTACAATCATTTCTGCTGCACTAATGTTACAGTGGTTAAGAATTAACTAGCTACTACACTGAGTGCTTGTGAGCTGAATGCACATTGGTTATTGCATAAAACAAACGAGTCAAATTCCGATTCACTGCTGACCGAATACGATATTTTTTAGCATTTTCTTGTTGAATAAAGTGTTGAAATATATCTGTTGAGTAAAAAGATTTCCTGTTTGCGAGCTGTGGAATAAAAAGTATTTGGCCGATATTCAAGATTAAAATATCTATTATTCAAAGGCCAATTCAGATGTGAAAATTTTGTTTGGTACATCACTCATCTTTAGGCCCCGTCCACACGTATACGTTTACGTTTTGTAAACGCATAGAATGTTTTCCGTCCACACTGATCCACTGAGCGTTTTAGCCTGTCCACACGTAAACGCCAAAACAATGGGAAATGAATGATGAGCATGCGATCTATGATGTCATCGTTTACAAAAGTATGCGTTTACGACCGTTCACATGAAAACGCAAAAACAGTGTTAAAAAAAACTGCAAATGATTGGTGAATATGAAGTCTGTGACGTCACCGTTTACGAAAGTATGCGTTTACGACCGTCCATACGGAGACGTGAAAACAGCGTTTTCAAAATTTATCCACTTTGGAAAGCGTTTTCGAATGTATGCGTTTAGGATAACTTGAAAGCCGTGTACGTGTGGACAGAAGGTGTAAACGTATAAGAATGTATGCGTTTACAGACGTAAACCTAAACGTGTGGACGGGACCTTAAGGTCCAACAATTAGAAACAAATGTACATAAGATGCAAGTGCGGGAATGAGAATTTCATTTTCCGTTTTAGTTCATGATTTACTTGCCATCGAAATCAGCATTAGTTATATTGAACTTAAAGTTAGGCGCCTAGTAGAGCATTGAGTCTAATGGAGCGTGGAATTATATATTCCCGTGCTTGCATTTGTTCCAGTTTTTGGATCCTGAAGATGTGTAATTTTACCAAGCAAAATTCTCTCATCTAAGTTTGCCTTTGACTGATAGATTAACATCTTAGTTTTGAATATCAGCCACATGCCATCTATTCCACCGCCCGCCAAACGGTTAAACTATTTTTGACTCACCGTGTAGGTCAATTTGATTTTGCGAAAAAGACTTTGGTGTAAAATGTCCAAAAATGACCTAAAACACTTAATCAAATCATACTTGATATCCTCACACAGGGCAGTTCTCAAAGCTATTTCCATCCCTTAAAGAGTTTCAGTAGGCGTATTTGTAAAGAACTGCTAAATTTTGTGTTTCCGAAGTAATATACCTGCAGATATCGACCTTCTTAGAGGTACTAAGCCAAAAATCACATTTTCGACTCTTAAACGAAGAGGGGAGGGGCAACTGGTCTATTTGAATTCCTCTGTGTGGAGAGATATTTTGTGATTTGATTGTCTCCTAATACATTCCTCCCAAGTAGGGGAGGTATGTGTTTATCTCAACGCAATTTCCTGCGCAAATATAAACGCTTCTGATTTTGACATTGGCACTGAAATTACCTGCGAATGACGATTGTTTTGAAGCTTCGTTCTGCTTTTAGTTACAAGCATGCACTGGATGGTCTATACAGAGTTGCTGCTGAAGGTATTTGTTTTCCTGACTTAAGAGAGTTATCCTCATTCAGCTTTGTTAGACCCCAGAAACACATCAAGTAGGTCGAGGCAAAAGAGATTCGAAGGTTTATGTTATTAAGCTCCTCCATTTAGCAGTTATATTTCCAAGGGCATAGTACTGACATTTGCATTTTGATTTCAAAGGAATTAATTCATGCAAAGCTGTACGCGTATAAAGAATTTCCATTTTTGTGAAGTCGTCGTTCAGGATTGATGATAGACTTAATGCTTGCAAAAGTTGAGTCTGTCTGCTCATTGGAGCTTTTCCTGACAAAATCGTTCAGTAGGAAAAACAGATTTTTTATAAGTAGAAGTGATTAGAAATGTACTTGATAGCAGATGGATCTATTTGATCAATTGAAGGTTAATAGCGAAGTGTGTAACTCCTTCGGAACAGGAAATTTTTATTGAGCTATTTACAAGTCTAATCCCCCAGCAAGTGGAAAGAATGGACCTTTGTAACTCTAACTACATCTATATGAACAGTCTGATCTTGTTTTAAAAGGAATGGTAGCGACATATTTTAAGTAAAACTTTGAAGCCAATATCTATGGTTCTTTTGTTGAGAGATTATTGGAGGAATTTGATCATAGCCCACATTATCATGTAATATTTAACATTTGGCATGATGAATTAATCAAACACAGGCTTAGGTCTGCTTTGCGTTCCCTGTTTTAAGCACACAGTACGCTCAGGCAAGGTACTGATTTCTTATTTTACTTGAAAATGCTAGAGTATCATTAAGATCCATGCAAAAGACATTCAGGAAATGTTTCGAGATAGAAACATTTTGCCGCCCTAGAAACTCTTGTGCGTGCATTAGGTTTGCTCACGAAACAACATCAACGATATTATTCCCCATTATATGAACGATAAAAGCCAACCGGTTCTGACTCATTCTTTTGTACTCCCATAAAAACATAACTGTTTTGGAAGAAGCTTTTAACTTAGAATTAATAAAAATATCGGACTTGTTAGTAGTAACTAAGCGAACCTTATATACCAACAAATCAAACTACATGATAATTGAGCCAAGACAGAGAAAATCCCCCAAAAAGATTAAATTAAGCATAAATGGGGATAACATGAATTGATCTGACTGTGTTAAAATGTTTGTGTCTTGATAAACAGTAATCTTACATGGCAATACAGCATGCCAATACAAACATTGCAAAAAGTATCGGTATTATAGCAAAGATGAGACATTTTGCTCCAAAAAGCATCCTACTCAGTATATACAATGCCTTTATATGTCCACATGTCAACTATGGAATTATTATCTGGAGAGGAGCTTACACAAAATTTGTAGGCCCTTTGAGCAAAAATATCAAGAAAACAACAAGAATGATGTTCTTCAAACAGCGAAATAAACCAAGTAACCCCTTTCTAACTGTCTAAATTCCGTGAACCTAAGCGACACATACAATCCAGAATGATCAATGTTCATGAATACTATTTCACATCAGCACAGTACAGAATTTTTCAGCAATTTCTTTTAAGTAACTAGTGAGAAACACAACATCCAAGGTAGACGAGCTACTTTCAAAAAATTCTATATTCCTGAAGCTAGAACGAACTGTAGACGAAGCTTCATTTCAAATGTTGGCGTTAAGATCTGGAATGAGTTACGCGAAACCTCAATTTTTGGTTCAAAGTTATTGATTGCAGACTACCTTAGAGTCTTACTGTCGTTATATAAACAAAGCACGAATTATTGGCTTCCAATAATTCATTCGATGGGTTTCTGTACAGAGGAAGGTCATCAGAAAAGGTTCGGTTCCCTTTGACTCTTACCAATAGATTTTCAGCACAATAGTGATTTAGGCTTCAGCATCATTCAACCGAGCCTTTCATACAAATATGTACAAAAATATCGCTGCGAAAACACTGGTGTTTCATGACCGTCTCCTGTGTTGATTAACCCTATAGTGGTTGGGCTATTTGATAGTACTATTTTGGTTGGGGGGGGGCAAAAAAGCCCCCCCTACCTAACTCTTGACTGGTAATATTAAGAGCAACCAAACTTGGTGTGCCAAAAGCCTTAGGCATGTACTTTCTGTAAATACAAAAATTAAGCTAAAAATAACCATCATTTTTGCTCACGTCAGCATTTTCCTTTGTGTGGTCAAGAAAAGCGACAAAATTAGCCAAAATCAGGAAAATCGCGATAAAATTACATTTGGAGCACATTTTCCATCCAAACATGATACTTGTGATAGAATGCATCAAATAACACTACATTTCAAGAGAAATTTGTAAAATATTCCACTTCTGCTCCTTTTTTCGCGATAATTGAGTTTTGAGAATTTGCGATTTTGCCTGGGTCAGTCCCAGATAATTGTCTCCCGCCCCCTCATTTTTCAAGATATTTCAATGAAACTTTTTGAGAATTTGTACAATAAATAGTTGCAAAAAGTCAAGAAGTTTCAGGGCTATAAAATTCTTCCTGACAGAGTTATTTAAAAAATCTACTAGGGGGGGGGCAAAGTTGCCCCCCCCAACCAAAATAGGGTTAAAAGCAACTGATAAAAGCGAGGCTATGATCATATTTATAGCGACAGTAAGACTTTGAAATCCATGCATAGCAAGTCTCTTTCTTGGACTTCCTTTTTTTAGTTCCTTTCCTCTGTCCTGCATAACTTGTCTTTGCTTTGTTCTTGTGGTTTTTAGAATTCGTAGCAAAATGAATGAAATTATCGTATAGCCAGTATTTTGCTTTATACTCTCATGTCATTAACCACATAGTTGAGGGCAGAAAGGTTGAAAGTTCATTAGGGGTAATTTCATTTGTCTTCTTAAGCTTTTTTAGTAAGGTAGATGTTTTTCGTGTACACGTAATCGCAAACGTTCCTTGTCCAGCTATTTTCCATCGATTATTTACATGTAGCCTAAAATGCTTGCTTGCTTGCTTGTTTTCTTGCTTGCTTGCTTTCTTTCTTGCTTGCTTGCTCTCTTGCTTGCTTACTTGTTTGCTTACTTGGTTACTTGCTTGTTTTCTTGCTTGATTGCTTGCTTGCTTTCTTTCTTGCTTGCTTGCTTGCTTGCTGTTTGCTTGTTTGCTTACATGTTTGCTAGGCAAGCTTATCCAAGCAGATAGGTAGATCTTACATTTTACATAATTTTGCTAATTTAGAAAACTAAAACGTAACTTTTGGACATATAATGGTAAGGATTCATCTGCTGTTGGGCCATCCGATTCTTTTCCGATACCTTTGAAGGTGATGATATTTTCGAGGAATTTCATTTCATTCAATTTGTGATTCGATTTGAGGTCACAATTTTCGAGGGCTATTGGAACCAAAGGTAACTTGATTTTGGCTCTATCATTGTAAGTAATCTTTCAGTTTCACGGGGAGTAAGTAGATGATCTAACTTTTGAAAATATCATGCACGAAAGATGGATTTTGATTTGCGACATCCTTCACATATCTCACAGAGAAGTCCCAGACGGTGCACATACGTTGCACCCCTATCTCAAATGCAAACTGTCTTGTCCACATGAAGATCCCTTCTCCATGAGGTTACTGGCTACGAGTTTGATAATAAGAATGTTGGTTCGGTTTTAACAATGTTAGTTTTAACCTTTGTACTGCTGCGTCTGTTTCTTTAATAGCGGTAGATGGCCCAACATCGTTGCTTACACCACCATATGCACCTGCCGATCCCATTTCATTGCTAGCTCAAGTTTTTCCTTGATGAAAATAAATTTCGGTACAGAATGAACTAAATGCCAAGATTGGAGCACTTTAAACGTATCAGGCATAGCCGTTCCTCATTGATGATGGGAAACAGAATATATTCTCTTGCTCACCCCGTCCTTTATATACTGTATTGAAAGCAGATGATGTGGATTATTATTTTAGAGACGAAACAATCGATTTCAGAAGTCTCTGATAAGCGTTGAAAATAAATTCATACTGAGGTGTACAACATGCTTTCATTGTTAAATGACTAAGCTGACTTGCAAACAGGCGAAGAAAATCGAAAATCAAACTTGATACTCTTTCCAACAATGAAGTAAACAAGTATTTTTTCGAAGGCAGTAGAACACTTCACCCCATTTTTCTTTTGCGTCGTGCTCTATCAGTATTGGTTCTCCTTAATCTTGCAATTATGATCTCTCCAGCCGAACAGTCCTTTGCTCTTTATTTTCCCTCTCTGCCGAGGTAGGTTTATGCGTTTGGAGATTTCATATAGGTGTTAACAGTACATTTACTGTTAGTTACTATATTCTAAAGAACTTTAGCTTACTGCGAAAGACTGTAACCGAATGAGGAAAATAGGCCCAAACCAAACGAAAATACACTACTGAGTCACGTGACTCCTAAAGCACGGAAATACTACTGGGGGGTTCCCTACATTTCCCCCTTCCTAACTAAACGAAATTCTACTAATAAGCGATAATTAAACGCGAAAAGGCACCCCAAGGAATGGTGTCTGGTAAGTATCGTTGTTGTCTCTGCCTTCTTGGTCGTTCTCTGTTTAAGTCACCATTTTCGACGTGGTCATCTGCACCGGAATCCGAGTCTGAAAACGAATAATCGCTATCTTCTGAGACGTCACTTTCACTTGAATTTGATTCTGCATCAGATGTTGGGTTAGGGATGGGTTCATTTCGAAATCCATTATCTACAACTGGTAAAAGGCGGTCGTGATGAACAATCTTTCACTCCTTGCGAGAGTTCTCGATCTGGAAGTTTACACCGTTCGGTAACTTGGAAATTATTTTCCACGGGCCATCTCTACGGGGGGCCAATTTTCGGTTTTCGCCTGTCTTATAATGTTTTACTTTCAACCAAACTTGCTGACCCTCAGAATAGTCGATAAAGCGAAGATTTCTGTTATACTGCTGCTGCATTTTCCGCTTACTGATCTCTAAAGTTTCGGCTACTTGAGAAAAGATATCTTTCATTGATGAGCTTGTCGCGTATTCGAAATCTGCCGGTAGCACCTCATCGTGTTGGTCTGGTTCTGAATTGTCAAAGACGACATCTTGAGGTAGGATGACAGACCTTCCGAAGACCACATTTTACGGGACACAACGAGTTGCCTTACTCTCGCTAGCGTTTAAAGTGAACACCAATCCAGGCAATTTGGAACGCCATTTGCTTTGTTCAAGACGACAATGTAACAAAACAGCTCGCAGTAACTCTTTGACGGTACGAATATTTCTCTCGGCGAACCCGTTACCTTGGCTATGATATGCCGAAGATCTACGCATTTCGATTCCGAGTTCATTACAGATCTCTGCCATAACTTCTCCGTCGACATTCGAACCTTGATCAGACAAGAGATAAAATGGGCTGCCATGAATATAAATCCAAGTTCTCAGTAAGGCATCGACGATTTTGGCCGCTGTCTGATCTTTCAAGGGTACGGCTTGTACGAATTTTGAAAAAATATCTCCAATGAGCAAAAGATATTGATAGCCCTTATTATCCTTAGGTACGTACGCGATATCAATGGATAGGAATTGCATAGGTACATTGGGAATGAACATGGGCACAAGAGGCGCTTTGGGTGGAGATGTGGCGCACTTGGTTTTCTGGCAGGTTTCACAACCTTGGCTAAATAACTTGGTGTAATTGAACATACTAGGCCAATGATATCGATCTTTCAATAGCGAATAAACTTTATCTGTTCCAAGCTGAGCAATGTTGTGATATTCTGTCACAATGAGTTTCCGCAGCGAAGGAGGGATGACAGGGCGGCCTGATTTTGTAAGTACACCATCACAGACACGTAACTGCAACTGGATTCTTTTTAATTTGGCTCTCGAAATTTTTTCTCCATTCAGGACGCACCTTGTGGCCTCGGATATCAAGGGATCTTTCGATTGTTCCTCTTTTAACTGAACGCGAAAACCACCTTTGTTTCCAAAAAGGGCATAAATATTTTCTTCAAACTCTGTTGGTGGTTGGATATCACTTGCCGCGTTATTTCTCGATAGGGCATCGGCTTTGACATTGGATTTTCCCGGAATGTATTGAACTGAATAATCAAACTCTTCTAACTCAGCTAACCAACGAGCAAATTTACCTCGTGGATCCTTCTGTTCACGGAGATGTGTCAAAGGATTGTGGTCGGAATTTAAGGTGAACGTTGTGCCTGCCAGATAAACGTGCCAGTGCCTTACTGCACATACAAGAGCGAATGCTTCTTTAGTCGTTGCCCACCAGTTCTTTTGCGCAGGCTGTAATGCTGTAGAAAATACGCTACTGGATGCAAACAATCGTCGTTTCCAACTTGGGATAAAAGACCACCAACTGCATGATTATTGGCGTCCACTTCGACGATGAACGGTTCTCCTAATTTAGGGAAGCTTAACACTGGCTTGGACAACAGTTTCTGCTTTAAAACAGAAAATGCAGTTTCACAGGAATCATCCCACTGAAATGGAATATTTTCGCTTGTCAGTTTGTTTAATGGTTGGCAAATTTCGGCGAAATTGTGAATAAATGACCGATAAAATCCTGTAAGTCCTAGAAATCCTTTCCATTTTTTTCTTGTTTCTGGGCGTTTGTAGTTATTAATTGCTTCTGTTAGCCGGGTTTGAGGTTTAATTCCGCTTTAGAAAGCTCAAAATCAAGGAAATCAACTTTGTCACAAGCGAAAACACACTTTGAAAGCTTTAGCGATATTCCCGATGATTGCAATCTTTGGAATACTTGCTCAAGATTGTGTAGGTGCTCTTGAAAGTTTCCGCTTAAGATTACTATGTCATCCATGTATGCTAAGACTCGATCAGAAGGAAGACCAGATAAAGTGATATCCATCATCATCTGATAGGACGCTCCAGCGTTGCATAAGCCGAACGGCGTTACGTTAAATTCGAATTTGCCCCTCGGGACCGAGTACGCTGTTTTCTCTTTGTCTTCTTCCGCTACTGGCATCGACCAATATGCTGAGGCAGCGTCTAGAGTGGTCCAGAATTTTGGCCCTTCCATTTTGTCAATCACATCACGAATATGCGGTAGAGGATATGAATCCTTCTTAGTTACGTCATTGAGCCCTCGGAAGTCGCAAACAAAACGCATGGAGTCATCTTTCTTCTTAACGAGAATAACTGGGGCGTTCCAGGGAGACGAAGATGGTCGAATGATGCCGTTGTCAAGCATCTGTTGCACTTGATCACTAACTTCTTTGTCCCAAGCATGAGGAATGCAATATGGCTTCAAACGAACTGGTTGCGCATTGTTGGTTATGATACGGTGCGTCATATTCCGTACTGGTGTCGGTTTTCTTGGGTTAGAAGCGAAAATTTCACTGTATTTGGAAATTAGTGTCCTTAACTGATCTTTTTTATGGTCGGAGATATTGTTTCCATGATTTATGTTCGATTGAGGGTTTGATGAACTTCTGTCTTCTTTTGAATCAATTTTAGAAACAGTTTCATTGACCATCGTTAGATTACCAACGAATTTCCTAGAAGTAACTGTTACTTTGTCATTGTTGACATTCAATAAGGTTATTTGAAAGACACCATCTAAATCTGGAATTACTTTGCAACGCGTAGCGTATACACCCCTTACTCCACCTAAAGGTTTTGGTTCGAAGTCTGCAGTTATCAGAGATAATGAGTTACTTCATTTGACATTAACGATGCTTTCGGAGCGTAGGGGCAAGGACACGTTGTTTTGTACTCGGACTGGTGCTTTTACTTTCGAAGAAACACATATAAACCATTCTTTACCTAGACTTATGACGATGAGTCCCTTGTATCCCTGCGGTAAACCTTGCTCAAGAGGAACTCATCATGAAACAATGAAAAACCCGGCCCTATCTCATGCATTCGATCATTATTCGATCGATCGAATCAGGATCGAACGACTGCCGTAGCTCTGTTCAACGGTCACTCCTCGGAAAGAAAATGCGATAAAAACCACGTTAAGCAGGCGTTTCATCAAAGAAACTTGGTATAAATCTGAAGATGGATGTTTAATTTACCTGGTAAGTCCAAAATGAGTCTTTCAACGCTACATTTTCCATGTTTTTAAGACCAAAACAAACCAGAGAAAACTTCAGCCACTTACCGTAGCAACATTGTTCAAAATCTAGTCAACTGCATCATTCGAATCGAGAATTCAACATCATCGTTCTCTGCCAAATCTCGCAATCTGATTGGTACGTTAGGAATTGCGCAGTTTGGGCCTAAATAGGGCCAAGTTTTTCAGAGTAATACTATGATTCTCTATTACCTGAAGCGACATCATCAAGTCAAAAGAGCACAGGGCAACAAGAAACTCATCTTCATCAGTCTATTCTTTACCCAGCTTAACTCTATTAGCGACCATATGGAACTCAATTGTTCCAAAATTTGAAAGAAAATCTCGGCCCAATAGTAGATGTTTGTATGTTTTTGCGTTGAGAACTTTCAAATTTTGCTTGATAATGACACTGCCCAAATTTATCGTTACCATCACAGATCCAATGATATTCATTTCTCTACCAGATGCGTCGACTAGTTTATGTTCGGGTGTGATAATTTTTGAGTCTAGACCAAGCATCTGGAGGCTTCCTATGTCAATCAAGGAGCAACTAGCCCCAATGTCTAATAAAGCGTTTCATTTCATTTCATTCCATTTCATTTTATATATTCAAGGAGGGTTGCCCTTCAACAAGTTGATTTTCAAGGGGCCCTCCAATAAAAAACATTTAATTACAATTTAAAAAGAAAGTGAAAAGCTATTAAATAAATTAAACTATAAAGCCATATTTACAATGTTCAAAACCTATTTACAATGAAGTGAAAAATTCAAACCTAAAATCAAAATGAAAGGGATCACTTTTTAAATAGTTTTCTTGAAACTATACAAGGAGGTTGCCTGCTTTGACTCGGCTGACAGGCCATTCCATAGTTTTGCACCTCTATATGAGAAACATCTCTGGCCATTTGATGACCTTTTCTTCGGTAAACTTAGGTCGGTCCCCGTATTACGAAGGCTATATGATGAGCAGAGCGAATTTCGAGTGAAAAGGCCACAAAGGTATTCTGGAGCCAGTTGATTCAGGGACTTAAAGACCATTGTCTTAGATTCACACGTAATTAGTTCGTCAATGGTCTTCACCCCATCTCTTCGATAAGAGGTCCGCCTGGGGCATCAAAGCTGCTATTTGTTATTATCCTAGCAGCACGGTTTCGAAGCTTTTGCAACTGCTTAATTTCAGTTAAAGCGGCGCAGCCCCAGACGGAACAGCAGCATCGAAAGTGTGGCTCCACAATGCCGGTGTAGAGAGTCTGCAAAGTTTTTTCGGGAGAAAAGACTTGGCATGTCTTAAAAAGCCAACTGCCCTTGAGACCTTGCTAGAAACTGCTTTGATTTGTTCTTTCCAGTTCAAAGAGCAGTCGATATGCACACCAAGGTATTTTGTCTTTTTGACTACTTCAAGATCATTGTCGCGAATTTTCAGATCCAGGTCTTTATTTTGACTTTTGATACTGTTCTGTTTTTGCTTGGTAGAGATAAGCATGGAATGGGTTTTCGCAACATTCAAGGAAAGCTTGTTGCCTTGTAGCCAAGTGTCCAGCTTTTTGAGGTCGCTATTAATAGCCTTGTTCAGCCGAGTCAAATCGTGAGACTGGTAGCACAAACTGGTGTCATCAGCATACATGGACACAGTAGAATCCTGGACAGCTTGTGGGAGATCATTGATGAAGATGAGGAAGAGAAGAGGGCCGAGACATGAACCTTGTGGAACACCAATTTCTATGTCCCCAATTTTTGAATCCACACCATTTACCCTGCAAAATTGTTTCCGGTTGGAAAGGTAGGATTTAAACCAAGAAAGCGTTTATTTTCTTGTTTTCAAACATTACGTTGAGTATGGCAGAAAACTCTTCAGCAAAATTACAAGCGTCTTGGTCGTCACCGGATAGTCATTGATACTTGGGACAAGAGGAATCCCAAGCATCATGACCTTTGTTTCTGCAAGCTTGACAAAAACGGAGTGGGCACTCGCGGAAAAAATGCTCAGGGCTTTCGCAGGTGCGACATTTTCTCCCTTCTTTGCGGTGTGCGGTTATTGCTGGGGTTTCCAGCCCTAGGCCGATATGACTTGTTTGGAAAATTGCCTCGTTTCCCTCTTCTTTGGTATCCTTTCCCTTGATTACCTACAAAATTTGCAGATGCGCTTTCTTGTTTGCCCCCGTCGTCACCCCCTGATTGTCGATCGATATACCTTTCATCTTTTCAATTACCTTGTCTGCAATCTGGTCAACCATTGAAGGGCTTTCAACACTCATGCATTTTTGAGTATTCTCTGAGGCAAAAGAATCGATTCCGGCCAATTGTAATCTCATTGTTTCTGTTGTCAGCTTATCGACATCAGCATCATTGAAACTTAGCAGGGATTTCAGCGCGATCTGCATCTTTGGGTGAAGACCTTTCAGAAAATAATCCTTGGCGATTGTCTTTCGTGTGTTATCATCAAAAGAAGGGTAGGCAAGCTTGACTAGTTCGATTATTTTGTAAGCATAGTTTTTGCAATTTCATCTGGCTTTAGTCTCCTACTGTTCAACTCGTCGACTGCTATCTCTCTGTCCAAATTCCCTCTTTCAAACTCTTTAAGCAACTCTGACTGGATTTTATCGACTCGTTTCTGTCTGCAGAGGATAATCGCATGTACGCATCGAAGGCACGACCCTCAAGTTTGCTTGCCAAATTTTGCGCAGCTTTCTCCCCATCGTACCCCTTCAGTGATGAATGCAACGAAACTTTCTCGAGGAAAACATTTACGTCGCCAGTTCCATCGAAGCATTTTACTTTCGCATCCATATTGGAAAGATTCGGTTACAGTAATGTTAGTTACTATATTCGAAAGAACTTTAGCTTACTGCGAAAGACTGTAGCCGAATGAGGAAAATAGGCCCAAACCAAACGTAAATACACTACTGAGTCACATGAGTCCTAAAGCACGGAAATACTACAGGGGGTTCCCTACATTACAGAGTTTTGAAACAAAATTTGCATCATGTGGTGACACAGATTTGTAGATTTTTGCAACTTTATTTACTTTTTTGTTCTCTTCGTAGAGGGCATTTCAACATGGATGGCTGGTGTGACCATGACAGCTACCAGAGGTTTACTCATGACAATGGGTCAAGTAAGTCATAATAATTCTTTTTCAAATCGATGCCCACTCATATCGTGAAGTCATCAGTGAACTTTCGATTCTAAATTGTGAATAGTTTTGTACAATTTTGTACAATTATACTTGGCGTGGTCTGTAGCGCGTGATCAAAAAAAAGGTGAGCATGTTTGAAACATCACAAAAAAATTGGCAGTTGTTGATTTAGGTGATAGTTCAGAGTGTGCAAAGTTTTTATGTTTTGAGGTATTCCTCCATTTGCTGGCAACGCGATCTTGTTTGATGCATGATTTTGAAATTGAAAAGCTTTCACCGTCAACTGGTACCTGACTTATTGTTGAGCTTTCTTCCTTATTTTTGTGATCAATTTCTTCTATACGTAGGATTCAAAGACCTCTTAAATGAGGCCCGTTTTTTCTGATACACCATGCGCGATAAGAAAAATGTAATGTGCACTCGCCGAATGTGTGATGTTTTTGTTTTGTGTCAAATCTTCTGTCAGCGCCATCTTGACCTTAATTAACTGGGCATGGTGCTTCACAGGGTTAAGACACATTCGATGAGTGTACACTATGTTTCTTATTGTTCATTGAAACACTCGGTGCATGGAATCTTTAAGACACATTCGATGAGTGCACACTATGTTTCTTATTGTGCATTGAAACACTCGGTGCATGGAATCTTTAAGACACATTCGATGAGTGTACACTATGTTTCTTATTGTGCATGGAAACACTCGGTGCATGGAATCTTTAAGACACATTCGATGAGTGCACACTATGTTTCTTATTGTGCATTGAAACACTCGGTGCATGGAATCTTTAAGACACATTCGATGAGTGCACACTATGTTTCTTATTGTGCATTGAAACACTCGGTGCATTGAATCTTTAAGACACATTCGATGAGTGCACACTATGTTTCTTATTGTGCATTGAAACACTTGGTGCATGGAATCTTTAAGACACATTCGATGAGTGCACACTATGTTTCTTATTGTGCATTGAAACACTCGGTGCATGGAATCTTTAAGACACATTCGATGAGTGCACACTATGTTTCTTATTGTGCATTGAAACACTCGGTGCATGGAATCTTTAAGACACATTCGATGAGTGCACACTATGTTTCTTATTGTGCATGGAAACACTCAGTGCATGGAATCTTTAAGACACATTCGATGAGTGCACACTATGTTTCTTATTGTGCATTGAAACACTCGGTGCATGGAATCTTTAAGACACATTCGATGAGTGCACACTATGTTTCTTATTGTGCATTGAAATACTCGGTGCATGGAATCTTTAAGACACATTCGATGAGTGTACACTATGTTTCTTATTGTGCATTGAAACACTCGGTGCATGGAATCTTTAAGACACATTCGATGAGTGCACACTATGTTTCTTATTGTGTATTGAACCACTCGGTGCATGGAATCTTTAAGACACATTCGATGAGTGCACACTATGTTTCTTATTGTGCATTGAAACACTTGGTGCATGGAATCTTTAAGACACATTCGATGAGTGCACACTATGTTTCTTATTGTGCATTGAAACACTCGGTGCATGGAATCTTTAAGACACATTCGATGAGTGCACACTATGTTTCTTATTGTGCATTGAAACACTCGGTGCATGGAATCTTTAAGACACATTCGATGAGTGTACACTATGTTTCTTATTGTGCATGGAAACACTCGGTGCATGGAATCTTTAAGACACATTCGATGAGTGTACACTATGTTTCTTATTGTGCATTGAAACACTCGGTGCATGGAATCTTTAAGACACATTCGATGAGTGCACACTATGTTTCTTATTGTGCATGGAAACACTCGGTGCATGGAATCTTTAAGACACATTCGATAAGTGCACACTATGTTTCTTATTGTGCATTGAAACACTCGGTGCATGGAATCTTTAAGACACATTCGATAAGTGCACACTATGTTTCTTATTGTGCATTGAAACACTCGGTGCATGGAATCTTTAAGACACATTCGATGAGTGTACACTATGTTTCTTATTGTGCATTGAAACACTCGGTGCATGGAATCTTTAAGACACATTCGATGAGTGCACACTATGTTTCTTATTGTGCATTGAAACACTCGGTGCATGGAATCTTTAAGACACATTCGATGAGTGCACACTATGTTTCTTATTGTGCATTGAAACACTCGGTGCATGGAATCTTTAAGACACATTCGATGAGTGTACACTATGTTTCTTATTTTGCATTGAAACACTCGGTGCATGGAATCTTTAAGACACATTCGATGAGTGCACACTATGTTTCTTATTGTGCATTGAAACACTCGGTGCATGGAATCTTTAAGACACATTCGATGAGTGCACACTATGTTTCTTATTGTGCATGGAAACACTCGGTGCATGGAATCTTTAAGACACATTCGATGAGTGCACACTATGTTTCTTATTGTGCATTGAAACACTCGGTGCATGGAATCTTTAAGACACAGTCGATGAGTGCACACTATGTTTGTTATTGTGCATTGAAACACTCGGTGCATGGAACCTGCGTGGCATATTTAGTTGTGTCTTTCTTCTTTTGCGATTGACACTCATGCCTTCTCTTTGCAATGCGTTGTCGTTTTCAAAACGAGCCACTTACGTCACTACCTCTAATATATAAAGTTTTTTTGCGGCTTTCATTACTTGTACTCATTCGTTGCTGAAGAGGAATCTCTCTCTTTTGCGATCGCTAATTACTCTGAAAGGAAATGTGAGTCAAGGGTAAATGATACTATTGTTACAAAATATTTCCTTTTTTAAACTGTCTTTTTGAGCGTCAGTTGCATCGTATGACCAAGGAATCAGCGAGCTGGTTATCTCCGCCTCTTTCGGTTTGTCGAAACATGCGTAAACTATTTTTATCAACACAAGAACGAAAACGTCAGAGCAGGTGTATCAAAGCCATCTTAATTGTCTCTTATTCCATGGAATGTCTGACTTCGTTTTGGTCTTCAGACATTGGGCGGGGAGAGTCATTTAGTGATGCAATGCCAACAGAACTGAAGTGACTGAGGGGTTGCAAGACAGGAGGAGGGAGACAATGCATCTTGTAATTTTGACAGAATGAGAAAGGCCTGTTACTTTAATTCCATTCCACATGATGGTGCAGCTTGCTCCAATTTTCCGATAGTTAAATATGTGTTTTATTATTTCAGGTTGCTGTTTATGACCAGGCAAAACAAATGCTTCTTTCGACTGGGTAAGTGGTATCTAGAATGAAAGCATATCCAGTAGAGTTAAAGTAGAATCTTTCTATCAACTATGGCTCAACGAAGCAAGAGCTTTTGTCTTCCATCGAATCGTGTAGGCCAGGCTTCGGCAGAAAACGTAAGTTACACTTTTCTTTATCAAAGCAAAGGCCTCATTACTCATTACTCATTATGAAGAGCAGAGTGTGAGCAGATTTACATGTATTTTTCATAAGAAACTGCGCATTTGACCGGTGATGAAAGTTTCCTAGATTATCAGATTTTGACGGCTCAGAGTGCTTTTCAGAATATTTTCTAACGCACATTATCTAGCAATTTACTCCATTTTTAAGGCTGATTTCCAGTCAGTAGAATCTTCCGAGCGGACTGGAAATCTTTTTTACGTGAGAAAATGTCGCTTTGAATTTGAACGAAATGTTACACGTGACAGACCTTTTGTTGTGGTTATTTCCGTCTGCCCGGAAAATTTTGCTGAGTGGAAGTCAGCCTTTAAAAATCTAGAAAGAAACTTAGGTCTTGGTTTACCGATGCAAAATAGAAGATTCGAGACATATCTGCGTGAATGTGTTCTTCGAATCTGAAGCACATTTCCACTCATAATTATAATTTTCATTCAGTACTTGAGAATAGTACAAACAAAGGCGTGGCTTGCAGTCAAATCTACTTTGTTTCCGCTTGTCTATGGAACGCCGTTTGCACAAAAATAACATAAACTATGTTTATGTTACGTAAACATCGTTTATGTGCACATAGATCTAGTTTATGTACATATGTGTTTATGTCATTTTTGTGCAAATGGCGTTCCATACTTGTCAGCACAGTTGTGGTTTTGCAAAATGCAAACCCCCTGAATGTTGTGAGCGGAAGTGGTTTCGCTATTGTCTTTTCTCATCCGCTGAACCGTCATTGCGAAGCCAAAATGTGTTGCGCATTCTACGATGGAAAACAATAGAAGTTTGCGGTGATTACCCCCCCCCCCCATAAGATTTTCCTGTGGCTTTGCGGTTTTAAAAACCTTTCTTGTGCGAAGGCGCACTGAGACACAGAGATACAAGGGAACTCTATTCGAACAACTTGAGAGCGGTTGTTCCCTGACCACGCTTTCATTTCATTTCATTTCATTTCATTTTATTTCATTTCATTTCATTTCAATTTGAATTCTTTATACAGGGTAAAGTCTACAATAATAATTGATTTACAAGCTGCCCTGTTAAAAATCTAATTACAATAGTTACATAAGCAAATAAATGGATAAATAGAAAGACCCTAAAAATACGTTAATGAAAAAGAAAATCAAAATTTGAACAGAAACGGTTACGTCCTGCCAAAGTAGCGTCAAACGCTTAGTTTAAGACGAAACAGAACAGAAAACAAGACAACAAAACAAGACACAGGGATCAAAACAAGGTAAATAAATAGTCAATCAAAACATCCGTGTCCCAATACCCTTGCTTTGCGATGTAAAATGTGTCGAATTGGAATCGAAAAGTTTATGTTGAATCCGCAAAATATGGAGTTGAAAAGCTATCGCTCGTATCCGTTCCATCGATTTTGTGAATAAGCCCCCCCCCTCATAGCCCCCTATCTATTAGCCCCCCTCTGGAGTGTCCGAAATGTAATAAGCCCCCGATGGCTTAATAGAGCTTTTACGGTATTGATATTTCCGAAATTTCCAATAACTAAATGTCATTCTTTCAGGTTTTTTGGCGACACAGTGCCTACTCACTTTGCAAGCAGCCTCATTGCAGTATGTTGATGTTTTGTCACATTTTTAACCAAAGCAAATTATGCAGATTTTTGTATTATTTCTTCTTAGATAGCTAATGCCCTTTAATTTCGATTTTCTGCGACGAGTCATTGAATAAAAAAATCTCCCATTTCCACAAAAATGGAATGCATATCGCATATAAATATAGCAAGTCTGAATTTCGTATCCTTTTGCAGAAAGATAAGTCTATGACTGTTCACAAGGTGCTTTGAGCTTGAAAGTATTGCTTTTGAGGAGATAGATGGTGGCACAGACTTATATATGAGGCTATATGATTGGATCTTTTCGCTTACCTTGAAAGACATCATCATCATCATCAATCATCAACAATTCATTACAGTAGGCAAAAGAATTTTAAAATAGCAAATTACTGCTAATCAAGGCCTACTATCTTAAAAATTAATGGAAAATATATTACAGCCGTTTAAAATAAAGTTTGATACATATTATGTTAGGTACCCAACCTGTGGTATATATATTTTGCAAAGTCTACAATAGACCTTTTAGCTATTCTAAAAAAATCTGGATCGAACGATATTTCGTTACGTTTTGTAGAATTTTCGAATGTGCACAATAGTGATGGAAGCTCTAACGCCACTCAATCGAACCTCGTGTATAAAAATGCGTAAAATATCGCTCGATCCAGACTCTCTCGTAGAATAGCTAACAGATCTATTGCAGCCGTCACCCTTCCAACATTTAATATGGTTTTTGAAAATAGGAAGTGTGCTGGCTTGTTTGAATATATTTGGTAAAGTTGACCAAAGCCTATTACACAGGAAGGATATAGTCTCAATTCCATATGTTGCTGTATGCACATTTAGAAGCTGCGAGTCGTTGCCGTGCCTTAGATTGTAACCATTATTTCGCTCAGCGAAAATATCCTTCATGAAAGGAGGACTTAAGCCAGACTTTGCTTTATAAATTTCGGTCATAATCAACTGTAGATTCTTTACATGGATAGATACCAAATTCCTTTGCTCCAAAAGAAATCCAAAATCTGTTCCATAGTCTTTGTATGCAAAACGCAATGCTCTTACATGGATATGATTTATTCTATGACTTAAAGTTCTGTCTTAGAACATCCAAACAAGGGGGCAGTAGCTAAAGTGAGATTAGACGAATACTTGCATTACCTGCTTCAACTTTTCCATTTCCATGTAGCAGGATATTCTGGCAAGGGCATGACGTTTTTGACTGGCGTTTTTGCAAAGCGTTTTGACATGTTGTTTGAAGCTCAGTGTTTGAGCAAAAATTATCCCTAGAAGCTTCCCCTCTTTGCTTTCTTTTACGTTAGCCTCTCCTATTTTGACGGAGACTTCGTCGCTCTTTCCGCCAAAGATCATTAAATAACATATCTTCATTTAACTTCTTACGATTGTTCGGAAACTATTCACTTATCGCGAGAGCGTCTTTCTCTAATTTTGCGACAACATTCTCGACGTTGGGACCACATGTATAAATTGTTGTTTCGTCCGCGTAATTGCAGACCTCAGTCTCTTCCAGGAACAGAAACAAGTCATTCAAATGAAACATGTAAAAGGTTGGATGGAAACTAGAAACATGCAACTGTAGGTCATTTAGGCGATTCATAGTACCAGTCAGGCTTGAACCAGCTTCAACTGAGGATTACGTAGATTGTTTTAGAACATTTGATTGGTATTTTTTTATCATTTTTGGTATTTTCGAGACTGAGAATTGTACAAAACTCGCTTGTAGTTCAAGAAAGAGAAGACTAAAAAACCTATGAATAATCCTTGAATCAAATTCAGGTATTCCTCTAAAGATCAAGTCATAATTTTTCATAATCAATGTAGTGTATGATTTATCGTGGCCTTTCAACATTCTACTCGAGATAAGATTTCAGTAGCAGGCTTGATCATTGAGCTTTGGCGATTATTTTAACGTAGGGTTGATGGAACACTCGAATGTTGATAATTGCCCTCATGCATGGCATTCCTCGTTAGCTAAATCTTTGCAAAACATTAACAAGGTTCAAAAACGTGCCCTTAAATGTTTTTACAATAATCACGTTGCGACTTACTTGTGAAGTCAGAAAGATGTACAATACATGTTTCCGGTCTGAGAGTTCTCTGCATTGAGATTGTTAAGGCTTTAATACATCGAAATCCATCTTTCATGTATAATATTTTCTAAGCTAGATCATCTACATACTCAGCATGAAACCCGGATGATTTACAACGTTGTATACAAAATCGAATCACTTTTGGTCCTACTAATGGACTGCCGAATAAAACAAAATCTGTAAAAATTTAAATTGTTCGAAATGTATGATAAAATATGGAATGACCCAAACTGTATGCTTGCCATTATGTCTCCGAAAGTTTGTTTTTATGTATTCCTCTTAACTAGTAATACACTGTAAAACTGTTTGGTCATGTAAATTTATTCAATATTACAATTTATTTTATCTTTTTAAGTTTTTTATTTCTTTGGATTTACGTATGAAATTGTATATCTATATGCCAGATGTACAAAATCGATATGAAATAAGTGAACAACAACAGCAACCAAATGGTACCTAATGATAACTCTTTTCGGTTATTATTCCTGCTAGCCCTCTGCCAGTGATTCTTTATACAATAGTATTTTGGTAGAATGACTTCTAGAGCAGTTTTGCAGGCTGTGGATAGAAATTTCTATCGTACTATCTTTAACTTACTTTCATTGCATTTTAGGGTACCATAGCAACAATTGTCACAATGCCATTCGATGTTTTGAAAACGAGACTGATGAATGCAAAGCCTGGCCAATATAAGGTAAAGGCTTCGTCCAGTTCTTGCGGCTTCTTGATTCTCATTCTTATTTTGTTTTTCCTATCACGTATCTTGATATTTTTCATCCATTTGAGGATTTCATTTCATTTAATTTTATCATATTTAAAACTAAAACTCTATCTGCTAAAAAGAGCGAAGAAAATTATACAAATATCTATTTACATACATTTAAAATCTTAGAAATTTGCTGGTCTTCCTTGGGAAGGATGCTAGTCTTGCAGGAATTCCTTCAGTTTCCTTTTGAAAATGGTAATCTTGGCACTCATTCTGATTTCGAATGGGATTTCATTCCACGTCTTTGCACCAGAATAGAAAAAACTGCTTTTGGAGAATTCTAAGTTCTGCCTTGGAGTGTCAAGATCTAACTGATTTCTTGTTGGATAGTTAGATATTTGAGATCTGGTTACAAGTCTGCCTCTTAACTTGTCCGGGGAGAGACCATCCATTATTTTATAGATCATCACGGCCCTGCGAACTATTATTCAGTTTGAGACTGAAAGCCAGTTGCATCTCCACCCATCCTTTTATTTAGAGCTTTATATTAGTGTTCGTGCTCTGGTTTGGAGACGCTGAAGATGATCAAGCATTGTGTTCGACAGACTACCCCAGAGTTTATCACTGTATCTCAAATGACCCTCGAGCAGTGCCATGTACACCTGATCCAATGTTGTTGGCGGTAGTATATTCTTTAAATTCCGCGGGAACGAAAGGGCATTTTTAATTTTACATTTGATGTACTTATATTGATCCTTCCATGTAAGGTTTTTGTCCATTGTATCCGCAAGCTATTCAACTTTTCTGACCAGTTTGATTGGTCCTCCATTTATATTTACCTCTAATGGACCATGGATTCGGTTTTTTGTCCTTTGTGACCAACGGCCATGTATTCTGTTTTATCAGTGTTAAGACAAGGCTTATTCTGCCATAACCATTCAGCAGTATTGTCAACCTCATTCTTAGATCGTTGCAGACTTCGTCATTGTCTTCAGCAGAGCAAGTTACGCTAGTCTCATCCGCATACATGTTTGACGGTGCATTTATTAAGGCACTGCTCACAAATCTAAGCTAAGTTACGCTTGTCTCATCCATATAAACGTTTGCGGTGCATTTATTAAGGCACTGCTCAAAGTCATTTACATACAGGATGAGGAGGAGAGGCCCCAAACACGAGTCCTGAGGAATACTGCAGTGAACACTTTTTAGGCTAGATTTGTGGCCATTCGCTTGACAATATTGTTTTCTATTCGTCAAGTGCGACGTGAACCACCGAAGAGGTGTCCCCTCTACGCCTTATTTAGTAGGCTTTGAGAGGAGAAATCCATGGTACACCGTATCGAAAGCCGTTCTGAGGTTGAGAAATACGCTTATATTAATTTCGCGTTTGTCAATGTTAGAAAACCACGTATTTCGATGTAATCATAAACTTATCAAGTGCTAATGGTTTCTAAGCGCTTCAGGCTTTGATCCCATTTTGCATTGAACATACGTGATGACGATCGCCCTTATCATTGTTCCGATTCCTTAGCGCTAAGCAAAGAAGTTTTACCACGATAACGGAGACCGTGATCACGTGAATTATTTTGCCTTTTGAATGAGCATTATCCCCTTGCTAGTAGTTTTAACCGGTTTAACGGATTGAATAAAAATACTTTTGATCAAAGTAATTTTAATTTTGACAGAGAATTTTGCCTTGCCTGCTTTTCCTTAAGTTTCAGTTTGCTGTTGCCATGCTATTTCTATGGGTTCTACCTAAAGACTGCTTACTTTAAAAGCTAAATGACATATGAACATGATTTGCTTTTGGTTTCAGAATATTCTTGCTTGTGTAATGGATACTGCGAAAGTTGGTCCCAAAGGATTCTATAAGGTATGATTATTTTGCACTAACTTATGTCTGTAGGATTTCTTTCTGTCACCCGTTTAATTTGTCGTTCAAATTATATCAACTTAGCTCCAGCATACCAAGGGCTCCATTCCTTTCTATAGAGGTATGAGTTCCCTCAAACAGAACCCTCACTTGCATCTTACTCTTGATACGTTACCTGTAAAACACAAAACATTCTGATATACGCTTAAAGTACGACCAAAAACTATGTAGAGTTAAAACGTTTTTCGATGCCATTTCGGTTATATTTGCTTAATAGTAAAAGTTAATGCCTCTTTCAAACAAGGAATAGAAGCGTAATATTCTTAAGCAGCATTTTTTGAAATTTAAACTTAAAGAAGGGGTTTTAAATAAAGCCTCAAAAAAGGCAACTCTTGGCCCACATAACCGTCAAGGTTGAAACATATATGGCTGAAAAGCTCTTCTTTAGCTGCATCCAAATCTGTGCTCCGTTTGCTTGTCAACCCAATAGGTTTTTGTTTACAAAGGAAGAAATGGTCAAGGGTTAGCAGATTTTGGAAAATCTGGTTTTCTCAATAACGGGGGAAGCTGAAGCACTAAGTCGCTACAAAAACAAATAACAGGGACTTTATCAAAAAAGACTGCATCGAGCATGAATGATTGTCTCAAGAGAGTTTAGTCGAAATTCACTTTTTCTTCCTAAATGTTGTTGATTTCTTTCAAAGAATATTTTGTTTAGATTCTAAACAATTAAATTTGGTATGCTTACAGTTTTGAAAGAACCTTTGCAGTAGCGCAGTGATTCTTGTTTGCGAATCTAGCCACTTGCGAGATTACAATCGATACATTTCATGTGCTTTTCAAGAAATGATTGTTATCTAAGATGCTTGACCGAACAACTTAAAATTCAAATAGAATATTTTTTCAAAGAAAGCATCAATGACCACGAGAAAGTGACTTTCGGTTAAACTCCCTTAAGATAACCTTTCATGCTTGATACAGGTTTGCTGTGATAAAGTCCGTGTTATTCTTTGCTGTAGTGACTTGTTGCTTCCCCCGATTTGGGGAACCAACTTTTCCAAAATCTGCTAGCCCTTGACCATTTCTTCGCGTATGGACCAAAAAATAATTAGTTAACAAA
Organism: Aurelia sp. 4 Dawson et al 2005; assembly: GCA_964019985.1. Taxonomy (NCBI): domain Eukaryota; kingdom Metazoa; phylum Cnidaria; class Scyphozoa; order Semaeostomeae; family Ulmaridae; genus Aurelia; species Aurelia sp. 4 Dawson et al 2005. The sequence continues at coordinate 7,511,902 of OZ026502.1, read as the reverse complement.
TAAACGGAGCACAGATTTGGATACAGCTAAGATAGAGCTTTTCAGTCATATATCTTTCAACCTTGACGGCTGTGTGGGCTAAGAGTTGCTTTTTTTGAGGGTTGATTTCAATCCCCTTCTGTAAGGTTAAATTTCGGAAATGCTGCTTAAGGGGGTTACGCTTCTCTTCCTCTTTCGAAAGAGACCTTAACTTTTACTATGAAGCAAATAGAGCCGAAATGGCATCGAAAAACGTTTGAACTCTACATAGTTTTTGGTCGTACTTTAGTATGTTTGTTTTCTTACATGCACCTTATGAAATTGAAGTAATTGTTTCACATTGGAATCTCTGATTGTGTACATCATTTTGCTGTAATTAAAACATGTTTTCTTCTCGCTAGGGTTTCATTCCTGCTTGGGTGAGATTAGGACCACAGACAATTTTGACGTGGGTGTTTTTGGAACAACTAAGAAAGACCTTTCCAGTCAACGATGTTGAGTCATGATAGCAAAAATTTTGACTACAGCAATTTCACTATTTTCTGTTATTTTCGTTTTGAAATTTGTAGAATATACTATCACAGCTGATCTTTTCTACGCGATTGAATGCCATTGGAATTATTTTTAACAAATCATTTACTATTTTTAAACCATAAATGATACGAAGAAGAACCTAGAGACAAGATGATGAGAGGGATTTGCAACTCCGTTTTGATTAGACCGAAATGCAAATGGTGGTGGCTTACTGGTCTATGTCCGAAGTGACATACCTGCGCACCGGCTAAACTCTTTCAATTTTTCCAATGGTATCGAATGCATTAGTTTCGAAATAAATTTGCGTAAAAAGAAATGGGTATTGTTCAGCGTTTATCGACCACCAAATCAGTCGCAGGATTACTTACTTGAAAACTTGGGTCGTGCACTCGACCACTATAGCGAAAATTATGAAAACTTTATGTTTATAGGAGATTTCAATATGACTGAAACTGAGGAGCAGCTGAAAAATTTTCTGGACCTATATAGTCTTAAAAATCTTGTGCACGAGCCAACATGTTACAAGTCTCAAACAGCAAAGTGCATAGATCTCGTATTGACAAATCGAAATAGGAGTGTGCAACAAACTACTACAGTTGAAACTGGCTTGTCAGATTTCCATAAAATGGTTGTTTCTGTTCTTAAAACCACTTTTCCTAAACACGGACCAACTGTAATTAACTACAGAAATTACAAAAACTTTAACGAAATTGTTTTCAGAAATGATCTGCGGGACGAATTAGGGAAAATAGAATCATCCAATTTGAATTATACTTCATTCGAAACTACTTTTAATGGACTTCTAGACAAGCATGCTCCAATTAAAAAGAAATATGTGCGTGCAAATGACAAACCATTTATGACCAGAGCTCTGCGTAAAGCCGTAATGTTACGTTCTAGACTTCGTAATAGATATAACAAAAATCAAACTATTGAAAATTGGAACGAATTTCGCAAGCATCGCAACTCCTGTGTTAAGTTATTTCGAAGGGAGAAAAGAAATTATTACAATAACCTAGACATTTCACTTGTCACTGACAATAAGAAATTCTGGAAAACCGTGAAACCTCTCTCCTCGGACAAACTACAATCTAAGAATAAAATAGTTTTGATTGAAGATGAAACTATCATTTCCAACGATGACGAGGTAGCAGAAACCATGAACGAATTTTTCGTCTCTGTAACGGATTCCCTTGGTATAAAAGAAAGCTCTGGTTACGAAAATGCAACAGAAGGAATCACAGATCCTATTGATAAGGCTGTACACAAATTCTCCAATCATCCTAGCATTCTGAAAATCAAAAATCATTACCAAAATGCTGGTTCCTTCCACTTTCAGAAAGTTACCCCCGATGCTTTGGACAAAGAGGTCAGGGATCTAAATCCCAGGAAAGCTACAACGCACAAAAATGTTCCTCCTAAAATCCTCAAGTTAAATTCTGATATATGTGTAGAACCTTTGACGCAAATCTTTAATGATTGCATAGAAAATTCGTCCTTTCCTCATGAACTAAAGTGCGCGGATGTCACATCTCTTCCCAAGAAAGGACCATCCAATTCTAGGACTAACTTTCGGCCAATCAGTGTTCTGCCTACGGTCTCAAAGCTGTTTGAAAGAATAATGGATAAACAAATAGTTGCGTATATTACACCCTTTTTATCGTCACTTTTCTGTGGCTTTCGAAAAGGCTACAATGCCCAGCACGCTCTCGTAAGGCTCTTAGAAAAATTTAAAGTTAGCCTTGATGAAGGTGGTAAGGCGGGGGCTGTTTTGATGGATCTCTCCAAGGCATTTGATTGTATAAGGCATGATCTGTTGATTGCAAAATTGCACGCCTATGGCTTCTCTCGCGAAGCATTAACACTTATTAACAATTACCTCACAAATAGACAACAAAGAGTTGAAGTAAATGGGTCATTCAGTTCTTGGAAAAGCGTCTCACGTGGTGTTCCACAGGGGTCAGTCTTAGGGCCTCTGTTATTCAACATCTACATTAATGATCTTTTACTTTTTATTCAAGACTCGGATATATGTAACTATGCAGATGATACTACAATCTATATCTGCAATAAGAACCTCGATAACATGGTTCATAAGCTTGAAAATGATTGTACGATAGCATTGAAATGGTTTGCTGACAACTTTATGAAATTGGATGCAGATAAATGCCATTTGTTGGTTCTTGGGCAGAGATGTGACGATCCTGTTACTGTTAGGATTGGAAGTGCTAACGTTGTAAATAGCTATGAAGAGAAACTACTGGGAGTTCAAATTGATAGTAAACTTTCCTTCGAAAACCATGTTTCCAAACTGTGCCAGAAGGCTAGCAATAAACTTTACGCACTTGCTCGCATATCACCATACATGGATCAGAGAAAATTGAGAGCTCTCATGAGGGCATTTATTACCAGTCAATTTCAATACTGTCCTTTAATCTGGATGTTTCACAGCAGGCAGCTCAATAAGAAAATTAAGAAAATACAGGAAAGGGCTTTGAGAATAATTTATAAGGATGCCGAATCTACTTATAGTGAACTATTAGAGAAGGACTGTGCTGTTACTATTCATACAAAGAACCTTCAATTACTTATGACTGAGATGTACAAAACCAGAAATGACCTGAATCCTTCTTTCATGCAGGAAATTTTCTGTGAAAATGAAAGTCATTACAATATGCGAATCAATGTCGAATTTGTTCAACCAAGGGTGAGATCGGTGGGTAATGGCACAGAAAGCATCAGATTTAAAGGTCCACAACTATGGCAAATGCTACCGCAAACAATACGAAACTCGGGATCCCTTGCTCAGTTTAAAGCAAATATAAAAAATTGGAAGGGAGAAAATTGTCCATGCAAGCTGTGTCGCACTTACTTTCCGAACTTGGGCTTTTTATGATGTTTTTAAAGATTTGTTTTATTGTATACTTTGACGAATTGTAAATAGTTTTAACAACTCTGTATCTTTTTTTTTTATTCAAATATAAATATTTACAACATATCCTACATTAAACTATACCTTTCTAATTACTTTACGACACTACAGGTACGATACCATGGGGAGCGAAAGACAATGACTACCCCATGGCCAATATAAAAAAGAGACACGCAACGTTAAACTAACATACAACTACACTACAAACGATTAAAAACTAATTGATACTGCATTAGATTCTTTTCCACATCAGACGTCAGTTAAGGGTTGCAATTATGGTGTCACAAGCGCAACTCATTTTTGGATAGTTAGATAAAATGCCTAACATCTGATGTGCAAAAGAATTTACAAGTGAAACGAACATAAAAAGGGGCTAGGTGGTGTATCTTTTATCCACACTTTGTAATATATATTTTTAGCGTTGGAATTAATTAGCTAAATATTTTAGCTATCAGTTATTTTGTTGCCAACGATAAAGAAATTGTTAATAATAATAAAATAAAAGATCATGCACAGTTACATTGTACCAGCAACAGATACCATCATTTAGTAGCTGACTACCATAGTACTGCATAAATTTTCTTTGCATTTAAAACAGCAAATGCTAGAGCTAATTAAATCTTGGTCGAAACCGGATCGAATTTTAAGGACCAAACTTCAAAAGCAAGGGACACTCAAAAGTTGCCATGTTCGCGTCAGTCACGAAGGCTAAGTTTTGAAATCTCTGGTCACAATTAATCCTTTGAACCGATATAAGATTGGACCTATTTTCACCTAAACATGTAGTTATCCTCCTGTAATTGCGTACTTTACATCGGACAGACTGAGGAAAAAGGCTAGTCGAAATGTTACCGTGGGTTTCCATGTAAGTACATAGTGACATCGTTGTTAGTGGACTTGAGCTCTGAGATAAGGAAATCTTAGCACTTGGAAAGGTCTAATTATTTCATAGGGATTACTTCCAAACGATGTGTTAATTTAGTATAAGAATATCTCTTAATTTAGTCAGGAATTATGTTTTGCTAAATTTTTTTCCGCATTCTTAGAAACTAATAACAGTTTTTATCAAAGTAGCAACCATTGGTCTTATTTCTATTGAAGTAAAATCAATGGTAACTTTAATACCAATAACTAGGTTCTTCTTCGTGGGTAGGTCTGTATTGCAGAAACTTGCTTGCAATGATAGCATTAAATATTGTCAATTGCTTAGCTTGGTGTGGCAGTAACTTAGCTTCTATTTTTAAATTATAGTTACATACGTGTGTAGCTTATATCAAAACGGCACTGATTCTCATCTCCTTTGGCATCTGAAGTCTAGTTCAAATGAAATAGTTGCGGACAGTGAAGTAGTGATTTGAGTGAATACTGGGGTACGTCTCGCAGTAGCGTTTAGCTGCGCGCATGTGCGATATCCTTCGCTGTTTTTCATTTAGTCGCAATGAGCTGCAGAGAGTTTCAGAAAGTCGCAGTCAGTCTCAAGGCATTGCAAATATCGTTACATGGTTTCCATATCGTCCCAAAGGATCGAAACTAAACTCATTTGCATGAGATTTGACGCCAAAGGTTGAACTGATCTTAAGATACCGTTCCTAAAAACGATCAGTGGCCAAAAGGCTTTTTCTTATCGCGGGACAAAACTGTGTAACAGCCTATAAAGATCTACTAAATTGGTCCCCTCCCTTAAAACCTCCAAAGAACAATTATAGTCGGGGACAACTTTGATTTCATTTTTACGTTCTCTTTTGTAGTCTTAGTTTTGTATGATATTGTAAATTAGGTTAGGTCAGTAATTCGTTTGTTTTGGTTTATTTTAATCTTTTAAACAGGTCAAGCTGAAAAACATATATATTCATGAACCTTTTTAACCTATATAAATATTATAAAATGAAAAAATTAAAAACGAGGGCGCAAAAGATACTAATCTGAGAAACAATGAAGGTGTCGCAATTAAATGAATTGCGAAACTGTGAACGGCGGTTTCCATTATCGCAACAGATCGCAGTGAATAGCTATGAGTCGCTGAGATAAATATTCTATCTCTGAGACTGCTTGCCACAGCCAACGCAAGGAGACGCAAGTAGTCGTACACAAATTTTTAACCAGTTTCCATATGAATACAGCGTATCACAAGTAAACTTGGTTTTTGAATTACGACTCGCCGCAAACGATTTTTTTGGAAAACAAGCTTCCATTTCAATCAACATTCTTCGATTTTTAAATCTGGAAAACATGAAAAATATATAACCGATTTTTGGCTCACAAAAGCATTAGTGACTGATATGTCGAGTCTCTAAAGACTGGCAGTTCACGTAAATAGATTACGAAAATCAGGCATATCAAAAGATACAGAGCGGGTAATTCAAAATAGGTCCTAGCCCCCAGTTTTGAAAATGCCCATATTTGGCAAACGCAGTAGGTATTTGCCGTTTACAAAAAATTCCCTCATCACCTGGGGGTATTTGTAACTGTCATGGTAGGAAACAGTTCGGAGAGATGATCCTTGCCGTCATTTCCGCCTGGTCCAAGTTTGATTAAGTAGAACAAAACAAGGGCAGATTTTGTAATACAATAGCATCAGTCGCTTTGGTTCACACCTCAATTCAAAGCGATTAGTGAATGCTGACAAAAGAAATTCTCTCAAGCAGAAAATAAAAACAAACGAAGCCGCAAAGTTGCCCTGAAACCAGTACGGCAAACTCTCGTTTGGTGCGGGCGAAGGGAGGTTTTTAAGAGAGGTTATGTGCTTATAACGAAAGAAGAAAGGTAAATCTAAAGTTCTTTCTCGCGGATTTTGTTTATTTGATTCAGAAACCGAGCAGAGGGCAATACAATGTTTGCACATTTATTGCTTAGATGTACGCAGTCACTCCTCCGCTCCTGAATCAAATAAACAAAATCCGCGAGACATAACTTTAGCTTTACCGCAGTCATAGCGGTATATCACTTCAGCTCAGGAACGAACTACGACCCCGACATACAATCTGTCTGATGGCGCTTCGGTCAACGGGGGCCCATAACATTACTCTGAAGAACATGACTCTATTTAGGCCCAAACTCTGAGCTTCCCAGAGTACCAATCAGATTGCGAGATTTGTGAATTACTATGGTCATGGCAAATAGAATTTCGATTCGATTGAAGAACAGATAACATTGGGATGAGAGGCCGTGAATCGAGATTGGGGACCGTGATTTGAGATTCGAGGCCGTGATTTCGCTTTAACGTCTTTAACTAGATTGATAAATGCAGAAAATAGGAACAGGTTTTTCAGCGTTTCATTGTGAGTCCCTGTTGAGCAAGATTTACCACAGGGATACAAGGGACTCATCATCACAAGTCTAGCCAATCACTAGATGTTCCTACAAAACCCTAACCATTGGTGAATTCATTTAGCTGCCAACTTAATAAAACCAGTTTTCAAAGTCCTCGTAGACCTAGCAACTTCCCATCCCTGCTTGAAGTTTCAACATATGCGATTGTTTTCAAGGGAGCCCAGCAACCATACAATAATATCAAGAACAATTGTGCCACAGTAATTGTGGAAACTGGCATCTGCGTAAGGCAACAAATTTGGCAATCTGTCCGCCATCTTTTATTTTCGATAGATCTAATGCAATAATCCTGATGCATATGAAGAAATCTGGTCTGCCTTAAGGTAACTCTGCTTTCCGCTCCAGTGAGCAGAAAGTTGCCGTTTCGCAAAACCACTCTCCTCAGAAAACAGTTAATTTCTCCAATACTATTCGGTCGATCGAAAATCGGTAAAAAGGACGTTCTTCTACATTATGGTCTTGACTAGACTCGATTACATGTCGTAGTTTTGCTCTTTGCTTGAACGGACATCGCTACAACTACGACTCATTCCCATACGCTTGCGGGAACGGTAAAGTTTCGTACTGATTCTATTTGAAACCTTTCCGCTGCTCCACCAAAAGCTCGACTGAGCAGTGTTGGAGTCTCTATATCTATTGTGTAAATTCGAACATTCTACGCAATGTATCAATCTGTCGTTCGATTTGTATTGTTTTTTAGAATGTAGCTGTTGGCCTAAATCATCTGCTACTTTTTCCTCACAACCACTGGGTCTAAAATAAAATGCCTTGAAAATCAGTTTTCTAGAACTGTTGCACCATCAAATTAGGTATCAGTACTTCGGTAAAGGATCATTCCTGCCACAAAAGTAAAAACCGCCTTGCTCTAAGCCACATGCTGATCGGTAGACGACGGGGCGACAGATTCCTGCCGCCGATTGAAATTTTTTGCCGCTTTTACAGCTCTATACCCATAAGGCCCTCAGTGGAGCGATAACAACAACAACAATTCATCTCAATGAGATGAGCGTAACTTGAGGGTCCTTATGGTAGTGAGGCTAGGTTTTGGCAATCGAAAGATGTGCAAATCGCAATGTTTCCGTTAAGGCTGGCTTTGCAAATTATTTTTCAAAACTTATTGTTGATTTCAGAAAAGTGGATTTATCTCCAAAACTACTAGAAAAAATTTTGGTTTTCTTTCGATATATCGTTAGCTAGAGTGTTGATCTACAACTTTGCCAAGTCTGATTGAAAAAGCTAGGCTAGATTTGTTGCAATCGAATTTTATATTTCTGTTTACATTTCGACACTGAAGGGTAAAAACCTTTGTCAACAGATTACCATGTTACGAATCATGCTTTCAAACACTTAGCCTTAGGTTGCATTCACATTGCACAATCTTTTGTAAGCGCGTAGACGCTCGTGCAGAAATCCCCATACTAATATTTTGCAATCTGAACACTGCAAGGGATTAGTATGGCGGCGGATTTCTGCACGAGCGTTTAAGCGCTTTCAAAAGATTGTACAATGTAAATGCAGCCTCATAATAACTCTCTGAAATGTTTCCATTGGCAAAAGAATGAACGCGATCTGTTGGGAATGCTGTATTCAAGTCTCAATAGACATCAATGGAGTCCTTGTGAAAGTATCATTTCTTGAATGCTACCATTTTTTACAGCCTTCCGTTTCATGTCCCTTGAGACTTTCATGAGCATTCACAAAATATCAATTTCTTTAAGAGTCCACAATGAACAGAGATCTGAAACAAAGCTTCTTACAAAAGGGTTCAACTCTTTCTCATGTCCTAATCAGTTGACCAAGGTTTGTACCCTTCGTAGTCACAAAGTAAACAGAAGTATAAAATTCGATTGCGAGAAATCTAGCCTAGCTTTTTCAATCAGACTTGGTAAAGTTGTAGATCAACAATCTGGCTGACGATATAGCGAAAGAAAACCGAAAAATTTTCGAGTAGTTTTGGAGATCGATAAAATTTTCTAAAATCAACAAAATGTTTTGCAAATAATTTACGAAGCCAGCCTTAACGGAACCATTGCAATTTGCATATCTTTCGATTACCAAGACTATGTAGAACGATGCCCTTTTGGCCGATTTTCGATCGACCGAATAGTATTGGAGAAATTAACTGTTTTCTGAGGAGAGTGGTTTTGCAAAACGGCAACTCGCTGCTCACTGGAGCGGAAAGGAGAGTTACCTTAATTAAAGCTTTTATGTCGCTATAAATACAAATCCTAGCCTCGCTTATCAGTTGTCCTTCAACGCCACGAGACGGTCATCAAATCCCTTTGTTTTCCTTGCTGTGCGAAATTACACCTCGATGACTTCAAAGGGAAATCGCGCTAATCTTCATGACTGTCCTCTACACAGAAATCACAGAACTGATTAAATGTCTGCCATTATTCTTATATAGCGACATAAAAGCTTTAAGTGGACTGGTTAGTAGGCTACTGCCATGTGCCATCCCGATATAAACCAAATTGTACATCAAAAATGTGATAGCAAATCAATATTTCAGCGCCTCGTCAAGCAAGCTGCAAGCATGATCTTATTTATCAAACATTGTTCAAGTGTGAAGTTAGCTTTTTCATTTTGCCTTTCCTTTGTTGACAATGTACATTAGCCATGACTTATGATTCCTGTTCTGGACATTTCTCAAAATTAAGTATGGAGTCAGTTATGATTGGCACTTTGAAGTACTTCATGAAGTATTCCTTTTCAAGTGGATTGTTTACAGTCCATGCGAGCAATTCTATTTCTCTTGATCGCCAATGCTTGAGATACCTCCTGAAGTGAAGAGAGAAAACCTTACATGAAAAGAATGAACCAGTTGGGAAAAGACGTCAGTAACTCTCGATTACTTGTGATATTACAGTTATTGCCATAAATATAAGACCACAATTTTGTCAATGACCTTTCTTGGCGTAAAGAGATCAAACATTACCGCTTTGCATAGCTTGCTTTCTTGGAGATCGTTCAGGTCAACTTTCCATCTATGTAAGTGCCGAATTTTGAAGTTGTCCCTTGAATTCTCGGGCCATTTTGCCATGACGTCAAAATATGATTTACAGAAATTCAGAAGTTACAGTTTTTCCACTGACAGGGGTGTGACCCAAAAATTGTGTTACTCACCTGAATTTTACATCATTCTAAGCACAATTCATTTATATGATTTGTTTGCAAAATATCAAAAATCTATGAATTATTTATTGCTACAGGGAAAAAGTAATGGAGGGTTTTCAATCCACAGCTTTGATAATAAATTCAAAGCCGCCCTCGTAAAAGTGTGAAAATTTTGTGCTTATAATGTAGACGCCTTTGACATTCAATGTTTGTGGGACGACTCTTGAAAACTAATTCAAAATAGCTTTGCAATTTGTTGTTTCAAATCAAAAGTCAAATCAAAAGCGCTGGTTAAACTTAAGACCAAAGCTGTGGACTGAAGTCTCTCCCCTACTTAAGGCTCTTACTTACTTTTTCCCCGAAGCTATATTGTTGGTAGAGCTTCGATATTTTGCAAACAAATCACACAAATTAATTGTGCATAGATTGATGTACAATCCAGCTGAGTAACAGCTTTTGGGTCACACTCCTTGTCAGCCGAGCCACTATAACCTAACATAACTTTTATGTGACGTCATAGCAAAATGGGGCAAAACTTCAAAAAACCAAACACTAGATTCGGCATCTACATGGAAAGTTGACATGGAAAAACTCCAAGAGAGCAAAATAGGAAGAGCGGTAAGTTTCGACCTTATCACGCCAAGAAACACTATAGACAAAAATGTGGTCTTGAATTTATGGTCACGACTGTAACTGCGATTCTAGTGGTTGAGCCATTAAAGGATGCCATTTTTGAAAATTCAAAACACCAATAGTACTTGATGGATTGAAAAGAATCTTTTTCAGTTTGATAACCAAACGATGACAGTATTATTGATTTTTTAATGTTTTTTCCTATTCAATTAAAACCAACACCAACAAAACTAAGTGCACCATTCACAGCGGGAAAAGAAATAACGACCTCCAGATCCCGCCGCGAACAGTGTTAGCAATTTTACAAAATACAGTTTCCCTAATCTAAAGTAAACATAATGGACATCTAGGAAAATGTATGATTGCTGAAGGGTAAGTGCTTATGCAGCAGAAAACTTATACCACCACCAACCCATCACCGACAAGGGCAACGAAAGAGCCTAGACCCCCTCAAAGGTGCTCAAAAACTGGTTAATAACCCAGAAAAGTCCAAAACACACTCGCAACCCATCGAAAGCAATCCAAAAGCAGGCACCAGCACTGGGGCCCAAAATCCCTCTCCAAAAGGCCTTTTCAGGTATTTCACAGACAAGAAATTTTCATAATGTCGACTTTGCCTTTGTTTCTAATGCTCATAAACACGAACGAAAAATCACAAAACAATTGGTCGTTTGGATTCGAATAGAACTTTGATTATTCAAAGCAGTCTATGACTATTTGGGCTATGATTTCTTTGAAAGGGGCAACCTATTTTCTGGCTCACTCCCGAACGCTTCGAGCCTGAGAGAAAATTTTCCTTATGTAAAAGAAAAGTATCTATATTAATGGCATCATAATTCTTACGCTATAACCAAGGGACATCAGCAGCACAATCTGATGATGAATCGAAGATTAATAACGACGATCAACAATGAACAATACACCACTTCAATCAAGTGAAATTTTAGAGGCCAAATTCAGATTTAGCACCAAAGCTTTAGTCTAACCACAAGTTTTCATGTTGCTACAGGCCGTAGTGTTTACTTTATGGCGATGTAAAGTTTCAAAATCTATAACGGATTTGGCCGTGAAAATTACTCAGGGTGTAAAGTTTCACCCCGAACGATTTTTGACGCTGAAATCCTTATAAATTTTTACACACTGCATCGTCATAAAACCAACGTCACAGCTGGCAGCGGTTTAAAACTACGTAACAAGACTGAAGTTTGGATGCTAAATGCGAATCTGGGCTCAAAATTTTCATATGAACAATAGAAAGAAATTTTGACATATTTTCAAACGAGGCTGCTCAACTGAGGTGGTGTATCCGAAGACGATAAACAAGAACGAGGATCAACAAAATCATGATTTTTAAGACTTCTAGTTGATACTCCATGACTAAGAAACGAGAAACAAATCAATGAGATTTCTCGTGTTAGAACGTAGAAATTTGATTCAACAACGAGAAATTCGAGTTATGCGCTGGTCTGAGTTGCTCAGCCAATGCAGTTGACCATAGAAACCTAGACGATGACAGACAGAATGCATTGGCAGAAACATTTGGAGCAAATACGGTTCTTGAAATCAAATTTTCTTGTAGGGAATGAAAGAAAAGAAGTGAACAGGGAGAATCCGTTACACAAAACAGAGCAATTGGCCGAAATCAGTGACTGAAATATAGCATCATTGTTAACTAAAGGCTTAACTACGTCTCTACCATGTTTTGGTCATTTTTTTCTGCATCATAAACTGGCAAAAGTAATGATTGAGTGAATACAAGCATTTCTAAAATATGTCGAAAAAAATCTAAATTAGGGTACTAATTTTGGTCCGTAGCGATGCAATGACACAATAGGCTAATCATCCTGGGAATGTGTAACCAAGACTGGATACAGCCGGGCAATGGATGCAGTCGGGCAATCCCTTGTATTATTATAATATTCCTTGTTTCTGTAACAGAAAATTTATTCCTTCATTGACAACTGATAGAATGCACTATCGCGAATATCAATCTATCGTGTTTATCCTAGAGCTATTGCGAAAATCTTCGTTATTGACTCCTCCTGATCAAATCGATGCATGTTTTTGCTGACATTCGATCGGTCTGTTTTCACTGAATCCTTATTTTCACAAATTTGCGATTTTGCTAAAACACATAAAAGGACTATAGATATATAGCCACACCATTTACTTTCAAAGCACATTTGAATCACTGATTTTTGTTTATTACCCCTTACTGTGCGCAAGCTTCTTGGTTTTTCTTTAGTTGGAGGGGGAGGGGGATCATTCGGTACAACATCAAGCACAGTTTTCTGTGAACTACACAGGCTAAAATGTAATCAATAAAAGTATAAATTTGTCAAATAATCGACTTTGTACGAAGATTATAACTTAGTTACAACGTTTCGAGCTTAACTCTTCATCAGGTTAAAGGACAACAGCAGAATCGAGCGTAGGTCAATAGATTCGAAGGGTAATATCGAAGGATAGATAAGTGATTAGGAGAATGCCTGCAGAATAAGGCATAGAATGTGACGTGGAGAAACCGTGATAGTGAAGAGAACGAAATAAATAGAATAATAGAGGAAGAAGAGGAAGAAGAAGAAGAAAAAATAACACCCCAGGTGAAGAAAGAAGATACGGAAAGAAGGAGCACTGGTGTAATAGTACGAGAGATATGAAAATTGCTTATTGAGTCCTGTAGACATAAGAGTTCCAAGTTTAAAAATGATACGTTTCTCTAAAGTTTTGCGTTGATCGAGTCCAAAGGTGCATAGCAAAGACCGGTTATTGTCATGTCTGTGATGGAATGGCTGTCGGTGTTGAAATGCTGTGATACGCTGGAATTGTACCAAATTGTGTGGTACATAGAACTCACACAACTCCCTGTACCCAAGACCGGCCTAAAATCCTCACGACAACACTACAACTACGAATCTGAAGCGTGTCTTTTCCTCTACTTCAGTACGAGGTTGAACTAAAATGTCTCAAACGTCATAACTCGCACAGAATTAGGGTCATCTTTGCGTGATTCCTGGAGATGAACCTTCTTTTCTACGTTAAGGCCAATTTCCAGTCGGCGGAAATTTACGAGCGGGCGGAATTTTAGACAATAAAAAGTTGCTCAGCCGTAACTATCCTTTCAATTTCAGAGCGATAGTTTCTCCTGCAAACAAAAGAATTTCTGCTCGCTGGGAAAATTCCACTGACTGGAAATCAGCCTTTACGAAGATGCTCTCCAAAACGGGCGTTTAACTGATGCGATGTCTCGCCAATGCATATCATGTTACATTGTTTGCAGCTGATGCAGTACACCAAACAAGCAGATGAGCACGTGAAATTAACATTGATATGGAAGGAATTGTTGTTGTTGGTAATTGTTGTTGAGTGATTAATGTGGATACATATACGGCATTTCGGGCCCTAAAAGTTTAGTAAATGGTACTAAAGTTTTACAGTGTCCAAAACTCACTCATCGTCCAACATCAGCTGTGTTTTAGCATCTGCATTCTTTGCAGCGGTTCTGCGCTCTCTTGAGTGAACTCTTTCTTTGTTCTCCATTGACGGTGTTTCTGTAGGCACCTCACTTCTGATTTCCAGCGGACATAACAACTGAAGGGGTCTCTCCAGACGATTTCCCTTGTGCAGCACAATAGCTCCCCGAATGACGCCGTCCTTTCCCTTTACTTGTTGCAAAACTCTACCCTTCATCCATAATCCACGATTCTTCTCTCCGACGATCAAAACTACTTCACCAACTTCTGGTACAACTGCTTCCGTTCTGTTGATTCGGTGATAGTCCATCAAGCTTCTCACATACTCTCGTGACCATCTTGACCAAACATGTGCTCTTGCATGCTCGAGTCTTCTCTGAAACTTCGTCACACTGTCCATATCTACTTCCAGATCTTCCAAAGTGTGAGCATTTTGACCCCACATTATACTATTAGGGGTGAGAACTTTACCCTCCCCAACCTCACTTTCAATGTATGTCAAAGGGCGATTATTTAAGTGGCGTTCAATATCTATAATTACGGATTCTAGTTGCTCAAAGGAGAGGTGAGAACGACCCAAGGTTTTGTAAAGAGTACCCTTGATGTCCTTGATAAGCCGCTCGTATATTGAGCCCCTCAACGGAGATCTACTCAAATTGAAATTCCACTTGATTTCCTGCCTTGCAAGATAGTCATGTAAGGCTTCACTTCTCCGCAACTTCTTGATCCACTCTGCTGTAGTTTTAAACGCTCCCCCATTGTCTGAAACAATGACTGCTGGTCTTGTTTTCCTTGCAATAAATGCGTTCAGCTTCCTTATAAATTCTTCTGCTGTCTGTGACTTGGTCACTTCCAAATGTACGGCTCTTGTGGTAGCACATGTGAAAATGACGATAAAAGATTTTGCTTCTTCTTTCTTCCCAAATTTGTAAAGTATGGGTCCCGCGAAGTCTACTCCGGCGAATTCAAATGGTCGACTTACTTCTGTGCGGAATTTCGGCAATGGTGCTGTCAAAGTTGCTCCATAGGGTTTGGTTGAAAACACCTTGCATATGTTGCAATTACGTATATGTCTCTTGGCAAGCGTTCTCAGATGTAAAATGTGCCAGTTCTCTCTAATTGCTGCCATTGTGCTTACCAGACCAAGATGCTTCACCTTTTCATGCTCGTGTTGAATTAACTTCTGTGTGAATGTTCAATTTTCAAGGTAAATTGGCTGGTATTCTTGTATTCTACCAACACACCTAAGGATCCCTGTCTCTGACTCCCGTTCCAGCTTCCATCCAGGTCTCTCTAGCTTCTCTGGTATGTTTCTCTGTGCTCTTACAATCCAATACTTCCTAGATTGTTGGATTTCCTCTGTTGTCAGTGGTCCACCTATACTATTTGTCTTGTTGACTTTCGCTTTGCAATTGTTTACGAATCTCAGGGCCCAAGCTGTCACTCTGAGGGTGGTCCAGTAGGATTTGCGTTCTAGTAAACTATCCCACTCGTCTGGTATAACTTCTGTCTCCTTAGAATACGCTACAATTTCTTTGATAGGTTTAGCTTCATCGTTTGCTTTCTTTGAACTCTCTAAAACTGGTTGGGTGGGCCAGTCTTCCTCATTCAACAGCCAATTCGGTCCATCAAACCAGTCCCCCTTTTCTGTTCTCTCTATGGAAGCTCCTCTATTTCCTAGATCGGCAATGTTCTTGTCCGTTGGGCAATGTTTCCACGCAATGTTATTCTCTTACGTGATCTCCGATATCTTTCGTACTCTGTTAGATACAAAGGTCTTCCATGTTTTGCCTGGATTTCTTATCCAGTACAACGCCACCATGCTGTCCATCCAGACAGTGACTGACTGAATGGGAAGTCCTTGTAATGCTTTACACAGATTTCTCACCATATTGGCAGCCATATGACCACTGATTAACTCTAATCTTGCAATGGTTGTATTTTTCTTTGCAATTCATGACTTCGAGGTTAGGAGCCCAATAACTCTGTTAGTTTCATCCTCAACAATGGCTATTGTGACTGTGGAACAGGCGATCTCGCTTGCATCAGCAAACTGATGTATGTGAACTGCTTTGACTCTCTTCCCTGTCTTGATCAAACTTCTTGGAACTTTTATGTTTCTAAGCTGATTGGTCCACTTCAGCCACTCTCTTTTTACCCGTGGAGATACTTCTGTGCTCCATTGATTATTTTCTTCACATGCCTCTCTATATATGCGTTTTCCTTCAACTAGCGTGGGTGACATAAGTCCTAATGGGTGATAGACACTCCCCAACTTACGCAGGATTGATTTCTTTGTTACTGTCTGTTCTTCGGCTAGTTTTTGAATCTGCACTTCAAATGTATCATTTTCCTTATCCCATATATGGCCTAAGAATTTGCTCGGATTTTGCATCCCTTCACTCTCTAATTCTTTGATGTTCGATTCCCATTTGTGGAGTGGGAACTTTCCCTCTTCCAGGATATCTGTTGCTTCTAGTTTGAATCTCTCTAACTGTTCTCTGTTGCTTCATGTGGTCATTAGATTGTCTACATAAGTATTGTCTCTTAACTCTTTGGTTGTCTCCTTATAGATGTCTGCATATTGATAAAAATGATAGTTTAGGGTCGCTCCTAAAATGAATGGGCTGGCTTCCGCCCCAAATGGAACCCTTGCAAATTGTAGGTGTTCCTCTCTGCCGTTGATGTTAAATAGAAATCTGAATGCACCTCTATCCTCATGAGCCATGCCTATCTGCAAGAAGGCTTTCTGCAGATCCCCTATAAGCAAATTTGCAGACATCCTTGCTCTCACCATGATATCCCATAACTGTGGTTGTAACACTGGGCCTGTGTACATGCACTCATTGATGCTGTTTGCTGTTGGCGTTGGACGTGCACTAGCATCAAATACCATTCGTACCTTTATGGTAGTAGCGCTCTTTCTTACAACTGGTTTGTGAGGCATATAAAATACTCTCTCCCCCTTGGCTTCTCCTTCTGGCACCCTCTCTGCTGTCCCCTCTTTAACTGATTCTCAACAATTTCTGTGTATTCTTTCTGTAGCTTTTCATCACGCCTCAGTTTGCGCTCTACATTTGTCAGTCTCTTTCAGCTTTGTATCTCATTTGTTTCTTCCAGTTTGCTTCCTGGAATCCATGGGATGTTGATTTCGTATCTTCCGTCACTTTGTCTGGAAATGTTCTCATTGAATTCTCTATGAATATCAGACAGGTCATTCTCTCCCCTGTCTTCCACACCAAGAATATCTAGACTGTAGAGTCTCTCATAATCTTTGCTGTCTTTTGTATACATGCATGTACTGCTAGTGTTGTCCCCACCGTGAATGATATACCCAAATGTTGTACCCTCTACTATTGGCTCTCCACTCTTGCCTTTGTAAACTTCTTCTGTTTTGATTCTACAATATGTATTTACTCCCAAGATCAAATGGATGGTGTATCTATTTCCTGGTTGTGTGTAAAATTTTTTGTCTTTTGAGTGCTCAAACTTTTCTTTCAACTCTGTGATGTTTGGTCTTTTAACTGTAGCGAAGTCTGCTAAATTTACTCCTGTTACTTCTATTCTCTCTCTAGATATCCCATCCAGTGAGTTGATTATTATCTGGTAAATTGGTAATGATTGTTTCTTTGTTCCAGTCACTGTCACAAGATGCCTTGACTCATATCTGATTGGTTTTATATTCAGTTTCTCTGCAGCATCTTTGGATATGAAATCTCTTCCAGCACCTGTGTCTAAATGTGCCCAGAAGGTTTCACCCTGCACTTTTAATGGAATAATGGCTGGCAATGTCTTCTCTTCAACTGACTGGGGTTGTTTTTGTGTACCCTGTGAGATTAGCTTGCTCTTTCTTATCACAAAGACTTGTTTGATGTCTTGCTTTGCAGTTAAAGCATCCTCTGCTGTGGCATTTATTTTCCCTATGCCCATGTTTTCCACAGTTGAAGCATAATCTTCCATCAACAAAGAATTTCTTCCTTTTTTCCAGAGTTTCATATGTTGGGCATACATCTCCCCAATGGCTTTCCTTACAGAAAATACAAAGGGGTCATTGTCTTATTGGATTTGCAGCAGAAGCTCCCCCCTCTCCCTTGGAAAACCAGAGTTTCTCTTTCTTTGTGGGTTCTGTTACAGTAGCTGTTTCTTCAGGCTTATTTCTCTTCAGCCATTTTCCCAGATTGTCAATGAGATCTCCCATACTCCACTGCTCCCACTCATCATCAATGCGGACAATATCAGGTTTCACATGAGGCAGTTTATTGATTGTGGTCATCACAAGACCTCCAAGTGTGTCTCCTTTTTCAAATGTTTGCAAGGCATCATAACTCTTGCTGAGCTTCTCATAAAAGGTTGAAACTTCTCCATGATTTGTTCCCCTTATTGTAGATAAATTGATAATTTCACTGACATGTGCATTGACTACCATTTGTGTTTGCCCATACTCTTTTGCTAATCTTTCCCAGGCTGTTTTGTACCCAACTGTGCCAGGTCTCAGGTTAGAAATTTTGTCCCTAACTTTTGGGCACACCATTTCTAGAAGATAGCCAAATTTGACTTCATCTGTTACCTTTTTGTTATGCACTTGGGTGATAAACATGTTCTCAAATCTCACCCAATCACATGCAGTGCCATTAAAGGGTGTTATTTTCAACTTTGGTAGTTTTGCTTGATCAATGTGATGATTTTTCTCTGCTTCCAATTTCTTCTCTACCATTCCTAGTTCTGCTCTCATTTTTTGCTCCCATAATTCTTTCTCTAGTTGGTATCTTTGTTTCCTAGTTTCTTCCTCAAACCGTGCTTGCTGTTCTTGAACATCTGCTAATCTCTGTTGCTCAATTTGAGATCTGAGCTGTGACTCTCTGAAAATCTCTCTCTCCTTTTCTTGTGCTACTCTGTTTTGTTGTTCTGTTAAAACCCTTGTTAGTTTTTCTTTCTGGTCAACCAATGGCATATACCTATCCTTTAAATTCTTTTTCCATTGTCTCACATCTCTGCTTGTTTCTCCTTCACTAATCTTGAGTTCCTGTATCTGTGAACTTAAAGCTAAGATCTTATTTTGTAGCTGATTTATTCTCTCAGATACTAGCTTTATCTCCTGTATGTCATTGTCATGAATTAATTCATCTATTTGCTCTGAATAAAACTGCAATTTTGCTATCTCTTTTTCAATTTCTCTCTCATACTTCTGTTTTTCATCACTCTTGGGTACCTCTACTACTCCCCTGGGGTTCTCAGCCTCTCCCTGAGCATTGTTATCAGAAGGCATAATCCTAACTAAACTTACTGGGGCCCCTAAACTTCTTGCTTATATGTTTAATATCAATTTCCCTTCACCTAAGTTGGGCAGAAAGTACTCACAAAATGTCACAAATGAATGTATGTAATCGCTGTAAAGTCTTACCAACGTGTTCTGGCAGGATCGCCACATATGTACCAAATTGTGTGGTACATAGAACTCACACAACTCCCTGTACCCAAGACCGGCCTAAAATCCTCACGACAACACTACAACTACGAATCTAAAACGTGTCTTTTTCTCTACTTCAGTACGAGGTTAAACTAAAATGTCTCAAACGTCATAACTCGCACAGAATCAGGGTCATCTTTGCGTGATTCCTGGAGATGAACCTTCTTTTTCTACGTTAAGGCCAATTTCCAGTCGGAGGAAATTTACGAGCGGGCGGAATTTTAGACAATAAAAAGTTGCTCAGCCGTAACTATCCTTTCAATTTCAGAGCGATAGTTTCTCCTGCAAACAAAAGAATTTCTGCTCGCTGGGAAAATTCCACTGACTGGAAATCAGCCTTTACGAAGATGCTCTCCAAAACGGGCGTTTAACTGATGCGATGTCTCGCCAATGCATATCATGTTACATTGTTTGCAGCTGATGCAGTACACCAAACAAGCAGATGAGCACGTGAAATTAACATTGATATGGAAGGAATTGTTGTTGTTGGTAATTGTTGTTGAGTGATTAATGTGGATACATATACGGCATTTCGGGTGCTTGCAGGGTGTTGTTCCAGATCCTTCAGTTGTTGATAGTAATTTAGTGCGCACGAAGATGTCTTTGACATTTTGATACTTTGATATTTAAAACAGAAAATAGGTTGCCCCTTTCAAAGAAATCATAGCCCAAATAGTCATAGACTGCTTTGAATAATCAAAGTTCTATTCGAATCCAAACGACCAATTGTTTTGTGATTTTCCGTTCGTGTTTATGAGCATTAGAAACAAAGGCAAAGTCGACATTATGAAAATTCCTTGTCTGTGAAATACCTGAAAAGGCCTTGTGGAGAGGGATTTTAGGCCCCAGTGCTGGTGTCTGCTTTTGGATTGCTTTCGATGGGTTGCGAGTGTGTTTTGGACTTTTCTGGGTTATTAACCAGTTTGTGAGCACCTTTGAGGGGGTCTAGGCTCTTTCGTTGCCCTTGTCGGTGATGGGTTGGTGGTGGTATAAGTTTTTTGCTGCATAGGCACTTACCCTTCCGCAATCATACATTTTCCTAGATGTCCATTATGTTTACTTTAGATTAGCGAAACTGTATTTTGTAAAATTGCTAACACTGTTCGCGGCGGGATCTGGAGGTCGCTATTTCTTTTCCCGCTGTGAATGGTGCACTTAGTTTTATTGGTGTTGGTTTTAATTGAATAGGAAAAAACAATAAAAAATCAATAATACTGTCATCGTTTGGTTATCAAACTGAAAAAGATTCGTTTCAATCCATCAAGTACTCTTGGTGTTTTGAATTTTCAAAAATGGCATCCTTTAATGGCTCAACCACTAGAATCGCAGTTACAGTCGTGACCAGAAATTCAAGACCACATTTTTGTCTATAGTGTTTCTTGGCGTAATAAGGTCGAAACTTACCGCTCTTCCTATTTTGCTCTCTTGGAGTTTTTCCATGTCAACTTTCCATGTAGATGCCGAATCTAGTGTTTGGTTTTTTGAAGTTTTGCCCCATTTTGCTATGACGTCACATAAAAGTTATGTTAGGTTATAGTGGCTCGGCTGACAAGGAGTGTGACCCAAAAGCTGTTACTCAGCTGGATTGTACATCAATCTATGCACAATTAATTTGTGTGATTTGTTTGCAAAATATCGAAGCTCTACCAACAATATTGCTTCGGGGAAAAAGTAAGGAAGAGCCTTAAGTATGGGAGAGCCTTCAGTCCACAGCAAATTTATACGTTTATTAATACAATCGCCGTACAACACGCTCAACAACTTTGTTTCCTATTGGCTTATAATGTAATCAGCAGGCAATTCCCGCTTCATTTTACAGTTTATTTGCTCGTAAGTTATGGAATGGATACAGACTAAGCATGCGAAACATGAGAAAATTGATATACGTACAAAGAAATGTGATCTTTGTGCATTGAGACAGCATCAATGCCAAGGAAATCAGGAAGCCATGAATGAACCATAAATTCACCGACCACATCAAGCGACTTCGTTAAATAATGCATTAGTCCAGTGAAACGAGGTTTGCCGTTAATCGTCAGGTTACAATAGTCGTATCTGTAAATAAGGGCCGTCAGGAGTTCAGGATTCTTCCGTTTAACCTTCATATAGAAAAGATGCAAAGAAACATTAATGGGGAATTGGAAAGCAGCTGGATAAAAGATTTTCATAAAGCAATTACATACTCAGAACGGTTATCCCAACCTCGTTCCCATGGGTGTTCTTACGTCATACGCTGATTACGAAGCCGAATGAACACCCTGGTACACTTCGATGAAATGCACCCAGAATCTAGGTGTAGTTAGAAGCCATTATGGATTTCATGGTTCCTAGGCAACGCAAATCAACGGAAAATGGCCGTTGCTCTAGCGCTAATTCTGCAGAAGATAAATTGAGAAAATGAAAACAAACACTTTGAGGACCTTATTTCAACATTTTTTAAGGTATTTGAGCACTAATCTGGGGTTGGTAAGTATGTTTAATGTGAATATAAGCTCGGTTTGTGTGGGGCGAAAATGGGCCTAAGTTGCAAATTCGAGAAACTTTCACCGCAGCTTCGAAAATAAAATGGCTTGTTATTCTTCGAATTTTGGAAATAGATTGCAAATGATGGTCGGAGTAGGTAATGAATATGGTTTTACGTTGAATTTTGACATGCCGCGGCTGTTTACCCTGTGCAAAACGGAGTATCGGTGCAAAATGGCGAACATCCAATCAGATTGCCGAACGGCCTCTTGTATCCCAGAGTAGAGGTATAGAGCAACGAACTCACTCTGGGGACGAGATTACAGGTATCCCAAATCATTCATCAATTTTAAAAATTAGTGAAGAAGAAAGGCTGAAATAAGAAAATAATCATATGACAACAGGTTGTCTATCGGAGCAACTGCTAAATCCACACCCATGCTGCATTTGTAAAAGTTACCTTTGCATCTACTGTGTTAGTCAAAAAAATTTACGCGTTTGGTGGGCTATGGAGTAAAAATTATACAACCGATTTTCAAAACTGAAATTCTAATCTATCAGCCAAAATAGCCAATTTAGATGGGAAATCTCTATTTAATAAAGCAATCATCACTTAGACCCAAAAATTAGGAAAATCCTAGTAAGGAGCATGTATGGGAACTGGGATTCCTCATTCCATTCTGGTCCATAATTTGTTTGCTATGGAAGTCAAAATTCGATTTCTGAAACTTCCGATGTGAGCTCTGATGCTACATAAATTGCGGACCACAAAGGAACGTGGAATTTCGATTCCTACACAAACACCTTGAAAGCATTTTTCTAATGTTTGGGCCTCAGAGATGTGTCATGTTATCAAAAAAATTTACCATCTAAATTAGCCCTTTACTGATAGATTAACATTTTTAGTTTTGAATATAGGCATCATACTTTCATTTCACAGCCCGCCAAATGCGTAAACTTTCGATGACTCACCCGGTATTAACTAAGAGATACTGCCTGTCCTGGCAATTCCCAACCCTGCTTTCTGCGAGTCTCTGAGGCTTTCATGGGCATTCACAAAATAGTAGTTTCTATAAAAGAGCCTTTCACACAAGGTTCGAAGGTCTTCTGCCTGTGCCAATCTGTTGTCCATGGTTTACCCTTTTGCTGCCCAAAAGTAACAGAAACATAAATTTTGATCGCAGGAAGTCTTTCCAATCAGACTTGGCTAAGTCGTAAATGAACAACTTGGCTACACATAGAGCGATAAAAAGCAACAAAATGGTGAGTAGTTTTGGAGATAAAATCTACCTAACTTAAGTATTGAGAAGTTTTGAGAGAGAAATAGCGACACAAGCGTCGAGGGAAATATTGCGATCTAGACCCCTGTGGCGAATCATGTCAGAGGAACTTAATTGCAAAACGGCAACTCGCTGCTCACTACAGGGTGGCTACCGGTCGAAAAACTCATGCTAAAATTCAAAATTCAAATTCAAGACTCAGATTCAGAGTTAGAACTTTTGCAAAATATGCCATTGGCAATTTGTAAGCAGAAAAACTGCACGAATATGTCAAAATGAGGTAGCGCTTGTTTGTCTTGTTTTAATTGTACATTTTTCGAAGGAAGAGATTTACCTAGCTAATCTTTCAATTGTTCTGATTCTGCGATCAGTACAAGAAACTTTCATTGTGAATCTCATGAAATGATTCGACTATTCATTAACAAAATCAATATTTTATTGAACGAATAACTCGATGACAGAACGTCGGTGCAATGACTTTAGTCACAGACGACATTGTCCAAAGTAAAAAAATTCAACTTATGTTAGAAACTTTCCGATGAATGGTTCCTTTATTCACATATATTCAACTTACTGTTTGTTTTGCAACTCTTCACTGACTCAACTAATGCAAAACAACAGAACAAAAAGGCTAAATATGTATCAAATTAAATACTCACAACAATGTGGCAAAGAAGCGCTAACTAATTATGACATCTGACCAATGTCTGATGTTTCTTCTTGCTTTGGAATTCCCTACCAATCGCATTTCCAGAAACTGTAAGAACCCGCCTTTTTATGACAGACATGTTGTTTCAGAAAAATTAAGAACTTTTGATTGGTAGCACCTTAATATAACCCATGGAGCGAACAGCGGAGTTGCCCTATGCCTGTGATCAACATGTCATGAAACGGTTTTAATGACATCTTCATTGTGTCAAAACGATAACGCTGCTTATCAATGTCAGCCTTGATTTTGATAGTTTTAATCAACCTGGCTCCAAGTGCCAACTTCCAACTTCTACCAAGGCGCATCTGAATCTCAGGATTCCAAGAAAATTGGGGGTAGTTGTGCAGGCATAAAGGGGGATCAAAGAAAACAATTTTTAATTCTCTAACCCGAGGTTATGTTTGAGCTTCGCACCAGATGGCTTCTGAACAAATTCTAAAACGGAAAAAGATTACGAGAAACAACTCATCTCCCAGTCTTGCAACGTAATTTGGGGTGTGCTTACGTCTCCAGGAGCTCTGCGCAGGCACTGCGAAATGAGGGTAAACTTTTAGCTTGCACCATTTTGTGAGGTAACTCAGTTTTGCGAGGGGAAAACGGCTTTGTGATGTCATTATTCGATGTAAAACCATGTTCTTTACTCAGTGCGACCGTCATTTGCAATTTATTTCCGAAATTCGAAGAACAGAGAGCCATGCAATTTTAGAAGCTGTGGTGAAAGTTTCCTCATTTGTGAATGTTTGGGGTGTTTTCAAATCAATAATTTTCAAGAATCAAATTCAAAGCATAAAGCTGGCCAAGAAGTTGCCAAGTATCATTTAGGATTGTGACTTAATATCAATCATGATTCACAATACACGGCCCGATACGTTTATTTATTACTTACTCTGGCGGTAACAGTATTTTCAAGGTAAATATCATCGATTGTTTTGTTATCATCCACACACGCTTCGCCATTATCTGAATCACTAACCATCGCTGATATACTGTTTGATTTCATGTAGCCTGTCAAAATTGGACAGTTATTTGCGCACTAACTTGAATTACGAATTCTTCTCAAAAGATTCATAAAACGGTTGAACTTTGGCATACCAAGGTCGGATTATACATCACTTACCATGTAGACAATGTTTGGGAAAAAGGACGTCACCATTACATATTTTTGCATATTTGGAATCTCTTTTGAAAGTTTTGCAAGGGCGTTAGAAGTCTGAACGAGAAAAAATAAGAATAGCTCAGTGCTTTGAGAGATGAACAACAACGCACATAGCAAGGCGCATTTCGTTGGGGGTATACAAAGAATCAGAATCAATAATAGCATTTCCTTGATTTTGAAATGTGCGAAAAGGCAACTTGCAACAGATTTTTAAATTTAAACAAATGGGTTCTAGGGAGAGCAATATTTTTCTTGTCGATAGCTGCCACACGGGCTTCACGAACAACGAGTTAAACTCTAAAAATCTATAGGTCTGAAATTCATCGTGAATTATTCACGATAAAAATATGGGAAATAAATTGCCAAAAATGTATCTGAAAAGCTGTCTTACAACATGTAAGCTTCGTAACAGAAGGGAGACGACCCAACTCGAATCAGATGGCTTTCCGCGTTTGGCGGGAAATTATTTGTCATTCCTTTCGGCTTACTAGAATAGACGAAGTAAGTTCAATAAAAAGTTGCATCAGATAAAGTTTCTGGACAAAGTTATGGAGATAATCATTTCTTTTTGAGTTTGGCATTCTGTATACATACGACTTCGGTACTGCAAACATTCGTAGAAATAATGCTTCAAAGGTCCGTTTTCGCGAAGTTTTTTTTGCCTCGAAAATTGATGTGACTTGGAAGGACTTTTACAGGTCCATTTACTAATCCCAGCCTACAGTAGAGAAGACTGCAAGGGATGCTAAGTCAGATCTTCTTTGTTGAATTTTTTCAAGCCACAATTCATTTATCAATAAGACTTCAAGTTTGTTTGATATTTAGATGTTTTGCTTGACATGAAGACATTGCTCAACCAACGGCCACCATTGAAAGTACGACTATCATTGATGGCTTCTCCGCCCTGTTTACTGGAAAATCTCAGCTATGACCAGCAGTTTATGCAAAAAAGGAACAAATTTCAACGCACATTTGAAAACAAATGTTGCTGCTCTTTCTATATACTTTGTCCAAAATTCTTTCAAAAAGTCTTCATTGTACAACGAATGTGTAGGAAATGTCGTCAGGTCCAGGCAAGATTCCACACAATACTGAAGTAATTTCTTTTCCAGACTCACATCATCTCAAAGCAACACAAATGTAAGTCCAAGATTTCGTCACAGGAAACCCATATTAAATCGAATCCAAATAAGCCATTCTTTAAAAAACTATTCTAATAAGAAATGCTTTCGTCTTCACCCTCCATTACCATGTTGCTTCATGCTCTTTGGCATTTCCAACGAGGGTTCTTTAAGACTTCGCGATCGAGCGCAAATAACGCTCGTTGGGAAGGTTAAAAATAAAGAGCAAAAGATCAGAAAACAGCACAGGATGAAAGAAGGAAAAGA
The DNA here is from genome assembly GCA_964019985.1 of Aurelia sp. 4 Dawson et al 2005. Taxonomy (NCBI): domain Eukaryota; kingdom Metazoa; phylum Cnidaria; class Scyphozoa; order Semaeostomeae; family Ulmaridae; genus Aurelia; species Aurelia sp. 4 Dawson et al 2005. The sequence continues at coordinate 7,485,441 of OZ026502.1, read as the reverse complement.
TGAAAATATTTTGTCGATAGAATGATTTGTTTGAATATACTTGTCTTGAATATGATGTAATATGGGCTTCCTGTGACTTCGTTCCAAGACAGTCGTCTTGCTCTTGCAGCAAGACTTACCTCGTTTATTCTGGTAACAGAATGAATGTTGAGTACTTCCCAGCCAACGTAAAAAGTCGTTGGATTCGAGGTCTGAGTTGGAGAGAGAGTCTCCTTTCAGTTACGAGAATTATGATCATAAGACAGCTTTTCTGGTACATTTTGCGCAATTCATTTTAAAAAATTTTCGTCATGAGTTTGAGACTAACAGATTTATCGTCCAATTTCTCTATCGTCAATTTTTGCAACAATTTCGAAAAGATCATTTATGACGTACTTTATTGTCATCTTTGTGACGATGAGCTGATAACATCACATTAATCTGGGTTTCAATCCTTTTTATTGTAGTTTTGTTGTTGATTCATTGTTGTCTTTTGCTGTTGTTGCTTTTACTGTTGCTGTTGTTGTTTCGCACCATTTATGTAAATTCGGTATTGTAGTGTATCACGTGACTAGTAGGAAGTTTCAGGAAGAGCACATGAAGTTTTGCAGGGGAGTTAGTTTTAATTGGAGTTTGAGTTGGAGTTAGAAATCGTTGATGAAATTCGTGAGTAAAGAATTCTCACTATACCGAGCTACCAGAGAGAAACGATTTGAGAGTTGTGCAGACTTTATTATGGATACCATTAACTGATTTGTAAATATTGTAAATACCGCTGCTGCTTTACTATTATTGCTGTGTTGTTTGTTGTCCATGCTCGCCATTTTGAAACAATACTAGGACAAGGATCGACTACCATTACACATACCGAGATAAACACAACATGTTTTAATGTTTTAATTATGTCTTTGATATTGGAGGTATCAAAACGTTGGCAAAGCTGAGTGTGAGCTTCAGCACACTGAAAGAGCATAGAATTCGACACAACTTTGATTGAAGTAGCCTAGCTTGTATGTGTTAGAGAGGCATTGAGGATTTGAGGATACTAAACACTTTCTCCTGCACTGAAACCACTTTGACTTGATGTGTAGCGATCTTTCGCCAGCTTATCATCCCTGGTTTAGACATAAACGTATTGGATTTAAGGGCAAAGTGTATTCTGCTTCTGTTCTGGAGCAAAGAGCTAAAATTAGTCGAAACAGAATCATCACAGAAGTAACAATTTCATTCGTCGAAGCAACATGATCCGATACACAACAAAATTTTCAAAGAAAACTTTTAAGCAAGAGAAGATCTTTGGGTTTCCAGTCAAACACCTTTACAATCAAGTACGTAAGTATCACGGTCTTCAGATAAGTTCGTGTTGCACTGATCCAATCTTGCACGTGCTTCTCAACCACAGAACGTCCTAGCTGGATACTCTGTGGTGAATTCAAAATCACTGACCATAATGGCTATCACGATGACTGATCGTTTTAAGTGCTTTCGACGGCAAAAATTCAAATCAAACCCGCTAATTACCTAAGAGACAGCAAGACATTACCAACGATTTTCAGAATCTAATTCCATAACTTAAATAATGAATAAGTTATAAATCTTCAAAACCAATTCAATGTAAGATTTATCGCGGCCTGCCAAAATTGGATAGCTTTCTTGGTATAGCCAGCATATTTCTTATGCTCAGAAAATATTCCAGCCTTTCAGGTAGCATCAAAAATTTGACTCACTCCAATTCCTGATGTTCTAGTTAGTTAGTTGAAGATGGAACACGCTTCTCGCAAAATTTCCATATCTAAGTTTGCAATTTTACCAATACCAATGTTGCCAGTGCAAATCTTGCATATGTTATACCCCAAAAACATGAAGTACAAATTAAAACGTTAAACCCAGGGAAACTGTCATCAAATCAAAATCAGTGGAGACCTACCGCAACGGCATCCGATTTGACATCAAGTATTATCTTCACTCCCAGATCCTTACAAAAAAGCACAACTTCTCTTAACGTTGGTATCTGCTCGAAACGTACATCTTCAGTTTGGTCCCGGGCAAGCCTCAACGTCTTCAATTTCGCTGCAGCATTCAATCGCCTTAGCTCATGAAACCTTAGCCTGCTGACCTCTCCAGTTCCGTTTGTTGTTCTGTCTACCGTATCATCGTGAATAATAACGCCATAGCCATCTTCAGTAAATGCAAGATCAAGCTCTACAGCAGTAGCTCCATTTCTATATGCAGTCTTGATTGCAATTAGGGTATTCTCTGGGGCCTCGTATTGTCCAGCTCTGTGACCTATAACTAATGGAGTCTCATCACTATTCTGATTTTTGATGTACAGGAACTCCTTGACTCGTTCGATGTTATGTCTTTGCAGCTTCAACAGCCTGTAGCTTAGGGCAATGGTAATAGCAACAATAACAACCACAATGCTGAATGAGAATGCGCAGCTCATTATTCTCTGCTTGAATCCAATAATGTCACCTGAGAAAACAAAAGAGGAACACATAATCCAGAGAGTTAGGACTACGAAATTTACGTACTGTTTACGTCTGTTAGGTATTAGTCAGGTTAGGTACCATACCATTTGTGATGAAAAGTGCTGCATACTGCTATCCTCGTTGAGAGAGAGAAGCATAAAACACATATCATGAGGTGCTTATAGCATATGAAGCAAACAAACGCTGTGTTCTTTGTATTAACTGTGTCTTGAACTTATTTGAAACCTTAAGTTCTTACAAACTTACAGCGTTTTTGTTATGTTACAAACTGGCATTAACATTAGGCTACGTTCACACTGCTCCCTTTTCATTTCTATCCGTTTTTGTTGATCAAAATGCTGCCCGTTTACATTGCTCCGTCTTCAAATAGATACGCTGTGAAAACGATTGGTGTTCACATTACTCCAGCAATACGGTGTTGTTAATCCCCTTTTCAAAACAAAGGCTGTCAACTGTTAATAGCTGTCAACAAGGCGCCAATCGCGACTTTGGATGCCACTGTAATCAAAAGTCTATTAACAAAGGAATGTGCAACGTTTTCAAATGTCTCCGCTTTTGGCGTTCGTTTTCAAATTTATGCGTTTTCATTAGCGTTTTCGAAAAGGCCCGTTTTTTCACAGCGGAGCAATGTGAACGCAAGGCAAAAACGGAGAAGTTTTAATCCCTTTTCATATGAAAACGTAGCAGTGTGAATGGGGCCTTGGTCAGTGAGTGCTGCATTTGGGAAAATGGAAACAAAATCAATTAAAGAATGGAATGAAAAAAGTACATGATAAGCCATTCTGGCTTTGTTGAGATTAAAAGAAGTCGTTGCCCTCCCCGTCTCACAGCCACTCATTCTTGCATTCAGCTCAGTTCTGCTAGCATTACATCACAAAACCAATGCCCGTCTCCTTGCGCCGCCTCAAGACAATAACGAAATCAGACAAATACGCATTCATTCCGTAGCATGAGAGACAGGTTACGAAGGCTTTGATTCTACCGCCTCTGACATCTTCGTTATCATGTCTGATCACGATAGGTGTTTACTATGCTGCCATATTTCCACACTTACACATTAGTTAGACACAGATCTATCGCAGCACTTTAATTCACTTCAAATATTTTGCGGCGAGCTGCGATCATATCAAAGGGAGATGTGGTATAAATGCTCTTGCCGACATGGGCTTGGGTATCCTACTAGTGAAGATGTTTCTCGGCCAAAATGTACGTGATTGGCGGCAGGGATTGTTCCGATGAAATAAGAAACTTTTTGTAGATGCCAGTTCACAAAGTGTGCAGATAGTGGTTAGGTGACTGCTATAGTGTACTACAGTGTACAAATCACTAAACAGTCTCGTCCCGGAGTACCTTTCCAGCTTGTTTGAAAAAAGGTCGACTCGAAATGTCAGGGAACTCCGAAACACCGAAACTGATCTTTTGATACCTTTACGAAAAAGTAACAATGGGCAGAGGGCTATATCTTTTCGTGGACCTAAGCTTTGGAATAGCCTTGAACTTGATGCTAAATAGGCGCCATCTCTTGCCACCTTTAAGAGAAGAATCAAATCGTAAACTGGTAAAGTTTGTGCAACGGCCCCCTGAAAAGCAGTTCTCATGGACTGACGGGGCTACCGTGCCTAAATAAATAAATGAATGAATGAATGAATGAATGAATGAATGAATGAATGAATGAATGAATGAATGAATGAATGAATGAATGAATGAATGAATATAGTTTTTATGGCTTCTTGACCCAACCATTCACATGATCACTGATGCACGTAGTGTATACCTATGGTAAGAAGCCCTAAGAGCTGCACCTAGATTTCTTCTACCTTCAGAAGAATTGATTAATTGCCGAACCTTCCAAGCAAGTTGAAACTTGGTAGCCAGGGATCATGTCCAGTCCCAAAATCAGTCAACAAACCAGTGTATTCAAATTCTGCAAGCCAAATCATAGCAACGTTGTCCGTTGAGACTTTACTCGTGCAATTTTTGTTGTCAAATTCTCTTTGCAGCTTTGATGATTCCGCTAGTATTCGGAATTCAGGGAAGGGGGGGGGGGTATCGAAATACTGACACGTTCCATACAATTCTGCATTTTCAGCACAGCATGATTACAAAACAACCGCTACTTTTCCAGAATGGGCTTCCTGGGAAAGTAAGCGGCTTACTTTTTCAGTTCGTATGTTGAATTACAAAGCTGTGGTTTTGACGACTTTGGCTCAATTTTTGCAAGACAAGGCAGTGTTTTGCCAATGAATTTGTACTCCATTAGCAAAAAATTAAGCAGCACTCACTTGACAACACTGACAGCTAGTTTTAAACCTTCATTAGATCTGGCCATTGTAGGATCTGCCTTGGCAGTAATGTTCTAAAAGTAAACAGTAGGGGCTGCACGCAGGTTAGTGATGGACACACCTGGGGGCATCAAACGTATTGCATTTTGTAAGAAACAGCTTATAAGAAACAGTAGGCTCAATTTTCAAAGGTTTAAAAAACAATCCTATCTGAATTGAAAACGCTAACAAAAATGTCATTTACAGTTTTAATTTTGACAGATAACTCAAAAATTCCAAGGATCTTACCAAGTACCTTGGGACCATTTTTACAAAACTAAATGAACTCTACTCTTCCAGCATCAAAGAAATGAGAAACATGCTAGAAACTTATGGGAGCAAAATGGGGGGGGGCAAAAATTTAAGAAATTGCTTACCAGCTTTGGACCTTAGTTTCTTAGAAAAATAAGTGTGTGTCCCTTGCAGATTCCTTTCAAAAGTAGTTGTAGGTTTGCTCATTGGTATGCGATGCTTCGAATTTCTTTGGACATGACACCAGAAACGTTGGAGATAAAATTTGGAAGCTTATTCCATTTCATCAGAAAGACATGTTCTCAGAAAGGTACCCTCTTCTAATTGCCGAAACTTGCTTTCATACCAACTTTTATGATGAATTCTGGCCGAAAAAACGACCCATTTTGGCTATTTTTCGCCAACGTCTGGATAAACCACCCAAGTTTATGGAAAATCTGCCGAAAAAGGGACCCTTGTTTAGAGAATTTTGGCCCAAAAAGCCACCTACGTGGGCGGCACATACCCGTACCTCAACATGTTATGTACCCCCCCCCCCCGGGGTCGAAATCAAAAGTCCTCGAAAAACTACGCTACACGGGCTGTTCTTTTACTGGATGATTTTAGTTTTTGTCTGCTATATATTTTTCTTGTCTAAAAATTCAGTTTTCCTTAAGTGTCCGATTACCACCGCCGGTACCTTATATATGCCTAGGCCTAGGCATCGCCAAAGTGTGGGTGCTGCTCGCATGCAAATTTTTAAATCCAGCAAATATCTGCAGGCACATCTCAAAAATGATCTTTTCTAAAAGGTTTTAATGAGTAATTGGGAGGTATTATGTAACTAGGTATGCCATTAAAATGATCTTAAAGGTCGAGAATAATGAAAGCAGAATTGATTTGAACATCAAAATGTAAGATTTCACTTCAGTATCTCATATCCAACTAAATTTAGCTGTAGTTTAATGAGCTATCAGATTTCTGAGAATTTTTGAGACGTTTGGAGATGCAGATTGTGCTGCCATCAATAATGGTATGCAGTAATGTTAGAAGGAATCTGAACAATGGAATTAAACTGGTTGGCAATTTGTATGTTGCTCAGATAAAGTGATGACTTTAACACATCCAAAGTTGCAGAGCTAATGAAAAAGTCACAGAACAAAGGTAAGAGAACAAAGAAAGGAAATAAAGATACGGGGAAGCCCATGTGTTCTTTGTATGTATGTATATATAATGTACATATATATCATCAAATGAAATTGGTTTGAACGTCAAATCATGCAACTTTGTTCTGTAGGATATCATTAAAATTCTATCGAAGATGGATCACTGAAGTAAACATATTGTGGCACTCTAATTGTTTCACTTGCCAAAATGCACTTTCAACGGAGATCCTACCCCTGACCACTCTTGATGTCTTTCTACGTCTTTGGCTGACAACTGCCCATCTGCTTCAGATTCAGGCAAGATCAACATTAAATAAATCCGAATGCAGCTTCATTACAGTTGGCAAAAATTCCTATTCCAGACTCAGCTTTCTTGCAGGGCCTCTCCTACTGCACCACTTGAATGGCTCTTCTCATTCAAACCCATCTACTTTTGACTCATCCAATATCTCAGGTTTCATGTATCCCTCACCAAATCTTACTTATGTATACAACAAAATAACAAACCTGGAAGGATCAGGGAATAATGCTGGAAGTGACACAGAAACTTTTTGTGGCCCCTGTTCATTAAGCTCTTCAAGCTTTTTGCAGTCTTTTTCATCAAATTTTTTTTCGTTGAAACATGCACTCCAATGATGAAATTTTCTTTACTTACCTTTGATCCTGTTCTTTCTGTGAAGTGGTCTATTACTCTTATCAGCTTACATTTGTTTTCTTCATTGCAAATTACCATACTCTTGGGTAGTATCAATATTATGCTATGTAAAACAGCAGTGTTGATTTTGCAAAAACAGTTGTGGTATAGCCCCATGAAGGGGGACCTTGCAGCCTTGCGTGACCACATCCAGTAGGATTACATCAAACATTTTTGTCTACACTTTATCATGTGATCAAATAATGATCCTTGTTGTGTCTAACTGTTAACCATAATTGGCAATATGTCTTGATGCATGAGTTTAAACAAATTGGAATTCAATCCACGACAGGTAGGACTGGAACTTTTGTTGCAAAAACAGCAATGAAAACAAAACCTGTTGCTCAGTATGATAATTTAGGGGAACTAAGATCAACTTTCATTGTGGCATGTTTTATATACTTGCCTTCTCTCATACTGTCTTTTTTCACCATGAGAATGGCAAATGCACCTGCACATTAGGCCAGCAGAAAGCTTTCTTAGTTATGGATTTAGTATACTATTTCCAGTTATATATATCATGCTATGTATGTACCAGTCTGCAGAGTATGGCAGTTCTTGACAAAATCTCGCGTGTGCACGACCATTTCAGCCGCATGCACTGCATGCAAACCTCTGTTTACCAATAGTCCAATAGTATGGCGTGCAAGGTGTGCAAAAAAATTTTTCTGGAAACGTTATTAGGTCCTCCTGATTGCAGAAAATAAACTTCAGAAATTTTTTTAGATCATGGAGCTGACAAAGACTTGCTTGCAGTGAAAGAAGTTTTATTTCACTAGTTTGGCTGGTGGGCACAAGCTTGTGTGCACAAAGGTTTGAGCCTTTCAACAGGCTAGTTTAGCACTTGTTCACACGTAGAAGCCCTTTCACTCTAGCGGTTTTGCCTCTTCCTGGTATTGCCAATGATGTGGTCATTTCCTGAACAACACAAATAAAGACTGTTTTGAAAAGAATTTCTGAAGTATTCAAAACAGGTAACCCTTGATCCCTTGATAAAATTGAATCTATTTATCCTCACGTATTTGCTGGCTTTGTTTTTAAATGGCGTTCAAAATTAAATCTCTGTTCCTATGACCCAGCATTTTGAAAAAGCCTCATGCTCTAAAGATTTGTTCAAGATTCTGTGTTTTTTTCCACTGCTCAAACTTTGTCATAGGGCACTACAGACAGATACAGTTGCAAAAGAAGAAGAACAAACATTGACTGGAGTTTCCCAATGCCAATACGGTGTCCAGAAACAATCAGAGATGTGTCATTACTATATCTGGATGGTGACAAAGAGACGGGGATACCACGTCATCAGCCATCCATATTATTGGATGAAAGAGGTTGTACTTTTGGAAAATATATGCATGGAAGTAAAGTTCTTGAAAGACTATCAGACACAACTCCTCATTTCCTCCTCAACGAGAAAGATAGAAGAAATTCCAAACCATAACATTAAATATCATTAAGTAAGATATGATAATAAGTGCTGTTTAATGATTCTTTTGTTCTTGAGCTATTTTTCATAAAACATATACTCACAAAAGCTACCTGGGAAAGAAATGTCTTGTTCATAAATAGATGTTAAAGCCAGCAACCAGCATCAAGCAGACAACCAGACATTGGTCTTTCAAAGGGAAGAATTTGTATAGATTAATGACTATCAAAGTCCGGTACAGTTTGTTTTGTTTCAGTCCAAATTACTAATTTCTTGTTGCTTTGAGTTACTTGTTATATCTTTGGTGTAGCTTCATTGACTCTTATTCAACCGTGAGCTAGTTTTAGCTGTCTTTTGATTAATGATCAACTGTTTGATTCATACTTTAAAACTTTGGCCTGATCTCAATACAGAAGAGAAAATGTAACTATGTAGTAAGAAGCAAGGCGGGCAAGACCACTAAAGTATGTATTTTTTTACGGCAATAATTGTTTTACCTACCAAATTTATGGAGATCTCAGTAGTCTTCATGTCTTTTAATCAGAAACTTGAATAAGGCCATGAAAATTTCCCATTCTAATACTGAAAATTTCATAATTTGTTTCCTATTTTCTAAACCAGTTCTTATGCAAGCAAAGTGATGACCTACTTGCGGTTGCTTTTCCAGAGCTGAACCACAGCAGGCAGCCTCACTATGAAATTTTACTTTGAGTTTGCATGTAATCAGTTAAATTCTACTAATCACAGTCTGCTGCTTGAGGTTTCTTCACCAGCGTCTTGTCAGCATATCTTGACGATGTGTATTTGTTGGGGAGACGAGATTGCTCTGTCTGAGGAAACTAATGTATCCCCCTGTGCGGTAGGTTAAGGCAGTGGCGCCGCCAGGATTTTTTATTGGAGGGGCAAAACAGGACGGGTTCTGGGGCGGAGCCCCAGAAAATTTTTCTTGGACCACGCCCTCTACCTTGGGTATAGATGCAACCAACGCCCTTTTCATTGACTGAAATAAAGATTAAATGAGTCTGTTAAACAATACGAGTAGGGTACCACACTGTCCACAATTAGAAAATGACATCCAACCGGCGACCGAGCGTCCAACCTTTGGATCCCCAAATATTCAGTGACCAATTTACTACACGCCACACTGTCATGGAATTTGCCACACAGCTGCCGTGTACTCTCAGATTCAGAAATATGAAGCATACAAGTTTTGTGAAAAAGAGGGTATCGGGATAGGCAGAAACTTCAAAGCTCAGTAAATACTAAGGCCACAGAGGGGGTCTGGGGGCAAAGCCCCCAGGAGAATTTTTGTAGATATAAACTCTTTACTTTGGCCTGGAACACTTCTACCAATCACATTTCAGCCTGTAATGCACTGGAGTTGTTGATCACTTCGCAACAGTTATTTGAATCAGCATCTCCAGTAAAATTTTTAAACATGATATTCTTTGGCTTAGAATGCCTATCCTACATGCAATCTTTACGAAGACCAAATGGGAAACTTTTGCAATTTTGTTACCATTTTCAATGGATCACCTCCGCAGGAAAATGTTTGCGTACACACACTCTTCTTTTTCCTAGAACGATCCCTAACGGTCCTCACGATCCAACTTCCAAGGCCTCAAAAAATGTAAGTCTTGGACAATGTTATGATAGTTTGTCTACAGAACTTCTCTTGGAGTCATCTTATGCTATGGTTTAGAAGAAGTCTCTCGGTCACTTTCCAGAATTTCGGCGAAAGATTCTTACCATGCACCAGCTACGCAACTACCAAACTTCTATCTCCTCGTTCGTGAAAAGATCGAGACTTACGTCCTCCATAAGCTATGCTGATCTATGTGCTGATGAGGTATTCAAACTTTGAGCGTACGTAGAACGGGAGCCTGGGGGCTTCACCACGAGAAAAAAATTCGAGTCAATGCCGTAAGATCGTGGGAAAATGCAATTGACGTGGCAAGATTGTAGAATCCTGTGCTCGTACACATCATAATTGCCAAGATCATCGGCCTTACCCCCCCCCCACAATTTTTACGCCGGAATTAGAAAAATGGTCCTGGAAAACATTGGAGGGGCGGCCGCCCCCCCTTGCCCCCCCTTCCCGGCGCTTCTGGGTTAAGGCTCATGCACCCGTTAGAGCTTCAACTCCAAAACGCTACTGCACATGAGCATTAACCTACTGCACGGGGGCACAGATACATTTCCCCGGACAAAGCATATCTCCTCTCCCCAACAAGTATTCGCAGCTAAACTTACATGGACACATTACCTTTAAATTTTGGCATGCAAAGCTAGCAGCTCTAAAGTGATCCCGTGCCGCGCACATCTGCCATACTCTTAGGCGACCGTCTAAAAAATGTTTGGATAGTGTCATTTTGACCGAAAAATATGGGTCGGTCGGTCGGTCAGCAACATGATCAAATTTTAATTTTTTCCAAATTTTTTTTAAGTTTGAACTATTTTAGGGACGCGAAAACTTAGGCCGTTTGTGCTGTCGCCGTTAATACATGTGTCATGGCTCTGGAGTAGCTTCCTCGTTTTCAGTTGCATGCCAATATTTCCTGAAAATCAGCTTGAAAGATAGGACATTAGATCAAAGCAAAGTTTGGAAGCGGCAAATCGGGAAGTTTCTGATTGGAAACTTTCTGCTGGATGCCATTTTGATGTATTTGTATCGCAAGTAACGTCACAAGAAGCATATACTTATGCAAATACTGAAAATCCTTGTTTAAATTTACTAAATAACGTTTTAGACGCCCGACCGAAAAATCTGATTTTTTTCATTTCAACAGACGGTCGGTCGGACGACACTAACCAAACATTTTTGAGATGGTCGCCTTACTCTGCAGACTGGTGCATGTACACGTCTTGGGCACAAACTTACATGGCCTGGGCCCAAAATACAGTATGTAATGTAAGAGAGATAAAAGGATGTTTTGTCAACGGATTGATTATATGAGTTGAAATGGGTGTACTGTAAAAACTTTAGCCGAATTTGTCTAGCTCGGCTATCTCAACTTCGCGGGGCAAATGGCAAAATTTCCAGACCGAGAATTCTTTTAATAGGCCTAAGGCAGTTTTTTGCAACTGGCACCCACTGCCCACCGAATCATGTTCATGTATTCATAGCTACTCACTTACTCACTTCAAACTTTGTAGAAGATCTTCTTGCTGCTTGCTTCACTGCTGATCTTGTCTTGTGATTTTTCTGTGAATAAGTTTCTTGCCCAAATCAGGACAGAGCGACAGCAACAACGTTCAATTCAACAACAACTACAACATTAACACCTGTGTTGGTGGTGTTGGTACTTCGGCACTTCCTTCTCAGAAGTGGCCAGAAGAGCAAACTGCTGTCGGAACAAATGTGTTCTTTGTAAGGTTTCTGTCTATCCAAGATCACGATGAAGAGCATCGAAGCACTATCGGAACTTGCCCAATGGTTTTTGCAAAGTGAATTGGAAAATGCCGAGTTTCCACGAAGTGAAACTAGCCAATCAACAACGAATGGCGATGGTCATGGAAAACTTCCGGTGCCAACATCTGCCATTGAATTGCTCACTTCAGAAATAATGAACCAGCTGCAGAATGTACAGGAAGAAACTAACAGTTCTGTTCACCATTTCGTCGTTGCTGGCCTGGTTGGTACTGGGAAGAGCACATTGTTATCAAATGTTCTCAACCAGGCTGTGCTCGACAAATCTTTCTTTACTCAAGAGCAAGTAGTGAGAATATCTTTGAAGCCGCATAGCTCTATTTTCTCACTCTACTCATTTTTCAGTAAACTAGCTCAAAATTTCAACTTACGGAAGGATGCTGCAGCACTTGAAGAGCTAGAGGGTAGGCATGAAAGAAAAGACTGTGCTGTGTTGAAGGTTCTGAGGAGATTTCAATTGATTTGCATTGATGACATTGATGCTGATGGCTTTAAGATTTTCAAGCATCTCAATAAGATTTTAGATGCATATGATCAGCCACTGATTGTAGTGAGCACTTGCCAGAACATCAAGGACTTTCAAAGTCATTCCAATGACAAAGATGCCCAAACATTTGTCATTAAACCATTGAATAATCAGGATGCAATGAAGATGCTTGAGTCACTACTGGATCTTGGCACAGATGTGTCAATTCCAGAGACTTACATACATCTAGCCAGAGGAATTCCTTCCAATGTCTGTGTGATTTCTAGTATATTGAATTACTATCAAGATATAGCATATTTGACACAACTCACTGCTGCTAGTGATATGCAAGCACCACTTCTGTGCATCTTAAATAATGAATTGGATTGCTTAAGCAAGTATCTTCTTGATCAACTGTGCCAAATGAAAAGGCCTATTCCAGTTCATGATCCAACAGTATTTGAAAAACTGATGAAGTTTGGTCTAGTAAACAGTGAGCTCAAGTTTGGGTACATATTTGTTTCAGCTACATCAAGCATGCTGAAGCTATATCCAGAAGTAATTAAATGCCAGTCTCACAACATAGAAAATATCACACAGTTCAGTGCAACAGAGCTTTGGAAGGATCTGCTTTCTCCAAAGTTAAGAGAAATATTGGTTGCATGTCAAACAAGGGGAGATACTTTTGTACCAGAATCTTGGTATGTGAATGTCAATTAAATATACTGGTTGAGTTATGAAACATCTACCTGTTTGGTAGGATGCTGAATAAAATGCATATGGCCCATATTCAAAGATGAAATGTAAATTTATCAGCCAAAGGCTAACTTACTGTAGATGACAATACTTTGTTTTATTAAAACAACTCATCTTTAGTACTGAAAACTTAGAAAATTGTCTCTAGGAGGCATAGTGGCAGGTGTGAAGTCCAAGTTGCATTCTGGTCCGTGTTGCCATTGATTTCAAAGTTCTATTCTTCAACTGACAACTACCTTGAATTCAAATTTCAGTGCAAAATAAATCAAGGTCTAAACGGAATTTTGGATTCCCATCCTTGCCTCTTGCAGGCATTCTTGTAACTAATGGGTCTTTAAAATGAGTGATTCTGCCAAAACACATCTTCTCATGTTAGTTAGCCTTTGACTGATAGATTAAAAATATTAGTTTTGAATATAGTCCACACAATTTTTATTATTAAGCCCACCAAAGGGGTAGACCTCTTCTTTGAATCACCTGTTATAGTTTGCAGAGAGGTATAATTTGTGATCACTTGACCATTCATTTGATTTCACAAACAAAGTATTCATATCAAACTGGCTGATGGGTTTGAAAGGAGTATATGAGGAGGGCAGCAAAAAAATTTTGTTGTCAATTTTTCTTTTTTGTGAATGGAAGAAAGGAAATAACCATTCTTTACCATCCCACCCTATCTGAAGTTGTTGATTACTTTCTGTGGAAATCAGATTCAGAAGGCCATTGTAACACTTGTGTTAAGTCTAGAATATATTAATAAGAATCAAATCTGTTGTTCTATTGTGATTGCATCATGTTGCATCTAATTACAGTGTATGGAAATTTTCTTGTGATCATCTTCTATCACCCTCTGTATTGCAGAATTTATTTCTCTTTCTTTGCCTTGGGACTTACAGTTTAAACAGATTCATAAGAAAACAGATTGATTTGCATTGTTAGTCTTGAAAGAATGCTGACTTGTTTCATGCATGCTTGAAAGGGCTTCATTGATTTTTCAAATTTTCCAATAGATAATTGACTAACCAGTTTTTCTAGTGTTTTTTGTTGAGAAGACTATTAATTTTTGGCCAAGGTTCTGATTTCAAATTTGGCATGTTTGTCCTTGAGCATAACATTCTGAGTGGCAAGGAAATGCAGCAGAGTTGAAAACGAAGTTCTTCTAACAGTGAATTAGCTTGAAATGAGCCTTTTTCTAAGCCAAAGACTTAAATTTGTTTGATAAAGACAAAACTTTGCTTGATACTTTATATTGTTTTATTGCCAAGAATGTGTGTGATTGATACCATAGCTTCAACAGAATTTTAATAGACTGATTAGTCCCAGCCCTGAGCAATGAATAGGTTTTCTGAATGGGGCAGTTTTTTAATGGCTTTCCTTGCTTATCAGAGTGGAAGGGATTTTCAGCTTAAAGTGAAAGTGCTTACTAAACAATTAAGGCCATGGTACAATAAAAGCTAAAAAAGTGCACATTAATATTTTCAGACATTTCAAGCTTATGAAATTTTCAATGTCTGAAATTATGTATTCCAAAACATTTATTGTCTGGGATTGATTGCAGCATATAGAAAAATCACAAAAAAAAACATTTCAGCCATTGTTTAAAAACGCAATACTATATCTTGCTCACAAAACACCTTTCATGTGCAGTAGTAAAATCTGCGCGCAGGCTACTTTCCATGAAAATGGATACAGTGAGAGCGTTGATAAGTGAGAATAATATATTTTCTTATGCTAATCCATCCTAGCATGCATTGTCATCATGCTCAACAATAATCATTTCGTTGTGGAAATTTCTGACCAAGCACCTAGGCACGGTGCATAAATGTATGACAGGCTCGATATGAAAATAAACGGAAATATCTAGCTTTTAGTCGCCAAAGATTTGGGTTTAACAGTCCAAAATTTCTTGAGATGCGTCCTAGGATTTTGTTACCGAAAAGTATTCATCTGAACTGCTTTTAATGTAGTCCATTTTCCTTTATCTGGGATAAAAATCTACATCCTCAAGAAGCAAAATGTGGGCTGGAAGGCTGGAATAGAATAGTTCCCCCTTGCTTAGCCAGGTCTTGACCTTTATTTCTATTTTAGGAATAGTGTCAAAGATGTGAGCAGTGAAGAGAGATACAATGTCAATGACCTCATAAACAAAACCAATGAGTATGATCAACATTTGAAAGAATATGACATCATATTGGTAACCATTCTATTTTCATTTCTTCCAGATCATTTGCATATCTGTTGTTCTTTCCCTTTACTTTGCAGGCCTTTCTTTACCAGAGCAGTTACGGTAGATAATAGTTCGCGACAAGTTACTCAAATACCATACCAGTCTACAGGAGAGGAACTCCTATTAGTAGGTGACGGAGGATCAGACACTTTAAGGTTTGCGAAACGTTGTCTAGTATGCCCAAGAGTACGCTATTTTGTTCACAATCGGCAGTTTTTTTAGGTTGGTTATGAGAAAATTTGACAATGTGACTACTAAGCTCAGATTTTCCAGTTTTTACATAATGTGAACCAAGGAGTATATTTTTCTGATCTTACATGTCTTGAATGTAGTATTCTTTGGTTTTTCAAAACATGCTGTGTCTGACCCCCTGTTCAATATCAATCAATGGACCACTTGGTTGCTAGTCCCTCGTACCATTTTCGACAGGCCAAATGGTACAAGAGAGGTGCTTTCTTACTTTCAAAGTAGCCACTCGCTGCTCACTGAAGCAGAAAGCATAGTTACCTGAACTAGATCGTTTTCAAGAGTAACTTACAACGCCCTAAGGGGTCCAGGAGCTAACTAACTTTCTTAAACTAACTGACTTCTTTGAACTTGAAATCTCAAGATCCATGCAACATGTTCATCATAACAATGATAAGCTTCTAGCTGTAACATGTGTTCCAAAAAGTACACGAAAGTACGTGGCTTTGGTTGGCTCCAGCAACGTCAATTTAGCTTTTATCTGTTATGAGTATTGGTAATTTGAAAGCAGAAATATTAATCTTGGAACCTCCGAGTTGCGCCTACCTCCAAATCAGAGCTCTGACCTTTCAGCCTTGGCGAATCTTTGAAGCACAACAAAATTGGAAACCTGAAATTAAAGACAATTAAGGAACTGCTTTATGTGTGAATGGGGGTGGGGATAACTTCTGGGAAACAGAACATGATAAGCTCTAACACTGTGCAAATTTTATCTACGATTCCTTTGATTCATTCTCCTTGGATAAAGAATTAGTATTTCTGCTCTCAAAGGACTAGTTTCAACTTACGAGGTTTGTATGCATGTACAATTTACCTATCGATGTGCATTTTGAGAATGATTACACATTGATTAAAGCAAGATTCAGATCGCTTTACCCAATGAAATCTGTTTGCTCTTTCGGGGAATTTTCAAAACCAGTTATTCAAAAATGGAAACCTACCTGATTACGACACTCGTCAAAGTAAATATCGTTAAATTCGATCAAAAGACAGAAAAGCTTAATTGGTAAATACTAGACTTCCACCAACTTGGCTAAGTGATAAAGAATTAAGAAAAAAAGGCTATTAATGATTTTGCAATTGATTTTAAGTACTTCGTGCGATGATTGAGTGACTTGTTTATTCGCTGAACTCCATAGTCAATTTCTCAATCATTTTAGAATCTATCGTCCTTTTTTCAAAGCTCTCGACAATTCCTTGCATACTTGCCGTTCTTTCATAAAACATAAAGCTCTACAATTTAAGGAGAATCATAATCTCAAAGCGGTCGTTCTTAAACTATGGCAAATTACCTAAAGCAATTCACTTAGGTTGATATTTGGAAATTTTTAACATCGATAGTGTCATGATCTGTCATTACAGTGAACGTAGAAGAAGCATATTACCCGTGTTGTCAATATCCAAAATGAAATCGCATCCTCAAAGGATTTTGCTTTCTCTGCATGAAGAGATAATCCACCTTTTCAAGGTTAGAGGCGCGAAAGCGGAAGTCTTTTGTTGTTAGAGATATTATATCTGTTAGTCCAAATTTCTGTTCTACATACAAAGGTTAGTGTAGAGACAAATTTTCACTTTCCTATCTGTCTTTGTTTCGAAATTATGGCATTATGAATAATTTGAACTCATAAGGGCTTTGACCGTGAAATCAAAGTTTGGACAAAAATTTGTCCAAACATCTGACTTCACGGTCAAAGCTCTTATGAATTCAAATTCTTTAAATCGCCATAACTTCCAAACGAAGACAGATATGAAAGTGAAAATCTGCTGCCATACTAAAGTTTGTACGCAGAACAAGATTTTAGGCTCAAAAATGCAAAATCTCTAAACAACAAAAGACTTCCGCTTTCGCACCTCTTACCTTGAAAAGGTGGATTGAAAATTCTCAATTCAATTCAATTTTATTTGTAGAATACAAGTTACTAGGATAAAATAAGAGAGCTGTTAAAATACTTGCATTCTACGCGACCCAAGAAAAGTGTAGCTTATCTAGCTTGAGCCGCTAACATAAAGTTTAAGAAACTACAATATAACTACAGTATATGCTACTACAGTTCTACTACAATCAAAAAGACGTAAGATTATTTTGTGACAATCCAAAAGAAACCAGAAGTCAATTATAGGGAAACAACAATTTTTTTTGGTTTTTCAATTTTACCAAGCTGAAAGTCGTTAGTATTTATCAGTTATGTATTTTTAAGTTTATTTGCGAAAATTTTTTGTTTATGAATGCTCCTAAGTGAAAAGGGCAAAGCATTCCAAAGGCGAGCCCCTTTATTTTGTATCATTCTGTTACCCCACTATTTATTTGCCTTGTGAATTTGATAGTGTTTACTTTTTTGACGAATATCATATCTATGTAAGGCATCATTTGTTGAAAAGTAATTTTGAAATACAGCAGGAAGTTGACATTTGTTATGATGAACATGATGCATAAATTTCGATATTTTGAATTCATATAAATCACTTACTTTAAGACAGTTGTTTCTTTGTGAAGCTCGTTAGTTGGATATCTATGATCCTTAAAATGGAGAATTCGAATGATTCTGTTTTGTAAAACTTGAAGTTCTTTAAGAGATATTTTGGCAGCACATCCGTAAACCTCAAATGCATAGGATATTTTTGATAAAACGAGAGCATCATAGAGTGTTGTCAAACAAGTCTTAGGCAAATAATGACGTAACTTAGAAAACATAGCATTCGTTGTGGTTTCCAAGGGAAAGAAATCCAATGGAAGTAATATTCGAGTCGAGCAGAAGCAAATAAAAAGGCAATATTCGAATAGTCATCCAATCATGAGAATCTATTTTCAAATGATATTCGAATTTATATGGTACGCATCTTCGGCTTTCTATTTAATTTTATTACATTTTTGTCGTAGGAATGCTTATATCACGCATTGCTGGAAGAAGACTACAGTCAGTGCGTGGCGTTAATCTTCCTCATTGATCGTTACACATTTTGGACAGGAACGTGTAAAGCAGCCCTCGCAGTTCTCAAGTTCATAGAAGAAAGGAGTCCACAAACTCCCGTTCCGCCTCAGGTTGTAATAAGGAAGGCACGGGTGCTAAAAAATGATGGTGACATTCAAGGTATGTAGAGTTATTTGGTGAACCATGCCAAAGTTCACTGATTTTGTGTCATGAGCATTAATATATTTGGTGTCAAATTTATTCATTTTCATCAATCAAGAAGACCAATAGAACTGCAATAACAAAGTGCATTCATCCATACAGCATGTGGTGATAAAAGTGCCATGAAAACGACCCGATCTTGCTTCTAGGTATATTTTACTCCTGTACTTCTCTCGTGATATTAAATGGAGACAGGGCAGATATTCATTTTCAAATCACATCCAAACAAATAAGAAAATGGCTTATGCAAGCTTATATAAAAAGGAAAGACAACGTAATCTAAGTAATCCATCTGAAATGCCTTTGCGACGAATATTACGTAGCAAGCACCACATCATCTAAGACTTATAAGTTACTAGGCTACCTTCTCTTCTTTGAAGTCAAGCTGCCGTTCGCACATCAAGTGACCCATCCTGCGAAATTTTCGAAATAATTTGATTAGATTATTACTGTCCCTCTTGAAACTGGTTAATTTTGATATGTAAACGTAATTCTTTCAATATCCAATTGCTCGTGTGTTTTATGTCCATTTACACCGAAATTTCTTCTTCAAGTGCAAATTGCTACAAGATCACTTGACTTTTTATCAACATTAATGGATGGTCCAAGGGTGCATCTTCTTTTTGTGCTAAATTATGAAATATCGTGATGAGTCGATTCGTTGTGCTTTACCGTAACAATGTGAAATTCATAGGTCATAATCATTCGACGTTTTTCAAAATGTTTAGGTTTCATCAAATTGACTGAACTTCAAAGAACACAATTTTGATCTCTTTCTTTGCATCCGCCCATAAATGCATGTCTATAAGATACAGTAAAAAGCTCACATTCGGTATCTCAATACTCAATACTCAATACTGTCCTTTGGCATGGATGTTCCATAGTAGGAAACTAAATACTAAAATCAACAAACTGCACGAGCGAGTCCTTAGAATAACGTATAGAGATCAGGAGTCTAGTTTTGAAAATCTCTTAGGACATGATAACAGTGTATCTGTTCACCAGAATAACTTACAAGTACTAATGATAGAAATGTTCAAAACAAAGCATGGCTTAAATCCTCCTTTTATGAAAGAAATATTTTGTCCACAAACCAACCAGTATAGCTTCAGAAATGATCGCGATTTTAACTTACCAAGAGTGAGATCAGTAATGTATGGCTCAGAAACTGTTCGATATAGGGGTCCACTGTTATGGTGTACACTTCCAGTTTCAATTAGACACTCAACTAACTTGATTGAATTTAAGACCAAAATCAAAGCTTGGAAAGGAAATGAGTGCCAATGCCAATGTAGGCTCTGCCGAAATTTCATACCACTTTTAGGTTTTATATAAGTTTTAGGTTTTAGGTTTGTTCAACATGATATTTTCTATCCATTCTGTTTTTGCTATCTGAATTAGTTGGCTTTTATTAGCTATACTTGTAAATATTTTTATGCATGTGTAGCTATTTTATACCTTTTTATGCCAACATTGTAAAATAAAGTGTTAATAATAATAGTAATAATAATAATAATAATGATAATAATAATAATAATAATAATAATAATAATAATAATAATAATAATAATCTCGAACGCCCGCTATTTCCATCATTCATTAGTTCAAAGGAATTCATAGTTTACACAAGTAAAGGTTTTTCGTGCAGCACTATCCGCTTATCCTGAGCGTTTAAGTCCTCAGGCAGATTTCTATCTTCCGTGAGACATCGAGATAACAGGATTTAGCTTTTATTCTTTCTGAGAGTAATCGGTCTTATTCATGGGTGATAAGGCGTGAAATTGTGATCAGTGTCATACTTTTACCAATGGAGGGGCACGCTATCGCTGATCCACAAATTTAATCATTTATTAGCAGTGAGCTACCTTAAGTGCTCGATCACTTCTACACATGATTTTCAAAGACAAACACCTTGGGCTGAGTTGGCTTGCTACTGTTTAAATTATAACACTGATAGACAGTTAATAGACAGTTAGTCAACTCAGCCCAATCCTTGCATGGGCTTGCACCTCCCTATATGAAGTCGATGTTTCAAAAATTGTCCGAGTCTTGCAATCGGACTTTACGTAATACCAGCACTGACCTCAGGATTCCTTTGTGTAAAACCTCAAATGGGCAGCGAAGCTTTTCGTGTCGAGGGGTTACTGTTTGGAATCAATTAAGCCTTGAAATAAAAACTGCTCCTTCGCTAGCTGCTTTTAATACGAAATTAAAATCTTTTTTGAAAGATCAAAGAAGTTGATGATCGAAATCAACATCAGCCACATAATTTGACTCCAGAGTCACCTTTCTTTTTATACTTTTCTTTTTCTTATATATTGGATTTTAATGCCGATAATTATTCATGTAATTAAGTAAGTTAGGGTTTTAAAGCAGGGCACATTGTAAAACAGTAGATATCCATAGTTACTGGATGTATTTACCCTGTGAAAATAAATGAAAATGAAAATGAAATGTCCATTGCCTATGACCTATGACCTATGTCCTATGACCTTGCCCCATCGTCAATCTTTTTCTAGAGGCCGTCAGAGTGTTGGATCAAGTTATCAACAATGGAGAAAGCATAGGAAGCTACAAATATAAAAGCATCGAGGATTCGAGACATGTAACCGCCTTATGTGTGTCGATCAAAGGAGACATTCTACGTGGACTGAGTCTGTGGAAAGAGGCTGCTAAAACTTTGATTCACTCGATCGACTTGACAAATTCTTTGGCGAGAGTAGAAAAGAAAATCATCAGTGGATCAAAGGCACATCTTGCTGATACTTTTCGATATATGTCTCTTAGTGACTATCAAGAACTTGCGAAGCAGTACAACCTTGTGACTGGATATCCATTGAGAGAGGCCATCAGATATGCAACAGAGGCCGCTCAGTTGTGTACTTTTACACCTCTTTTCTACTTGAAGAATAAGGTGCCTCTCTTTCTTTTTTCTCTTACATGTATGTGAGGTACAGACCAACTTTAAACGAGGTAAAGGCTAATTGCTGCCAATGGAGCTTTCATAGTAGGTGTAGCTTTACAAATCAACTGCAATCGTGCATGAATTGCTGGTCCATTTTAATACATGATTACTTTAATGGTGAATTTTTAAGAAACTTAAGATATCGTGTTCTTTAATTGGATCCATATTATCAATTAGAATTTTACAATTCACGATACTTATTAGCAAACAGGCAAGCAAGCAGCATTTATTGGTTAACGCAGGGCTGGTTATATGGTAGCTACGCAGCTGATGTGGGTCAGCTACACTACGGCTTGTGCCCTTAGAACTGCCTCTGAGTACTCATTTACCGACCTCGGAAGGGTTGACAGTGAAGTTGGCTGCTGGTTTGTGGTTTGTAATTACTGCAACGGGATTCGAGCCCACGCGGATAGACCGTACAGGACTCGAAACACAGTGCTTTAACCCTTAACTACTTTGCCACACCACCAGTGCCGAAAATTACTCTTCAATGTCGCGATACTACGAGGAGCAATATATTACGTCTACCCTGTGGCATGAACATGAAGCAGTGGAAAAACAACATATAACTATTATTTCAGAGGGAAAATTCGCAAAGATAGACCAGGCAGTTGCTGGATGGAAAGCAAAAATTCGAACTGGTTTAATCAAATCGACTCTTTGATATTTCTATTAATTTCATTAGGAAGACACGTATTACCATACGTTCAAAAGTTGCGGTAAAACCACATGTGAAGAATTATTGTTTCTAAATGTTCATAATCATACAAGGACTCCAGCGAGAAGATCTCTTCGTTAAATTCCAAAAGATAACAGTGCGACAAAAGGGTGTTCCGTATCCTCAATACCATTTTTTGTAAGGCATATTGAGTTCATAGTATCCTGAGAATTGCGCCTGAATTTGTGAAATTTAAATTTGCAGGAACACGCCTTAAGTTGCTTGAGATAAAAATCCTTATGGGTCATGAAACCAAACGATAGATTTTTGAAATGGGAAGATCGTGCACAGTAAATTTTTTTATAAAGCAGAGAATAGCTGTTTTGCGTTGCTGAGTGATCATGAGTCACCGCTTGGACAAAGTTTCTTTGTTTTTAAAGATATCTTACATTTTTCTTAGGATGTGTTTATGAATTTCTTCTAGCGAAGAGCTGGAGACTTGAGCCTGATCATTGCAAAAATGTTGGAAGATGACTACATCAAGTTCGAATACCTTGAGAATGCAGCCCACGAATTTAAAGAAGGACTGCGTTGCCACGACAGCATTTCTCGACTTGAAAGCAAAGATCAGTTTTATGAATTCATCCTTGCTGTTCATCGACTGTCTTTGATCTGTCGCGAAGAAGTCGTAACCAGAAGAATCGGAGCAAATATTGGTTTAACCCTGGATAGGCTTGCAAAATTATTATATGAGCATCATTGCATGTTTCCTCAATCGATTAAACACACACATTATTCGAAGATCCTGATTGATCTTTCCTTGAGCTTGGTTGGTTTGCCTGCAATCCCAATGGATGATAATTTACAAATGATTGACTCGTATGTGCCACTAGTGGAAGTAAAACCAAGTGCAAATGTCCAGTCCTTAACTACCTTGAGAGAGGAGAAAGTACACGAAATCAGTAAGATAATAAATACATCCCAGGAAAATAGAGACCTGGGCAAGGGTAACGAAGCTCGCTCAAAGGCAAAAGCAGAAATGGAAAGTTCTATGAGAGAAGAAAAGAAACATGCCTTGGTCATCAGAGATGGCACAACGGTGTCAGATACGCAAAGTTTTGAAGATAATGGTCGCCAGAATGAGTCAAATGTCCTTAGGGCAATGCAGACATGTGATTCTTCTGGGTCTACAGATGATGAAACCCTGACCAATATCAAATGCAGGACTACTGTGCAGACGCAAGACGACGATTATGGGAACATTCTTCCGTCTTCTGAACGTGTGGACAAAGAGGTATCTATTCGTTCGCTCAAGACAGCGTCTACGACGGTTGATCTGTGCTATGCAACAGCAGAGGATGAATCCGCTAATGAGAGAAACATCAAAGTCAAAACAACAATAAGCACGTTAGAGACAAGTGATAAGTCAACGGTTGACTGGGAAACGGTTGAGATGCTCCATGCAGGAGTGAAGTTGCCAAGTGAAGTCCACAGTAAGCCTATTGTTCTTCTCTTTTGTAAAGTTCCATCTCATTTTCTTGATTGATACAGGCAGTATGGCGTTACTGTATCGTTGAAAACACGATTCCATCTTGTGTTACAGCAAATCTTCAGAAAACTTCTGTAGGCTTTCTTAAAAGAATTGTGGGAAGCATAATAAGATTGCTGTGGTATTATCCCTTGCAATAATAAGTTGTTAATGAATCGATAGCACTTATCTGTAAGACCTAAGTAACTGACGAAGTTGTACGAATAATCTATTCTTGAAGGAAAACCATAAATGAAGGCCAAGAAAGCTTTGAGAAATTTGCCTGTGTTGTAATGATTTTGCAAAACGGCGCCTAAGATTCTATCAGTTGTTAGTTGCTCGTTAACATACTTATTTTTCTGCTTATACTTCCTTTACTTGTTCGGGATACTGCGAATTCTGCCTTTTGTAATTACTTTTTTTATATTCTTGAATTTTTTTCTTAATTACTTATGCTTAATAGTATTGAATATATTTTAATACTATCGAGGGTATCACTCATTGTGGTCACATATTCTAAGCTTTAATTTTGCGGGGAATGTGCAGAAACTTGTTATAATATAACATCGTATACCTGACTCTTTCCTGCAATAGAATAAACGGCTTTCCGTCAGTCGCAAACTGCCTTTCTTTCATCATGTATGAGTTGTAAACATGCTCTTTTGTTGACAATTGCCTTTGCTGATATTTATTTGGTCTCGTACTTTGTAATTTGATAGATTCTGTTGACGAAGCTCAGCTTTCTTCAAAACACTAATCATCAATAGATCATGGCAAATTTCAATAAATTTAGAATCATCTTAATTTTAACACGGAGTCGTTGAATGATACAAGAAGTTGAAAGCAATAAAAGCAAATTTATCATCGCACTCTTCTGTTATGATACAGTTTGTTACCCTATGGTCTGGGTAGGGTGAAGGTCTTTCCTTTGGTTTTTTACCAAAGTAGAAACATGATTTCAAAGCCAAAATTGTCGTTGGCCTAACATGAAGCCATTGTAGACGAAGCCACCTGTTGCTTTTCGAAACTGTTGCTTGACATGCTCGAAGCACCGACCTCTGTTTCGAATGCGAAGCTTGGTTGTGACGTTATGAGCGGGCATTACCGGAAAATAATGCCCTATCATTGCGTCACATTCGAACGTTTTCAGCCAAATCAGCTTCTATAACAGAGTTGCTGCTGTGATCATAGTGATCATAGAGCAATAATTGGTAATCATAGTGAGCTCTCTATGATGTTATGGCAATCTTAATCAGTCTATCAAACACTTGATCTGTAATGGAATTTGCAACCTTCGATATGTTGCTTTGCAGTACTGATTTTGTGTAGTCAAACTTCCTGTACCAGGATCTTAGAATGTTGAATAGTGTTTACAAAATCTTATCTTACAAGTGGTTTTTAATGACAAATGACAAGTTGTTCTTAGGGGCTTTACAGTGGCTGTATGATGCGAAGACCCAAAGTTGGACAGCATCAGAGACACTTGCATACATTGGCGAGAAACTTGAGCTTGGGAAGAAAGCCGGTGCATGCAGAGATGCATTTAACTTCGAGTTTCTAGAGCAGGATGATCCTTTGCGAAAGTGAGTGATGATCGATAGCTTTGCTTTTACATACAATTTCACGACTCATCGTAATTTTTGAAATTGACAATTGGTCACTGTGGGCTTTTTAACAACTACCAATCATTTAAGATTCTGTTTTCAAACCAAACGGTTGTTGGTTTGGCCACGTTGCAAACATTGCTTCAAAAGCTTCATTCATCAATCAAGAAGATCCAAAAATCCAGAAGTTCAATCAAGTGAATTGTTATGATAAATGGAACGTACCGTTTCATGTGAAGTCCTGAGTCATGGCCATTTCATTATTTTGGCAACTGCAAAATGCTTGTAAACTTTAAGTAATTCTCTGGATACAATTTTGTTTTTTTCCTTTAATGTTAGTATTTGTAATTGTATTTGTAATTGTATTAATATTGTATTCAATTGTACTAAATTTCTTTAAGTCTTGTTTTTTGTTTGTATAGCAACTTAATAGAATTGTATGTATGGATTTAAAAATATAAAACTGAAAGTGAATTGGCATAGGTACTTCCAGACAGTAGTCGTATACAGTAAATATCTGCATAAAAACTTTCTTTTTCAATTATAGTCACTTTGGTTGCTGTGCTTAGGATGAAAGCCTTACGTAAGACTTCAGTTCAAACGGGCCATCCCAGATTTTCTAAGCTATCAGGATGTGTACGGTAATTTAACCTGGTAAACAAAACCACAATACAAGTTCCATTCAAAAATAGCATGTTTTCTTTCGCTAGCGCTTATTGCCAGCGATCTTAATTGTTCCCGTGTGTTGTATCCTAAATTATATTTTGGTAATTTCATAACTTATTCAAAACTATTATTTAAAATACACTTGCAAGTTTAATGTTTTTCCTCAAATTTTTTAAATAATTTTTTATCAATGAATTGAACCCAACACTGAATAAAAAAGAAGAATGGGAAAACTCGAACAAATTAAGAGAACGACGTAACGTATTCGAACTCGTCGATTTTAGGAATCTAAATTCTACGAACAGTGCAAGAACGCAACATTCGCGAGATTCAAACCACTCTCACTGGAGAGGCCGCCGCAGGGCCATGAAAATTTCGAGGAAAAATAAGAAACATGTAAGTGTGTTTTAGATAATGGTTTTCAATGAGGTATGAAATTACCAAAATATAATAGAAAATAGCTGCATATGCAAGTTAGACACATGATCTGTTGCTAAGCAACTCAAAACAATTAAAATTTAATCTTAAGGATTTGATCTTGACAGCAAGAAGTTTTCAGTAGATAACGTAATAAAGTTATGAATATAACGAGCATTCATTGTCCACACTAGAATCAAAACTTTTCGTTTTTAATTCTATTGTTATAAAAACTATCAATCAAAGTCAGACGTAATACCATAACGGATCTTCTGTTGGCATATTGGCATTCTATACCTACCTTTAGTGATATAACTTCAGAAAAATGACTTAACAGTATCATAATATCCAAAAGTACGACCAAAAAGATAGGTACAGTGTAATTGCCTTTTGATCGAATTTCGGTTCTGTTTGCTAAATAGTAAAAGCTTGTGGTCTCTCGCAAAGGAGGATGAGAGGCGTAAAATTTTATAAAAAGAATTCGAACATTCAAACTTTTAACGTTGGTGGAAATTAGGCCATACAAAGGCAACTCTTCGCCTCTGCAGCCATTGAAGTCCAAAAGTATCTGTATCGAAATTCTGTTTGCATCCGTATCAAACTCTAGCTATATCCAAATCTGCGCTCCGTTTATTTTTCAACCCAATATATGTTTATCTATACGCAAAGAAATCGCCAAGGCTTAGGAGATTTTAGAAAATCTGGTTTTCGTGACAAGGGAAGAAGCAACAATTCGCCAGAACAACAAATAATAGAGACTTTATCACAGTGAAACTGTACCGAGCATGAAACAGTTTCTCTAGGGCGATTGATTCAAAGTTACTATTTCGTCCTAATTGTTGCTGATTTATTTGAAAATGATTTTGTAATCCTAGACATCAAATTTGGCACGTTTTCTGGGTTTTGAGAGAAAATTTCCTGTGCTTCTTTGCAGTAGCCGATGTACCTGCTAGAGAGTTTACGATCGATTAACTTCACGTGATTTTTCAAGAAATAGATGTTATTTCATCAGATAGATGCTTTCGATTAAAATTTTCTTCCAAATATAGCATCAACATTTTGCACGCAACGATAACTTTTGGATCAAACTCCCTGGAAATGATCTCTCGTGCCCGATACAGTTTCGCTGTGATAAATTTCCTGTTATTTAATGTTGTGGTGAAGTTCCTTCCCCCGTTGTTGAGAAACCAGATGATCTAAAATGTGCTAACCCTTGGCTATTTCTCGTATATGGACAAAAATCTATTGGGTAAACAAATAAACGGAGCACGGATTTGGATACAGCTGGAGCAGAGCTTTCTAATCATGTGTACTTTTTAACATCAACTGTTGCGTAGTCCCAGAGCTGCCTTTGTTTAGGCTGGAGCTCAGCCCCCGTCTACAGATTCAAGTTTCAAAATTTTTCATTAATTGCCGTAGCTTTTACCATTGAGCAAGCCGAAAAAGTACCAATGAACAAATTTACTCTACAGAGTCCTTTGTCCTATTTTATTGTTTCACAAATTTGTGATAAAACTTCATCTAATATGCAGATCCAGTAATAAGGGTGTAGATTCCTAACTTAGGATCTACAAGCAATGCCAGAAAACAAAATGTAGGTAAAGGTTTAGCACTGAAATGTGATGACACTGTAGCCAGCAATGCAAAGCTGTATGCAGTCGTTTTGTAGTCCAAAAAAGATGTTTATTGGCAAACACACTGCACTTATTTCCCAATGAATGCATGAATGAAGCCTTTTATTAAGAGCCTATGTAAGGTATCGGGCTGAAATGGTTCTTTTCTATATCGTACAAAATATACAATTTCAAGCTTTGAGGTTGTTGATAAAGGAGGATCCACACGTGTGTGATATTACTATGTAGTAATTAAACGACAATATAACAAATATATTATTTTAGTACCACGACTAGCTGATATGCTCAAAACATGACGATTTGAGTGTAAATTCGTCATAGGTTCAAATATTTGTATACTACATATGCTCGAAACGTCATATTTGGACATCTCAGCTACTTTTGGTTCTAAAATCACCTATTTATTTTATTTTCGTTGAGTTAACATTCCTTGTCATATTATCGAAATTTTGCATTAACTATAATTTGACTGGATATATTATTGAAATGAAATCTTTATTGTTTAAATCGATGCAGAATTTCTACAAATAGGATTTTGACATAGGTTTACCATATTTTTCTAAGTAGATTTCGACAGGATCGAATCATATCTATCAGGCTAATCTTCGTGTGTGATATTCTCTTTCAGATATATCGGAAAACAGTACAAACTTGAGAAGTACAAAGATAGGCCTCGAGTAATGCAGCAGTACAGACAAGATATTGTGTGTCAGTCTCTATCAAGATATTATGCAACATTGTTTAATACAGCTTTATATCAGTGTCCCCAAGGTACGTCTTCTTGAAGGTTAGTCTC
The DNA here is from genome assembly GCA_964019985.1 of Aurelia sp. 4 Dawson et al 2005. Classification (NCBI taxonomy): domain Eukaryota; kingdom Metazoa; phylum Cnidaria; class Scyphozoa; order Semaeostomeae; family Ulmaridae; genus Aurelia; species Aurelia sp. 4 Dawson et al 2005. The sequence goes on along the minus strand of OZ026502.1, from coordinate 7,456,614 downwards.
CAAAGATTAATAAGATATCAGCTTTGTAACCTTTGCCCTCTTAGGATCCTCCCTGCTTTCAAGTACTCGCCATTTTATTTATTAGATTAGCAAATACCACCTGCTTTATTCTCCAGTTTTGTTTGCCTGTATCTTGATCCTTGGCCTAATGCGTTATTAGATTCATTGAGAATTTACAATCACAATTTGTTTTGAAAATTTATTTTCTGAAATCGAATTTTCCGGTTCATAGTTACGTGTGGTTTGGGTAAAACTGTGTTTCGCAAGGTCCCAAGATGACTTGTGGTTCGACTAAAACTTTGTTTCGCAAGGTCCCAGATGATTTTTCTGAGAATCATGCACATGAGAAAATGTAAGTCAAGATTTGATATGATAGGAAATACCATTTTTGTTGCTTTTTATTCATCCTGCAATTATGCAGAAAATAAGACGATGCTATCGTTACAAAAATTACCTATGTCAATTAAGATATCGACCTCAATGTTGAACCATTCCAATATTATAGCTCGAAACGATGTAGAGTACAGTTTTTCTGCATTTTTCATAAAAGTTAAAAATCGAAAGACTTCAAAGCTATCATTCAAGCTTCAAGTCGTTCTCTTTGCTTCAAGTAAGAAAAATTAAGGACACAAGCAACATGGGCCTTTTTTATAAAATAGGAAATGTGAATCCAAGTCGCTTGTCGGTAATGCAAAAATTTTACCATAAGTGGAGAAATTGTTCTGTGGCAGCCGGTATAATCTTCATAGGAATCTTTTAGATTCATTCATGCATCTCGCAATACACTGGCTGTGCCAAAAAGGTTGCTGCGTTTGAAAAATCACAATCCTATGAATGTTCACCTATGTTCTTGTCTTTGGCGCTCTGTGTCAAAGTTAGAATTAAAGTTGGGGACATAGGTTATCTTAAAAATGGTTTTTATTTAGTTAAAGTCTGCTGCTTTATTCTCTAACAGGCTCGGAATCTAATGTGAAATCATAAAATCAAGAGGCCTAGGTAATATCTGTGATGCCTTCTAAAACACATTGCTCAACATAGTCGTTCTTAGAGGTCTTTAGAATAAGTTAGCATCATCTTTCTCATTTCTCAAAATATTTTGCCTCTGCCACATGCCTGAGAAATAAGACTGAAAATGACGTTTTCGATGCAAGTAGGACAGTTTTTTGTATTTTCTAAACACAGAAACATTTTCTGAATAATCCTGTACTACTTTCCAGTTGTAAAACCTCGTATCATTGTTCTGCAGGCAAGAGCATCGGACAAGTTCAGTTTCTTCCTGCTGTTCTTATTGAAATTCTGGATATTTCAAATGAGGCTGAAAAGTATTACAATGTTGAGCCATACATAGCTGGTGAATTCGTGAAGATAAGCAACAATTTTGATTGGATCGTACAAGGTGATGTCCCCGGTAAAAGCCTCTTGATGGCATTCAGCCATTTCTCGTTTTGTTCTTCTGCTGGTAAGCTCATTATTGTCGACATTCAGGGCTGGACAAGCGAGGAACGTGCAGGACAGACTTTCCTTACTGATCCACAGATTCACACAATGGACAAGAAGGGTTTTGGTACAGCAAATAGGGGAAAGGAGGGCTTCCGAAAGTTTTGGACTGAGCAGCATTCATCTTGCACTTCAATATGCTCAATTCTCGGTCTAGATCACAAAAGACCAGCAGCCGAATTATTTCTTTGAATAGAGATCATAGCTGCTTTTAGGATATCCTTGGACTGGAAAGCTTTAAAGGATCAATTCTAATATGATCAATTCTTCCATGTATACATTTCTTACATCTTTATTTTTTTAGCTGAAGAACACTTTCGAAAGAAGAAAATTATTTGAGGTACTGACTGACAGCCCTTTCTGGGCTATGGTGTTTTAGTAGTCGTAGTAATGGTAGTTGTTGTCAAATTTACCTTGAAGCTGTACCCTTACTGTTATGATTTCGTGACAAAATTCCTTTAAATTGAGTTACAGAAGGTTGATTGATCATCTCCGATTTATCATTGGCAAAAATAGCTTACTTTATCAGAGCTCTTTGTAAGAATATTTTCTGGACAGTCTTGGTAAGAATTTCCAGACAATGTTCCCCAAATGAGCTCTATTGACTATGCGTCTTCTTGTGAGGAATGAAGTAGAATCGATGTTTTCATGTTTGCCACCACGGAACAAGATTTCATCCTCCACAACTGGGTATTTCAAAGAGGGTCCTGGAAAGGGAACCTTGGGGCTGGAAAATGCTTTTAAAGGTACCACTTTTCTGCTGGTTTGATTAATGATTTAATGATGATTTAAGCTGAATACAGTGATCCAAAGCATCGCTGCTTACTTGGAAAGTTTGGCTTGAGCTCTCAGTATTGGATGATCTTCCTTCCAAAATGCAATTGAACAAAACATAAGCTTCATTATTTCATCAAAGCAAATGACTACGGTGTAGTGCAGAATTTATCTGCTTCACGCCTCTGCGATGAAAAAGCATAATTATACATGGTGGGGTACCTTCCACAGTGATCCAGACCATGGAATAAATTGAAAAAAATGAACTTTCGAAAATGAAGGTCTGGTGTCATTTTCTTAAAAAAGGATACACTGATGGTAAACACAAAGCAAACCGTTTGAAAATCGGGCTAATATGAGCGGAGAAACATGCTTCCAAAGTTAACCGAAGTGGCAGTTGTTTTTTTACATTGAGACTTCCGGTCAGACTGCCACTACAACAACAATTTTCAAATTCCCATAGCGCAGCTTTCCGTTGTCCGATTTTCAAAACTGTTTTTCAGTTGATAGCCTATTCTATCTACTTTAAGATCATGTAATTGCTGAATCGATACAGCAAATGGTTTCCCCATTTTAAAGCATCATTTCTTTTACATATTTTCTCAAAAAATTCCTTGTAATAATTCAATATCTCAATTTCAAAGCTGAAACAAAAAAAGCAAGCGTTTGCAAGCGTTAAAATCCATTTTTGCATTAAACTTCACCATCCTGGCAACGTATCTTTCAAATATTTCGTTTTAATTCGTTTTAAAATCTTGCAAAAATTTTTTTTCAAAACTACTACCACTTTGTCTGAAAAATATGATGATTATGATGAATATACTAATTACCCATGTCATCCGGTTAAAGATCCAAAAATCACTAACAAAGTGAAAGTAATTACTTTACAGGGCTTTTTAAGGCTTGGGCCGAGTTAACACACTGTACGAGTTCTTTATATTTCATCCAATGTGACATATCTGCTTTGCCATTACAAGCACCACAAAATTCACATAATAGCCAATGACAACTCCTACCATCAACCGTACTTTTTCCAACTATTTTTAGATATCTGACACTAAACATTGCACTTGTCCTTCCAACGTGTAAAAGTACCCCTTGATAAGATACATCCTGTTTCAAGATCTTGATCAACTACAGTTGTTCATGCTTCATATTTTTCTTGAAACTGATCTTGATTATCAACATTGACGTAGTTCTTAACCTTTATAAATTTCCTTAAGTCTCTGGGCAAAACAAATGGAACAAACCAAAATTTTCTTTTTGAGGAGAAAGTCATAGAGATGAACCTTAGTCGGTAACTATCATCATCGCCTTTCACTCTCGAAATTCTGATGGATACTTAAATGGCTGTGGAAATAGCCAATGGCGATCAGACTGTTGAAGAGGAAAATTTCTCGGACAGAAACCTTCCAGTGACAGCAAAATTACCAGTTGTAGCAGAGAAGCTAAAGTTTGAAAACAATCTTTCTACTCCAGTTAACAAACTACAGGATGTTTTAAAACAAGTATACAGGGTTCGTCACAAAACCGATGAATGGCGACAGAATGTGCGTAGGTTTGAAACTGTTATTAACAGAGAACAATGAAAATTGTTTAAAAGTAGGTTTCTCAAAGGCGTTTGAGCTCGGCCCAGGCCTTAAAAAGCCCTGTAAAATATTTACTTGCACTTTGTTAGTGATTTTTGGATCTTTAACCGGATGACATGGGTAATTAGTATATTCATCATAATCATCATATTTTTCAGACAAAGTGGTAGTACTTTTGAAAAAAAATTTTTTTGCAACTTTTTAAAACGAATTAAAACGAAATATTTGAAAGATACGTTGCCAAGATATTGAAGTTTAATGCAAAAATGGATTTTAACGCTTGCAAACGCTTGCTTTTTTTGTTTCAGCTTTGAAATTGAGATATTGAATTTTTACTGGGAATTTTTTTGAGAAAATATGTAAAAGAAATGATGCTTTAAAATGGGGAAACCATTTGCTGTATCGATTCAGCAATTACATGATCTTAAAGTAGATAGAGTAGGCTATCAAATGAAAAACAGTTTTGAAAATCGGACAACGGAAAGCTGCGCTATGGGAGTTTGAAAATTGTTGTTGTAGTGGCAGTCTGACCGGAAGTCTCAATGTAAAAAAACAACTGCCACTAGGGTTAACTTTGGAAGCATGTTTCTCCGCTCATATTAGCCCGATTTTCAAACGGTTTGCTTTGTGTTAACCCTCAGTGTATCCTTTTGTAAGAAAATGACACCAGACTTGCATTTTCGAAGGTTTATTTTTTTCAATTTATTCCCTAATATTCGAAATTCTACAGCCGACGATTGCAACGTCTCGATGAAACTGAATCTTGAGCCAAAGAGGAATTGCTAGCAAATGGACTCTCAATTTGCTGAGCATTCAGCTGAATATTGGCCAGTCAAGCGATGCAGGTGGTAAACAAACGTGCATGCGAAGTTCTTACACAAAGGTATTAACTTTCTCGAAATGACTATTTCTTATATGAATGTTCCTTATAGAGAAAACAATACTACTATTTTTAGTTCATTCACGGATGATAACTGTAACTTGGTAAATCGATAGCAGGAGGATTTTGACCTTTTCCCTCTGGAGTATAAACAAAGCCAGTGAAAGCCAGTACAGATGAAAAGTATAGTAATTCGAGTTTAGCAACTGTAGCAAGATAGGTATCCTTTTCAATGCCTAAATATGGTCTGGCAGTCTTTAAGATAGAAAATAGAATCTTCTTATTCATGCATGTTTCAAGAAAATGATTCTTGCAAAGTTCCCATTCTATCTTATCATCTCATCATTGTCATCACTTTTAAATATCTTAAAGGTTTGTCCTTCACTTAAAGGAGTAAAATTATTGTTAAGAAGCAGCTTACCAACTGCTGAACACCAATCGTGATTTCTTTCTAGTTTTGATTCCTCCAACTGTCATGGATTGGGTAGTGATTCTTAGTATTTAGGCCAAATGTCATCGCCATTTTATATTTTTTACGAATGTTCGAAGGCGTGATAAGGAGGCTAGCAATGTAAGTGGTATGATATCAACACTTTTGGCAGCCTAGCTCAGGTCAATGTGAAGCGATGTTATATGAAATGACGTCATTTCGCACTTCTTAGCAGATAGAAATACGTAGTTTCGAAGATTAAGAGAAAAATATTTAAGAAACAACCACACATTGTTCACAACAGTGTAATCTCTTGCATAATCGACAATTATGATAACCCTAGACTTTTCATTTAGCTTCGCTACATACTTCTGTCCTCAATAAGCCCCTAAAGTGTTACAATTGTTTCATCTAGTGTCCTTTTCTTAAACTTAGTTTGATGTATACCAATCCAAGATCTTTTTCTATTATCTTTATCCAAGTTAAGCATGGTCTATCTCTCTTTCTTTGCACCGGTTGCAGTGATTCAGATGAGGCTAGCCTAACTGGTGTTTTCTTATCATGTTCCATCAAATGGCCAAACCAATCTTATCTTCTCCTTCTAATGATAGCATTCCATTCCATTGTCTCCGTTTTCTTGTATAATCTTTCGTTGGAAATCATTTTTGGCCAACAGATGTTATTTACTTTCCTTACGATCTTTCTGTGAAATGAATCGATATGTTTTTCAAGTATATCTTTTAGTGTCCATACTTTAGCATTGCATAGGAAAGCACTTGCAGAGTATGCATTAAATGTTCTGACTGTAAATGGTATAAGTATTATTTTTTGACGTGTAGATGTTCTGGAAAGGCTTTATGCTATTGATTGTTAATATTTTCCGTCAATTTATATCTTCTTCAGTATCTAGCATTGATCCTAGCATCTTGCATTTTACCCAGGCTGGTTTTTTTTCAGGCTCATAATTTACAAGCCAATAAAGCTGAGACCAGAGTACTTTATCATTTTTATGCTTATGAGATCTTCCATTGTAGGTGGTGATAGTTGTGATCTTGCTATCTCATTTTCTCTATTTTCTCGGCGTTCATCCTCAAGCTATATTTTTCCAGTTGTGTTGATATCTGCAGCTCTTGCTCGTTGACCTGTATTTTGTTTGTACCTGCACTTGTCAGATCATCTGCATACGTTGGATTCATATGGAATCCTTTTCTTTTCGTTGGTTTCTCCAGACATTTTACAAAGAAGAATATGAAGAGTATAAGCACTGAGACAGCCTCCTTGTATTATCCCTATATTTTTGTATTTGTTACAAAACTTTCTCCCTTTTGTGATCCGATTCTAGCTATCAATTTCTGGCTCTTTAGTTAGTATTCCTATTATATGCACTTCTTCTTCATTCAGTATATTTCTTCTAGTTGCTCGAAAAGAATTCTTCTATTTACAGTGTCAAACCCCTTAGACATATCTAGGAAAAGTCAATATATATGATAATCCATCGCCAGTATTGCCTTTTCTGCCAGTGGTTTTACTGCATGCAAATTTTGAGTGTTACTGCTGCCTGGTTGATAAGCTGCCTGTTTATAAGGGATATGGATTTCAATCTTTTCCAAGTTCTGTCCAGCTTGCAGATTGTGAGGAGTTTCCTAATAATGGATAGTAGGAGTATTGGTCTCAAGTTTAATTGTGGAACCTTTTGCTTTCTCTTGTTTCTGCAGAGGTCTCAGTATTCCTAATATGTTCTTGACAATGTGTTAAAGATGTTAGCTATTTCATTGTGAATTTCAATCGAAGCATATTTAATAAGTTCAACTTACAGACAATCTGGGCTCGCACTCTTCTCATCTTTCATTGTATTAACAACTTTTCTCGTCTCTTCTCCTGTGAAGGGAGTTTCCCTTTGACATGACGAGTAATTTATGAACCGTTCTTCTCCAGTCTCTGTTGCCAGATCATTATTGACATTTTTGTGATAATTCTAATTTGTTGTTTTGTGGTACATGTTATTGTATGTTCTTCTGCACGTACAATATAGTACGTACATACCTGCGTATGTCTGTACATACATGCTATTGTACGTACTTCTGTGCCTGCTTTATCTTTTACATATAGTGGTACTGCTTTCTGTTTTTGTATTGTTCTCATAGTTTTATAGTATCTTGTTGAGTCTCTTGTTCTATTTTCAATAGCATCTAAATTCCTTTCTAGCTTCTTTCCCCAATCTTTTTCATATTTGCTTATGTGTGTCTTGATTTGTTTTTTACATATTTCCCCCCTTCTGCTTAATACTGATGGTTGAGTCGATTTTATTTTCTGATTACTTTCGCCTTTCTTGTCAATCCTGCTAGTTTACCATCTCTTTGCTCTGTTTGCTTTTCCCTACGTCAAGCACTTCTTTCCCTACTCCTTTGCATATTTTGCATGTAGCATCCAATTTATCTTGTACTGATGATCATTGCCATGCTTTTTCAACCTCATTGGAAATCTTAGTTTTGTATTCTCTTCTCTGTTCCCCAAACAACTCGATATCAATGCTTTTTTGGTACACCTGGTACATTGCAGCATCTGCACTCATAAAGGCCGACCTTCACTGCAGTTGTCTTGGTCAGGGACCTGCGCACTTGCCCTTTACGCATGCTCTCTAGCAGCAAAGCTTGCGCGTAAGGCGATGGCGCTGGTCTTCGACCAATAGTACTGTAAGTGAAGGACAGCTTTAAAGTGACAAATTGACAACACATTCGTAGTCGTCATTCTCTTCTTGAAAATGGCGTAACTCTTCTTGCGCAGGTGGAAAAAATAAAGACTTTACTTATCAAGACAGTATGAAATGCGGATTTTGAACATAGTTAGTATACTTCAAGAGTCACTCTTGGGACCAACTCTTTCGATCATCTATCTGAATAACTTTAAAAGATGTTTAGAGCTCTCTAGGGCTAGCATGTATGCAGATGACACGCACGTTACGTTAACATCTAGTGACGTTGATAATTTCATTACAAATGCCAGAGAAGAATTAGGAAACATCTTTGATAGCTGCGAGTAAATAAGCTCCCTACCAACTCTCAAAATAGAACAAATACATGATCGTTGGTCATCCAAGAAAGATAAGTCCCATTGAAGCTTAAGTCCCATATCACTGAATCTTAATAATTCAAAAATAAACCTTGTCGCAAAGACTCTAGAGACAAATAAAACGTAAAGACTAGTAAAGACAAGTGAAGACATAAATAGAATAAAACGCAAAGGTCACTGGAAAGCTGAAAAATCGTATTCCACAATCCCAGCTTGACTGTGTGTATAGTGCGTGTGCGTGTCTGCGATATGCTGATATCATGATGTCATTTTAGGGGATTCTTTCAAAATCGAAATTTAATGCCCTCCCAACGTCTGCAGAAAAGAGCCCCTTCTATCATTTATAACGCCAGATTATCAAAGGCTCTTTACATGGAGACCCGACACGAAACTCGTGCCGGCATGAGTTCATGCCGGCACGAAAATGCACTCTGTTTACACGAGAAACGACATGAAACTCATGCCGGCATAGCCTCGTGGCGCCATGAGTCCCGACATGAAACTTTCAATTCATTATCCCATTGATTTGGTTTTCACGTCGCCCCGATATGAGAAATTGTGTTTAAATGTGGTTTTCCATGCCGGCATGAAAAGGCGACATGAAATTTTCATGCCGCCCCGAAATGAAAGTTTTACATCGCCCCGACATCATGTAAACACAACAGTAGCTCAGACCAGCACCCGATATGAAAACTCGTGCCGGCATGAGTTTCATGCTGGCACGAGTTTCATGTCGGGTCTGATGTAAACGGCCTCTTAGATGATTTGTCTCATAACGAGGTTGACCCTTGAACAACTTACTACCAAATGATAATGCACAACAAAAAGAAATTAAGAAGTTATATTTTGGTAATTTGATGCCTTTCCATTATGGCGCCATTTTACGACTTGAAATCAACTTAAAACATGACTTCTGGAAGAGCATATGCTATGTGGATAGATTACAGTGCATAGCTGAAACTGTATAAGATGTATTGATGTAATTATAATATTTATTTTCTCATTTAGCCCTAATCCGCATGTGGGGGGTGCTTTCCACCCCCCCCCCCCCTTCGAGGTTTTTCTTGCAGTATTTTTAAAAGACATCAACTATGTCCCCCAAATCCCTCTGACTTTTACTAATTATCTATTCGCCACATTTTGACAAAAAAATTTTTCAAACAATAGAGCTTAACGGTCACGTGACATGCCCATATTTGGAAGTAGGTACCAAACAAATCATTGTTTTTGATGATTTCAATGGAAAAATTTGATCAGATTATGAAGTATTATACACCAAATGAATCAAAAAAGGAAGAGCTTTAATTTGATACCGTAATTTCTGGAATTTGATGATGTCAGCATTTTTTGATAATGACGTCATTTTTGCCGCCATTTTGGGCTAATTAGCAAATTTTTTGGATATTTTTAACATTTCTCAATTGAAAACATTCCAATGATACGTTTGTGATGGAGTATTACCACTTTGCAGCTTCTTGTCCATTTTACAGAGAACAAATTAACTGCATAAATTGACGTTTGTTTGTTTTTTTGTTTTCAATGTGTTTTGAGTGGGCTTGTCAGGATTTCTAGCTACTGAAAGCTAACTTAGGCCCACTGTGCATGCCGCATCCAGGCACGGGACCCCTAGTTTAACCCTATTAATACCGGGCTTTTTGGACCCTTGTAGTACCGGGGGGGGGGGTTGTATATATTATATATTCATTAATTTTATACACCAGTTTTTCATTGTTTAATTTAAACCCCTAATTGTCAATTCAAACACTCTGAAATGCTTCAAAACGATGTGTAATAATTAAGAGAATCCTTTTTGGTCATCAAAATTTTTCTAATACATTTGTTATTATTTATATGACGTCATAAACATTGATGACGTCATTAAGTTTAAAATTGCTGACGTCATCGAAAATGAATAAAACTATATATCATCTGAGAGCTCTCATCAAGATCTATTGAATGGTAATGTTGTCAATGATCTGTGATCATTCTGGAAAAAATTAGAGTGCCTTCTTTTCTTTTACGGCTGACCACGTGTTGAAAAGATGCTGGTCACGTGATCAGTGTCTGCCATTTTGAAAAAATTTTTAGATTCTTAATTAGTATATTAAATTTGAGGAAAAGTCACCAAGTTTCAGGTCTGTATCTCTCCAACTGACAGCACTGCATCAAATAATCTGCGCCGCGGGCACTTTGTGCCCCCCTCCGGTAGTAATAGGGTTAACGTCCCTTCCGAAGGACGGCGAGGTGAGTTGCGAGGTCAGGCCTCAGTGGTCACCCATCCGAAATCTGACCTCACTCGACCAAGCTTAACTTCAGTCACCTGACGAAGACTGTATAAGCGACTCGGCCACTCACCTCGCAATTCAAATTGGACGTCATTCAAATTGGATAATTTCTGCCAAAATATCACTCCAAAATCATGAATTTCAATGAAATCATATTTTCATATTAAATTTGTGGCTAAATTGAGCCAAAACCCGCCAAATATTCATGCACAACCTTCCTTAAATTCAAATTTAACTTGGAAACCTGATTTTCACAGATCTTCAAATTCATGACGTCACTGTGACGTCATAAGGTGTGGCAACCACACCCAAATTACGCTACATGCTAGAAACTACCTGATCTATAAAGTTGCCAAGTTTTATTGAATTCTGAAAGGGCTAAGGCTGCTTTTGGAGGGGGTCGGAAAGAACCCCCCCCCATAAATGGTAGCTCGAAAAAAGCCCATATGGATTAGGGTCGATATTGAGATTGCAAGCTGAAGGGGCTTGTGTCTAAAGAAGTCGAAATCAAATATAAGTTTTGAATTTGTGCCAGTATAACCCCTCTAATGTAAACCTATATCTAAGAGGGAGTAAAAATTTTACGAGCAGGATGCCCGAAGCATATGTGGCATGCTAGCCAGTAAAATTTCTCTCGACCTCTATATTTTGGAATGAAATTGCGCCAGAAATGATGTACTGAATTGGATACATATGCCTTGTAACCTTGGCTTGTAGAAGTGGTCGAGGGCGGGCTAAGTTCAAGGTTTGGATTATGGGACCAGATATCAAGCAAACAGTCCTAACGAAGACTTTGCCAAGAAAGAAAACGCTAATGAGAGATCGCTCAATGATTAAGTTGCTAATGTTGTAAAGAATGTGTAAGTACAGGTAAATTTGTGGTTGTATTAGGGTAAACATCATACTCTCGAGTATCGAATAATCGTCCCCCAGGTTATTAATTTTTGAACATTTTCCTACTCCCCTTCTTTATTTAAACTCTCCCCCCCCCCCTTTTATTCATTTTTGGAAAAATGAAATGATGGTAAAAATGATTTCTGAATAAATGCAAGAAAAAGTCTCAAGAAGTGCAGCCAACACAACCAGCTTTCAATGACATCAATGTTCACATAAATATATAAAAGATACCCATTCATCAAAAGTATTACAAAAAATCCTACATTCTACTATACGGCTCTAATTACTATAAAATACTACAGCGACGATACCATGGGAAGCGAAAGACAATGACTACCCCATGGCCAAAATGAATAGACATGCAATGTTATCCTAAATACAACAAACACTACGGACAATTACTATCTAATGGATACTATACTATTCTAGATTCGGTCCCACATCAGATGTAAAGTCAGGGTTGCGGTAAGTTTACGTGCACAACTCATTACGCTGTAATGAGTTGTGATTTAAAATGATTTCAAGATTCAAAGTTTACTAATTTTCAATTTTTGCAAACACCCCCCTCCAAATTGTTTCAATCTCCTGATTATCGTTATATAGAGCCATTTCCGACCGCCTCACCCGATTATTCTCACCCCGCTGTTTATTCGGTACTTGAGAGTAGTGATATATCAATCTTATGGTGTCAATCTGTCTAACATGAAGTAAGCTTACGTCAAATCTTGATAAAGGATATCGCGGGAAACTTCTTTGGCGTATGCACTTATGATGCACATTCTTTATTTCATTGCTCATTCACAGAGATAAACCGTTAATCAATCGCATTGATGAACGTGACTGCCTTTCTGAAGTTGGGCTTTGTAATCTAAAATGAATGGGCTAGGAATCGGCGATACCATTGGCTGATTAGCGTGAAATTGGATGATTCCTGCATGCCCTGGAAACCAGTAAGGACTTTTGCAACCAGTAAGGACTTGAGCCATATCTTGAAATGATTCAACTGATTTGTTTCCTTATTAGGTAATACAACTACTGGAGCGAAACTAACTAGCCGATCAGATTTGAATCGAAGTAAACATTCTTTTTTAATAAAACTTAGCGTCAAGAAGCCACAGGTTTTTACAGACAAAGGTCTCGTTGATCATTCGTATTTGTAACTTAAAGAACAAATCAAGCAGGTTTGTGAATGAAAAAGTCGGTTGTTTGACTTTTCTCACAAATCAAAATTCAGACAGCATGTCAAAGTAATTTCTGCCATCTCTAAATATCTGGCATTTCATTTCTTATATCTGCCTTCCTCGATAAAATCTTCTACCACTTTGCAGATACCAGAGACAGAGAAGGTCACTTTGTTTGTCTGTTTCAAGATGAAGAAATATGCTCTGTTATTTCTTTTGCTGTGGTCCTGCCTTGTTATCAAGGAATCCCATCAACAGCGTGAGTATAAAGTTTAACTTCTAGCAATGCCAATCTGTTTCATTCTGTGTTTATCTGAAAGAGTTTATCGTTGTAGGTACTTCTAGAATGTAACATTCAATGCTATATTCAATAGCTACTTATTAGAAATTTGGTAATCAGCAGAATAAGCGGTTTTCCAGCAAATCCTCTTTCTCGTTAACAGTCAAAATTGACGTGTGTCATGCAGCAGTTTGATAGAGCCCTCGTGATTTTAACCGCTTTTAGCTTAAGATGATAAAAACTAGTTCACCCATGTAAAATGGATTCAAAGGAGCCAACTAACTTTGTTAACAATAAATTGATAATGATAAGAATGATAACGCTACAAAAACCCCAGTTCTTACAGCATAATTTTTGAGAGCAGGATACCGCAATGCGACGAGGAACAACAGCAAGTATGTGCGAAATTAAGAAATATATACCGGGTGAGTCAGAAAAAAACGTGGGGCGTTTGGCGGACTGTGACGCCTGATTTAGCTATCCCATTTTCGTGAAATAAATTTTTCCGTGCTGCCAAGAGTCTAACTTAGATCATAAACCTTTCCTTACCGACATCGGTCATTTGATTCATTTGTTAAAAAATATTTTCTTCGTAATACCTCGTATGGGAGTCTTGCAAACTTGTGAAATCTTTAGCCAAGCCCCTTCAGCATTTTAGCCTTGCCAGAGTTGCAGGTACATTTGGTATTATTAGGGGATACTGAAATAGTTGGACCTGGTTCACACTAGGCCGTTTGGTTCATTGCAGTCGTGCAGAGAGACCCAAAAGACAAAGACTCGGAGTCTGAGTCCTTTTTCTTTTGGGTTTTTCTGCACGACTCTAAGGACCCAAAAGACCTAGTGTCCACCAAGCTTCAGGAAAAAGTGTTGTCTGCCAGGAGTCCCATTGCGATTTACAGGGCATTGATCTGCTTGAAGAAACCTCTTCGCAAGATAAATAAGTGCGCATTATCAATGTCTCTTAAACATATTCTTAAAGCAGGGCAAGTTATAATAAGACATACCTGAGGAGAAAATAGTATCTCTTGGCTATTTCATTCCCCTTGACAATACCACGTGTACATGCAACTTTTGCCAAGATAAAATGCGAAAGGGGCTTGGCAAAAGATTTTACCATTTTGCAAGACTACCATACAACGTCTTACGAAAGAATAGCTTTTATAACAAATACACCCAATGACCGATTTATAGGGTAAGGTTTATGATCAAAGTTAGCTCTATTGCTTTATGGAAAATTCTATTCACCACAATCGGCTGGCTAAATTCGACGTCACGGTCCACCTAACGCCCTCTTTTTTTCTGACTCATCCGGTATTAGATACCAACATTTCGTCCTGCTATGAAGGACTTCTTCAGGGCTATCATTTTAAGCAAAATTATCTTGTCCCGGGAACAAGGAAATATTTTTCACAAGAATTCTTGTTAAGATTTCTTATTCTTATTAACTAGCACAGGTTTTCAAGAGTTTTTCTTTCTTAATTCATGAAAATATTTTTTCTTATCAAGATCTGTTTTCTTAATTCGAGATATGTTTTCTTGAAACAGGAATCAGCTTGGAGGAATTTTTTCTTAAATCAAGAATACTTTTCTTGGAACAAGATAATTTTTCTAGAAAAACAAACAAGAAAACTTGTCTGGTCCCAGGAGGAAGAAAATATTTCTTAAAAAGATTTCTTATTAAGATGGTTGTTATTGTTTCGAGATATGTTTCCTTGAAACAAGCATTAATTTTTGAAGAACTTTTTTCTAAAATTCAGACGTCTTTTTGTCAAGATTTATCTTCGTTCTCTAACTTTTAAACTCGTTGTCTTAATGAAAAGTAATACTTTCTGAAAAATGATGAAATATTTTTCCCCAGCGCAAGTACATGCTCTTATAAATAAGTCATATCAACTCACTTTTTCGTTCCTAGAATTTCTGTCTTAAAACGAGAATTAGATTACACGGTTGTCTTGTGTCAAACAACTTTGTACTGGTTGCTGATAAATCCCTGAAGTCGAGAGACTTCTCTGGTAAGTCATTGCCCCCACTGTCACGATATTTGACTCTTGACAACAAATTCTGGCGTCGTATTCTCATTACATGGGTAAATGCATTCTACTACTGTGTAGGAGGATCATCTTTGTAAAGAAACTACAAAGCTTTTTCTGTTCTCGGGGCTGTCTTCTAAGGGAACATCAAAGAGCAGTTTTGACTGCACAGCCTTAGTGGTAACTATTTTTCGAATATGTCTTTGAATATTGTGTATGTGCTTTGCTGGCTGTCAGAAAACGTTTTAAATTCAAATCATCGACATGGACCCAAAGCCCATTCTGAAAAGGCCCTCTCCATTAAAACAGATGTGCACCCAGACTAATACAACTAATACACGCCAAACTATTGGTAGTATAGCCTGCAATCAGGCTCTGGGATACCATAACAAGAATAAAATTTGTCCACAAGTTTATGAATAGGTTTTCTGAACATTGCATGTGCAATGCAATGCTGCTAGAAAACTTGCAAAATTAATTGATATGGACCCAAAGCCTGCTCTAAATGCTCGAAAGGCCCTCTCCATGTGGAATAGATATGCCTCCACCAATGAACGCTAAAATGTTGGCATTTATGGCCTGAAATCAGTTAAGGCTCTGGGAGACCATAACAAGAACAAATTTTTTTCAACAGGTTTACGAATAGATTTTCTGAATATTGCATGTACAATGCAATACTGCAAAAAATGCTCAGTTGATTGGTATGGACCCACAGCCTGTTATGAAGGCCCTCTCCATGTGAAACAGATGTGCTTCCCTTCCAGACTGTTACACGCCAAAATGTTGGCAGTTGCAGCCTGAGATTATTTAAGGCTCTGGGAGACCATAGCGAGAACAAAATGTCATCCTCGGATTTACAAAGGTTTTGGTCAATAGTAAACTGTTGCGAACACTAAGACAGGTGTAACATCTGCATATGTCATTTAATAGCAAGCACAACGGCAATTTATCGGTGTAGTTGACATTCATTTCCGTCAAATTGGCGGTTAAAACAACTCTAAAAACTTCTAGTCTCGGAGTCCAATTCGCTGCACCAGAAAAGTCATAAATAGGATAGAAATAAAGACATATCTTCGTTCTAATTGCAATTGGCTACTATGCCATCAGCAAGATCTTTTCGTAGTTTTCTTTCTCCTCCGCTCCGAAATGTACTTTCGATTTCAACTGACACCCTAGCCTGCGCACAGACTTTGGTTACTGCGGGGGGGGGAGAAAGAAACTACAAAGTCTGCGCAACAGCGTGTGTTTTCTTGTTTTGAAACTTTCAATGTGATTGCGCAAGCGAGAAGCCTCTTTGTTTTCTCTTGTTATGCAGGCAAATCAGTATCGAGTCCTTAAAACTCCGTACCCATAGATTTAGCAGATTACAATCGATACTGTCTTTTTCAAAGCGTGTCAAGAGGTTGATTTTAGTCATAGTGCCCAGTCGTTGAACAAATTGGTGGATTATAAAGGAAAACCGAGAAGATCGTCGTGTAAATATGTGAATGAAAAAGGAAAAATTAGAATTTTCAGAGTAGTCTAGATCACGATCAACACATTTTGAAAATCAATGGAAGTCTTGATGAGCACAAAACTGTTATGAAGACTTTTTCCAAGGAAGCTACATGTACTGCAGTGCTGCGACCGGTTTTTCTTCGTGTGGAGCAAGAAACAGGCTCTGACAAGGTTTGTTGCGATCGAATTCTTTTCAGCAACAATGTGTTTGAATTCGCACAATCCCTTTTTCACAGCTTTCCTTCCCTCCCCCCCCCCGCTTGGTTCCTCCCGTGGTCTGTTTGATTAGGTCTACACAAGAATGATAATTCATTGTTTACGTTGTGCAATGAATCGAGCCACTTTCTTCGCCTCTTCAACAAATCTGTGCAAAAACGAAAAAAATATTTTTATAATGATTTTACGACTGGAGAAGTCAACATCATCTACGAGATTCCTAGCAGTCTTGATGTTCAGTTGTCTCGTGCAGATCGCATCGTGCTAGTCACAATTTTGTTCCCATGTTCTTTGGGGACGCTCTCTCAAAGTTACGCAATATCGTGGCAAATAGGACATGACGGTCATATAGTCTAAAAAAAGAAAATGCACGCCATTGCGTAGACTTTGTACTTTCTTTCTTTCCTCTTCTTCCCATTAGCCAAAGTGTGCATGCAAGGTCGAAAAGTGCATGCAAAGTGTGCATGCAAGGTCTGGTTGACAGTGTAGCCAATAAGAGAGTTCAGGATCCCAAGGTTGACCAATAGGGGCGAAGGTAGGCCAGTCAGACTACTACTGAAGCAAAACCCCCGGCTCCTTTACCAGTTGCAAATTTTTTTATTTTTCTTTGAAAGTTACATTTTGAGGGTTAGAGTTTCCCATAAATAAACCATAGTTGTGCTTTACTTCAAATCCCGAAGCAACATGAAGAGAATAACTCTGGAGCTTGGAAAACAGAAAGAAAACAAAATACACTCACCTGCATTCATTTCAAGTATGTATTTTCAAAACATTCTTCGCAGCGAAGTTATACAGTTTAAAACCAAAACAAAACAAGAGAGAATTTCTTAGTAGGCGTCAGCAAATAATTTTCGCGCTCTTTCGAAAAAAAGCTAGACCCAAACTTCTTCTGACACGAAGTTTTTGCAGCGCGGTCAAAACATGGTGAAAACGTAGGGTGACCATTTAGGGCGACGCCTCTCTAGTGCTCATATAGCAACTGCAGTCTCAGATATGCATTTCGAGAGTGACTCAACCAATGCACATTGATTTCGCATATGATCGGAAGCAGTTCTCGTTAGCGAATTGTGTAATTATTTTCAGAAGAAGCCATTGAAAACCCTGCAGAAGAAAATGAAGTAGAGAATGGAGATGATGCTGAAGGATCAGCAGAGGAACCAGAAGAAGAAGTTGATGAACTCATCAAAAGAGGTGGGTAAAAATGTGAGAAATGGCAGAAATACGTGGAAGTGATCTAATGTTCGGGACGAATACCAGATTTCAAACTCAATACAATACCTCCTTTTCGCCATTTGTTGATCTCATTGGACGAATTATTGAAAGTTACTTGTCTTTCCCTCTAATTTCCATCTTGAAAGCATCGAGGAAGAGACACGTACTCGGTGATGTCCTAGGAAGGGAAGGAAGGAAGGGAAGAAAGGGAAAACCTTCTTCCCCTTAGATGTTTGAAGGGAAATTCTCCTTTTCCATCAAATTTCCTCGTCAGAAATCGTAGAGAATTTTAATGTAGTTTCTGCATTGCTACTGAAGTAATCTGTTGATAGTGTTATCAGGGAATCCAAGTGGCTTTCCACATGGGAACTAATGGACAAATTTCATTTTATACAGGTGAAGACACTATGCAGACAAACATAGGATATTTATTCAGAGGTTACAGTATCCTAGAAGGCAATCCACTGGATCCAACAGTGTTTGATCCTGGATTCAAAACTAAGATCTTTCAGGCAACGTATAACCAAAATAAGCGCACGGATGATCAACGGTATAAGATCCCAGATAACGTTGATATTCTTGCTAAAGAGGCTTGCAGCTCCTCTTTCTCTTCTGAAACCGTCATGACTGAATCAGATTACCAGCGAAGTTTGTTAGCCAAGGCATCAATATCGGCATCAGGAAAGATCAAGATTGTAGATGCATCCTTCAGTGCAAGTTCTGAATATAAGCGCATGTCAAAGATTTTGAAGAAGAACACAAAATCAGTCATAAGAAGTGAGGCAACGTGTACAATCTATGAAGGTAGGGTTCAAACTGGCACTCCTCCAAAATTCTCTGATAATTTCCTGGCAAGTGTAAAAATCTTGGCTCAAGAACCGGAGTATGGTCGATTTTTGGACACTTTCGGAACACACTTCGTTGAAGCTGTTGACATGGGTGCAAGGTAAATATACCACTTTTCTTCAAGGCTCCTACCAAATACCTAGTTGATCGTATCGGCTGCGAAGCAAAAAAAAATTCCAATCGTTGATATTCAGAGAGCAGTATTTTCCAACGCCGAGTGTTTTTCTCCACCAGGCGCACATATTTCAACAAGGGCTTTTCCCAAAATATCCCCCAAGATATCTGCTGATAATCATTGTTGATTGATATGTTTCAAACGAATAAAACCTCTGGTTTTCAAAGTACTGCGACAATGGAGGTGAGATTGCCAGATATTCATTTAATGATACTAACAATGTGGACGAGCTGTTTTGTGAAAAAACCTCCAAGAAGTTTTGCATACCGAGACTACAGTAAGTTTGATCCTATAAAATTTCGAAAGGACCTTAGAAGCAACTTTGCTAAAAACACCGAAGACTGTATAGACTGCTGGGTGACCCATCCAATGCTGATGAAATTTTAATTTTTTTCTTTTTTTATATCATCTTGAAATATCAAAATACACAGAAATAACAACAACAGTTAAACTAGAATACACAAATGAAAGATCTGTCGTTCGTAGTGAGAAAGGACACAAGGTCATCGAGTTCCCACTACGAACGACATATTACAAAATTTAATACAACGATAAATCTAGAATAACAAAAAAAACATACGCTACAAAAATTTGGGTGTACCAGGTGCGTCAAAGAAATTTTACTCTAACTCACCTCGTTAGGCGGATTTTCACTCAGTCAATTCTTTCGATTGGACAAGAAATCGTTGGTCTAAAATGAATAGACAGTTAACGGCTGAGCAGATTTAATTCATTAGCAATCATGAACTGGCATCGAAACATAAATTTTTTCTCATATATTGTAAACGATACTTTCTGATCTGCAGCTTCACTTTTAATGAAAGACTATTCTGAACGCTGATAAAAAATACTGTTTCCCGGAGGTACCCTTCTGGGACTTGGGCCTTTTGACTGGAATTTTTGTGCTCATCACACGCGATGACACGTCAAAAAGTGAGAATCTCGGTGCTGCTCAAATAGCAACAGTTTCATTATTCACACTCAAAACTTCAATACAACATGGTAATTCTTTAACTTCAAACGTTCAAGACAATTTTCGAATAATTTCACTGGCAAAATCGATGCAAATATTCCTGCTAAACTATATTGTGTGGCCTTGGCGCATTTCTCGGAGTATCTAGCAGCTAATACATCTTGAAATGTTATTAAGGCACTTTTGAAGGATTGATAGTTCCTTTTTTGTACGGCAAGAGTTAATTTAGGGTAAACCATGCATACAGTTCTGTTTAGAGACAAAGTTATTAGGCAGCCTCAAGAATAGATTCCAGTTTTGCACCACTGTTTTCAAACCTAGCCGACCATAACGTTTTGCTTAGTCAATTTGGCTTGATTGAATGCAATCAGAGGTATGGAATATATTCTTTGGAAAGACAAATCTCTTTGTTTTTTTTTAACGCCTGGATCTTTTTTTATTTGGCTTTTACTGTGTTGCGTATATAAACTTCATATTATGTTTCATATTTCAATTTTTTAGGGAGGAAGACCATTCAACCAACTGGTTGATTTACAAGGGGCCGTCCATGTAAAAACTTACAAAAACTAAACAAGTTAAAAACCGATAAAAATACTACTTACAATGAATACAACTAACCAAACAATCCTACCTATAAAAATAAAAGAAAAGTACCTAAAAACAAAACCGCCAGTCCATCATAAACTATGTTTAAAAATATTAATAGAGGATGCCTGTTTGGTCTCAGCTGGGAGGCTATTCAAAGTTTAGCTCCGCGAAAAGAAAAACACTTCTGCCCATCTGCAGATGTTTTCTTTGGCAGCCTCAAGTCCGTTGCCGTATTTCGAAGGTTACGAAAGTTACTATTAGAGTTTCTAGTGACAAGTTGCAAGATACCTTCAATCGCTATGACAAGGTGACGAAAAATGAGGGATGAATTTGGGAGTGAGAGGACTGAATTCTTCAAAAATTTTTACCAGGTCTGTTTCTCTAGATTCACAAAGCTTCAAGAAATATCAAAGGAAACTCAAGAAAAACTAAAGGAGCAAGGGATCGATATCAAGACAACTGCTTCTATTTCGGCAGGCCCTATCGGTAAAGGATCTGCAGAAGCTGAATTAAAAGTCACTAATGATCAGAAGGATAAATTCGAAAAGGCTGTCGAGCAAACGAAAATTGTAACTCTTGGATCTAGACCCCCTAGAGATGGTAAGTGCATGCAAAAGATCTAATTCTCTTAAATTTTCCCGTCTGCATTGACTTAAACTGGAATTTCCAGGCATTTCGTGTTCAATAAATTTTTAAGGAGATTGTTGTCATTACATCCTGTTTTAGAGAATTTCCATTAAAAATCTTCATTTTTACGTGTCTTTAGGTAGGCAGCTAGAAATGGCGCATGTTAATGCGGCATTGTGGGAAATTGAAACAAACTTGAACCAACATATGGAATGAACGTTGATAACTGGCCTTTCCAGTTCTGTTCACATTATGATTGTTGTCTCACCGCCCCAATTCTCAAATATAATAGAGCTACCACTACTTTATCGTTTACTTCTCATTGAAAATTGCAGTCATTGCTCACCAAAGATCTTTTGTGACCATAACTGAAATTAGACGAAGACACACTCCAAGAGGCTTGGAAGTTTTCGTGATTGTGTGATACCCACAAAGCAGCAGAACGCACTTCTCCATTCTAATGAAGTTGCAGTTCTCCTTGCGATTCCAAGTTATTATCATATTGATTACATGTCGTAGTTGCCCTGCTCTGTAACTTGGAGCATCTTGCCATGTGATAGTGCGGTAATCCAGTTCAATGAACGAAGTGGAATCCGGGATCTAGATAGTTAGTCTAATCTTTCCCCTTAACACAAAAACTTACCACGAGGAGAATTCAGGGAGAATAGCTTTGCGGCTACGCTGCAATGAATTATAGGTACTATTACCACAACCTAACCCCACCCCCTTGGTGGTTGGTTGCCTTGTGTGTCTCTTTGCATGCATGTTGTTTTTGAAAGCTCATTGTTCATCTTGTTGTCAGTCTTTGTCTCTTCCTTTTTTTCCTTGCTTGTTTGATTACTCAATTAATTGATTGTCTTTTGGCTTACTGCCCGTTCTTGCTTGATTGCTTAGTTACTTCTTTAATGGCTTACTCGCTTTCTGAATTTCTTCCGTGCGAACTTACTTGATTGATTGCATGATTGCTTGCTTATTAGTGCATTTTCCCTTTTGCCATTTTGTTCCGTGCCTTACTTGCTGCGTTCCTTTTCCGTCTTCGGCACTGGATAAGACCGGTCAGAATTAATCCTTAACCCTATTAATACCGGGCTTCTTGGACCCTTATAGTACCGGGGGGGCAATATGCCCCCCTTCGTAAAGTCGTCAGTATTGCAGATATGAGAACGAAACTTGGTGCAATGGTGTACAGTAACGAAATTTACATAAGAGGCTACTTTTTCATTTTTTATTACATTCATGACGTCATAATGACGTCACAATTGAGGAAGATTGCTGTATTTGCTTGCTGTTGGCAATATTGACAATAATTAAGTTTTTGTTTGACTATTCCTTTTTTAAATGGACTAGAATGAATCTAAAAGCATCAGTAAGTAGAAATCCGCAGAAAATATCTATTTAAGTTCATTACCTATATCATATATTCATTACTTACATACACCAATTTTTCATTGCTTTATAGACCTTTTAGCTATTCTACAAAGAGCCTGGATCGAGTATTATTGTTATACAATTTTATACGCGAGATTCGATCGAGCGGCCTTAGAGGTTCTATCACTAATATGCACATTCGAAAATTCTTCAAATTGCATCATAACGTCGTTCGATTCAGATTCTTTCCCAGAATAGCTAAAAGGTCTATTTAAACACCTAATCGCCAATGCAAATACTTTGAAATATCTTAAGATGATGAGTAGTAGTAAAGAGAAGCAATTGGGTCATTAAAATCTTTCTAATACAGTTTTTATTATTTATATGACGTCATAAACATTGCTGCCATCATCAAAAATGAATAAAACTATATATCATCTGAAAGCTCTTGTCAAGATCTATCGATTGGTTGTATTCTCAATGATCTGTGATGATTCTAGAAACATTAAGAGTCTCTTCTGTTCTCTCATTGCTGACCGTGTGTTGAAAAGACGTTGGTCACGTGATCAGAGCCTCCCATTTTGAATTTTTTTTCAATTTTTAATTAGTATATTAAATGTGGGGAAAGTAACCAAGTTTCAGCTCTGCATCTGTCGAACTGACCACACTGCATCAAATAATCTTTGCCGCGGGCAATTTGTGCCCCCCTCCGGTAGAAATAGGGTTAAATTATCTCACTGCAAGGACCAGCGCTCTTTATCTGCTGCAGGAATATCATTCCTATGATGAGCACTATCGGAGGACACAAAAACTTCATGAGCTAGATCTGCCAGCCTTCTGAAAGCAAACGTCGTAAACCCAAATGTTGCATCAGCATTTACTTGAGGAGCTTTGCTGTTTCATGAGATCCTACTTTCTCAGCTTAAGCTACGTATAACTTCAAAATAGCCCGCTCAGAAATATGTCGATTCTTTCATTTCCCGATCAAAATTGAGCTGTTGCCCCATGTTTGAGTCCATGTTTTAGAATCAAATCGATCTTAGATTCGAGACACAAAAATTAGGAAAAGGAAATGAGATTTGTCTTTTTCTGAACGATGGAATTTCTCTGACCACTTAAAATTTATCTTTGTTAATATTTCACTCCCTTCGAGATATGGAGGATTTGCAATTTTCCTCATATCGGGTTTTACTGATCGCAGCCATATCTTAACCCTATCTGAGCTGGTGGCGTATTCCATCCCCTAGTACATTCTTAATTTCAATTTGTTTGATATACGCAGAAGGCCCGTGAGATTTGCAAGGTTAAATTTCAATCATTTAGCAATAAAACTGTAAGAATTTAGACATTCTATTTTTTGCCTAGTACCGATGGTAATCAAGTTGCCATGCCGCATTGTGTAAAAATTATACTTTGTACCTCTCTGAATCGTTCTAAATTGATCCAATTTAACCTAAAGTTTGTAATTAGACATATTTCTATGGATTAGTTTGACGAACCTTTAACATCCCTTCATTTATATGACGTCATACAGCATCATTATGATCATCATTCTCTAACAACAACAATAAATGGCTAATTGAATTGTAGTTTCAAACACCCAGTGTCTACTCGATGAACAGCCATTGTGCCAGGTTGCCATATTTAACATATTCCGCCCGAGGCATTGAGTGTTTCAGAACGCCCAGGGCTTATAGGGTTAAATTGACCCAGCAGCATCTCAAAGCATAGCAAAGCATTCCACTGAAGAGTGATGCGAAAGCAAGTGTTTTTCACATTTGTTTTCAGGCAGCTAGTGATTATCTATGTCGTTATTGAAATTGTTTTTTCCGGTAGCCTATATTCCGGTACACATCAGTTGCCATCTGACGATATACCATGCCTGTGAGGAATTTGCACAGGAGCTGTTTTTCCATACTTGAAGCCGCATAGTCCAGCAAGCCAAGATGCTAATCGCACCAACCCAAATATAGCCTGTCTGTCCCAGAGAGCTTCCTGTATGTGTGCAGCGTAGAAAATCTTTATTTGAGATTAGGAGAGTTAACTTGTCTTACCCTAAGGATCTGAGATATCTGAAATAGTCTTTTTCCACAGGAAAAGCAGAAACTTGGATAGCTGAAGCAATACGGAATCCCCTGCCAACATCGTACAGACTCCGAAGTATCACTGAATTGTTTGGAGCTGCTTTCTTCAAAGAGGAAGACGGTGTTGACTATAAAAAATTGAAAGCAGACTTGACGCGTTACTTAGAGGTATGCTTTTGAACCTGACATGGCTTATTGAGATTAGATAACGTCTATGAATAATATTTAATTGGAACAACTGGCTTAGCCTAGCCGGAGTCAAGAGGATTGGAGCAAACGGTCTTAACAATCAAGGGTTTACGTAGTGGAAAACATTAATGAACAATCTGGTCTGGATATTGGTGACTGTAAAGGCAAGGTGAATTCTGCGGAAGTCGCGGAAACCGCGGAAAGCACGGAAACTATTGTTTTTTCGTAAATAATGGCTTCCGCAGAATTCACCTTAGCTGTATGGCCGAAGTGAATTCCGCGGAAAATCGATATCGTGGAAAGCTTTGTATCGAAGCTTGCTCGTATTAGTCTACGTATTCCGAGGGGCATTTCAATTTTTCGAAAAGCGAACGACATTTACCTGAATAAACAGATTTTTGCGAATTTTGGATGGATTTTTCTCGAAATGAAAAGTCCTTTTCCGAATGTCTACGAAATTTTTTAGGAGTGAAATGTCCCTTGGCATATTCCCGAACGTAATGAATTTCAAATTGTGTACTAGTCCAAGTTAACCTCGCCATCGTCACTTTGTTTGAATTTTGGTACAGGTATCCTCTTGCCGTGCCAAAATGGGTGTAGACTGGGCTTTTGTTCATCGTCATGGATTGACATCTAGATCTGGGCTTAAGCCTGTACTAATGATGAAACAAGCAACGCAGTGGCAAAAGTTAATATTTTTCATGGCAGCCAAGGTGATTTCCAAAAACTGATCATAACAATCTCACCGAGACGTATGATAAACTTGATATTTGCATACTTGTTTGACTTCAGTTTGCTGGCTTTGATGGATGGATATTCACTCCCAAACAATCTTGTACACCTTTTGCTAAAACCTTTCCGTTTTCAAGATAAATCAACGAAAAATCCATTATTTTTTTGTTCTGAAAAATTTCGTGCGCTTTTCGAATGGGTGAAATGCCCCTCGATTTTGAAATTTCAACTTAAAGCAAAATTTTCCGTGGAATCTCCTTTCCGATGAATTCACTTTGGCCTTACATCTAAAGTGAATTCCGCAGAAAGTTTATTTCGCGGAAGTCATCGTTTAATAGTAATAATATCGGATATGATTTGACAAATTAAGAACAAACTGTAATAACGTCTTATAGCCAAATATGTTCCTTGCACATCACCAGAAATCAGCAGTCCTACTGTCCATGCACTTTTTTGCACCTATTTCGCCATATGATGCTACCACAAATCATGTTTGATACACTGCACCACTTCATTGTCTCTTTTGCCTCTTCCCCTGACAGTCCTAGCCTTTTCAAGTTTCCTCTTACATTCTTATGTACGGTCCCAAGTGATCCAAAGCACATAACACTGATACTTGTCGCAATTCCATGTCGATTCAGTAAATTTATCACTGGTTGATACTTATTTCTTTTCTCTTGATAAGATGTATCCATATACAAATCAAAGCAGACAGTGACTTCAACAATTTCACATTCTCTCCCGTTCACTTTTATCTCTAATATATCAGGCTTCCTTTGGTTCAGCTGTTGCAATGCGTTTTTGATATGTGGGAAAGCTGTTTCTACCATTTTGTTGACAAATAACGTTGATGTTGAATTCTTTTTTCGGATTTTTTGCTCTAGGAATTCTACGACCCGATCGTGCCTACGCGAATATAAATCTTTGTAGTTTCTGCAGGAATTCATTAAGTGTGCCATTGATTCAGTCCTTTCATTGCACATTGAGCATCTTTTATCGTGATCCTTATTCCACATATGAATTAGCTGGTTACAAGGGATTTGATTCATACGTGCACGTAGAATAAACTTGACTAAGCTGTCAGACAGCTTCCATCCGTAATAAACTTGATGCGAAATCTTTTTGTCTATATTCTCCATTCCTATAAAGTTTCCCTGCATTTGGAGCTCACAGCTCTTAATGATATCCTGTTGCTCTAATTCTCCCTCGATTTCTCTTTTTAAATCTTTCCTATTCAGCTCCTTGCCATTAACGACAACCACAGCAAAGCCATCCTTGTATATAATTGATCCATTAAACTTATTAGCATGAAAAAGTAGATCCGGCCAATCAGAGTTGCCTCCATATGTTTTTGTCTTGGCTAGTCTCCGGTTAGCATCTAATGCATAACCTAGAAAATTGATTTCGCTATCTGTCTGTCTAACCCCTCGCGATTTCATGTCTAATTCCAAAGATTCTCTTGCCAGATACCGTATGCTCTCCTCATCGTGATTCAGCATTTTTATCAAATTAGATAAACGTGTTGCCCTATATACATTTGATGGTCTTTTTATCCCAAGCCCCCCAAGTAGTCTGTTGACGAAAAATATCTTGTCACTGCTCTTGGGATATAAATCAAACATTTCTTTAACAGTTTTCGTAATCTTTGTATCCAGTTCCTCAAGCTGTTTTTCTTCTATCTTTGTGTTTTCAAAGTGGTGTGAAATCTTTGCTAAAGCCATGTTATTGAAAGCACTGAGTTTTAAAGGAATAGGGAGCGTACATTCCTTGATTTTATCAATTATACCTTTAAATTCTTTAATAAAGTCCTTGACTTGTTTTTCGTCTTCCCCTGCTATGGTAAACGACTTGCCTAGATATTTATACGATTTGGATCTCTTGTACGTTTCTATTGATTCTCCTTGAACTTTAATGGCTGGCTTTTTGTCACCTTTTCCCTTATACCAATTGTTACCAGACCTTCGTTCATAAAATAACGCACACTTAGATGCCTTTACTTTCAAACCAGCTTGATCAAAGAGTGGCTCACATTTCATTATCATCTCTTTAAGCAGTTTTAAGTCATATGTTACCATTGCAATGTCGTCTGCATATGCTTGAATTGGAATTGGCCTAATTTTCCTTTCATTTTCTATATTCATACTAGCCAGGGCATGACTGTACGCTGGTTTTAGTACTTTATCCACTATAACTAGAAAAATCATAACGCTTAAAGGGTCACCTGTTTTTGTGCCCCTTGTGATGTAAATTTTCTGAGTCAAATTGTTTCCACAAATAACTTGAAAGCTGGAGCGATCATATATGTGCTCAATAATCTTACAGTACACAGTCGGAATGTTGTATTCAGACAATGTGGTTGTGATCTCTTTATGCTTGATACTGCCAAACGCATCTGCAAAGTCGATGAATAGAATGTGGAGCTTCGTGCTTATGTGTCTAAAGTCATCCAACACTGTTTTCAGGCTAAGGATTAAATCTTGCCTATTTCTTCCTTTAAGAAAAGCCCTTTGCCAAAATTCGATTTGCGGCTCGATGAAGGGCAAAATTCTGTTTATGATGCAACGCGAAAATAATTTGTAAATAACAGACGATAAAGATATATCACGAAGTGTCGTTAGGTCTTCGGGGTTATAATTCTTTTTCGGGATTCTTTGCACAATATCATGCTTCCATTCGGAGGGTACTTTCCTATTCTTTAAACTTGTATTAAATATGCCCACAATATCAGTTTTAATTGAACTAAACTCTCTCTTTATGTCTTCATACACAACTCCATCCAGCCCCGCTGATTTTCCATTGGGCAATATTTTCACAACATCCTCAATTTCTTTTTCATTAAATGGCCTAACTTCTTCGATATCATTTTCGTTGTCGTCAGCAAGGGATATTTCTTCCTCGTTTGTTGTATCACTTTCTAAAAGAAACAATTTTTCATTTCGATAGAACGCTTCTGTTCGCGCTTGATCAATTTCTACTTGTGTTTTGTTTGGCCATCTGCAATCGTTCTTTATAATCTGAATTGCCTTCTTTCTTTTATGCAGCCAAAGATCTGTTAATTTACTTCGGGAAACTGTATCATCCGTGAACACGCCTTGTCTGAGTGAAAAGAATGGCTGTATTGTTTTATTAACATAAGACAACTGCTTTTCTAACTGCAACAATATTGACTCATCTCTGTAATCACCAAGGGACGGTTCCCTTGGTAACGATTTCAAAATACGTAAACAATATTTGCAAAGATTCAAGTTCCATGGCTTGCCATTGAAATTTTGTTGTTGAAATTCCCCACCTTTCACGAATATTCCAGTGATGACTTTCAAGACCCTTTTCCATTTGCTAAAATCTCCCTTGCAGATAAATTTATCATAAAATACTCCCCTACTGCTCAAAGACTGACGAAAGGCCCTTTCTTGTTTTTCAAATTCCATCCACTCATGTTCATTTAGGCTGGAGGCAAATTCATCAAGTGGCCTAATCCATGCAGCGTTTTCACACTCACGACGAATGACTTTCCCTGCTTTGATGGCATCTTTTGCGTAATTCTTCAGTTTCTGTATCAATTGCATTTGATGCTAAGATTCTGGTGATATACAAGTCATCGTTTAATAGTAATAATAATAATAATAATAATAATAATAATAATAATAATAATAATAATAATAATAATAATAATAATAATAATAATAACAATAATAATAATAATAATAATAATAATAATAATAATAATAGAAGAAATTACCAGCATTACCAGCAGAAGAAATTAACACTTTTTGGAGAGAACTGTACGAAAAAGATAAGAAACATAATGACACTGCACAATGGCTTGCAGATTACAGAGAGAGTTTGAAGGAAGTGAACATGCAGGAGGAAATAACCTTAACTCCCTCAGATGTTGGAAAAGCATTCAATCCGTTCAAGAATTGGGGTAGTCCAGGGAGAGATAAAATCCAGGCGATCTGGTGGAAAACTTTCACACCAATACACGGAAAACTTGCCGAATTCTATGAAAATATGACGCAGAACCCAGAAGAAGTACCTCCATGGCTTGTATTTGGCAGGACGCTGCTACTTCCAAAAGTTAACAACCCTAAAGACGCCAGCAAATTTCGCCCTATTACATGTCTGCCAGTTATCTATAAAGGTTTTACTTCAATATTAGCAACAAAAATTAGAGAACATTTGATATCGAACGAACTAATTCCTAGTGAACAGAAAGGAAATTCAGCCAACTCAAAAGGCTGTATAGACCAACTGCTAATCGATAAAGTTATATTATCAGATGCAAAAAGAAACAAGAAACATCTAAGTGTAGCATGGATCGATTATAAGAAAGCATTTGACTCTGTTCCTCATAGCTGGATTGCTGAAAGCCTAAAAATCCATGGGATAAATAAAAATCTAGTAAGATTCATAGAATCAACGTCAAAAAGTTGGAAGACCAACCTAAACCTAAACCATGAAAAAGGAACCCTAGATGCCGGCGAAATAAATGTGAAGTGTGGAATATTCCAAGGAGACTGTTTATCATTATTGCTATTCTGTATAACACTGTTCCCCCTCAGCTGGCTATTGAACAGATCAAATCTAGGCTATTATGTTGGAAAAGGACGAAAATCAAAAAACTTAGTGAGCCACTCATTCTTCGTAGATGATCTAAAATTATTCGCATCCAACGAGAAACAATTAAACTCACTCCTAGAAACAGTTGCTACTTTCTCGAGGGACATAGGAATGAGTTTCGGCCTAGACAAGTGCGCAAAATTAACAATTACCAAAGGAAAAAGATCTTCAACTGAAAATGTTCAGCTTTCAACTGGTGATTTGATAAAGGAGCTTGAAAATGAGGCAACATACAAATACTTAGGGTTAAAAGAGGACGATAACATTTCCCATACATCAATGAAAGAGAACCTTGAAAAAGAATATCTGACCAGAGTTAGAAAGGTTTTGAAATCAGATCTTAACAGCAGTAATAAAATCAAAGCAATTAACACTTGGGCAATGCCAAGCCTTACATATGGATATGGTGTAATAAAATGGTCTGTAACAGACTTAGAAACAATCGACACGAGAACACGAAAGCTACTAACGATGAACTCGATGTTTCACAAAAAATCTGATATCACCAGGCTATACATGCAAAGATCTGAAGGTGGAAGAGGACTCCTCAGTGCAAGTCAGCAATACAAAAAAGCAATAATCAATCTTGCGCACCACATCGAAAATAGCAAAGATAAGTACATTAAGATAGTAAAAGAATGGGATGCAAAAGAAAGTGATTCAATCATGAAAAAGGCACAAAAATATGCAGAGGAACTGAATCTAAACTTGGATGATCTCAAATCGAAAACTAAATTGCAATGTAAAAGTACGATTAAAGAGGCGAGCCTTGGCAAACTGAAAGAAAAGTTGAGAGCAAAACCACTTCACGGTCAATTCCATCAAATGATAGAACAAGGTCACATAGACAAGAAAGCAACCTTTGAATGGATGAAAGGAACAGGATTGAAAGGCGGAACTGAAGCGACGATTGTAGCAATACAAGAACAGGCAGTTACAACCAGA
The DNA here is from genome assembly GCA_964019985.1 of Aurelia sp. 4 Dawson et al 2005. NCBI lineage: Eukaryota > Metazoa > Cnidaria > Scyphozoa > Semaeostomeae > Ulmaridae > Aurelia > Aurelia sp. 4 Dawson et al 2005. The sequence goes on along the minus strand of OZ026502.1, from coordinate 7,425,630 downwards.
TATATAAAGAAACACATCCATAAGACCACAGATACTGACATCTGTAGAATGTGTAATACAATGCCAGAAACGATAGCGCATGTTATATCAGGCTGCACGACCTTAGCGGCAACGTCATACCTGAAAAGACATAATTCGGTAGCAAAGATAATTCATTTAGAACTAGCAAAGAAATTCAACTTGATTGAAGTGAAAGAAACATTAAAATGGTACAGTTTTACACCTGAGAAAGTTCTTGAAAATGAGAGCTCAAAACTTTTATGGGATTTCCAGATTAACACTGATCGTACAATCATTGCCAGCAAACCTGATATCATATTTCAAGATAAAAAGACCAACAAACTTTACCTCATAGATATTGCAATACCAGCAGATGCAAATATTGTAAAGAAAAGAATCGAGAAAATCGACAAATACATCGACCTCTCTATTGAATTAAAACGTCTGTGGAATGCCAGCGAAGTCCTTGTCATACCAATAGTTATTGGTGCAACAGGAGTGATATCGAAGAGTTTCAAACAAGATTTAGAGAAAATACCTTGCAAAATATCGCAGTTAGAAATGCAAAAAGCAGCGTTACTCGGAACAATGAGAATTGTGAGAAGATTCACACAAATTGAAGGATGACGAAGAAGACGTTATTGACGCAAGAAGTCAAGATCAAGGACGCAAAAGAAACATGATGACCTTATTTCTCAGGAAGAGAAATGGAAAATCAGTTGTTACGTGTGAAAAACAATAAATAACTTCATAATAATAATAATAATAATAATGATAATAATAATGATAATAATAAAAAGAAACACAACTGTTAAAAACTGTACGTTTCGATTAAAAATCTTCGTCAGCAATCCAGCAATAATAATAATAATAATAATAATAATAATAATAATAATAATAATAATAATAATAATGATAATAATAATAATAATAATAATAATAATAATAAACACAACTGTTCTATATCATACGTTTCGATGTAAAATCTTCTTCAGTGTATTTACAAATCCAGACAGCCAAGTATTTATACTCTAAACCTAAAATTTGCATAAAAATGTATTTCTAAAACCCAGACAAATGAAAGAAAAATTAGTATTTTAAAATTCTATTGAAATAAAAAGAAATTTTTACCTAAGAACAAAGCGGTTTCGAAACCAGGAATGATTTTCGTGCACAAAATCCCCCCAAGGGGCCTTCCAAAGTTTTCTCCTCCCTGTTTTTGTTTTTTGGATTTGGACTGTCTAGAAAGGGAGTGAAAGCTCTGCGTGACAAGAACTTATACAACCCGAGACAGAAGGCAAGGAGTGTAAGCCAGTGACCCATACGGACAGGCCCTTCGCATAAGGCGCATTTGTTCCGAAGATTCATCTTTTGACGAACGGATGGGGGATTTAAAGTCGTGGCTTATTGGGAGGGGGTATCATGAAGGGGAAATCGACAGTCAGTTAGACAAGGTTAGACAATTGGATAGGGAAATCCTGTTAAATGGTATCTCCAAGCAGAAGGATGACACGAGGATATCGTTGGTTCTAACTTAGCATCCTGCACTTCAGGGGGTCAGCAATATTTTGCGAAAATGCGCCAATATTCTTCTCGTTGACGACGAACATCGCAAGCAGTTTGCCGGAAAAGTTTTCGTTTCATTTATGAGGGCAAAAAACCTTAAAGACACTTTGGTTCGCGCTAAATTGCAAACTCAAGATCAGGAGCTGGTGCCAAAAGGAACATTTAAATGCAGTGGTAAGAGATGTCAAATTTGCCCTATTATTCAAGAAGGCTGCAGTTCCTCTAATGCGAATGATTCGTGATCTTTCAAGAATTTTTCAGGGGCTTACGATTGCAATTCTACAAACGTAGTTTATATTTTGCAATGTACATGTTGCAACAAAAAGTATGTTGGCAGCACTAAAACAAAATTTCGTCAAAGATTTAAAGTGTACAAATCATACTTTCGGACTTACAAACAGAAGCATAATGCTGGTACTCTTGATACAGGAAAGGCGGTCCCTCAGGCAAGCTTCTTCTCTCATTTTCTCGCGACAGGCCACCATTGTGAATTTTCGGTCGTTATTAGCCTCATTGACGGAGCATGGGATGCGTATTCCCTTCGCAGGAAGGAGCTTTTTTGGCAATACAAATTGGGTTTGTTTACACCAAATGGCCTAAATGAGAGGGCAGCCGATGTTGAGCTGGATATATTTGCTTGTGGCACTGCTTAGTTCTCTTACAATTGCATTGAAATCATGGGCAGCGTAATGGCAGGGGTATTGGCTGGCTGACTTCGTGCAAAATTGCACGTAGTGGTGGGGTGGAATTCCCCATTCAGCTATCCTGGATTTAGCAACTTAAGCAAATCCTTGGAGGGTCACTGGCTTACACTCCTTGCCTTCTGTCTCGGGTTGTATAAGTTCTTGTCACGCAGAGCTTTCACTCCCTTTCTAGACAGTCCAAATCCAAAAAACAAAAACAGGGAGGAGAAAACTTTGGAAGGCCCCTTGGGGGGATTTTGTGCACGAAAATCATTCCTGGTTTCGAAACCGCTTTGTTCTTAGGTAAAAATTTCTTTTTATTTCAATAGAATTTTAAAATACTAATTTTTCTTTTATTTGTCTGGGTTTTGAAAATACATTTTTATGCAAATTTTAGGTTTAGAGTATAAATACTTGGCTGTCTGGATTTGTAAATACACTGAAGAAGATTTTACATCGAAACGTATGATATAGAACAGTTGGGCTTTTTTAATTTTCTTTCTGTTTTATTTTGGTGATGGTTTGAGTTTGATAAAAATAATAATGATAATAATGATAATAATGATAATAATGATAATAATAATAATAATAATAATGATAATAATAATAATAATAATAATAATAATAATAATAATAATAATAATAATAATAATAATAATAATAACACTGGAATATACACTGGAGGAATATACACTGGGAGTTATGTGGCGAGCTTGACATTGACAGGGCAAATAAGTAGTACGAACATCAACCGGAGGGTGTTTCAAGAAAGGGAAATACCAAGATATTGTGGGATTTCAACATCCAGTGCGATCACGAAATTGAAGCAAGAAGACCGGACATTGTGGTGGTAAATGAAGATGCAAAGGAATGCCAGATCATTGATGTAGCAGTGCCGAGGGATTCTCGAGTAAGAACGAAAGAGCAAGAAAAAATTGAAAAGTATGGGGACTTGAAAAGAGAAGTAGCAACTATGTGGGGCATGAAGAAAGTGACTGTCATTCCTGTTGTTATTGGCGCATTGGGAGCAGTATCGAAAGAATTTGATAAATGGATAGAGAAGATTGGGATTGATTTGAGAACTGGACATGTCCAAAAAACAGCATTATTAGGCACAGCGAGAATATTGAGGAAGGTGTTAGAAACCTGAAGAAGCTGGAGATTGACTTTGAAACCTTTAGTTGCTTGTTGCAACTTGCTTTCAAAGCATAAACCGGAACACATCTAACCCGAGAATGTACAATATGATAATAATATAATAATAATAATAATAATAATAATAATAATAATAATAATAATAATAATAATAATAATAATAATAATAATAATAATAATACGATCCTAAGTTATTCCGCACCCAAGCAAATAGCGAGACCTACTGCTTAGTTAATATACGTAATGTTTGCTGGTTTTACAGTTACAGTTCATAAACGCTATGGCAGAAACGGTGAATAAATTTATCACTGAGTATCAAGGATGAAAAGGCTCAATCTTGATGTAAACAACAACCAGGTGTAATCAAAAGCAGACCAAAAACGAAAGCGAAAGATGTAATGGAAAGAATCAGTGATTCAATTTTTTCACCCTGTGCCTCCAGATATAATTCGCTCCAATAATATTAGAAATCGAGCACCAAGCCAACAATTCCTTTTTTTTTTGCTTTTCCAAAACCAATATTCCTCAATCGTTCATAAACGTCATCTTTGATACAGCCAAGCGCACCAAAACACAGAACATGAAGAGAAGGTTGCCAACCATTTTCACGAAGAATAATAATGATAATAATAATAATAATAATAAATTAATTAAAACTGAACCGACATCAAAATAAACAGAAAAAGATTAATAAAAACAAGACTGTTTAAAATCACATACGTTTCGATATTCAAATCTTCATCAGTGTTTACACTCCACAGAACAGCCAAGTATTTATACCCTAAAACTTACAAAATAACATTTCCATAAAATCGTGGTAAAATTCCCCCGAGTCCCCCCTAAAAAACATACCAAACAAAACACCCAGACCACTAAAATATTAGTTGTAAAGCCAAAACTTTCAATTCAAAAAAAAAATAAAAATTTTTGTAGCCAATTCCCTTACTTTAATTTTTATGTTTGCGGCATCAGAATGGAAGCTCTTTGTACGTGAAGTCTCAAGCCAAAACAGAAGCATGCCCCCTAACGATCCTCCTGGGATTTGCTTAAATTGCTAAATCCCTAGATGGCAAGACAAGGAATTCCACCCTGACACCACGTGCACCCTGACACGAAATACGGAAGGAAGCATGCCCCAAGATAAAGCGAAAGACTTATTAAAATGTAGTGACCGGATTTAGGCGGTTCCACAGGCAAACATATCCAATTCAATATCAGCCGCCCTCTCATTTAGGCCTTTGGGTGCAAATGTTCCCAATTTGTATTGCCAAAATAACTCCTTCCTTCGAAGTGAGTAAACATCTGAAGCCCCATCAATGAAAATGGTTGGCAACCTTCTCTTCATGTTCTGTGTTTTGGTGCGCTTGGCTGTATCAAAGATGACGTTTATGAACGATTGAGGAATATTGGTTTTGGAAAAGCAAAAAAAAAGGAATTGTTGACTTGGTGCTCGATAAAAATCATTGATGGGGCTTCAGATGTTTACTCACTTCGAAGGAAGGAGTTATTTTGGCAATACAAATTGGGAACATTTGCACCCAAAGGCCTAAATGAGAGGGCGGCTGATATTGAATTGGATATGTTTGCCTGTGGAACCGCCTAAATCCGGTCACTACATTTTAATAAGTCTTTCGCTTTATCTTGGGGCATGCTTCCTTCCGTATTTCGTGTCAGGGTGCACGTGGTGTCAGGGTGGAATTCCTTGTCTTGCCATCTAGGGATTTAGCAATTTAAGCAAATCCCAGGAGGATCGTTAGGGGGCATGCTTCTGTTTTGGCTTGAGACTTCACGTACAAAGAGCTTCCATTCTGATGCCGCAAACATAAAAATTAAAGTAAGGGAATTGGCTACAAAAATTTTTATTTTTTTTTTTGAATTGAAAGTTTTGGCTTTACAACTAATATTTTAGTGGTCTGGGTGTTTTGTTTGGTATGTTTTTTAGGGGGGACTCGGGGGAATTTTACCACGATTTTATGGAAATGTTATTTTGTAAGTTTTAGGGTATAAATACTTGGCTGTTCTGTGGAGTGTAAACACTGATGAAGATTTGAATATCGAAACGTATGTGATTTTAAACAGTCTTGTTTTTAATAATAATAATAATAATAATAATAATAATAATAATAATAATAATAATAATAATAATAATAATAATAATAATAATATAATAATAATAATAATAATAGCAACAATAATATAGAAAATAAAACTGTTTTTAAAACTGACGTTTTGATTTAAAATCTTCTGAGTAAAGCTTTACTGGGACAGCCGAGAATTTATACAAGTTGTTTACAGAAAAAATATAACATGACAAGTCTATTTACAAACCAAAATATGCCAAATTTACTTAATCGCTTTGTCCCTGATCACTTGAGAATGGATTGGAAGCGTTTTAAATAATAGTAATAATAATGATGATAATAATAATAATAATAATAATAATAATAATAATAATAATAATAATAATAATAATAATAATAATAATAATAAATTTGTTTTATAATAATATAAAATGATATAGTAATAATATAATATAATATGATAAGATATAATATAACATAATATAATACAACATAATATAATGATATATAATATAATACAATATAATATAATATAATATAATATAACATAATATGATATGATATAATATAATATAATATAACATAATATAACATAATATAATATAATATAATATAATAAAATATAATATGATAAATTTGAAGGAACAAAATTTGTTGAAGGAGCTAAAAGTAAGAATACAAGGGAAGAAAACAACCACCACGGCATTGATGATACATCGGGAAAAACTGCTTGACAAACTGCGGTACATGAAAGTGGAATTGGAAAAGATGTTGGCAAAAGGAAAAAGAGTGAGGAATAACTTATTGTTCAGAAAAGATGAGAGACAGTTCTACAGGAACGTCAATAAATCAAAGTCAAGAACGGGGAAGGTTCCCAATATTAATGAATTCGTTGCTTTTTGGGGAGGAATATGGGAAGATGAGAAGGTCACACCATTCCTACCATGGATGGATGAAGTTGCAGGAATGCTGAAAAGAATGGTAGTGGAAGTGAAAGAGTTTGATGTAACGGAAGACAAGTTGATAGAGGTAATCAAGAAAAGAAAGAATTGGTCCTCACCTGGTATTGACGGAATACAGAATTACTGGTGGAAAAGGTTTAAAACTGCGCAGCAAGCCTTATGCAGAGCATTACGAAAACTCAAGGAAGATCACAGTTTGATACCAGACTGGTTTCCTGCTGGACGCACAGTAATGCTGCCAAAGACTGATGTGCTAAGTAACGTAAAGGAGCGAAGACCGATCACATGTTTGAATACATCTTACAAGATCTACACAGGAATCATTGGAAAGTACATGAGAGAACATGCGTGCAACAATGGAATTTGGGACGAAGGCCAACTTGGTGGTGTCAAGGATGTCTTAGGTACCGTGGACCAGTTGATTATAGACAACTGTATCATGGAAGAGGTGAGAAGTAATCACAGAAACCTTGCAGTTGCTTACTACGATTACAGGAAAGCATATGACAGCGTCCATCACGATTGGGTGTTACGAGTCTTTGATTGGATTGGAATTCCAAATGATATTAGGTTGGTATTGCAAGAGCTCATGAAAAGATGGAAGACAAGGTTAGAAGTGTGGGATGACAATAAAAAATGTGTCAGCAGATGGATAAACATTTCTTGTGGTTTCTTACAAGGAGACAGTTACTCTCCAGTGGGATTCTGTTTAACAGAGATACCGGTATGCATCTTACTGCCCCAAACGAGAGGATATAGGATGGGTACGCCAGGGGAAAGAGAAGTAAATAGAACTCATAGTCTCTTCATAGATGATCTGAAAGTATATCAAGAGAGTCATCAGCAACTAGTAGCAGTGAATGAAATGTTGGTCCAAGCGAGTCATGACACAGGTGCTTGCTACGGGATATCAAAGTGTGCAGAAATAGTATTTGAGCATGGAAGGATGGTTAAAGGTGAAGGACTAAATATTCTAGAGGAAAGAATGAGGGCATTAGACCCAGATGAAAATGATACCTACAAATTTCTGGGGGTAGAGCAAGCAGAAGGAATCAAAGTTAAAGAAGTGTTGGTAAGGGTTAAAGCCGAGATGCAGAATAGATTAAGAACTTTGCTGAATGCGGAGCTTTATGATAAGAACTTGATTCGGGCAATCAACAATAAGGTGATGCCTGTAGCAGCTTACGTAATGAATGTATGTAACTTGTCAAAAGGAGAGCTTGAAGAACTAGACCAGATGATAAAACGAGAGCTCAGAAGTAACAACATGTTAGGACGACAGTCAAGTGAAGAGAGGTTATATTTAAAAAGAAAAGTTGGAGGACGAGGATTAAAATCTCTAAGAGTTGTATATACGGAAACTAAGATCAGGGTGGCTTGCTATATGGCAGCATCAGACAGCAGATGGATAAAAGTTGCATAGAAGCAGGAAAAGTCAAAAGAATATAACTCGCTGAAAACTGCAGCCGAGGAAATGATAAGTGAGATTGGACACGCATTGAAGTTTAAAGATGAAGGTATAGAACTGGATGGAGTACTGCAAATTGGAAAGTGGAGGAAAAGTTGGAAGAAGATCAAGGATGTTTTGAAGAAAGGAAACGAAATGTTTCTGATTGAGCAATACAAACAAAAGTAATTTCAAAGCGAGACGTTTAGCAAGCAGGAAACAGAGTGTCATATGTGGCTGGAATGTAACTTGGATCCTAGGAAAGCGGCTGCAATAGTGAACTTACAAGAACAGATGGTTGAAACAAAATCGTGGAAAGTTGCCGTTCAAGGGATAAAATCCTGTCCTGAAGGCTTTTTATGAAATTAATTTCGTAATCGACTCTCGGGTTTTGCGCATTCTTTTCGGGTGCAGAGATTGTTCTGTTGGACATCAGAGCCTTCAGTGAGAGAACCTCCGCGTGGATGTATTTTTTGAAATCCAAATAGTCGGTGTCAAGGTCAGATTCGTCAGCAGTAGACTGGCTCGTTCCTTTGACACTGGTATCGACAGATGCAGTTTGATTCCTCAAGAGCTGATGCCCCTTATCCGAAATTCGCAATAGAACCACGTCATCTTTACTGGTTTGACTGATCAACTCATCCTGTGTCGCATGATTGACTGCACGCAACACTTTAGGCCGTTCCCAATCGAATTCCTTGCAGCAGTGGGAAACAACATTTTCCAAATTTTGCCCTTTCCTTTGTTCCTTAATATGGCTTAATGCTTGGAGAATGACCAATGATTCCATTTCCAGCAGCAGTAATCTTTCTAGTTCCAAAATCGATTTGATAATTCACAGCGTAAACACAGGTGACATTCGATTTTTTTATTAGTGCGCATATTGCTGCGCAGGCCCTCGTGTGATTTTATTCTGATGTTTTTGGCGGAAAGCTGGAGGGGCGGATGAAAGGTGTGCTGAGCCAAGGACAGAAGAACTGTGAAAAGCAAGTGTGCAACGAAGACAACGAGTACATGCAGTAGGCAAAAGGTATGTCAAAGTTTTTGCAACTCAGTTCTGAAATGACTTTTACCGATCGCCGACCAAATGAACAAAATTCCGAAGCAAAAACGATGGCCTAAACAAATTCTAGTGACAAAATAGACAAATGACACCACTAACTATCTAGCTTAACTGCTAAATTAACTCGTGAAACCTAACGATTTTAACACTTTATGCTTATCAAACGATGCTTTCTTCGAAAAAGTTTAGTCTTTGCAAATCTTATGTGTTTTGTGGAAATTACGAAGATCTGAAAAATAATTATTTTTCTTCGAATGTATTGTACACTGCTCTACCACGTTTTACCACGAAAAGATGTCGGCTCTGCACGTAGTTTAAAGCGTGAAAACGCAAAGAATTTATGACAAAAAATTAAGTGCTTATTTTAGAAATGTCTTTAGCATTTTAGGTTATTTTTTCTAAATTCTAGGTGGATCACAGCTTTAAAACGGAGATTTGTAGTTGTATCATTAAAAAAAATCGAGAAGACGCCATTTCAATTTTGTAATAAGTGGGTGTTTCCCTTTTGGATAAGGACCTATACTTTCCAAATGGTCTCGTGAAACCTAACCAAATTTCATTTCTTGGGTAAAACAGACCGTACTTTACATGAATTAATTCAGTTTTTGTAAATGTTATGTGTTTTGTAGAAATTATGGCGATCTGAAAAGTAAGGATTTTTCGTCTAAATGTAGGACGGCGTCACCATAAAAGACGTCAGCTTTGCAAATGACAGAAACTCGTACTTTAAGCAGTGAAAACGTAAAGAATTTATGACAAATGGTTAGGTGCACATTTTAGAAATGTCTGTCAAGTTTCAGGTTTTTTTAAAAAAATTCTAGGTGGATCACAGCTTTAAAACGGAGATTTGTAGTTGCATCATCAAAAATCGAGGAGACGCCATTTCAATTTTGTAATAAGTGGGTGTTTCCCTTTTGGATAAGGACCTATACCTTCCAAATGGTCTCGTGAAACCTAACCAAATTTCATTTCTTGGGTAAAACAGACCGTACTAAACATGAATTAATTCAGTTTTTGTAAATGTTATGTGTTTTGTAGAAATTACGGCGATCTGAAAAGTAAGGATTTTTCGTTCAAATGTAGGACGGCGTCACCATAAAAGACGTCAGCTTTGCAAATGACAGAAACTCGTACTTTGAGCAGTGAGAACGTAAAGAATTTATGACAAATGGTTAGGTGCACATTTTAGAAATGTCTGTCAAGTTTCAGGTTTTTTTTAAAAATTCTAGGTGGATCACAGCTTTAAAACGGAGATTTGTAGTTTTATCATTAAAAAATCGAGAAGTCGCCATTTCAATTTTGTAATAAGTGGGTGTTTCCCTTTTGGATAAGGACCTATACTTTCCAAATGGTCTCGTGAAACCTAACCAAATTTCATTTCTTGGGTAAAACAGACCGTACTAAACATGAATTAATTCAGTTTTTGTAAATGTTATGTGTTTTGTAGAAATCACGGCGATCTGAAAAGTAAGGATTTTTCGTTCAAATGTAGGACGGCGTCACCATAAAAGACGTCAGCTTCGCAAATGACAGAAACTGTTACTTTAAGCAGTGGAAACGTAAAGAATTTATGACAAATGGTTAGGTCCACATTTTAGAAATGTCTTTCAAGCTTCAGGTTTATATTCTTTTAAATTCTAGGTGGATCACAGCTTTAAAACGGAGATTTGTAGTTGCATCATCAAAAAATCGAGGAGACGCCATTTCAATTTTGTAATAAGTGGGTGTTTCCCTTTTGGATAAGGACCTATACTTTCCAAATGGTCTCGTGAAACCTAACCAAATTTCATTTCTTGGGTAAAACAGACCGTACTTAACATGAATTAATTCAGTTTTTGTAAATGTTATGTGTTTTGTAGAAATTACGGCGATTTAAAAAGTAAGGACTTTTCCTCCGAATGTACGGCGTGACAGAAACTCCCATTTTAAGAAATGAAAATGTGAAGAAATTATGAGAGATGGTAAGGTGCACATTTTAAAATGTTTATCAAGTTTGGGGTAATTTTTTAATTCTATGTGGATCACATCTTTAAATCGGAAATTTGTGGTTGGATCATAAAAAATTAGGGGGGTCATTTCGATTTTGGGATAAGTCGATGTTTACAATTTGGTTAACCCTAATCCATATGGGCTTTTTTCGAGCTACCATTTATTGGGGGGGGGGTTCTTTCCACCCCCCTCTGAAAACTGCCTTAGCCTGATCAGAATTCAATGCAACTTGGCACCATTATAGATCAGGTAATTTCTAGCTTGTAGCGTAATTTGGGTGTGGCTGCCACACCTTATGACGTCATGGTGACATCATGAAGTTTAAAATCAGTGAAAATCAGGTTTCCAAGTTCAATTTGAATTCAGAGAAGGTTTTCCATGAAAATTTGGTAGTTTTTGGTTCAACTTAGCCACAAATTTGATATGAAGATATCATTTCATTGAAATTAATGAATTTGGAGTGATATTTTGGCAGAAATTAGCCAATCTGAATGACATCATTAATGCATTGAATTTGTTCTCTGTAGAAATAGACAAAAAGAAGCTGCAACGTGGTAATACTCCATTACAAACGTATCATTGGAGTGTTTTCAATAGAAAAATTTTGAAAATATTCAAAAAGCTTGCTAATTAGCCCAAAATGGCGACCAAAATGACATCATCATCAAAAAATGCTGACATCATCAAATTCCAGAAATTCCGGCATCAAATTAAAGCTCTCCGTTTACTGATTCATTTGGTGCATAATACTTCATAATTTGATCAAACATTTCCATTCAAATAAACAAAAACAATGATTTTTCTGCTACCTGCTTCCAAATATGGGCTTGTCACGTGACCTGTGAGCTCTATTGTTTAAAAATTTTTTGATGAAATGTGGCGAACAGATAATTAGTAAAAGTCAGAGGGGTTTGGGGGACATAAGTGATGTCTTTTAAACACACAGCAAGAAAAACCTTGAGGGGGGTGGAAAACACCCCCCCATGCGGATTAGGGTTAAAAGGGCTTATATTTTGCAAATGGTCTTGTGAAACCTAACCCAATTTGAATTTTGGGTGAAACAGACTATACTTCACATCAATCAATTCAGTTTTTTAAAATTTTATGTGTTTTGTGGAAACTACATCGATCTGTAAAGTGATGATTTCACTGGCAGTTTTTTACCATCTATCGCGCCATGTACATAATACGTTTTTATCAAAGAAACTGGTTTGCAAGAAACTAGCAGCAGGATGGCTGAGAATTTAAGAAACTTTTGTAAACCATCTTTAAGAGATTTAAAGATACTTTTAAAGCAGAATTCAAGTGCAAAATTGTCATTTATTGTTCATTCCTAAGAAATTTTCATTATAATTTTATGCTTTGAACCAAATAAAAGTCTTCCTTGCTAAAAATTATATGTTGTATGTTAAGAAACAAATTTGTGACAAAATCATACAAGAAACTTTTAGTATTAAAAAGCAGAAAGTTTCATTTAAGATTAAGAAACTTGGTTGCTGTGGGCTGATTGGATCCAAGTTTCTTAAAAAGAAGAAGCTGTAGTTTGACAATAGATGTGAAAATGGCAAAAACGTAGGCTGACAAAGTGCAATGTATGCTGATTGAATAAAAGCCTTTAAGCTGTGAGAAAATGTTCTGGTTTTTACAAAATGCTTCCTTGCACACACAGTAATGTCCTACTTGTTTTGCATTGCAGGGTGTGCAGCTGTTTTGTTTGCTTCTAGGGTATACATGTACTTTTTATAAGAAATTAAGAATTCAGGTCAGCATTGAAAATTTCTTAAGATTATCAGATTTTCAGTACTCGGAGTTTCTTACTACGAGTCTTTTAACTACATGTTCATTACTGGTGCCCTGTGAACATTTCTAGATGATGTTTTTCAAGCCCTTCCAATGTTTACACATTGCTCAAGTACCTTCCAAGTGATATGATACTGTCAGGAAATAAGCTGAAATAAAGTAAAGGTATGAGAAGGATTTCATTGATCAAAATAAATAGTTTTTTAAGTTACATTTTCCCAGCAATTGAGATTCTTAAATTTTTGATGATCTAAGAGTTGAGTTTCTTATACAAGAATACATGTATGCTTTATAAAAATGACAAAGAACCTTGCATACTGCCATTTATCGTCAATGAAATTGGCTGCAGAGTAGATGCATGCAGTGGTTGGATTGATGTTTTCCATACAGAACATGATGTTGCGAAATCAGTGCTGAAAGAAGAGTGAAGGAAGAGCTTGTTGCTCCATTTTATATGTGCCTGGTAACACTGCAATGTTTGATAGGTCCACTCTGAAGCAATCCACAAACTAATTGGTATCAGATCAAGTATTCCTTATGTTCCTTGAACTTTACTTCCTAGTGACTTTCATTCTGAGTTGCCTGATCGTTGTTGTTTGTATGCACATATTTTTTATAAGAAGCTAATAACTTGGGCCAGTACTGAAAATTTCTTATGATTATCAGATTTTTAAGTGCTCAGAGTTTCTTATGATGAAGGTTTCATCACAATCTTCGTGTTTGCTATTTGTGCCCTGTTTGACATTGAAAAACAATGTTTTTGAAGCCTCTCCAATGTTTAGACATTACTCAAGTCAACTTTGTCATGTGTAGGACCAAACTATAAACATCTTGGATTTAGACTTTCAAGCACCAATGAAAGGGTTGAGTTTGTCATGAAGGATTTCTTGCAAAAGATATGTTTATGATAAAAGACAAGAGACTGGCATGTTAAATCATATTGCACATTGAGCTCAACTTAAGTAAAAAAAATGATGGCTATTGGGCGTAAAAACAAGGATACGTTATGTATAAATTTGCACTCAGTTTTTATTAAGAAACAGCATCTAACAATGGTAGACTTAATTTTCCAAATTAAAGAAACTACTGTATTAGATTGCTAAAGAAACTTTTCCAGTTTGCACTCAAAAAATATTTTGACACTGTACAGTAAATAGCACACCTTGGGTAAAACTCACAAGGGATAATCATAAAATCCCGTGTGTCAGTGTCTCTTAATATTTTCAAAATTTTTCCGTCATTTCCTTAGTAGTAGATGCTAATGCAAGTTCATTTGGTCCTATTTTCTTCTGGGGCAATGTCTAGCATTATGCTCACTTTTTCATAAGAAACTTAGCTTGCATCCTCCAGAGTACTTGACTAGGAAGTTGACGGTGATGTGTAAAAAACCCTCTTACAACCCAGCCCTACCTCAAAAGTCAGAGTTGCCCATGAGCTCTGACATTTCTGTGGTATCCGTTTCTCAAGAAATTGATTTTCATAATTCATCATTTAATTTCTTACAGCAGAGTTTCTTATAAGTTATAGCAGAGTTTCTTATAAAAGAAATGGATGTAAATGAAGTTATTTCTCCTCTTAATTATTATCTAGCATTTTGAGTAATGTTGAACTGTTGATACTGTACATATTATCGTTTACGAAAATATCTTTGTCCTTCCGTTCTCCACCTTTCTTTGGTCGAGGCCTTCGCACTGTGCAATTTACGCAAGATACCAGTGCAACTGCAGAGAGCCAGTGCATTTATTACCGCCGCAAACTTCACGAACATTGTGCAAGCAGATCTCCAAACTACCTGAATGCTTCGTGTAGGTGATTTTAGCTTTTAAAAAGCTGTTTTTCCAACAATTTGCGTCTGTAGAATGCTCAAAAGCTGTGAAATAAACTTAGGCCCACTTCGCCTCTGAGGAAGTGTTCCCTATCGCGTCAGGGTGAAGGTGGTTGCCCTCGTCGTCCCTTAAGAACGACGCATGCTCAGACGAATGTCACCTGTGTTTTCACAGCGTTCAAAAACACGTCTGCACAGCACAGCACAACAGCAACAACAATAATAATAATAATAATAATAATAATAATAATAATAATAATGATAATAATAATAATGATAATAATGATAATAATAATAATGAAACATACGCATTGCTGACGAAGATTTTTAATCGAAACGTACAGAGTTTTTAACAGTTGTGTTTCTTTTTAATAATAATGATAATAATAATAATAATGATAATAATAATAATAATAATAATAATAATAATAATAATAATAATAATAATAATAATAATGATAATAATAATAATAATAATGATAATAATAATACTAATAATAATAAATTATTTATTTAAAGTTGGTAGTCTACATGTGTAGTTCACACCAAAGATGTGCACTAATTAATACCAACTATTTACAAAATATACAAAGTAACTCGAATACAACCAAACTCTTTACACAGTCTTAAATCTATTTACTATCTTTTGGAATTGTTTATCTTGGAATTGTCTAACTTGTCTAACTTTGGCATTGTCTGACTTGTCAAACCTGGAATGAATACAAATATGATTATCGTCGCAATCCTTGTTCTCAGTTCTCCACTAAAATATAATATAACGGATAACCCTAAAAGATTTTAATGATTAGAGTATTCAAAATCTCCGGAAGGGGTTCTTAATTGTTGAGCGGCGCTCCCTGGTTGAGTGATACTGGGCGTGCCGCTCATGTGGATGGGTTTTCTCAACACATTGGTCTGATATATGGATGGGTTTTCTCAACCCATTGGTCTGATTTGACCTTGATTCTGGTAGATGAGTAGCTTTTCAGGATTTTTGTCATAACTGAATTAATTTGAATTAACCTTGCTTCCTCAAGTCGAAAACATTCATACACATGGTTCGGAAACATCCTGATCTTCATGCAGAGGGTTCGGAATTCTTGGATATTCTGTCGTACAAATGGGTCTTTTGTTAAAGTCCAGCTTCAGGTCGAATCACAGTTACAATGAAGTAACCCCCTCCCCCCTTCCCCAGGCAAAGATCATTCATCAGAGTGAAAAATCAAAGTCTTACCTGTATTCAGTTGTCTCAATTTTGCTTAATGACGGTTCGTATCATATGATCTTTTCCAAGTCGGCCACTAAGGTCAGCAAGAAAATGCTTGAGCCTTTCGGGTGCCCATGAAGGTTGATGTGACATCGAAATTATGACCTCAATATCCTTTACGTCTAATCAATCCCCCTGGGGGGGTAGCATAGCATGCAGAAGGAACGGGTGTATGTGCCGCCCATATGAGTGGGGTTTCGGGTCCAAAATTCTCTAGACAAAGGTCCCTTTTTCAGTAGAATTTCCTTAAACAAGGGTGGGTATTTCAAAAATTGACAAAGAATCGTCAAAGATGGGTAGTTTTCTGCCAAAATTCATCTTAAAGGTGGGTATGATTGCAACTTTCGGTAATTAGAAAAGGGTAGCTTTCTGAAAATCGGGCGGCAGACCCCCTTCCATCCGCAAGTCATGCCCCCTCGGGAATCAATCATATTGAATCCTTTGAGATGTAGTGGTGGCAGTGTAATTATGCGGAAAGCATCTTGCACTCGGTCATCTATTACCTCATATCAATGCTATTACGTTCTCTGTTATTCCTTAGGGCTATTGCAAGGAGGTGAAATCAAATCGATTACCAAGTGTTCAATGTGCTGGTCCACCAAAAGGTTGCAGTGGAGGTAGCCAATGCAGTGTCAATGCTGTATGCAATGACAACCCAAATAGTGATGATTTAGAACAACAATACGATTGCAAATGCAAAGCCGGTTATAAAGGAGATGGAAGAATTTGTTCTAGACGTATGTTTAATTTATATCCGTTACATAGATACTTCTACTGACTGCCCCACAAAATGGAGATATGTTTGAAAAACCACCGAAGCTGGATCACAACGTTAGTCACCTAACTGTTCCTTTGTGAGAATTCAGAAACAGATGAAAATTAGAATCCAGCTGCTGAAGTTTCTTTTGATAGACTTAAATTTGCGAATGTGGTTTGGAGAACGCTGGGAAACACATAGATTATTGATCAAATTATTTTCCTGATGTATATGCTTTATACTATAAATAGTAAAAGCTAAGTGCCCCACTACCTGTAACCATTTTACAGTATTCCTTGACTTGAAACAAATAGTTTTCTGCTGGGCCTAACAACAAGAGGAGACCAAGAAGGAAAAGGCAAGTAAGACATGCGGCAGTGAAAGTCAGGCCTAAGCCACCCTAGACAGCTTTGCTTCGAAACGGGTTTTGCTTTGATTGATTCAGTATCTGCAGACAAATGTATTTCAGATTTCATCTTTCCGACAATTCTTGCAAGGAATCCCTATTTGTTAAAGTCATACTTCACGACATATTTGCCAGTTACCGTTGACAGTAAAGCACAACAAGGATTTCCATTTAGTCACGTGATAAAGTGTGGACGATACATTTTTTATGTTATCCTGCTGAATGCAGCAGCAACAACTACAACGCGGTCACGCAAGCCTACCGCGCAATAAGCGCATCTTTCTTGGTCTTGATCGACAATGAATTGCTCTGGAACGCATCTTTCATGGTGTATGGATGGCTGAGCGGTAATACAGTGGACTACTTTGAAGATTGGTTATCAACTTTCGGTAGCTCCACGTTGTATCGCTCGCGAGGTCTCTTTTCATCAAGGTGAAGGACCAAACACTTTTTCGATAGGCTTAGCTCCTCGGTTTTCTTGATTAAATTTTGAAAAATACTAACGTAATGAATGGGCACCTTGATGGATTGAGTCCATTTCTGAGATCTTAAACTAAGCCTTTTCACACCAGATTTTGGAAGTCTGTCGACAATTTACTGAGCTCCGAGCTCCCAAATTTCGAATTAATTTGGAAGCTGTAACAAAAGACGTGCCAGGATCAACTAACATCAATGACTATTGCTCATCCATAAAGCCAACTTAAAAGTGAAAGGGTACTCACTAGGCAAACATTTTTGATTCAAAGAATTCGTTACTTATTGTAAACTTCAGTTTTTATAAATCATCTTGTAAACCTTTTATTGACTTGTCTCCTATTTCAATTCATTCACATATCGTAGGGTTTATTTTCATTCATATCTCACCCATTTAAGAAATGTTGGTGGCAAAGTTTTTGATACATTTCCAAAGCACACAAGTTTTTGCTCCAATTTAGCACTTATGAAATTGATTTGCCAACAATTGTTTCATCTGAGTCGAAGCAATGTCTCGATGGTCGAAAAATCAGTAAAATTTCTTTACTATATGACTTTGAACTTTTGATATTTGTTAGTTGTATCAAGTACAAGTCTATGTCTTAGCTTATGAAATACCGCCCACCTTCAAGCCAAACATTGTGAAATATTAGTTATATTAAAGGCTTTACTTTTGAAGGAGCTGTATGAGAAATTTCATTCCAGCGAGAGGGCCTTCGTAATGAATTTTGTGTACACTCTTCACCAGTCACCAGTACAAGATTACAAGACTAAGCTTTGGAATTATTCACCTATTTAGATAAATCAACAAGAAGAAAGATAGGTTGCTCGGAAACATTTTTTAATTTCGTAATATGCTCCAAAACCTGTTGGCTAAAAGAGCTCAAATATAGCAAGCATGATACATACTGTTGAAGTTCGTTTCATCATAGATGCAGTTCCTCTTAGAAAACTCGGAATTTTTTGTTTCCTTTCTGTTTTCTTGTGATTTTTAAAACACCAAAATTTGAGCAGGTATAGTTGTACTTGGCATTGTAGCTCAAATTAATCCTATCAACTGTTTCTTGTTGCAGAACTTAAATGGATGCCTGGAGTTGTCTTAGAACAAGACTCCGATCGCGGAGAGCAAGGAACATGGGGTGGAATCGAGAGCTGTGAGAATGGAATATTTGCAAACGGGTTCTTACTGAGAGCAGAAAAACCGCAAGGTGCTGGTGATGATTCAGGAGCTAATGCAGTATGTCTTAAATGTGACAGCGCAGATATCTGCTCCAAAACTGGCACCGAGGGTGAGTGGTCACCGAAACCTTACATGTGCCCTGCAGGAAGCTTTCTGAGTGGCTGGAGACAAAATGTTGAAAAGCACAAAGGATTTGGACTGCTGAGGGATGATACAGCATTAGATAATGTGGAATACAAATGCAGGGATGGACGTACATGGAAAGAGGTTGATGCAAATATGAAAGGTGAAGCGAAGGAATGGGGAACCTGGAGCAAATTCAAGGAATGCCCTAAATTTCAATTCATCTGTGGGATAAACACAAGAGTAAGAGATAGCGGAGGTGATGATACGGGTCTTAATGATATCAAGCATCAATGCTGCAAGCCTCTCATTGCCAAGAAAGCCAAGAAAAGGTATGCACAATTCTCTCAAACTTACTACTATCCAGGTTTTTGCACGCTGAAGTTATCTGACTGCCCCTGAGAGGAAGACTAGCAATGATAGCAACAGATATCTTATAGTCATCAGTAACATCTGATTCTGGCAAATTTTATTTCTTTAACTACATCGTCATGCTCTCTTCCTCCTGATTCGCCCCTTCTTTGCAATACTTTATATGGTTTTTAACAACAAAAACAAAACCAATACCACTTCTGCAACCTCAACAACGAGGATAGTAGCGAAATTGTCTTGCCTAACGATAGCGATAACGCAGCGATTGCCAATGTTTTGTGTGGAACGCTGATCTAAAATGAACAAGAGATGGAAGGCCAAAAACAGAAAACTGCCTTAAAAGAGAATCTCGTAGAAGCAGATCTTGAAAAAAATGATGAACTTGTAATCCTATATTTGATACTTAAATCGTCCTTACTGTGTGTGAAATCATGAGTGGCGTAATATCTTAGAAAAGGAATGAAATAAGCTTTGAATATTGATTCCTAGCATTTCATTCAGTATCTTGCTACTGCTAAGAAGGCATTACCATGAACGAACTAACCTTCAAAACTGGTCCATGAAAAAATTATTATCCCTTCAAAACAACATAAAGTATATTGAAGAATTTGGATGGAAGATGCTAAAGAGATAGTCAGCAAATGGAAATGTTGAGCCTAGAAATCAGCAAAAAAATTTCACACGGGCAAAGGTGAAGACTTTAATGCAGACTTTAGCATTGACAATGAAAAACGAAATGTGTGCAAAAGAAATTTATAGAGCAACTGTATTTTGAATCATATTGTTTAATTGTGGTTGCTTCTTACGTAGACTTGTCCCAAGACTATTTCGTCAAAAAATTTTGACGAAGTAGACTTTCAGACTTACTACAGTTAACTAAAAAGACTTAGGAAAGCGCCTGCTTCTTATGAGTAATTCTTATTTTAAGGCTAAATGATGGAAAATTGATTGAAGGTAACTTTTGACTCTATGGATGTTGAATTTTCATTGTCCTCGTGATCGATGCTCATTCTGCAATGAAACGAAGCGACCAAAAGACATCAAATCCTGAACCTATGATTAACATCATGGCATCAAAATATCGATTGTCGAAAATAAATGTTCAAGTTGATTAAGACTGATTTTTGATAAACAGAAAATTCAGTTTTATCTAGCATAAGAAGATGGATACACAAGATTGATCAGATACTGTTTTAGTTCTCGTAGATTGTGAGTTTCTAAAGCTTTCAATGATTGTATCTTATTAAGAGAGCGTAGGGTCAGTCAGTCAAATTGCGTACCCTGGTGCCAAAAATATTGGCGCGCCCTTGTGCCCTTCATTTCATTTCATTTATTTCATTTCATTTCATTTTCATTGTATACATTTAAGGAGGGTTGCCCTTCATCAAGTTGATTTTCAAGGGGCCCTCCGATAAAAACATTTTATTACAATTTAGAAAAGAAAGTAAAAAGGTATTAAATAAATTAAACTATAAAGCCCTTATTTACAATGTTCAAAACCTATTTACAATGAAGTTAAAAAGTCAAACCTAAAATCAAAATGATAGGGAACACTTTTTAAATAGTTTTCTTGAAACTATACAGGGAGGTTGCCTGCTTTCACTTGGCTGACAGGCCATTCTATAATTTTGCACCTCTATATGAGAAACTTCTCTGGCCATTTGATGACCTTTTCTTCTGTAACCTTAGGTCTGTCCCCGTAATACGAAGGCTACTTGCACTCGTGTCTTCAAGTTTGGTGTGTCTTCGTGCCCTATTGCCAGGATGCCTGAAGTTTCGGCGTGCCAACGCGCGTAAAATTTCCTGGGAAATATAGAACTATTTTATCAAGGAACTCCAGAGTAAGCTTCATTGACTAGAGTGCCATAGAACGTTTCTGTAGAATTTTTAATATTCCAAATAATTCTATATACCATGGAGCATTGTAGACACCTTTACTGTGAACGAAATGCTTATTCGATACTAATTAATTCTCCAACTCCAATTTCTGATTCAAACACTTCTTTCAACTTGATTAAGAAGGAGATACCGTGTGTGTGCTTTATTGCTAGATATCAAGCAATTCAAAACCTACCAATTTCTGAAACATCAGTATTCACAGGGACGGAAGCACGCTCATTTTCTCATAAGAAACGGGTTACAAGAAATGATAGGCTCAATCCTTCGAAATTCAAGGCACTACCTTTCCTGGATCAGACTTCAACACTGTTCAGTAGCAGCAACTTTTTTCTGACATCGTTTTGAGAACAAATTAGCTATGTGATAACTTATTTCATTATCTTAAAGTTGCAAGCCTTCTTATCAAAGTAGATGAACTTTGACAGGGAAAATCTCTTCAAATTTAAGAGACTCCCCAGAAACCACCCACCAGAAAGGAGTCAGGCCCAGAACTACGAGTATTAAGGGGAGGGTGAATCAATCAATTGTTTGATATTAAGGGACAATATGCCTCTTGTTTTAAAACGATGGATATATCATTTGACGTGGACTGGAAGATTTATCGTTTATTTTCGAGAGTGCACTAAATTTCAAGGTGCTCGCAAGTTTCAAATTTCTTTTATGATGATTGAATGATCTCTTTCAGTAGCGCAGTCTGACCTCTAATATCGCTATCATCATTTAAAAATCGTCATTCGTTCTTGGTGTTAACTTCGTTCCATATTTTTCGCTATAAAACTTTATTCATGCTATGAATCTTTCACTTCAAATGTTCTACGGGGCTTTTGCAGATGAAACTTAGGTAACGGATTCAATGCCGTATCAGACTTGCAAGAATCACTTCAAGGTTTACCTCCTTCAAGGCTTTTCTGAAAATTTAACGCCAGGGCACACCAACATGGAAGGGACGAGGGCACGCAAAATTTAGGCACGTAGGCAAGAGGGCACGTGGGTGAACAAAATCTATATATGGCACGACGGCAAGCCAAAAGTTTGGGCGCGCTGGTGCGAGGGCACGTAGGGAACGGCGGATGCCATTTTGTGGGCTTGCGGCGTACTCTAGTGTGCTTAGGATGGGAGTGCTCAGGTTACATTTGTAAGTGTAAGATTTGTGCATAGATTACTTTTTTTGGTTAGTCAATTTTTAAATTTTAGGTTATTTTATGGTTTCAGACATGGGTAAAATGAAAACAATACATATCAAAGTAATTTTCAAAGACTAGACATTACTAAAATGAAAATACTTAACTATTCAAATGCATGGCATGAAAATATATTTGTTATATTACCTCTCAATGGATTGAAGATGCGGATTTCATAAACTTTGGGTATATATTATAAGAAATACCACTTTATGGGTCTCTTTTTATGCTGGTAGCTAAATTGCTTGGCGGATGTTGCTGCACCCTAGTCTGAGAGCCCTATGCCCTAAGTTTAGTGGACCCCTCCCTCATTGACCTGATGGGGCCGTGGCGGCCTTTGATTTGTTGATTTGTGCTGCAGAGCAGTATGCAAGACTTTGAAATGCCCTTGAAAACAAGCTCAATTTATTGTGCGAATAGCCGAGCATTTATGAAGCTAAACAAGATATTTTAGATTGTGTTCAAATTTATGCATGGAGGCACAAAATAGACACAAATGATGCAAATTGCTCGGTCTTATTTGCGTGTGCGCATGGATGCAACTTTCAGAACAAGCATTTAGCTCGTTTTGTACCAAGCCTGCTTGCTGTGCAGTCAATGAAGCAAACTTCAAGAATCGTCGAACTCGAAAGGATTTCCTAACGTTGTGGAAGCATCCAAATGCAAAGAAGCCAAGCGAAGTAGAGGCGAACGAACTTTAGTAATAGTTAAGGCTGAATTTTCAAGTGCTGAATTTTGGTTTGATGAATCAATACAGCAATGTTTGTTTTGTTTTGTTTTGTTTTGTTTTGTTTTGTTTTGTTTTGTTTTGTTTTGTTTTGTTTAGTTTTGTTTTGTTTGTTTTGTTTTGTTTTGTTTGTTTTGTTTTGTTTTGTTTTGTTTTGTTTCGTTTTGTTTGGAAGAACGGTAGAAGTTTGCTAGTGTGTCCGTTCGAAGAACTGGTGCAAAAACTGAAATGTTGATTTTCAGTTCTGACAGAAATTTTTGTTTTGGCCTTCACTCACCATCGTATGCTCCTAGTGTAAGCAACTGCAAAATCCTGCCAAGGTCACTCTTCCTTGTAAAATCGAGGAACATCGCTCTGTTAGGCCCAGCTACAAGAGTCGAAGCAGAACTAGAACAAGTTCTAGTTTTATTATTTGTAGAACCGTTGGACCATTGCACAATAATTTCAGTTTGATTTGTATTGAAATCAACTGACGTAGCTTGAAAGTTGGACTCGCTATCTTGATGGGACAAACACGGACGGGAGATTTCATGCTGAGAGTATTTAAGCTTCAAATATTACCAAGCATCCGAAGGTCGCACACCTTCAGATAGCAATATCTCTTACTTCGTCTTTGTTTGAACAGTAAATCACATCCATTTTACTGTAATTTCCTTTCCTCTTTGGACACGGAGTGTACTATTATGGTCTGTTCTGGGATAAGAGTGTTTCCGGTTAGCCCCCGTCTTGGTTTTATATCTCCTTCCCATCCTGCTCAATAAAATGGGAAACTGCTTCCAAACTATCGACATATTGGGACTGTAGTGGTGGTGGAATCAAGGGTCATTTCACTCCCAAAAAATCTCGTATGCCTTTGGTGAAGATCCCTTTGCTTTTCATGAAGAGCCATTAAAAATCAATAAAATCCTTTTGTTTTGAAAGATCTGTTACGCTTTTTCGAAATACTGTAGTGAAATGCCGTTCGGGTGGAATTAGAAAAAGGGGAGGCACATGGTTGAAGGATTTTAGGTCATGCTTGATGCGATGCACGTAGTGACGTACTTCTAAAGCTTCTTTATCCTTTTTCTTGCTGAATCTTTGTTTGTCTCTTGTTACTTTAAACAGAGAAATGAAATTCATGAGATTTTCTTCTTTGCAGGATCAAGAAGTATTAACAGCAAGATGGGATGTAATGAATTCCATTAATGGACGATACCTAAATAAAGCTATGTTAACGACGAGAATGAAATGTGCTATTCCTGACTGGTCCTCGTTTATTTGTTTTCAAGTCTGAAGAAAGGGCTCTGGAAATTGATCTTTCTCGTTCATATTGAGCTTTATGAGGTGGATCGATATATATGCAGCGTTTCGACGTTTCGAAGTTTTCCAATTTATCTCCCTGTAACAAATTCTCGACAGCTTTAATCACAGTCTTTCTTCATGACAGAAACACTCACTTTTTTATATGTGGACAAATATTTGTTGCTATCATTTTTTGCTCAATATTTTGAACCACGAATATGTTCGTGTGTTTAATTTGTACTGTTCCAAGACATAGTCATGTTGAGCAGAGGAATTAAATAGATGAATTTTTGGAAATATTCCTTCAAATTTTGAGCGTAACCTGGCCAATAAAGACCAATCTTTGCAAACACGTGATTCTGCTTGAGCTATCGCAATGAATATTCATTAAACAATTGCGGTTCAATTCATATTCTCGTTTGTATTCAAAAATAATTTGAAAATTTGTGGAACATCTTTGTTCCCAAGTGTGTGGCCCTGGCCACCAGCATTGGCCACAAGAGTTAACTCGTTTAGATTTGAGAATTCATTTTATTCAAATCGTGGTCATCGCTCTGTAGTTGTAAGCCATTTTAATAAAAGCGAGTGTGCAGAACTAAGTCAGAGCTACCTCTAATCGGAATAATTGTAAATGCATGAGCCAGCTTGTAAACGGTGACAAAACCACTGTTTGTCCGATAAAAAGTGAAACAGGTACATAAGTGAAAGATAGGAATCAAATGTTTTAGCCGATTTTTGCTCGTGGCCCATGGCCGGAAACCTTCAAAGCCTCCTTTTCACGGACCAATCAGACGGCGAATCAGCGAGGAAGACAGAAGAAATGTGTGAAAATTTTTCTCAACTTTACCTACCTTCATAAAACGCAACCAGGACAAAAAACTGCTGAAAATTTCCCGAATTTTTTTGAAGATATCTACTCACCAGATATTTGGGTATCCAGATTTGGATGCCGGTTTAAATACCTCACGGTTTGATGGAGATATAGCGTTTTCCGATAGGCAATATCGGCCGAGGCTTGCAAAGCCTTGTTTACGCCACTTCAAGTCAGGTGACAAAACCCCTTGAGAAAACCTCCTTTCAATTTCATTTCTAATTTCGAACCATGGAAACTTATGCCATGAATGCAAAGAGTAGTACAATACAGAAATTTCTCAAGAGTATTGCCATATGACTTGAAATGTGTGAACTAACCGAAGCGAATTTCTTCAGTTCACATAGAAATCGAATGGGCATTGAATCTTGAACCAAAGAAACTGCGGTGTAAGGACAATAGCAAGAACAATTGGAAACGTAAATATTTGCCGTTCTGGGATCATTCTTAAAACAATCACTATTGTTTTTGCCATTGTTTCTAACCCAGAATTTCTATTGTTTAAGGTTGAGTGCCTCATTGGTTTTGGAAACGCCATAACTCCAAGAAACCATGAGATATTTAAACCGGCATCCAAATCTGGATCCCCAAACATCTGGCGAGTAGATCCCTTCAAAAAAATTCGGGAAATTTCCTGGTTGCGTTTTATGAGGGGAGGTAAAGTTGAGAAAAATTTTCACGCATTTCTTCTGTCCTCCTCGCTTATTCGCCGTCTGATTGGTCCGTGAAAATGAGGATTTGAAGGTTTCCGGCCATGGGTCACGAGCAAAAATCGGCTAAAATATTTGATTCCTATCTTCATCAGTGAGGGAAGCAGCAACCACTTTCATCCATATTCTAAAGTAGGGTATTCATCATAAGTGCTTCCATTTCCAACCACTACCAAATCAAAAGAAATCATGGAGATGAATTCTGTGTGGGCTGGTGTAGAACCCAGTTCCGTTCAAACCCTTATTGATTGCTTATTGATAGCACTGATGCATGAAACTCCCTATACAGGGCAGCTATATCTGGGTAGCTACTGTTTGGAAAAGCGCAGCATCCCTAATGCTTGTGAAACATATTTTGTGTGCACTGAAAATTGCTGGTCCCAGCTCCAATATTTATCGACAATTAACCCGAGGTATATTATACTTCTACGATGGAACCATTCTCCTTTCCCACGACGAAAGAGAACTTTGCTACTCTATCATTACTTCTATCTTTCAGTCGATTTCTGCTGCCAATTACAAGACCGTGTGTCTTGGCAACGTTGGGAGACAATTTATTAGCTTATAGCGAAGATTTCAGGTTGCTCAGGACATCGTTAACGCAGTCGTTAATATGCGTAATAGAATCGAACGCAAGCATAAAGCTTGTGTCGTCAGCATACATAGCAACGTCACCATGTTTCATTCGTAGATGAAGGTCGTTAACATATATGATGAATAGGAGGGGTCGAACCAACTTCTACCAACTTCCTTCGGAGCAATTCTTCAATAGAATCACCATTCCACTCAAATAAACACATGGCATCTTTGATTAAAGCTGCAATTATAACTGCAGTCTAACAGAGCAGTCAATAGGCAGCCGTCAAAATGCAAGCAGCGAGCAGCCATCTTTGTTCTTAGAGCCTCGTTTCCACTCTTCCTGGTAAGATTTCGTTGCCATGGTTAAGAAATGTGAAAATATGACGTCGTGGCCCTGGTTAAGCAATGTGAAAATGACTTCGTTTGTATACATGTGTTGAATGTACAAGGATAAAACAAGCATGTGTCAAATTTAACAAAATGCAAGCATGTGTAACATTTAACAAAACTACAAGCATATATCGAATTTCACTCAAATGAACAAGCCTATGTTAAATTTTATTCAAATAGACAAGCATATATTAAGTTTTAGCACATACAAGCATTACATTATATTTTTGCATTTGGCACTCCATAGATTCTTTGCATACCTTGAAATGCCATAAATTCCGAAATTTTCGGCCCTAAATGACCTTTGACATCTCCTGCACATTACTGTACCTGCGCAGCAGTCTCGAAATCGAATCTAATACGATCTAATTCAACCTAATGGTGCCCTGACACTAATGGTAAGAGGTGGTTCCTTAACCTATCCATACCGGGCTTTTTTGGCTACTAGAAGGCTAAAAGGAGGCCTGATTCAACCCCCCCCCCCAACTCTAAGATCACCATTGCCTTGTTCATTGTGATGAAAATTACCCTACAGGTAGCAATATGTATGATGTATCATGTTACATAAAAGAATTCTAGAAAATGGCATGACGTCATAATTATGACTTCTTAAAATGGCACAACGACACAAAAGAGAGAAAAACTACCTTTTTGGGGAAAACGCAGTTTAATCATGAAACGAAGGATGAGGCAAGCGACGACAATCACAGTTATAGACATTCCATGTTATTTTGAGAAACCCAATATAAGGCAAATTCAGTTGTTAAGGCAATTCTAGTTGGGATATAAAAAGTTAATTAGACGTCGCCGATGATCGCTGATGCTCCCAAGACCTTGGTTTTCATAAATCGTAATTCATCCGTGATGGTTGCCGATGAGATCGCCGTTCATCGGCAATGAATTGCGATTTAATGAAAGCAAGGCTTTATTCGAAAGTTTAGAGCCAAGTAGGTTCATTTTCAGCGGATCTGAACAATGATGAGTGGCAACTTTTACCAATAAACAAACAAACTAGAAAACCAGGTAAACAAGCGTGAGTTACATTTACTACGCACAGGGGACCCGAGGCCTGACCCACAGGTGGATAAAGTTGGGAACAAAATCAAATGAGAGCCAGGGGAATAGACGACTTCTGGGAATTAAGTTCTGATCGATCCACAGTGATCCATTAGGCTTTTTATCAAATTAATGTCAAGAAATAAAGTTCCTAATCCTAATAAGACTTTATACTTGGGACATGCACCATAACCTAGGGGCTCATGTGTGCTGCAAACTTTTCGAAATCAATCAACCGAAAATATTGACTTTTAAAATTGGGCCTAAATCGGATCTTTGTTTACATAACCGGAGGATGGAATGGCACTGTTTTGACAGCAAATTACAATTCCTTGTATCTAGGCTCAAGCTTCACCAGTCTCTTTCATTTTAGGCTCATTCTGATTCTCTAATTTTTTTTCTACATCAATCTAAAATTTTACAATAACAGAACATAGTTACAAGACGATGCCACAAGGAGAATGAGAATACATTGCAACCCTGTGGCTTTAACAATTAACATAAAACATTTACACGAAGAATAATGAACGAACAGTATATTACAGCATAAACTACAACATAAACTACTGCATAAACTCTAAATTTGTGCTTTGAGTCAATTTAAAGCATGCTAAAATATTTTGCCTTTTTATGACCATTTTTAAACCATTTCACAATGGTACTCTTCAAAAAAATTTTCTCATCAAAAATCAATTGTATGAAAAAAAACAAGAAAGACAAAGGTAAAGACAAAAAGAGACAAAGGTAAAGACGAAAAAGACAAAGGTAAAGACAAAAAAGACAAAAATAAAGACATAAAGGTATGTTTCGCTATGCTCTTGAATTATTTTCAGCAATTAGATACACCTTTTTAACAAGTTTCTACCAAAGAGCTGGTGTCAATTCGCCTGCAAAAAAATTTGACAGCGATCTTAATTTCACGAGTTTTTTACGTGATTTTAATATTTTGTACAGTTCGTGGAGAAAAAATAGATAGTCAAACAAAAGCTTTCCAATTGTTTGAAACCGATGCAGAGTCAAAGGTATGCCATTTATTTGTCCGTTAAGCCTGCTAAAGCCTCGAGTCAGACATTTGTAAGGCAAAAATGGTAATTTGTCGCCACTTGTCCCCAAAAGAATTCACAATTTTTGAATTTTGCAAGAAGTTTAAGCCTTGCAAAGTGTGCCCAATGTCATTATATTGCTTTAATATGTAGGTAAGGCATGATCATCTTTGGTTCTTTCACTAGATTTCTGTTAAAGTTTTGTGGTTATTATATGCAAAAATCTTAGAAATCAAATTGAAGACTTGTGAAATGAAAAGAGTCATAAAAGATTTTTGGGTTCGAATTGGCACCAGCTCTTTGGTAGAAACTTGTTAGAAAGGCGTATCTAATTGTTGAAATTATTTTGAAAGCATAGCGAAACATACTTTTTTGTCTTTAATTTCCAATTTTGCAGTTGATTTTTGAAGACTAGAATGTTTTAGAAAAGTACCATTGTGTAATGATCTGAAAACGGTCATAAAAAGATAAAAAATTTTAGCATGCTTTACATTGCCTCAAAGCAAACATTAAGAGGATCAGAATTAGAGTAAAATGAAAGAGATCGGTGAAGTCTGAGCCTAGATACAAGGACTTGTAATTTTCTGTCAAAACAGTTTCTTGCCTCTACAGGTCATGTAGCCAAAGATTTGATTTAGGCCCAGCTTCAGATATCAATATCTTCGCTTTCGGTTGACTGATCTTGAAATTTTGCAGCACATGAACCCCTTGTTTATGGTGCATGTCTCAAGCGCAGTATCAAGCAGGAATCTAAAAATTTCAAATTTTTGTTAAATTCTATGCTCTGGATCACATTGTGATCGCGTAGAATTAAGAGGCTTTCATGAATGAGTAAATCAAACTCATTGTTGGCTCTGTCCAACATGGAGAAATCATTAAGTGACGCGGCATTCCCTGATTGGTTTATATGGTCTCCAATGGCAGATGGACTACCTTTTATTCTAAGAACAGCTTTATTGGTTTCCAAGTGCTCTTTGCATCGAGTAATCAGATTACCTGATGTTTATCCATGGTACGAGGCATGGCAGCAAGGACGCTGAAACTTGTAAATGACAGATGAGCGCATGAGAGCAGTTTAGTGGTCTTTAAACGGAAAAATGATCCAATAAAGGATCACTTCAGAATAATGTGTTAAATATCGAAACCCTCATCCGTTTCGATCGCTCATTGATGGTGTATGAAATTGTAAACAAGCTTTGCCCGGAAAGGCTTTGGGATATGTATGAACAAAGATGCAATCTCTCAAGTTATAACACAAGAAATGATAGAGATCTTCATATCCCAAAAGTAAATCTCGAACACAGAAAGAAGGGCTTCCGATATTACGGAATCAAAATATGGAATGACATTCCAGTTGAAATCAGAGAACTGTCATTGTTAGCCCTATTCAAGAAAAAGCTGAACGGGTATTTACTGAACAAGGACAATTCGTGAAAGCCCCCCACCCCTCAAGAACGACTCCGTGGAAGATCAGTACCTTGCAGATCGGCCATTCTTCTTTATCTGTAGATATGATGGTAGTTAATTATTGCTTAGATTATTTAGTTTATGTATCACTGATGGGTTATCGTTATGCATGAATAAATCAAATCAAAAATAAAGAAAAAATACGTATACGTTTTGGGGGACCGAGAAATAACTTTCAACTGGATATTAGGAGAACATTGCTTGATAATTCTTTTGGCCTAGCTTTGATTTGTAAGCTATACAGCCCCAGGTAAGGTCATGGGCGGTTGGAGACTACTGTGTTAGCCTAAAAGTGCTTAAATTGCCTCATAAACAAATATATTCATTCAAATTTACGATGCTGTGATTGGATTGTTTTTTCTACTGCATTGTTTTCTGCCAAATATTTCGATCAATACAGTATGCACACCACAACTGTGGCCATGTGGGCGCCAGCGCAATGTTGCATTGATTCTACGCATGCGCATGTAGTACTGGGGTGAACCATACTGTGGTTGTCTCTTTCTTCTTCATTGTCTTATTTTGATATTTGATATTTGATATTTGATTTTATTAAGGAGGGTTGCCCTTCAACAGAGTTGATTTACAAGGGGCCCCCCACTTAAAAAATTACTTACAATATACAATATACAATTACCGAATAAAAAGCCAAAATTACAATATAAAAACCATAATATAAAAACCTAATACAAAATTTACAAAATCTAGTATAAAAGAAAAAGAGAAAGTCCTAAATAGATTTTTTAAAATTATTCAGGGAAGTTGCCTGCTTGGTATCGGCAGGAAGGTCATTCCAAGCTTTTGCTCCTCGATAGGAAAAACATTTTTGTCCATTACTTGACTTTTTCATGGGTAGTCTTAAATCTGTCTCTGAATTGCGCAAGACATAGGAAGAGTATTTTGAGTTTCGGGTGAAAAGGTCACACAAGTATTGGGGAGCCAGTTCATGCAGGGACTTGAAGACCATTGTTTTAGATTCACTAGCGACGAGTTGTTCAATGGTCTTCCAGCCCAGCTTGTCGATGAGTGGTCTGCTTGGGGTGTCAAAGCTGCTGTTGGTTATAATTCTAGCAGCTCGGTTTTGAAGTTTTTGCAACTGATTAAGCTCAGTCGAACCGGCGCAACCCCAAACAGAGCAACAATATCTAAAGCGTGGCTCCACAATACCTGTGTAAAGAGTCTTCAAAGTTTCCTGCCCTAGGAACGTCTTGGCATGTTTTAAATAGCCAATAGCTCTTGAAACTTTGGTAGAGACAGTTTTAATGTGTTCCTTCCAGTTAAGAGAGTTGTCGATCAGCACACCAAGGTATTTTGTTTTTTGGATTATTTCGAGGTCATTGTCGCGAATTTTCAAATCCAAATCATCATTTCGACTGTTGAGGATATTGTGCTTTTGCTTGGTGGCAACAAGCATGGAATTTGTTTTAGCAATATTTAAGGAGAGTTTGTTGCCTGGAAGCCAAATGTCCAGTTGTTTGAGATCGTTGTTAATGGCCTCGTTCAGCTGATCTATATCCGAAGACTGGTAGCACAGACTTGTGTCATCTGCATACATGGAAACGGTTGAATTTTGGACAGCTTGCGGTAGATCATTGATATAAATAAGGAAAAGGAGGGGACCCAGACATGAGCCTTGGGGAACACCAATATCTGTACCCTCAGTTTTTGAGCTGACACCGTTGACCCGACAGAATTGTTTTCGATTGCACAGGTATGATCTAAACCATGCGAGTTCGCGCTGTTGGACACCGTAGTGCACCAACTTCTGGCAAAGAATCTCATGGTCAACAGTGTCAAAAGCTTTTTTAAGATCAATGAAAACTAGGCCAACAAGCCTACCAAGATCCAGCCCATTGTACCAGTCATCTGTATTTTTAAGTAAGTGGGTTACAGTAGAATGGAGGCGTAAGTAGGCAGATTACCCAGATGAAAACAAACCATTATCTTCAATATGCTTGCACACCTGATTGGTTACAAGTTTTTCAAAGAGCCTTGAAATGACAGGTAAGACTGATATGGGGCGATAGTTTGACTTTTCAGCCCTATCTCCATTTTTGTAAATAGGAATAACCCTAGCAATTTTCCATGAGTCTGGAAACATACTTGTTTCAATTGATGTATTAAACATGAATGCCAGGGAATTTTCAATGAAGGGAGAACCAAGCTTCAAGAAGTAGCTGGAGATATTATTGTCAATTCCAAAGCTCTTTCCTGTTTTAACCTTGGCAAATGCATCTCTGATTTCCTGTACCTCGATAGTCCTGAAGTGGAACTTTGCTTTAGTTTTATTCATTTCAAAGTCACCTGATAGGAGGGGATTTGCAACTGGACTGATTTTATCTGCTAGATCCTTACCTACTGAGCAGAAGTAACTGTTCATTGCGTCAGGAATGTCTTTTCTGTGAACAGTTTTTGAACCAGACTCCTTAAGACTATCAATGTTACTTGACTTAGATCTTTTATTGAGAAGTTCATTGATTGTTTTCCATGATTCTTTCATGTTACCCTTGCATGCAGATATCTTATTATTGTAGTACTCCTTCTTTTGCTAGGTATTAAGAGCATTGATCTTATTGCGAACATGTCTATATGAGTCCAACAGTGGTGCAGACTTACTCTTGATAGCAGATTCTTTTAGTTTATCTCTTGTCCGCATAAGATCCCTTAGGTCTCTATCAATCCAAGGACAGTACTTTTCTGAGACACGCATTTCGCATAGTGGGGCATGCTTGTCAATGATGAGAGAGAATATGCTAGTCCAATGGCTGACAAGCACATTGATATCATCAGTTTCGGTAAGCATTTGTTCCCAGTTAATGCCAGCAACATCAGACAGGAATGCCTGCTCATTAAAATTTTTCATTTTAGGAGTTTTGATCATTTTATGGCCTTTTTCTACTGCTCCATTAAACTTACGGATGCAGTATACCATATAATGATCACTCATAGAAACTTCATGCACTCCAGATTTGACGATGTTCCTGGCACAAGTTGTAGCTATATGATCGATTATGGAAGAGGTGTCTAAAGTGACCCTGGTTGGCTCTTTGATAAGCTGATTGAAGCTGAACAGCTCGTACAGACTAGTCACATGTTTAGTGTCATCGCCAATGGGCTGATTAGCTTGTTTTGTAGTGAGATCACAATTTGTGTCACCAAGAAGAATTGTCTCTTTCCCTTCCTTGTCCAAATACGAAAGGACCTTTTCAAGCTTATCAAAAGAAGCAACTGGGTCACTAGGTTACCTGTACAAAGCAAGAACAAGAAAAGGTTTGCTTTTTGGTGGTTCTACCTCAATACATATGATTTCTAAGTCATCAACAGGAACATCAGAATGCAACTTGTATTTAATGGAGTCCCTGATATAAATAGAAACACCACCTCCACTGCTTGTCCTGTCTACCTGTCCAGGCGTTCTTATTGGTAGCCAGGAAGACTGGTCAACTCTTTAGGGTAATTAGGATCAAGCTTAGTCTCATTAAGTGCAAGAATATGAATACCTAGACTTCTATTAAGTAATTGAACCTCGTCAAGATGACTGCGGAGACCATTAATATTCAGAGATGCAATTGCCATACCTTTTTTAAACCCAAGGTGCTGACGACACAAGTCAGATCGCTCACCAGTATGGCAGGCATTTTCCCTGTTGTGGAAGAAGTGGAAGTTGAATTTGCTTGTGCGGTATTATTACTTAATGCACCCTCCCTATCAACAGGACGTTCTAGTCAATAGCACAGGGCACGAACTAAATTACCTTCCAGTAAATTATCACCTGCCTTATTAAGGTGAATTAAACTTTTGTTTAAATGTTTGGATGCAACGATATTTGCGTGCTCAATGAAAACATAGTTATTTTCAGAATACAAGTCTGCTAATCAAGTTTATTCTTTTTCGTTTAGTTTCGTACTCATCACCTCGAGGCACAAGGCCTGAGATTATAACCTCTATATCATTTTCCCTTATGCCCTAGGCCAATTCTATGACTTCCCGCGCAATCTGAACTGCGGTGTTGCAAAATCAGGCCCCGTCCACACGTATCCGGATACCATAAACCGGATACCAGAAAACATAAATTGTGAGTGCTGTGAACCGGCGCTCATGGTGAGAGAGCGTGCTTGATTAGCTGCAATCCAATGCGAATTTTTATGTTTAATCCTTCGGTATGGCTTATCCAGTTGGCACGGATACAGCAAGTAAAATTGTAGATGCAATTAATTTCATAAGGAAACACAGCAAGAAAAGGCCAGACGAAGAGAAAATCGCGAAGTTCATGAATTCCTCATATGGCCTAAGCCCAGACGAAACCTTCCATACTTTGAGAAGATTGGTAAATGAAGGCGTCATTTACGAAAAACAATATAATTTCATTTTCATTTTATTCATTCATTTTCATTTTTATTCATTTAGGCACGGTAGCCCCGTCAGTCCATGAGAACTGCTAAAATGAATAAGAATAAGAATGGCCCATCGTCATATGTACCAAGTGACCAATATGTCATGAACCGGGATGCGAATGATATGGATCAAGGAATAAATCAAGAGCCAAGTTTAGATGACCGAAAAGAAGAAATCGGTTCATTCAGCTGTGCGTCAACTGACATAAACAACGAAGTCGGAAAGACTGATGAATTGTCCAATCCCGATTCCAAAGCTAAAGATGCACTTCCATCAAATGACTCATTCTTCTGCTTCTTAGACGGTATCAAAACACCAACAAAAGACAAAACAAATGATTCAAATTGGTATGATGGTATCCACAACATCAGTTCATTTTTGAAAGTTGTACAAGATTTGGTTACAAGCAATTCCAATCTATGTCAATTGATCGCTACAGGGAGAGCCAACAAGACTGCTCTCATAAAGGAAAATTTTGAATTAAGAACTCAACTTCAGGAGCTGAGTTCACAAATTGGAGGCCAAACGATGGAAAACATGAGGGATCTTACCAGTTTACGGTTCGTGACAGATGGTC
The DNA here is from genome assembly GCA_964019985.1 of Aurelia sp. 4 Dawson et al 2005. Classification (NCBI taxonomy): domain Eukaryota; kingdom Metazoa; phylum Cnidaria; class Scyphozoa; order Semaeostomeae; family Ulmaridae; genus Aurelia; species Aurelia sp. 4 Dawson et al 2005. The sequence continues at coordinate 7,390,304 of OZ026502.1, read as the reverse complement.
ACCAAATCAAAGATTTTGGTAGTCTTGGTTCAGGCGCGATGGGCAGCGACAACGCCATGATGAATCCTCTTGCCCCAATCAGCCCCTGCGTGGCAGCAGACAATCCGATCAGCCAAAAAATTGGTATACGGGCTGGCTATGTTGCCAACTTTCAGGATCAATTGAAAGAAGTCTTGCGGGAAAAACATGAAAAATACCTGCTAATGAAATCTAACAAATGCGAGAAATCTGTAGGCAGTGCAGTTGATCATTGTGAGAAAGCTGCTGACAATGCAAGTGAAAAGTCAAATGTTATTCCCAGTAGTTCTAAAATCATCGCTTTTCGTGAATTCAACAATGCGAACATTGTCACCGAAAGCATTTTGATTGAGCATCCTGAAGGTAAACAGAAAACAAAGCGTGTTAACAAAAGAAGACGCCGTAAAGCAATAGCAACAAAAGTAAACTCCAACATGAAGAAGAGAAACGTTTCCTACCCTCAAATGACCAATGATAAAATCCGTTCCAGTTCTCAAGCGACTGATGACAAAGCTACTGATTCAAGAGGCAAAGCTAAGCCAACTACAAACAAAGAAAATGATATCATGCAACAACAACAAAGCGTCCCACATAGCAATTTAAAGTCCTTTGCCACACCCCTGACAAGTGATGAGATGTCTGCTAATCCGTGCGATGCTGAGGAAAATCCACCCGGGAATAGCAGCTATTCAAATAATAATAATAACACAGACAATGAAGATAGGAATCAAATGTTTCAGCCGATTTTTGCTCGTGGCCCGTGGCCGAAAACCTTCAAAGCCTCATTTTTACGGACCAATCAGACTGCGAATAAGCGAGGAAGACAGAAGAAATGTGTGAAAATTTTTCTCAACTTTACCTACCTTCATAAAACGCAACCAGGACAAAATACAGCTGGAAATTTCCCTGATTTTTTTGAAGGAATCTATTCGCCAGATGGTTAGGTATCCAGATTTGGATGCCGGTTTGAATATCTCACGGTTTCTCTAAGTTATGGCCTTTCCAAAACCGATGAGGCAATCAACCATAAACAATAGAGACTCTGGGTTAGAAACAATGGCAATAACAATAGTGATTGTTTTAAGAACGATCCCAGAGCGGCAAATATTTACGTTTCCAATTGTTCTTGCTATTGTCCTTCCACCGCAGTTTCTTTGGTTCGAGATTCAATGCCCCTTCGATTTCTATGTGAACTGAAGAAATTTGCTTCGGTTAGTTCACACATTTCAAGTCATATGGCAATACTCTTGAGAAATCTCTGTATTCTACTACTCTTTGCATTCATGGCATAAGTTTTCATGGTTCGAAAGTAGTAATGAAATTGAAAGGAGGTTTTATCAAGAGGCTTTATCACCTGACTTGAAGTGGCGTAAACAAGGCTTGGCAAGCCTCGGCCGATATTGCCTATCAGAAAACCCTATATCTCCACCAAACTGTAAGGTATTTAAACCGGCATCCAAATCTGGATACCCAAACATCTGGTGCGTAGATATCTTCAAAAAAATTTGGGAAATTTCCAGCAGTTTTTTGTCCTGGTTGCGTTTGATGAAGGTTGGTAAAGTTGAGAAAAATTTTCACACATTTCTTCTGTCTTCCCCGCTTATTCGCCGTCTGATTGGTCCGTGAAAATGAGGCTTTGCAGGTTTCCGGCCATGGGCCACGAGCAAAATCGGCCAAAACATTTGATTCCTATCCTCAGACAATGCAAATAAAATGAAACTTTGAGGCGAAGGTCCTAAACGCTCTGCAGTTATTCTTGGCGATTCCATTGTTAAAAATATACATGGCTGGAAATTAAAGGAAAAATGTGGTCACAACGAAAAAAACGTGTATGTCAAATGCTTCAACGGTGCCAACATCAAGGATATACATAGCTATGCTAAACCCTCCGTTGAAAGGAAACCAAATGTAGTCATTCTTCACATTGGCACTAATGATTTGTCCCCAAAGAAAAATGAAGAAGAAGAAAAGTCAATCAGGCTCTTGGGGAAGCAATTATCGGTCAAAATCTTCCTAATGCGAACAATTTCTTCATGCATGAAAATTATAAGACAAGCAGATATGGAAAGCGCGATGAATTAACACCCTTTGTTTTCACACTTAGTAGAGGCAAGGCCAGAAAAGTGTACTTGAACATGTTTTTTTTCATGAGTTTGCTCTGTAATTTGTGGTCAAGTCTTCTGCCAAATATTTTCACCAATACTGTATGCACGCCACAACTGTGGCCTGGTGGGCGCCGGCGCCATATTGCATTGATTCTACATTGTGCCTCGATATGAGGTTATGGTTGTTCTGGGAAGCCCCTAAACGTGAAAACGAGAAGGGATTGGGAACTCCCCCCACGCGCGCCCCAGCACTACATGCGCGTGCGTAGAATCAATGCAACATTGCGATGGCGCCCACATGGCCACAGTGGTGGTGTGCATACTGTATTGGTGGAAATGTTTGGAAGAAGACAATGAAGCAGGAAGAGACAACCACAGCATCGTAAGTTTGAATGAATACATTTCTTTATGAGACGATTTAAGCACTTTTAGGCTAACACAGTAGTCTCCTACCGCCCATGAACCGGGTCCAAAATGACGATCAAAAAAACTTCTGAATGATACGGTCAATCAGGCTCTTGGGGAAGCAATTATCGGTCAAGATTTTCCTAATGCGAACAATTTCTTCATGCATGAAAATTATAAGACAAGCAGATATGGAAAGCGCGATGAATTAACACCCTTTGTTTTCACACTTAGTAGAGGCAAGGCCAGAAAAGTGTACTTGAACATGTTTTTTTTTCATGAGTTTACTCTGTAATTTGTGGTCAAAATATTCTTGGAGAAATGTTACCATTATCTTGAAGATGACGTCATAGATAAAGTCACGTGACGTTAGATTGGACCAATTTTTCATGGAAAGAATAAAAGAGACCCTGCTAAGCAAAAATACAAAATAACAAGGATACTATCAAAGGATTATGATGTGAATTAGCCTATAACAATAATAATAATAATAAATAAATTCTTTGTTTAAGGTTGGCGTAGCTGATAGCACTAGGCTAATTAATGCCAACTATAATTAATACAACAGAATGAAAACTAAAGTGAATTAATGTCATAGGGTTAAGGTAACTATGCTCCCCGCCCCCGCGAGCCACAAGCCCCTGCCCCGCGGAAAGCCACCCCCAGGGACCCCCCAGCCCCCGAACACCACCCAGCCCGCCGAAAAGTAGCGAAGAGGCGGCCGCCCCGCACAGTCCCGACAATGGGAGAAACATAACGTATACTGCGAAAGTCGAGACCACGCAAGACAACATCGCCCACTCCGCCCAATCCGACAGGCCGCGCAGCACCCGAGAAACAAAAAACCCCCGAGAAGGGCGGCCCCCGCAAGACGGCAGCACGCCGCCCACTACAGCGGACATGACAGCCACCCTAAATGTAACCTAAATTTACAATGTAACTCTTACATAATCTACAGTTGCATATAAAATTCCAAAACTTAATATCCTTTTTAAAATGTTTTACAGTTGGGGACTCCTTTAAATGCAATGGTAAGTCTCTCCACAGATTTTGCCCTAGGAAACTTACATTTTCTAAGGCTGTAGTCCTAGGTTTACGTGCATATATGTTGCTCGTAACTCTTAAGTTATAATGTATTTCTCTTTCCGCGAAAATTTCTTTCATAAATGGGGGATTTAGATTCATCCTTGTTCGGTAAATTTCAGTGACAAGCAATTGCAGATTCCGTTGATGAATGGAGACTGAATTATCTGTAATTAACAGTTCTTCAAAGCTAGAAGTCCGATCTTGATACGCTATTCGCAGTGCTCTTTCGTGAATGAGGTTAATTTTGGCGTTAACACGTATATCGTGAAACATCCATATCAACGGACAGTAGCTAAACTGAGACATTATAAAGGCTCTCATGACCATTCTAGTTTTTTCTTTGGGCATATACGTCGAGGCCCTTGCAAGAGCATGTAGCTTCTGACTTGCCTTCAGGCAAACCGTATTTAGATGTTGTTTGAAATTTAGCTTTTGGTCAATTACAACGCCTAACAATTTTTCTTCTTTGCTCTCTTTGATCACAGAGGGGCCAACATTTATTGAAGTTTCTGTGTCTTTTTCACCAAATACTAGGAGGTGGCATTTTTCTTCATTCAATTTCATAAAGTTTCCTGCAAACCAATTGCTTAGTTCAACAGTATCATTTTCTAGCCTTAAGGTAACCTCTATCAACTCTATCTAAGGCAACTCTATCAATAGCCTGTTAGGTTAAGGTAATTATCTGCCTTTTCCGGTATACTCTATGAAACTTCTGCAAAGCATTATCCTGGTACTAGCCTCACGAGATATTCCCAGATATCGCAAAAATAGCAAAAACGACAACAACAACAATAACAACAACAACAACATTTCTTATTTTTGCTCAATCTGGACCTTAGGGACTTTGATATGAAATTTAAGACGGAGATGAACACGTTTACGTGTGCCCTCTGGAACGAGGCTGCAGTGTAGTCCCAGAAGAGAGGCAAGCGACCCTCGACAGTTAGTGCTGCAGTGAAGTTCATGGAAGCTAATTGGCCTTAAAAATGAGGAAACCCTGATTCACAGTGAACGGTTTGTTGATTATTGGATTGAGGAAACATTCATATGGATACTTGTTGCTTCTGTTCATGGCTAATGCCACTGTAAACTTGAAATCTGAGCTGTTTTAACATTGGAGGTTCGAGCCGACAACTTAGGCCCATCTACCATTGCCTGGCGTTCGCACAGTGTTGCTATGGTTTCCATAACTGGTTATGGAATCGATAAGGGAAAACTTCATCCCAAATTTCAGTGTCAAAGTCCATCAGTCGTAGTCTGAGCGTCCATCACTCTATCAATAGCGATAACTATGAATACGCAATCAGCCTATCCTGGTACCACTTTATCGATTTTACTTGTTGTCATTTTTGCAGATTCAATGATGCCGAATTCAAAATGGCTGCCATCCTACGTGATGTGTGTCTCCTGAAAGTTGGATGTTAACCCTATAAAACCATGTAAATAGTGTATACCTTCAAAATTATAATGCTAAAGATAACGTTTTAAGTAGCTGCTAGGAACAAAAGGAATAGAAGGCACATAATGGTTGTGGCATGGGCGTAGCATAGGCGTGGCAAAAGAAATTCTTGATGACTTTTTTGCTACGGGTACATATTTCATACTTGCAATCGGCAACAAAACAAAGATTTGTAATGATGCTGAGAAACTGAACAGAAACTGCAATTAATGAATAAGATTACAACAATGAGCAGTTTATGTAAGCCAAGTATATATAAGGTCACTGCAGTTATCCTTCATCCAAGTCTATATCTGGATGTACTTTCTGGCAAATCTCAGTATTGTCTTCATATTGGCACAGTTCAGTGCATGTCAGCATCTTAAGCCTACAGGAACACCTACCTACCTGTACCTGTATCTTCCTCCAACAATGAACGTTGTCATTACAGAGGCGAATTGAAACGTTTCCGTATCAACTCGGCGAATTCATTGCGTGACTAAGTAGCCCTCTTAGCTTGATCACTTGATACTCCAAGTAACCCAGAAATCTTTCCCCATGGATCACGGTAGTATTTCCTCTCTGGTTTCGCAAACAATAATATCTTTGTTAGTGCTGTGTTCTCTGTGCGACATATGTGACCAATATACTTGAGGTATTGACTGTATATGAAATTCCTTAATGGTGTTGTTTTGAAGATGTTCTGAATTTTCTCATTTGTGTATAGTAAGGCATAGTTTGCTTCCTCGTCATCATCTTCATTCTCAGGAACATGTCTCCTTTTCCATCCACCTTTCACCATGTCCCGTAGGCATTGGTTCCAACAGGATTCAAGTTTTTAGCTCTTGTTCATTTGGAAGCCATGCAGCTGTTCCATATGTAAGTCTTGATCTAACACATGATTCTTGTAGGTATGTTGACATGAGTATCACATAATACTGATTTAAGCTCGTAAAATTTTGCTATAGCTCTCTCTCTTCTGTGAATTGTAAAACAGTCATTGGGATCGTTTGTTATGACCTGTCCAAGATATGTGAAAGATTGTACATTATCTATCTTCTCTGATCCAATATTGATTAGAGTATCTCGTTTCGCTAGATCTTCATCATTGAATATTTGTGTTTTTGTTTTCTTAAATGAGATCGTCAGACCAAATCTCTTACAAGTGTCGTTTAGCATAGTGAGAATCTTTTCTGCATCATTAGCTGTTCTGCAGAATAGCACCACATCATCTGCATATAAAATCCATCTAATTATTTCTAATCCACTCATCTTTCCACATTTCCTTTGCTTTCGGTTTGTACAATGGTGTGGAATATTAATATAGCAGATACACATTTGCTCGATTGATTCTTCTTTGTTGTGCTACAAGAGTACTTGGCTAGCTCTACAACAGCTTCGTGTGCAATTTGTACCTTAGACAACAAAGGCTTCAAACCGTCTTCCTCTCTGATCCAACCTTGTGACACAGGATCAGGTAGGATTGGGTGCAAATCGAAATCTTGCTCCCCATACATAAGACTGTAGATGTGCCCGTAGAACGTGTTGCTCCCATGCACTGTGTGTAGGTGGAAGGAGCTCAACACCTTTGTCTTTGTCAAGTTGTTTAGATGACATCCATCTGACCTGCTCTGGGTTTGCAGAACTCGCATCCTTTTTTGCAAAAGAGGCCACTTAAAAATTCTATGCAACCATATAGAGCTTCATCAGATGGCTGTTCTCCTACTCCAAGTGCTGAAATTGAAGCCACGGTATTTGAATCTGCTTTCAGAAACGCTTCGAGGCAAGCCTTTTTCGATAATCCATTTATGCGACCAGTAGTATCGCAGCCAGTTACAGCATGCCAGTTGCACAATGCTTCTTTTAAATTCATATTTTTACACGATATCTCATCACTTATAAATTAACATAAAACATAATGCAATTTCGTAAATAGAACATAAAATAAAAATAAAGAAATTCAAATAGCAGTTGCTAAGTTGGACTAAGTTCAGTCTGGGTTCTGATCTTCCTGAGAGTCGTATTTTAGTTAGGGTTTGCTGAGCTCTTTAAATGCGTTTTTAATTTTCCTTTAAACTGATAGAGTGAGGGGGTTGCCCTTATTTCAATTGGTATTTCATCCCACTCTTTCAGCCCAGAGAGGTGGAAACTTTTTTTGTACACTCAAGCTTAAACTTGTGTTAAGCTTAAACTTTGGAATGTCGAGATTTCTATTCTTTCTTGTGTTATATCTAGAGATTTCATTCCACTGAGTATATTTGTCCCAGAGGCTCTCGGCTATTTGTCCCAGAGGCTCTTAGCTTTACATTCTCCTAGTATATCGTAAATGGACAAAAGTGGAATGATCCGATGTTGATCGCTGGTGCCCATCACCATTGCGGGACTTCTTCCAAGAATTGGAACCTGCCCCAGAGCCAGAAGCAAGACATCTGTATCTTGACTATAGATCTAGATATGAAAAACAGAGCCATCCTTCGCCGATTCAGTTGCTTGCAGTATCATCAACGAGTCAGCTCTTCCTGTGAACTCACTTCTGGAGAAACAACCTCTTGGCAAATGAACAGAACAGCTTGGTGTGTAGCTGTAATTATATAAGCATTTGCATCCTCTCTCAAAACTTGTGAAAAATACAATGTAAGTAAATCTTTAGTTACTGAGCTGGCAAGGAATTGCTTCATTGACTCTATTTTCGTGTTATCGTTAACTTTGTACACTTTAGCAATCGATGTTGAGCCACTGCACCTCTCACGAGTTGCAACTTTCATCAAATTCTCAACGCTGTAGTTATCAAAGATAATCAGCATCGCATCATATCCAGGGGCTTTGAAGTTGATCAGTTTGACAAAGGCAGCTCCAAGTTCTTTGCAGCTCTCGAAATTCCTCACTGCAGAGATTTCTTGCACCACAGCCATGCCATCAATTACCAGGCATTTTTTTGCAAAACACCTCGCTACCATTCTCATTTAGTTGATACATCAGATTTTGCGGCACTAGCTCTTCAAGAAGTGCAATGACGACACTTTTTCCCGTTGTTGGTAGAATAGAGTGATCTGCCTTCATAAGAGTGCAATTGGCTGTTGATAGCTCATAGCAACTAATAACCTCCTCCAGATCGACGGCCCGAGATGAGCGTGCACACAGGCGTCCAATGATAAGTAATCTTGACATTAAATTTGCTGTTGCCCGAACTGTAATGATATCTGCTTTTGAAGCAAGAGTGATACTTTTCCTGGCACAACAACTGAGATCTTTTAATTCTCGTAATATCATTTCACTGTAGAGGTCGAAGAGGTCTGGGGAGAACACACATCCTTGTCGTACCCTTTTTGGATCTTTTTATATTCACTCTTATCACTTCCTACCCACATGCAAGCTATTTGTTCCCAATAGAAGTTTCGTATAAGGCGAATGTCCTGTCCATTTATATCCAAAAGGTTGATAGACGCTTGAACAATTCGTCGTGCATTACATTATCAAACGTTTTAGTGTCATCTATGAAAGACATGTATACAGCTTTTTGCATTTCAATTTCCCTAACCAAAAATATTGCATTCTGTGTTCCTGAATCCTCAACAAAACCGCATTATCTTCTCCCTATTTCTGGTCTTATTCTGTCTGCTACGGGCTAATGATATTATCTACTAGGTTGTGTAAGACATCAGCCCAGCGGGTGCACTTCAGTATAAAAAGTGATACAAAAGCTTGTCTGAAGCTTTCCAAAACATACCCTTTCCACTGAGAAATGACTCCGAAGTTGGACCTTATTCACTGACAGTTTATCGCAACTTTTCAGACATGTATACCCCTTTTCTTGAGAGTCACTGATATGGCCTGCAGACTATTTCCTTTAGATTTCGCTAAAGTAAGCAGTGAAGTACCCAATGTATTACCAACTACTCAAAATGGAACAGAGCATTTGTTTATTTTTCTCAGTTCAACAGAACATAAACACTATTACTGTATGTATCATTTCCATTACACATCCACAAACTGACGCAAAAATATGGTTGAAGCCATATTTTATATATTAAAAATAATATTGATAATTTATTGAATAAGGGAATACAAGGCTTGCAGCCTATAAAACCCTAAAAGTTGTATTGAGTTCACAGAGGAAACTATCATAAAGTTTATCAAAATGCAAAATTGTCGTACAGTTGCAATCTCTTCGGGTAACGTATTCCACGATTCTACGATTCTTTGTGAAAAGAAGTTTCGTCTTACGTTCAGGCGACTTCTTTGCTTAAACAGCTTGAGCTCATGTCTTCTTGTATTGTTTGTTCTTAACTTGAAGAAAGTTATATAGTTCAAGTCGACGATACCTTTCATGATTTTAAAAACCATTATCATGTCTCCTCTCTTTCGTCTACATGCAAAAGGGTTGGGAGATCAAGGGCAATGAGACGTTCTTGGTAACTCAAGTTTCTCAACGACGGTACTAATTTCGTAGCTCTTCTTTGGACGCATTCAAGCCAATGAATGTCTTTACCGAGGCTTGGGCTCCAGTCATATACCCTACAAACTTAGGTTTCTAACTTCTTTTGCGCAGTCTAGGTTTCTGGCTGTATATGGAAGCCATGAAGATTTGTTCAATGTTGACCAAAGCACAACAGTCTCGAAAAAGTTTAAATTGCATCTCTTTTACAGCACTAAAATTCATTTTAATTTCAAGGAAATTTTCCCCTTATTACTGTTTGATTATACCATTTCCGAAAATGTATCGCATACAAAATCTTTTAATAAGGTTTAGGCCTGATGGGCCTATACCTAACCCTATTAAATACCCTCTTGTGCCTCTTAAGAAAATAGTAATTAAAATGACAAACGACTGGGGCCAATTGCTTCTTCTGAATGTTCTAAACTTTTCCCGCGTTTTTAGAAAGCCTCGGATTGCAAAAGAGGCTCACCTTCTTCCGCAATGGAAAGATGGCTGTGTTTGCCAGAGCCTATGGTCAAAATGTAATGATTTTTGAGTGAATGCTCCACTAACATGACGTTACAGGGCCTGTGGTACGATGTTTTGCTATGGAGATGCTTTTGCTTTTGCAGCTATTGAGACAATATTTCCCAATAAGGAAAAATGAAAATCTATTGTTGAACTGAACTGAATGAACTGAATGTCAGTGGCTTCCAATCAAGAAAAACAGAATTACGCTTTATTTTGTTGCTAAGCAAAAACAGCTCTACAGCATTTTCTGACCACTGATGTAAAATGACTTTTCTAATTGCAAAGTATCACCAGCTACCTTGGCAAAGGAAACATGACCCCTACAAGAGAATGCACAAGTCTTGCTGCTCTAGCCTTTGAATGTGTCTCAAGTGTGTTGGGTTCTACCTTCCCCTTCTGCACCTACTTAGATGTAGCTGGTGGCTTCCTAAGTATTTGCTATCAACAAAAGAGCTATGACTGAATTTTATACACATCAAGTGAGGAACTGAATTTGTCAAAAGAAAGATCTTTACACCAGAGACTGTTTTGTTCTCAATAGGCAGAGAAAGGAGATGTATGATAATGGCATTAAGAATTTGGTAATAATGCAAATTCAAGTTTATTGCACCCTATGACTGGTCTTGTATACATCATGTGAGAAGACAGTGAACAGCAGTCTTATTATACACTCGAAAATATTTGGTTTTAAGGGCCTTTTCTTAGAATTTGCTGGAAAATTTTTTGACCCCTTTCTCAGTGAATTTACAGACAAGCTTGCGTATCACTTTTTATATAGAAGTGCACCCGCCGGGGACATGAGACAGAAAATAAGGCCATTACATTCTTTCTCTGTCAACCAACAACTTCCATCACCGCATGTGTATGCTACTTCATGTAAAGTACACAACTTAATACTTCAAGTAATATCATAGTCACAAGAGAGAAACTGTAGTCTGGAAACTAGGGCGGGTCTGATTGTTCTCGAGCAAGAACTTGAAAACAGGTGCCACGCCTTAGTGAGAGTGCATCGAAAATCTAAAATGGCGGCGGATCGCATGAGTGATGTGCTGTCCGGCGATGACTTAGATACAATACTGTCATTGTTGGAGGACGAATTTTACGAAGACAACGAAGAATTTGTCAGCACAGTGAATTCTGCAGTTACTGAGGTTGGTATATCTATTTCTTAGTATTTATTCCTGATGTGAGAATCAGTTTTTGCGGTATGACCGGCAAGGCACAGGCCTAGGCCTTGTTTCTTGTAAGGCAGGGGCAACGCGAAGCTTGTAATGCGGTTTCGTTCTTTCATAGTCCCAATGGCTCTTTTTCCCCTACTGTAAAGACGTTTATCAAGTCTCTTTTCATTTAACTACAGGTTGAGATGCCAAGTGAAGAGGTAACGTGCGATATTTGCCAAAAGAAATGTAAGTCTACTCGCGGACTACGTCGTCATAAAACTATGAAGCATTCAACAGCTAGGCCTACTGGTGATACGACAGAGCAAACAGAGTCCGATGGCGGAAGCACAGCAGCAGCCGAGTCAAAACTGCATCCATTGCAACTGAAAAAGATTGTCGAAACATGTGCCAGGAAATTGTCCGTCGATGAATGCTACCCACAGGAAATTCAAGATGAATTTAAAGGTTATAAATACACGTTGGCCGATGCACTCTTTTCATTTGAATTCTTGAAAGACCCACTTGAAAAATTTAACGGCGATGCCGAGAAGTTTCTCCCCCTAATTTACAGAAGTTTTTCTGGGGATGAGCTGATTTTCAAAAACCTCTCAAGAAGTGCTGCCCTAACTTTGGGTCTTGAAGTATCAAATCACATCCTTGCCCACATTAATAACTGCAATTCTTTTGAAGACCCAAGCAATTTGAGGGAGACAAAAAGGTTCTCAGAAAGGGAACATACAATAATGAATTACCTAAGTGGCTATATTCTTGGGACATTTTACAGGAGAATCAGGCAGTCAAAGAAATGGCAGTCACCAATCAGCCAACAGTGGCTTTCTATCTTGATAGCTGGTAAGAAAGCATACAACATTGAAGAAAAACACAAAACTGATGCTTTAATTGAAGCAAAGAACAGAGGTGGTCTGTGGCATGTTGTGCCTGAAATCAAGAATATATTTGAGGTCACAGAGTCAAAGTTTAGATCCTACATAGCCAGCAGGAAATTAAATATTGATAGTTCCTGTTTGGTCTCCAGTGTCATCAAAGATAGTCTGGTGATGGCAAATTATTTTCAAGTTTTGCGGATGGCAAACACTCATGTTTCAAAAGAAATTGCCTTAAATCTCCTAGAGCATCTGATACTCCTGTACGTCAGAGTCCGTACCTTTTCATATGCTAAAGATAAAGTTAAGCAACATAAGCTAGACAGGCAAAAAGTGAAGAAGAAATCTCTGCGAACAGAACTGAAAAAAATGTCAAAGAACCCTGGCAGTACAACTGAGTGATGATTAATAACGTGTATACCTTCTAAAAAATTATAGGGTCTGCATGGGGTACAATGAGAAGGTTAGGGTAAACTGGGCAGTGTTGATCTGTAACTTATCAAAGATTCACAACAAGGGTGATTCCATAGCAATAATTAGTTTAAGGCTCTAAATGAACATTTTTACAAATGTATTCACAGTTTGTTGCCCTACTTTTACCGCCAAGCTTACCCATTTTACCTTTGTAGACCATAAAGATATCTACTCCCATGGCAAGAATAAAGAATACATCTGCAGTTGTTTGATTTATAACATTTTCTAAATTAAAGATCCAATACACATACTTTCATAAGAAACTCTTTATGTTATAAGAAACCTAAGTCTCTGGCCACTAACCTTGAGAAAATTCAGTATTTGGACAAACTGTTAGTCAATGTATATTCTTTTTTCTCACTTGCTCATTGTACATTCTGCTACTCAGAAGGTACTTAAATATTGTCCAAACAATTAAAGGACTTCATGAAACTACACTGTAAAATGTTGATGGAGAGACATGATGTAAACATCAAGACCATGATAACATAAACATAACATAACAAAATACTGTAATGTAGGCTAGAAGCCTGTTACAGATCACCACGGTTCTAAAACTGTTGTTGTGTGAGAAGATGCTCCTGAAAAACATGCAAGTTTTTTAAAACATAGGAGGCCATGCTAGATAAGGATGAAACCCAGCATGCCCTGATGCAACCCCCAACAACCTCAGAGAAACCTTGAGTACTCAAAATGTGATAATTTAATAATTCTCAGTACAGTAAGGCCCTTCATCTAAGAAACCATCAAAAAGAACCTGTTAGGCTACTGAGCAATTATCAGACCCCTCACTTGTAGAAACTCTTGAGGCTTGTACTTTCATTGGTTGTCCTGATCTGAAAGTCTGGGCACGTTGTACTAATTCATGAAGACTTCATAAGGAATAGCAATCAACATATCTTACATTTAACATACTTTACCTGAATTTTGACTGATTTTCATGAAAATGACTGATGGTATACAACCAGGATTTTCCAGAAAATAAATAAGCAACTTAATAAACTTTCAGCCTAAAAATGGAAAGTATCATAAATAAAATGGTTAAATATAAACAAATTTTAAGGTCTGGTGTGAAAAGTTGGTTTTGTAAATATGGGGCCTTACTGCACTTTGTCAAATTCCATGTTTCTTGTAAGAAAATGTGTATATTGCTTTTGCAGCTTTTTGCAATGCTCAATTAACTTTCAAAATATTGTTCTGTGTGTGTTCACAACAACTACATTTGGTCAAATTCCAAGTTTCTTAGAAGTACATGTGTACCGCTTTTGCAGCTTTTGCAATGCACAAATAGTACTTTTCTAAATATTTTGTGTGTTCACAACATCATTTTGCTGAAACTGAAAGGCAACCCTAGTTGTTGAACTATAATCTTTAGTATACCTATGACAGAAATTGATCTCCACAACCTAAAACGATATTTTTCAATGAGCTGAATAGTTTCTAAGACTATGCACACAAGGTATAAGGACTTGTAAGAGTCCTATTACATTCGTAATTGAAATCTGCCACAGAAATCTTTTGATGTCTTGATTATTTTCAAAATGGTGACATTTTCATTATTTTTAGAATAATTGATGGAAAATTTTGGAAAAAGCACAGCCTCAAAAGTAAGTGCCACATTTTTGTAACTAATCAAGATACCAAAAGATTTATATATATGGCATGTTTAAAGAAAAGTACCCAAAGTTCCTTCCAGGCTGTTTAATTCAATGAAAAATGCAATAGAAGTTTACATCCACCCACTCCATGTTACATTTAGTGCTTCTTCCTCTTGGCTTTTCGGCATAAAGGCATTTCACCATCAGGTGTATTGTCTATGTGATGTGTAGCTCCCCTGCAATTTCCCTCAATCGATTTGAAAGTTTTCATTGATCTTATGGTATTGTCATTAAAACCAAAATCCCTGACAGTTGGATTATCTTTGCGATGTCCCATACTTCTTTGCCGCCCAAAATAGTTTTCTAGCGGGTCCTGACAAAACCTTTCTGTGAGCACATATTTTACATTGTTTGCAAGCAAATATTTAACAAGTTCTATGGTTGAGTGAGTGGTGATTTGAACTCCTTCATAGGTGGGTCTGGAAAGGAACATTTTCTCTTTGGCGTCTTTTGAATATTCACCTGGTCTTGCTTCAATTGATGCAAGCCAATCTTTAAAATACATTAGGAAAACATCATGTAACCAATTGAATCTCTCATCAAAAGGAGACTCATAAGGCCTCAAAAATTCTTTCCTCTTCTTCTCATGCTCTGTTGTATTCCGTACATTCATACAGTCAAAGAACTTGTCAAAGATTTCACAGTATGCAGCTGTCCCTTTGGCTGCAACAGGGCCAAATGACTTTAGTACTGCACTTACAGATGTGCTGAGAACTTGTACAGCCAGCTTTACATTCATCTTTGAGTATGGAGTGAGATTAATGTGCTCATTTGTTAATTTAGGAAGAAGGTGCAGCCCACAATCCAGATCTTCCTTTACAAGCTTTGAAATGTGGTTCCAAACCATAAAATAGCCATCATTCCAAAGCAATCTTCCACTTGATCCTTCACCAGAACTTGCAAGGCAATTTCTAGCTGTTTTCAGAAGATGAGGTGCATCAGCAAAAAAGTAGATAAATCTTTTCTCCTCAGTAGAAAAGATGTTTACTGTGCGATACACCACATCTACATCTCTACTGGCATCTTCTTCTCTCATCAACAGTGAATGCATCTTGTACACTTTTCGATTTGATGAAGCACCATCACTTGTCATACCAACAACTTTTAACCTGCATTTCAGCTCACAGATACTTACAGCTTTCCAAAACAAAGGAAAAAGCTGAATTGCCATTGCTCCTGTTGTTGCAAAATTTGCCAATGTGAATTTGAAAGGATTTACCACACTTCGCAGTAAAAATACCAGAACATGAGAGGCAATTTGTTCAACATTTTTAAATGTTGAAATGTTCAGCTCCATATTGCCAAGATCAACATAGCCAATAAGATCCCCTGTATGTTTGTCCCACACAAGGTTCTCCTGTATCTTCATTTCATCATGAATGAGAATAACAAATTTCTCTTCCTCACTGAAAGACTTCACTTTGCGGCAAAGCTCATTGATAATGTCTTTGTTAAAGCCTTGCTGTGGTCGGATGTAATTCTTATAATCCCTGAGTCTCCTTCGACTTGGTAAGATCAAGAACCCTGAACCAGTTGTTTCATCATATCGTATGTCATCATATGCTGCTGGGGACTTTGCAGCAAGACCCAAGCAATAACGAATTATCAATGGGTGATACCTTATGCCACCCTTCGAGGACTGTAGGTAGTTCTGTTGCTCTTGCCAAAACAAGTGCATGAATGGGGGCATGGTAGACTTGTCAGCAGTTGACATTATGGTCAGGAAGTCATCATTCAAAGTATCACTTACGGACATAGAACTTCTCTCTATCTCCTCTCTCATCTTTTTCAGTTCACTTTTAAGCTGTTTGTTTTCCAACCTATACCCCTGGAGGGCAAGTTTAATCCTTTCAGGATTTGTGTTTGCAATAGGTGCATTGAGTTTGGCAGGAATCATCATATCTGCAGATTTCTTGGCAAAGGTTCTTGTTGCCATCGTTAAAGCTACCTCACAGCCATCACACACTTGACGTTCCTTTACAAGCATCTGACATGATGCTGACCGGTGGTACTTGGTTTCTGCCAGTGGCTGAAAATCACCATCTTCAGCTGGAAACAACTGAAACGTTTTGCGGATACAGTGGACAGTAAGAGAGCTTGCATCAACTGAGAGAGTTTTATCTATGCCGCAGCATATCACATGACACTGCACAGCCCGAATTAAGTTACTCAGTGTGATGTTGCAAACTGACCTTCTATTTTCTAGGTAGATTGCATGGTCATCACGGAGTAACCAATCATACACACGTATGGTAAAACTGAGGCTGTCATCAACATATATCTCGAATACAGCGCTTTGGTGGATGTCATCTTTTTTCTTCACAAGTGCATATTCTTGATTAATTTCACAAATGAACCAATCCTCTGGCAGTTGCAATTTCCTGATCCTTTCACAGAATTCAGCAAAACCTTTGTAGAATGATGTTCGCTTGCTTGGTTCTACTTCAGCTTGCTTCCTCTTTTCTCTAATTGCTTCTATAGATTTTCTTGGTGTTGGATCTTGGCTGTAATACAAATGACACTTGTTTTGAATATTTTCATGTGTTTCATTTCTACAGAAGACTAAAAAACGTGACATGGCTGTTCAAATACCATTCAAGAGATTAACCATAGGTACATGTATCTTTTTTTCAAGAAACTAAGATTTTGGGCAAGTACTGACAGTTTCTTAAATCATCAGAATTTCAGTAGTCAGAGTTTCTTACGAGTTTCTTATGTTTTTCTGATAAAGGTTCCATAAAAAACTTTATGTTCACTACCTTTGCCCTTATGAACATTTCAAAAAAGGTTCTTTGAAGTTTTTCCAACGCTTGGATATTACTTATGTACCTTTCAAGAAATATCATACTGGAAACAAGTGGAAATGAAGTAAAAAGATGTGAAGAACTGCCTTTTGACCAACTCAATAGTTTCTTAAGTTATATTTTCCCTGCACTGGAGTTTCTTAATTTTTTGGTGATCTGAGGGTTGAGTTTCTTATGAGCAGTTTCTTATAAAAAATATGTGTAAATCTATCTATTTTTGAAACAACACTGCATATTATTTTGTATGTTTTGCCAATAAAAACTGTGTGAAATTTGTGTAGAACAGTAAAACTGCATGTTGATCCACAAAACTATTGGGATAAAATCTACAATCTATTATCCATACCCTGTTCATTTGACTTTGTGAATAAGCCCCCTTTCTAATAAGCTTCCCTTTCTTTTGATTCACCCCTAACCACAATCAAATAGAACATAATGAAAGTTTTGTACCTTCTTGTCTCTATGCTCTTCCTTGGCAGATTCCGTGTTGGCAAAACGCCAGGTTTCAATGTCTTTCTGCTGGCACCTGAAAAAATAGTTCAAATAAATTATAGCACCCTTGAAGTAGGCTGAAAGTTGGGAAGCTGATATGGATCTGCAAAATAAATTCCCAAAACAACTGGTCAGCTGAGTCAAAATGGCACCCCATGCATGTGTTGAAGAGCTTAACTCCTGACAGATCCTCATCTGGTCAATATTAATATGAAAATAAAGTAACAGTCTATCAAAATTGATAAAGAAGATAAATTAAAACGAAATACAGTTTACTATGATTTGAGAGCTGCCCTAGCAGAATGGCCTAAGTACCTACCTAGCTAGGCCTAGGTAGGTAGGGCAAGTTTTCTTTCCAACTCGAAAACATTCTTAAGGTATGAAAGCCCAATATTCAAAATCAACAAAGTATTACTGAATAGATAACTTCACTTACTGCAATTTATCTCATTCGGCAGGAAATGTAATTCACAAATTCGAATTGTTCGTTCATCTATTTGTTTTCGCAAGCTATTGTCGATCACGCGATCCTTAGTTGCGATGTGAACCAACTTGTTCCTCCATTTCGTGCTAAATTCGTCGTTCTGGCCAGGAACTTTGAATATTCCTATTCCTTTATGGTTTCTGGCAGTATTGCAACCATAAATTGAGCAATTTGCTCCCGGCATCAGTACGGGACTTCGTGTAACATGCAATCAGACGTGGTCGATGGCAATTTCCGCACTCAAAACACTTCGCGAATTCACAAACTAATGCACTCTCAGGTAGACTGGGTACGAGGAAAAACTGCACAATAAGTTAGGACAATAGAGCCTTTGTTTGTTTCCAGACTATAGTTTCTCTCTTGTGACTATGGTAATATCATCACAGGGCTTATCATAAATATTCTTAAGATTAACTTAGTCTTATGACACGTGAGGCTTACATGCAATTCGAACTCAGTTGCTCTAGATCTTTGGGCAGCGCGATAAAGATTGACCTACCTGAGTTCTTCGAGTTTAACACCAGTATCATAAATTTCATTAACGATATCAGTAAGTTTATCAATTCCTTAGTTTTCCGATGCTATCATCATTTCTGTCACTACGTCATCCGATCCTGCAATTTTACTCCTCTCCAACTTGTGCAGACTTCATGCTACTTCTGATTTTGATATCTTCAATGCCTTTGCAGTTTGAAACCATTCTTGTGCCAAGGCGCACTAAGATAAGGAATTACAAGGGAGCTCTATTTGAACAACTTGAGAGCGGTCGGGCCTAACCTCGCTCCGTTGTGCACATCAGTTGAAGACGAAGCAGAGTAGAAAACAAGACAACAAAGCAAAACACAAGGATCAAAACAACGTAAATAGATAATCAATCAAATCATCCGTGTCCTAACACCCTTGATTAAACCTTTGAAACAACCCTACCTGAATTCAAATAGCCAAGAAACTTTAATTTGCAGTTTTAACTTAACCAGATGACTCAAAACTGTTTGACATTGTAAAATAACAGCAAGTGTTTAGACATCATTTTGAGTGGGACTACGTTGTTTTGTTACTTGCATTGGGGTCTTTCTAAGCATTTAGGGAGCCCTTTTACAAAACCATGTCAACTAAACTATACTTCCGTCATTAGGAATATAAGAGAAACGTCCCACGGGGGTACTCAACCTGACTAGATTTAGGATAGGGATGCTCAAGTTACTTTTTTGGGCCTAGAATTTGGGCAAATCTTACTTTTTTGGGTCAGCCATTTGCAAAGTAATGTTTTGGGGTTCTTAAATTTTTAGATCACTTCTTTGGATCTGAAATATGTAGAAAAGGACAGAACAGAAATTGCGGACACATGCGCGAAAACTCGTAAAGATTGATCGAAAACTAGTGTCGAAAACTCGTAACTTTGAGTGCCCCTGGCTCCATGCAGCAGGTCCCAAAATTCGGCAATACTTGATATTTTGTTCCTTGGGCCTTGAACTCTTTATTTATCATTAAAAATGCATATCTATTCAAACACTTCCCTATCTCAAATTAATCGATGACGTCATTTTACGCAGTTTCTTCTCTGCAGTAGAAAAGTAAGGAAAAATGGGGAAATAGCTCTTTACGAACAAATCTAAAATCAAGAAACATTAAAGAATTCAAAATACCAAAGTATCCTATTAGATTACGGGGGATCTAATGAGTTGGTGCACTTTTCCAAAGATTCTATTATAATGACTTCATGTCCCTTGGGCATGTTAGATTTGAAAACTACTTTTCTGGGGTCTATTTCGCACAAGAAATTATTTTTTTGGATTATTGCTTTGCACCCCAGCCTGAGTACCCCTATCCTAATCATACCTGAGTAACCTCCTTGGGGAAACTTTAGGTAGCAAAATGGTCAAAATCCTAAGAAGCTGCTAGCTAGCCTGCGTACAGACTAGCCAGCTCCGGAACCTTTGTTTCTCATAAAAGAAAATGTGTGTAACACAGACGGATCTTGTTGAAAAGAAACCAAATACCGCTTTCTATGGTTGGGTTAACCACCATTATAGAGTCACTCAGCTTTTCGCAAAACAATGCAGCTCTGACTTGTGTACAGCCGCAATCCTTTATCTCGACACTGTGCAGTGTAGAAACTGTACGAATATTAGTCTGAAGGAATAGTAACACGAAAAAACCATAAAGAATATGCGCACATTGAACCTATTTTGGTGGTTAATCAAGGCTTATGCTCGCAAAGAATAGAAACCGTTGGAAGATTTAAAATGTTGTTAACGACGTCTAAATAATTCATGTTCCTTCAAAATCAGATGGTGTGAGGAATCAACGAACCGGTTGAAAGAAGCTCAGAAATGAGTTGGTGGCGCGAAATCAAATCTTCAAATTTATTGGAATCAATTCATTGATGTGCTGGATGGTAAATTGAGAAGAATGGATATAAACAACGAAATATTACTGGAAAGACTAGCAGGTAATTGCAGGCAATGATAAAAATTTGTAAAAATACAGCATAGAGTCTCTATCTTTTATTTACAAACGTCTTTCAACTTCTGTCAACTGAATGGACTGCACAGGCCACGATCTTGCAGGCATTCGATTGAGGAAGAGCTTTTTCAAAATTTTACTGGAAAAGTCGAGCTTCCTTCTTCATGAATACCTACTTATTTGGTGTCGAAATGTCATTAGAATCTTTTCAGAAGCTAGGTGATGAGATTTTTTCAAGTCAAGGCTCTAAATTGCTTATGCTGTATCAGTTTGATTCTATTTTTTCTAATGTTTGAGTAAACTCAATAAATTCGGCTCGAAAGTTCAATTGAAGGTTGCAGACATGCTAGTTTCGTATTTACGGAAATGGTTGATGCTCATTGCCCAGTGAACCTGCATTTGACAGCAATTTCTTGTTCAATGAATTCATGGGTATCCGTGCATCACCTGTAGAATGAACTAGCAATTTCCGTGCAACCAAATTTACTTCACGAAGGCAAAGTTCCCTTAGAGACTGGAAATAGATCGATATTAGTTTGTGTTGGCTGTTTTCAAACAGCGTTCAAGTTTCAGATTATTTTCCATACTGTCGAAGAGCTTTGTCCGGAGAGATTATCATTTTGTGAACCATTATCTGTTTGAGTTTGCTGAATATGACTGTACAATGTGCAACATGAACCGTCGATAATAATAATAATATCAATATTTACACAGGGTAACCTCTTCAAAACATGAAGTTCTGTTATCAACGAGGGCCCTGTATCTAAAAACTATGATGTATTACAATAAAATTTTATTACAAAGAAATACAATAATTAGGTACAACTGGTCAAATTTAGAAGCATAAATTACTTTCTAGTTGTCCATATAAAATTGTTTAAGCTTATGTTTAAAAATAATAAATGAGTCCAACTGGCGAAGGCTGCTTGGAAGTTCATTGTATAATTTGGGACCTTGGAACCAAAAAGCCTTTTTTCCTGCTTCTGTTCTTACTCTCGGGATTCGGGCTGCATATTTATTTTTACGAGTGTTCTGATTATGATTCAGGGGCTCAAGACATGTGTTCATAACTTCTATAGATGTTCTCTTTAAGCATTTAAAGACCAATAGACAAGCTTTGTATTTCTTGCTGCTTTCGATTGACATCAATTTGCAATCTTTCTGTTGTTTTCCGTAAATAATCTTTAAAGCTCTGTTCTGAAGTGATTCAAATTTTCTACAGTCTGTTTCAGCAATTTTTAGGACTGGAGTAGAACAGTAAAGGATTCCCGGTACGATGACGGCTTTATAAACACTCTCAGCAGCTGATCTAGTCAGTAAAGGTCTCATCCTCGAGAGAAGTTTGAGCTTGCTAGATGCTTTCTTATATACCTTATCAAGATGTAATCTCATGTTCAGGCTTTGATCCAGGTATGTTCCTAGGTACTTGTATGAATCTGTAACATTTATTCGCTTATCTCCAAAAAATATATTCAAACCATCTATCATAGAGCGGCGTTTAGCTGTTCCAAATAGCATGACCTCAGTTTTCCCTTTCTTTAGATTTATTACAAGTCTATTGTTATCGAGCCATTTCGAAATATTTTCCATCTCATTGGTCAATGCTCTTTCAATTTCAGTGATGCTTTGACTTGAAGTGTAAATAACTGTATCATCTGCGTACATGAGAACCTGGCAATTTTTCACAGCCTTTACCAAGTCATTTATATGGAGAAGAAATAACAGTGGTCCTAAGATAGATCCTTGTGGCACACCATATTCTACCTCTAAGACGTCAGAGCTTTCCCCGTCATAGTGAACAAACTGTCTTCTTTCTTTCAAATAGCTTTTCATCCAATTCAGTTCAGCATCACGGATACCATAATATGGTAATTTTTGAAGTAGAGTTGAATGCTCGACAGTGTCAAAAGCTTTCCGCAGGTCTATAAACACTGCACCTGTCATTTTCCCCTGGTCAATGGATTTTCTGATACTATCTGTAAATACCGTAACTGCAAGCTCGGTGTTGTATCTTTTCCTGAAGCCAAATTGTGTTGAGACGATCAGTTCGTTATTTTCAAGGTGTTCTGCAAACTGTTCGTAAGCAATCCTTTCGAAAATTTTTGACAATATGGGCAGAATGGAAATCGGTCTGTAGTTATCTAAGTTCTTTCTTGGTCCTGATTTGAATAACGGAATAACGGAAATAACGAAACCATAAAGTTAATGAAAATATTCTCCTTTTTGTCCTTTAAGAATGGATATTTGCTTTATTTTTGCGAAAGGTGATATTATTTTGTTTAAAGGTTACAGAAGTTAAAGAAATGTCAACAACTTTGAGTCGAAATAGTATTAGACCAACAGCCGTAGAATGACATCTGGGATTTCCGTGAATGGCAAAACTGGGAATGGGATTTTGTTCTGGGATTGGGATTTTATAAGATGGGACTGGCAACACAAAGGGAAAGGCATAAACTTAAAATGGAACTTGATCACATGCTGTTTTAAACAAAAGTCATTCTGTCGCATGTCGCAAACAACGACTTGCAACATTGAACTAGTGACCCCTTTCAAGCAGTGGTGTAACGGAGACAATCGGGGCCCTTGGGCATTTTGTGGCCCGGGGCCCCCAGCGCAGCAAGGGCATTTGATATGGCAGACAACATTAAAAGCCATGTCCAGTTTTAAGTTGAGGTAAATGAGTCTCATAGATACCAATGAAAATTGCAATGATTACAGTCAACATAAGCGTTGTCCAAGCAAGCAGTGTGTCGAAGGCGAATCAGAAGGGAAGAGACGACAATAATGGAGTCTAGGGGCGCAATCATCAGCAAAATTTTGAAGACATGCCCTGTACTTTGCCTCAGAACACATCACATTGTTGCAGAATAGATAACGACTGCCACTAACATTTCCATATCATATATCATACATGCCTAATGGCCCTTCTTGGTCTTTTTATCATGGCCACAGCACCAACTTCAAGATGATTTGATAATATGCTGGGGGCCCCTTCTGGTCGGGGGCCCTTAGTTTTTGAACTAAGGTGTTCTAAACTGCACTACGCCACTGCTTTCAAGACTCCCTCTCTCGTTTCAAGTGCCGAATGCATTTTTTGTGAAAATCGTCCTTTGTCTATGTACTCGAAAATCACCAGAACTAGATAACCCATGCTTTTCTCCAGAAAGCAAGACTGCAATGCGTTAGAATAACCATGTTTTTTTTACTGGAAGTGAAGTCGTCAGAAAAGTTAGGTATATTTGCAGAGAAACCATATTATTTTTCCACACAGGCCCTTTCCAATTTTCCAAACTTTACAAGCTGTCAAGCTCTATCATTATCGGACAAAAAATTTATGCAGCACTAAAGTAAAACTTTGGGGCAAATTTGCGGGATTAAGTTCACCACGTTAGGGATTTATTTGACACCTCCCGCCAAAGTTTTGGAGAAAGCCCCTCCGAGATGTGGATGATCTTGAAATTCTTACGAAGCATATACTGCATCATCAAGGGTCGTATCATGTCCTTAACCCTAATCCATATGGGCTTTTTTCGAGCTACCATTTATGGGGGGGGGGTTCTTTCCACCCCCCCTCTGTAAACTGCCTTAGCCTGGTCAGAATTCAATGCAACTTGGCACCGTTATAGATCAGGTAATTTCTAGCATGTAGCGTAATTCGGGTGTGGCTGCCACGCCTAATGACGTCATAGTGACGTCATGAAGTTTAAAATCAGTGCAAATCAGGTTTCCAAGTTACATTTGAATTCAAAGAAGGTTTTCTATGAAGATTTGGTAGTTTTTGGTTCAACTTAGCCACAAATTTGATATGAAGATATCATTTCATTGAAATTAATGAATTTGGAGTGATATTTTGGCAGAAATTAGCCAATCTGAATGACGTCATTAATGCATTGAATTTGTTCTCTGTAGAAATAGACAAAAAGAAGCTGCAAAGGTGGTAATACTCCATCACAAACGTATCATTGGAGTGTTTTCAATCGAAAAATTTCGAAAATATTCAAAAAGCTTGCTAATTAGCCCAAAATGGCGGCCAAAATGACGTCATCATCAAAAAATGCTGACATCATCAAATTCCATAAATTCCTGTATCAAATTAAAGCTCTTCGTTTACTGATTCATTTGGTGTATAATACTTCATAATTTGATGAAATCTTTCCATTCAAATCATCAAAAACAATGATTTTTCTGCTACCTGCTTCCAAATATGGGCATATCACGTGACCTGTGAGCTCTATTGTTTAAAAATTTTTTGATCAAAATGTGGCGAACAGATAATTAGTAAAAGTCAGAGGGGTTTGGGGGACATAGGTGATGTCTCTTAAACACACGGAAAGAAAAACCTTGAGGGGGGTGGAAAACACCCCCCCCCATGCGGATTAGGGTTAAAGTCACGTACACCCTTTAGCAAAATTCCTTTGCTTGCCAGAAAAATCAATAAAAACTCTGTGAGAATCCCATTGTTTTCTAAAATCTCTCACGCGTTTTCGGAAGAGTGCATGGCCGGTCCGGGGGTGCACTGCATATAGTTTGGGTACGGGGACTTGCCATTGGGAGGGTATCGATTTTCCAGTTATTGGGTTAAGGAACAGTATCGATCTTCACAATTTTGTATTAATGAATGGTGCCGATTTTCCAGATTTAGGTATAACGTAAAGTCGGTTATACTTTTTCAAAAAATTAGAGTACGGTCGGGTATCCATGTTTGGAAAAAATTGGAAAAAATGGTATAAGGAACGGATACGTCCTTGAAGCCTCGATGGCACGTCCCCGACCAAGCTTTTGTCAAGAGCACCCTCCCCCTTGGATGACAGACAAAAGTCACTTCAATAGGATAAAATTGGGATTTCTCAGATAAGCCTAGTTTTTCTCTAAAAAAAAACCTGGTCTTCTGGAGAAAATCCTGGTTTTTCTGAAGAAAAGCCTTGTTTATCTGAGGCATGTGGCTTTTTTGCAGATAATCCTAGTTTATTTGTGATAAAAACTTGGTTTTTCTAAAAGCAATAGCTGCCAGAAAAAATAGGGTTTTTTCGGAATGAAAGCAAGGCTCATCAGATAAACCAGATTATCAAAAAACCATTGTTTTCAATAGAAAGTCAATCGACGATAACTTGGTTTTCCAAACAAAACTAGCATTTTCCGAGGCAAAGGGCAAATCTATTTTGGGGAAGAACTCTCGTTAAAAGAAATCCCTCCTGGTTAAGGATGATTTCACAAGTCATGCGAACTCATTTGCCCCTAAATTCTTGTGCATCTGGTTTTCGAAGCACATTATGTGATCTTAAGGTCTTATCACTGAAGAAACTTAAAGTTTGATGAAAGTGTGGAAGTTGATGATTAATTCTAGAGTGGCAAGCATTGAGCTATCTCACAAAACACTATTTGATCACCCTTTCTATCCAGCAAAAGTGATGGAGAGATGTTTGAATTTCAAGGCATTGAGTAGCGCTCTCATGACTAATGTCAAGTTCTTTTCAATCATGAAGCAAACGTTGTCACTTAATCTCTATTGAAATTAAACCAAAGTAATTACCTTGGATAATGCAAGGATTAAGAAGTCTTTGGTCTAGGCCGTCAGCGGTTTGTCAGCAGAAATTCAGGACAGCGTTAGCGCTCAATTATTCATTTGGACTCAGTTGCTTTAACATCACAATTAGAAGTTGTTGATGTATTTATGCCTATAAAATGGTTACAGTGAGCAGTGACAAAAATGCTTCTCAAAAATACAGCACGGAGCATGAAATTACATAAAAACATTGCATATTTGTGGAAGTTAACAAATAACTTGAAGTAAGCCTCGAATGAAATAGAAATGCCCGGTGAAACAGTTTGGGATCTTATCGAATGTTCAGAGTTATGAGTTATTGGAACCCAGGGTGATGGGTTATTTGAAGTTATTAGGAAAATGATCAATGGTGATGGTTTCACTAGGGATTATAATTTCACTGCTCTAGACAGTATTTCACACTGACACTGATATTCTACTGTAGCATTTGATTATCAAGTAACATTGAAAATAATTATTCATTAAACCTAAAATTAGACGATTTTCTGGTCATTCATGGTGAAATATAAGAACTTCGAAGCGAACATTCTAATGTATTGTGGTTGGCTGTAGAAATTTTTGTGTTTCTTTTGTTGTCACTTCTTTCAATCAAGTTCAATTTTGGCGAAGGAGATGTTAAAAAGCCTCTAATGTTATTAAATTTATTTGTGCAAAAATTTTAATTATTAACAACTTATCTTCACCTCAAATGAAGAAGTTAATTTTTAATATATCTAACTTCAGCATATACCATCTGCCCAATATTTTAAAATATTGATTTTCTAGGTACGTAGATTTTGAGCTATTTTAGATTCATGTTTTCCTCTTCAAAGTTTTTCTACATTAATTTTCCATGATGATCTCAAATACCAAGGATAAGAGACGAGACTCACTTGCAGGGCTTACAGCCTAAGAGTCGAAAATATCCAGGACATGACGTAGGACAACAACCCCCGGGTGGGGGGTAACTTCCATATGTAGAGCAACGGGTACATGCCACCCACAAGGGTGGGGTTTGAGACTCAAAAATCCCTAAATATGGCTCAGGGGGAAACTTCCATTTGTAGAGCAAAGGCAATGGGTGCGTGCCGCCCATAAGGGTGAGTTTTGAAACTCAAAAATCCCTAAATATGGGTCTTAAAATGTGATTGTTCCACCAGAAATGGATAGTTTTTTCAGCCGTAACAAAAACTTTTCGAGAGAATTATTTTTATCGTTAGATTTTCTTGGTCTTAGTTGTGAAAATCGGTTTGTAGTAACCTTATCTTCCTTTACAATACCTTTAACATGAAATGGAGCTTGATTATTGGAAATTTCAACATGTTTTGCCACCCTGAAATCCTTAAACATGGGTATGAAAATCGACAGAAGATCCATAATCATGAGTATTCCCCTGAAATGTTGTGCGGCACGTCCCCGTCATCTCAAGACTCGAGTTATCCCCCCCCCCCGGAAAACAGCCTGCTCTTGAGGGACATAAAATCGTTGTTTGCCATATGCGAGAATCTGAAATTGTACCTCATCTGTTTTAGTGCCAATCTTTAATGAATGTCCCAAAGTAGACTTGGTTAAGAGGATTTTATCACGGAAAATACGTGAAGGAATTTTGTCATCTATGAAATACTAGCAGCGACTAGTGGGTGAGTGTCCCAATAAAACTGTTTCCAGTGATGTGAATTTGGTTTGATCAATGGCAAATCAAACTCAAATGTTCATCGATAGTCAACTTGAATATGGCTGCCACATTTATCGGTATTGATCTTATGAGAGCAGAAATATCAATATCGAAACATCAAATTTGCTGTCACCTCCAAACCAGAGCCTTGTAATTTTTGGCTTTGGCAAATTCTTGCAGCAAAGTAAATCAATCAACAGTGAAATAGGGAACGCGAAAACGTATTTGGCTGATTCTTCGGAGAGTAAATTTAGGAAGGCAATAAGAATTTATCCTATGAAATGCTTGTATCATGCAAATGACAGGCGGTACTGCATGCTTTCAAAAGTATGTCAATTTCATAGGAGAGGGGGACATCATGACGACACGTAAGAGACATAGAAAAATAAGCATGAAAAGACAGAATGAAGACTTGAATTATGAATCATTGTCAGATTTCTAATCAAAGCAGATAATGCATACATTAACTGGTGTAATAAATAATGCTGATTATGAAATTTCTTATATTTAAGGAGCGAGCTAACATTTCCTTCGATCTGAGACATTCTAAATATCAGAAATGATGTATCACCTGTTTTATTGTTTTTCCTAGTCTTTTCAATGACTTAAGAAAATCAATTGAAAGAATCAGTATAGTCATGAAATTCTAAATGAAAAAGTCAATCATGCCTTAGAAATTAAGCTCGAGCTTGACAAGATGAAATTGCATCATCAAACATAGACAGCTGGTAAAGGCAATTCTGATTTCAGCTCCTATGAGCAGCAAGTTGCCGTTTTGCAAGACTGCGCCGTTTGAAAATATGCTAATTTCTCAAATGTCAGTTGGCAGATCGAAGACAGTGGAAAATAATGTTATTCTGCATAGTCGTGAAAATAGAAAAATTCATGGATTGTGATGTTTCCGTCAACGCTGACTTCTCAAATTCGTTTTCAAAACATTGCCTTTATTCTAGAAAAAACCTAGCTTTGCTTAAAAAACTGCTAAGAGTTATTTAGCCGTTCGTTTGCTCTATCTAAAGTGTGTCCCAAAATAACTATGCCCATTTGTGTGGCTACTTGGAGGAGCTGTAGGCCCAATTATCTCTGTTTTTACACAGTTGCATAGAATAGGCTTCAACTTAGAGTTTCATATCCTGTTTGAGTCAATTTGACATGCGGTTGCTGATTTATTGCAGAGAAAAGGCAAAATAAGTGGTTGTTTCAGAAGTAGGTTTTCAAGGAAGGTACTCTGGCATCGCATATATTTTTCCTTTCCTCTACCAGGTCCCAAACTGCAAGTTGAAGCCCGAAGTAAGCAACTTTGTAAAACCCGAGACTGCTGAATCTATGGCTCTTCCACAGTAGAAACCCTAGCGAAGCACAATTTTTTGGGACAGCCTCTATATCTGAGCTGATTTCTTGCATGCAGTCAATTTCATATACCGGGTGAGCTAGAAAAAAGTTTCCACTTTTAAAGATTCATAGCATCATGAGTACTGCACAGATCTGAATGATTCAAATTTCAGTTAGTCGAAAGATCGAAGTATTTTTACGATTTTTCTCACTGTGGTACTAAAAGTATCGGCAAATTTAACTTGATAAAACTTCAGTGGTTACAAAATGACTGAGAAAGGGCCTAAAATATTGATCAAATTGTAAGGACTCTCCTTGCACAGAGCAATGCACAATGGGCGTTTCATCTCTCTCTAGAGTTGTAAGACATCAATTATCAGACAAATACTAAATGATTTCCAGTCCCATGCATGACAATAAATGTACACAGGACATCCTTCACCCATGAAGAACTACTTTTTCTTTATTGATCCATGTGAGGAGTCTATTATGATTTGCTCAATGATTTAGGCCATTTTTCAGTCATTTTGCAACCATGAAATTTTTTCAAGATCGAACTTAACGAACCTTTTAGTCCTCCTGAGGCAGCGAGAAAAGTCACAAAAGTACTTTGATCTTTTGGCCTTTAACTAAAATTTGAATCATTCAAATCTATGTTTAACCGTTGATGCTATGAACTTTCAATAGTGGGAGCTTTTTCTGGCTCACCCGGTATTTATGCTTCTTTTCCACAGCGAATGTCAATGCTCAGCTTATGAGCAGTGACTACTAGCACGAACAGTTCTAGAGCAAAGATAAGTTATGCAACAAAATTTCCCTCTCGTTTGAATGACTTTCTTGGCTGTTGAGGAGGTTTTGATAAAGTTTCCATCAATCTGAAACTTAGAAAAATATGCCTGTAGCTTCTAGCCTTCCCTACTTATCAGGTTATGCCAACAAAAGCCTACAATCAAAAGTGTAAGTGGCTCTAAAATAATATAGCCGATCTTCATGAATTAAGTCAGTTATATGTCGAATACTCCATTCAACCTTTCAAGTTGAACTGGAGTATGGAATGTTCTGTTGTAATTGGCTGATCCTACGAATCGACTTCATTTGGTGTTCTCTTAATAAAACCTAGTCTACCTGTGTCAGTGAGAATGAGAAAAAGTAGTCCTTTCTGCAGTCATTGTTAAGGGCAGTGGCGTGCTCACCATTAGCGATAAGGAAACCTTCATAATTTTGTGGCAGTTATTCTATAAATGAGAGCTCGAGGAAAATTTCTTGAAGAAAATTCATTTGATTTGGCGCAGAATGCATCCTCTGATTCCCGTGGCAATCGCCCCTACTTTTGCCAAAAGTAGTCCTCGAGATTCCTTCAAAGTCGAAGAGAAAATGGCGGGGTATAGGTTTGGTAAAAATCTGTTCGAGAAATGGCCGGATGAGATAGCGAAATTGAATTACGTGATAACTCTCCTTTGATTCGAATGTGCTCTATCAAGTCATACGTTTTTCAACAGCACTAAGCGAAATGCCTGAAAGTGGGCTTAAAGACTTGATCAAATCATATGCAATCTCCTCACAACGAGGAATAGGCAAAAGCGTTCTCTTTCAAGACTTTTTATGAAAGAAATAGGTTGTAAAACAAATACTGAAGATTTTCAGTCCCATGGCAACAAACATGCATACGATATCCCTCATCCTTGAAAATCTTACTTTCTTTATCGTTCTGTTCAAGGAGTTTTTGTCGTTCATTTGATCAATTTTTTTTCAGCCTTTTGCGAGCAATGAAGCCAAGAAATGTTGTTAAAGTCAAATTTACCTATACTTTCAGTGTTCATAAAATATTTCAATCTCTCGAGTATCAAGCAGAAGTTGATTCATGCCAAGCCACTCAGTACTCTTCTCTTGGTGCTATGAATTTTCATTAGTGGGAACGTTTTGGCTCACCCAAGGTACTCTATTATCTAGTTTGTTTAAGATACTGGTTATCAGGAAATGTACGACATAGATGACATTATAAATCTTCGTCTCTCTAATTGTAATTGTCTGCATTAGAAAAGAAAAGAGAAAATAGTAGAAGAGCATATTTTAGCTGATATAAAGATACTTTTATATCAAATTGTCAAACCTTCCGTTTTAGCACTGGTAAATATGGAATCAGAGGATGCATTCTGCGCCAAATCAAATGAATTTTCTTCAAGAAATTTTCCTCGAGCTCTCATTTATAGAATAACTGCCACAAAATTATGAAAGTTTCCTATCACTAAAGGTGAGCATGGTATTAGGAAATAAAGTAAAGTAAAGGGCGTGGCCCAAAAAAGTTTTCCGGAGGGCTTCGATCCCAGACCCCCTCGATCCTTTGTCCCCCCCACTTTATTTACCCTGGCCATTCCGCTGGTTGAGGGTACATTTATTAAAGAAATTTAGGTTTGGTATCTAGCGATACGATAGCTCTGCCGACAGCAGTTAGCTATTGACACAAAATGCTTGGTTTGTATCCAAATATTATCGGATCGTAGCCTCGATGTTGTAACCACTAGATGAAAAATGGTCGCCAAGGTTCATATTTGGCCGCGGTGTCTGCCTTCGGCGGAATGCACGCCAATGTAAGACAGTTGATTCCTCAGCTCTCTATCCATGAGAGATTTCACGGAAACTATGTCAATGCCTGTCCATGCTGTGATGTCAGATCTCCAACTTTTGTTGCCGTTCATCCGATCCTTATTTCATTTTCCATTTATCATGCCTTTCAAACAGCTCTTGCTGACGCAACGATACACTTGTCTTGCGTGTGGTCCAAATACTTCTTAAGCTCCATTCATTCGATAAGAGTAGTGCAAGAGAGTACCTTTTGATTCGATAAGTATCTAATGTTGTGATAGCCCTGTAGTCGTACAAAAGGCTGTATTTAGCAAAGCAAGTCGTACTTCATATGTCACTATTGAAGGAAAAACCTTCAGAATTAACCAACATCTAAGTTAATATGGATATCTCTCTGGGAATAAAGGTTGCTCTAAAAATTTTGCTCCGATTGCATGACTGCTGCCTAGGTGATGTAGCATCAATTGTCTCAGTTTTACACAGATACATAGGCGAGGCTGCAATTTTGAGCTTGGGACCTCGCTTGAGTCAACCGTACAAATGGTCGTTCACTCATGGCAGTTGAAGGATGGGTACCTAACGTTACGAAATGATGGGTATCTAATGTTGAGATAGCTCTGCAGACAGCAGTTCGCCAGTGGCGCAAAAATACTTGGCTTTTGTCCAAATATTATCGGAAACAGCACCATTATTGCACTTCAGCAATGTCACAGCTATGTAACCATGTAACTTGCAAAAGAAAGTGCTCTAAGGTTTAATTTAAGTCTCACCTACATTTCGAAACGTTAATAGCATTAATCTTTGAAAAGACAACACTGTCAGCCCTTTAGAAAAAGTAGGAAAATTTGAATGTAGAATGCAAAAACCTCTTCTTTAAAAAAGTATTCGAGTTTCTCATTGCTAGGAAACAGTAGCGGTACTGTTTTGAAGCAAGCATTCAGTTTGCTTTTCCTTTGCAATAAATCAGCAGTCATTCTTAGGAATGACTCAGACAAGGTCGCACAAACCAAGTTGAGACCGGACGTTTGAGGTTTGACGTTTGAGGAAACTAAGATATGTGGGGCTTGCAAGGAAAACAAAGACGATTTAGATTGATTTTCTTGCATTTTGCCAACATAGCTGTCCATATTGACATCACAAAGTGCCCTCTAGGGCTATCTTCAGGTGCCCCTTCAAGAGATTCCAACATCTATCAAGTATGCGTATTTTTCGTAAGGAACTAGGAATTCAGCCAGTGCAGTACTGAGAGTTTCTTAAAATTATCGAATTTCAGTACTCAGAATTTCTTACGAGTTTCTTAAAAGTTCCATAACAATCTTCAAGCTGACCACCTTTTGCCCTGGTGAGCATTTCAAACCAAGGTTCTTCGAAGTCTTTCTGATGTTTAGGTGCTAGTTTCTGATGTTCAGTAACCTTACAACTCCAATAATATGACATAGGAAACAAGTGAAACTGCAGTAAATGTATATGAAGGACTTCCTTTACCAAAATTAATAGTTTTTTAAATTACATCTATCCCAGTACTGGAGTTTCTTAATTTTAGGCGATCTGAGAGTTGAGTTTCTTATAAGCTGTTTATTATGCTTCTAAAAGAATATGTGCATTGAAAGATCGCTGCCAATCGGTTGGTTTTCAACTTTTATTGAACCTCTCTTAAAAGTCTCCATGCTTCCAAAATTTGACAGTGGAGTAATATAGCTATACATTTTTCTGATTAAAGATCTGTGGTGTTGCTTTCCTCTAGTTGCAACAAGCAGCATAAAGAAATCTGGAAGAAATCCAATGCCCGATGATAATGCTCTTATAGCACCATTCTGCGAAACCATCGAAAGTATATTCCGAAAAGGACTAAAACGTGAGTAATTATTTTGACTTTTTGTAGAATTGGGCCAATCTTTAAACGTAAGTCGAATGAATAATTGTAAAGATCACAAAGTGCGGGTTTGCACAAGCTATTTTGAAATAATGGGAAAGAGGACTTGTTCCAAAATAGTTCTTCATTACATCATCTTATCTTGTGACTATGATTAAACATTCATGTCTTTCACGGGAAAACGCTTGACCGGATGTTTCTAATTTGGTCTAACCGTAGGCAACTCAGAATTTTCATTGCCAATAGCCAATATAGAAATAAAACAGCCCCTATCGGACCAAAAAGCATTCGAAAATTAAGCTATGAAAAGTTCAGAGCAATTGCTCTTTTGCATACTTTAAGTGTAATAGCAACTAAGGGTGAGTGGTCGAGTGTCTTATGCGGTCTTCGTCAGGTGACTGACGTTAAGCTCGGTCGAGTGAGGTCAAGCTCCGGATGGGTGGCCCCGGAGGCCTGACCTCACAGCTCACTTCGTCGTCCTCGGAAGGAACTGCAGACTAGGAGTCCCATGCCTGGATGTGGCAAGCATAGTGGGACTAAGGCTGCATTCACATTTCACAATCTTTGGTAAGCGCGTAAACGCTCGTGCAGAAATCCGCTATACCAATCCCTTGGCGTGTTCAGACTGCAAAATATCTGAATTCGGAAAGAAACTTGCTCATACGAAAAAGCTTGTTGGTTAGCAAGCAGATGACTTACACGCGCGTGCAAGCGAAATCTATTGTGAACTTTTCATTTCAGAAGTAAAAAAGCGACCTGCTATATGGGATCCAAGCGACATACCAATCTGAACGGGAAAACGCAAGCAAAAGAGCGTTTACGCAAGCAAAAGCATGTACGCAAAAACAAGCCTTTAATGTGAATGCAGCCTAAGTTAGCTTTCAGTAGCTAGAAATCCTGACAAGCCCACTCAAAACAAATTGAAAGCAAAAAAAGAAACTATCTTGATGTTGTTTTGGACGTGAATTATTTCTTTACTTGTTTTAACAACTTTTTCAGTAATTCCATAAAACTTTACACAAAGTAAGTTCAATTCGAGGCGAAACCTGCATTCCCAAAATGAAGTACATTTCATTGCTGGAAACAAGGCACTCTCTTTCCAAATCTGAACATTGCAAACAACTTTCGTGGGTTGCCGTTAGGGACGCACGCCGTTGGGTGACTCAAAGAGAGGCAAAACCAGCAAGTTAGTATTTCAATAGACTGTCGCGATTTTAGGTAAAGCTCTCTTGCCCTTCCAATAATACTGAATTTGAGAATTGCCTTGATAACGGGCAAATTGTGCAGTACCTATACCAACATGCAACAAAAATCGTAAACTGTAGAAAGCAAAATGTTAGTCCCTTTAAAGGAAGAACGACCAAATGAGGCGGCATTGAAGAAGTCTTGCCTGGCAGGACGGCATATTGGTAATACATAGATTCATCGAATCTACTCATTCACTGTTGCTTGTCGCCGTTTTGCGGTGTTTCTACCAACAATGTCATTTATTTTTCGTCATCGCAAGCACCTGCGTATCCAACGAGTGACGTTGATATCATGGCGTTTTCTTTTTTCGATTAATTCTAACAAAAATAACTTCCAGCTAGAGAGAATACTGTTGAATCATGCAAGCGAAGACAAAGCCAATTGATACTAGACCTTGAAAGGGGAGAAATAAGTTAATAACTGCATTACAGAACAACGTTGTATAACCAATTGATGTATCAATAATTGGTATTTTTCCCTGTACACATTACTTTGTCATTGTTGCCTTTATTAGTTTGGTATGCTAAGTTCGTTGTTCAAGGCTATTTTCAAATTTTTTACCACAAATCATTTGCCTAGATATATATTTCAAACGGAGGTTAAATTTTTAAAGGGAAGTCCAATTAAATTCAACGTAAAGATCACAAACTTACGAACATGCGCAAGTCATCTTGAGATGGTGGGACAAGAGGACTGGTTCTAAGCCGCTCATCGTTAACTATTCTTGGTATTAATGGAAAAACGTTTGACAAGATGTTGCTAATTTGAGCCAACCGATACCCTGGGTGCTGGAGCCAAAGAGTATCCACAGGAAACTCAGTATCTTGCCATTGGTCAAAATCAACATAAAGCAGCCCCTAGCGGACCATCAGAAATATTCGACAATCTAGTTGTGAGAAGTTCAGAGCATTCCGTCTTTTCAAGTCTCAAAGTAATAGCAACTTTAACATTGACTTGAAAGTGAATTGTTTTTGCATGAAAGTGAGTTGTTTTGTTTTTACTTGTTGGGAATCTCTCTAAGAAATTCGGTAGCCCTTTTGGTTCAAAAAGATTGACTCAAAACTTCTTGCATTAGAAGTATAAGAAGCTCATTGCAAACTGCTGGGAGAAAAAAGGTCTTAAAATCTAAGAAACTACCTTCAAGTCCCAATTTCTTATACAACAATGAATGCTATTAGCTGCGTCTGCAGAAGTGTTCTGCAATTGATGATGATTCAGGGAAACGCAGCTTTGTTATAAATCGTAGGATGAAGATGACGATCAGAAAAGACATTTTATGATGAAAAGGCTTTGACATTAAAGAAAAATTTGACAATTCAGTTGAAAATCCATTACAGAAAAATTTGATAATGAAGTTGAAAATCCA
Source organism: Aurelia sp. 4 Dawson et al 2005 (assembly GCA_964019985.1). Lineage (NCBI taxonomy): Eukaryota > Metazoa > Cnidaria > Scyphozoa > Semaeostomeae > Ulmaridae > Aurelia > Aurelia sp. 4 Dawson et al 2005. The sequence goes on along the minus strand of OZ026502.1, from coordinate 7,354,263 downwards.
TAATTAAAGAATAGTTTGACAGTCCAGTTGAAAATGCTTAGTTATGACGTAATTCGGTACGTTCTACTCTGGTTAGAGTCATCTTCAGCAAAGAAAATATGTGCACAAGGGCCTTTTAAACTAAAACAAGACACGGCTTGCGGGAGGGGAGAAATACCTAATAAAGTAAAATAAACATGAAAAAAAGGGAGAAAAAAACAAATACTAAAATGTGAGATGAAAAGCAAGACCTAATAAGGCAAAATCAGAAACGGTAACAGCACAGAAATACAAACTCAGAATAAGACAATGGGAGTAGATCACGTTTGGGAGTTCAAAGAGGGCGTGTCTCGTTTTATTGTTCTGCAAATTATCAAGAAATGTGAATATAGATTCAAGGAAAATGTATTAGCTCTGTATCTTTCTATCTTATTTTTAATGATGATCGATAATTCCCACAAATTTCCTCGTCATCCGTCTATTTTTCTTCGCGAGTCTTCCATTCTCAATAAAGATGTCTTCAGCTGCTTCTGAAGACCGATAACAGTTTCAAATTAAGATTATATTGAACAGTTTAGAACCAAGATTTCAAGGTGGGATGCCTTGCATGTTTTAGTGGATAACAAAATAAGTGAGATGTCTATAAGCGTGTAAGAAAGATAAGGAAGATGACTAAAATATTAGGAGATATAATTATCAATATTAATCATTTGATCATTCCCTCAAAGTTTACATGATTTAGTCCGCAGTATAGTACTGCTTTATTAAATTCAGGATATGTGGACTGAGGACTCAACTCGCACATTTACTAGAGCACTGCTAAGAGCACTGCTAAGAGCACTGCTAAGAGAGAAGGAATCACTTCAAACGTTGCTCGAAAGACTTCCTCCTCAAAACATTCATACGCTAGACGTGATATTAGAGAAAGCCTCGCGACAGAAAGTTCTTTCAAATTCCATTTGGTTACTGAGTTTCATTCAACTTGTATTCGCAGAGTAATTCACCTAAGCAGGCAAATTTCTGCGCTGGAACAGTTCATGCACCTATAAAAACAAGGCAAGCTGCAGAAATTTCGATTTACATCGAAATACATATAGATGATAGTGCTCTAACTCCTTTATTTGTGAAAGAAGGCATCATGGGAAACATAATGACTTGTTGAATACTTAATGGCTGTTATTTATTCCATCTAAAAATTTAGCTAATCACATACACGACGGTGAGGCTTTGATTTAAGACAGAACTTTGCGTTTTCATGTTGAGACTTATCATCCAGTAGGAGACAGATATTTAATGACTTAATGAGAACTGCGCATTTAAAAAGACGGTAAAGTCCTGAATATAAAGATTATGCTTCGATTGTAAAGGACGGGCAGGCTGAATAGCATTCTAATGATTTCATACTAGCAACAAACCAGGACGGTGACTGACAGAAAATTTGCATTAGCATATTTGGATTAGTTGCAATCACTGGGCTTATCAAATTGATTTTACAAAACAGAATGGTCTATTCTGGAATATATAAGCTCCTCAAGAGTTCTTTCACCTTTTTGTAACGTTCTTGCAATTTAAATGGAGATGCGTCACCTTTATAAAGTATAAGCTTACATCAAAGAGGTTAAAACCTTTAAAAACGTGGATATGTAAACACAGTTATTGAAAAGAGGCTGCAAATAACTTTGTCCTGTAGCATTGTTATGGTTGTATGACAAGAAGCTTTAGGATTCTATCCACAACTACATTCATTGATATTGGTGTCCTTCGCGTCCTTCTCCTGCAAAGTCAGTTATGTTCAAGGTTTATCATCAGATATTGTTCAAAAGCTCTCCGAAAGGGCTAAGAATGTTGAAGGGAGAGCAAAGCGAGCATTTTTACTTACTAGTTAGGACAGAAACAGGGAAAGATTAGTTGATTCGATGAGAACTTCATGAAAACATTTAAGTGACTTTACCAAGCTCACTGTGAAGCATCTCTTATTACATTTGCAATCTCTGGATTCTGTAATGCGATTTTCAAACAAAGCAGCAGTGGTCTGAGTTGTCAGATGTTTTTGAATCTTGAGATCTTAAGGTTTTGCAAAATGAATGAAGGTGAATTAGTTCATCTTCATAAGAGGCTTATAGAATTCCTATGCAAAACAAGCGACTACCTTATCCAGCTGCCGCATGTTTCGTTGAATTTACGAACAAAAGCTTGACAGTTGTTTAAGGCGGTATACTAGCAACTCACTCCATACTAAAAATGTCGAGATTCCATGGTGACAGAAATATCGAGATAAATAATGATCTAAAAATCTGAGATCTTGAGTATTCTGACTATCACTTTTTCTTGGTCACCTTGGTTTTTCCAGATGCTGTGCTATTTATCTATTTCTTGTTGTTGTGGCGAAGTTGCTATGCTTTAGCGTCAGGCGCTCGATCACAAAAGCAGAAAAGACCCAATCGAGTCTACGACCCTTTATCATGGCGCTAAAATGATTTTTGTGGAGTTAAAACCTCGTTCATTGTGAAATTTTGGCGGTAAATTCAATGGGTTAACATTGCACACAACAAAACAAAGTCTAGTCTTGAATAATTGATCAATATTGTAACACCTTGAAATAATTTTTCTAACATCACGGTTGGTTGTATCGTTGAACTAACCTTTATGTCTATCGTACAAAAAACATTGTGTCCACTTTTGACAGGTCGTGATAAATCGTACATTAAACATACATTTATGATTGGTAGCTTAATCTTATATCAGCAAAAATTCATAATAATGCTTGGCTACTCTCTGTTGATGGTGAAGGTGAAGGTAAAGTTGCGGTTTTTAGCGCCAAGCGCTGGGATCCCAGAAGTAGCTAAGCGTTAATCGAGTCCACGACCTCTTGTCGTGACGCTCAAGCAGTAGGACCCACCGGGTCTCGAACTCACTCTACCTGACTGTTCTGGCTGCAATGTCACAGGATTACACCACTGCACCACAACACCTTCACGCTTGTGTGGCCTTCCATCTCCAGTTATAAGCGATTATAAAATAAGTAGCTTGAAACAGCCTTGATCAATAAGTATTTTACAGTGCATCATTTGCTTTTAGGAGGGTAACCTTTAAGCAGAGGCTGGATTAAATGTGGCTCTCAGTCGAAATGTGACCCTCAGAAAAAGGGTCAGGGTTGATTAGGGTTAGGGTTAGGGTTAGGAACATACTATTTTAAATACTTGTAATATCAATGAATGGAATGTAATAGTAATGTAAGGAACATGCTATTTTAAATACTTGTAATATTCGATTTAAAGTGCAAGCTGGAATAGCAATATTTTTGGTGAACTTACCATTCTTAATTGCTCTCTCACTCGCAGGTGGCTTAGCTATCATTGGTCTGAAGGAATGCGATTATTGGAATTGTCTTGAGGGTTTCCTTACTTCCACAAAAGTAGAAAAAGGGTAAGTAACTTAGGGGCAAATTAGGAGAACCAATGTTTTTATTGCAGACTGAACAAGGCTCAAAATCATCCCATACCTGCCTCAAATATTCTTTGTTTGAAGGACCTGTATGACTAGTAGTTAATGCATTGTATTGATCCTGAAAGAGTCAGAGCGAGTGGTAGTTTGAAACAAGTCAGCAATGCAATGTTAAGTTTTCGTGCTATTTGCTGCTATCCAATTGTCACTGCAGAGGTCTCGATAATGAATTTGACTGATCGACGAAATGATGCTTCAGTTCTTGCGCTGTTTCAAGATTATCACGATGTTAAGAAGTTTTATTTCGTTGCTTTTAATCAGGTAATAAACCAAATTCTGACTTTCATTTTGGGCAAAACGGAAAATATCAATTTCTGGCTCATGGTATTGATCTTGGTAGCTTGGTCAGTGCCTTCGATATCGGGCTTGATATGTGTCCGTAAAGCCTTTGCAAAAAGTTAGTACTGGCCAGCAATATTTCTGTAATGTATGAAGCTCTCTTAGTCTACAAAATGACACCTTAGGTTGACATCAAACCAACATACAGTAAATTTCAATATAGAGAAAACTGCTATTTTAAAGAGCTAAGTTTAAGAATTGGTGTTGAAATATAGGACTGCACAAGATGGTGGCAAGTCATGTTTATGATAATTCATTACATACGAAAATAGTTCGATCAATCAACAAATCAATCAGAATCCTTTCAGAAGCAAGGATCATGGTAAAAATTTATCCAGTGCTACCGTGTTTGCCAAAAAAGTGTGACCTTTTGAACAGCTCCTTGCGCAGGTGTTTTATTTCAAAAATCGTTATATTCGAAATTTATTAAATCCTGACTTGCAAATTGCGACCTCGCATGTCCGAATCGAATTCACACTTGCAATGCTAAATACATATGCACTGCAGTGAGTGCTTAAACGCTTATCGTTTTCTTGGGAGCCTCAGCCACCTTATTGCAATCGATCTTTGCAATCACCTTGGCCTCAAAAGTTTCAATAATGTTTATGCGTGCATAATGGTAGTAGTTTCCCACACCTTCTTGGCTCGGTCTGCAGATTCGATCTTACAGTCTTCTGAACTTTTATCATTTGATCGATTAAGCTGTTTAAGCCTAATGATCTTTAACGAATCGCTTATGGCTAAGGAAGTAGCCCACTGAAAAATCGAGACAAATTTGAAATTTAACGGGTGTCCCAGAAAAAATGCAACAGATTTAATCGGGGCTAGCGGCTAGAATTTAGCTCCAATTAATTCAGAATGATTTCAAAAAATAATCCTCCATAGTTAAATTGAGGCTACTCTTGAGTACCGAATAAAGGGGGTGAGAGTAATCGGGGGGAGGGGTGGAATATCGGGGGAGAGGTGTTTGGAAAAATTGAAAACAGTCGTTTACTTAGTTAAAAAGGTATCCTTTATGTATTTGTATGAACAGTGATGCGACTGACTGATACATTTACTCATGAACCCTGGTTCCGTTGAATGCACTTTTTGAGACTTGTTCTTGCGTATATTCAGAAATTATATTTAGCTGATTTCATTTTTTTCAGAAATTGATAAAGGGAGTAGGAATAGAAGCGGGAGTCGGAAAATTGCTCAAAGACTGATAAGTAGGGGGGGGGGTGATCATTCGGTACTCCAGAGTAAGTACTTGACTGGTTGATGCTGGTGCATAGGAATATTAACCTTGAAAGGGAAATTTTGCTACAACTTCCAAGCCGGAACAAGTGGCTTTTTGGCCTAAATTGCAAACACGGTGTTTGGGGAATCTCCGAAATTACCGCGAAATACGAGCATTAAGGCGTGTGCTTAGGAAGATATTGAATAGAAATCCAAACCTTAACTTCACAATCAAATACATTAATGTAGCCTTCAAAAGAAATCTTTCTTTGCAAAGTCTCGAAAGTTAGAACTGCATCTGTTAAACAAGTGAAATAGTTTGCCTGAGAGAGCGTTAAAAATAAGTTAGTTCTGCAACCTTCATGGTTTGAATGAAATCCATTTTGTATAATCTGTCTTTGTATTATTACGAAACACAATCTAACATAGCCAGGGGAAAGTATCCATGAATGAGATCCTTTAAAATGCCCACTCGTGCTTAGCTTTTTGCGGGTGCAGTGTGATTGAAGAGACATGTTTTCCATTGTCTATATATGCAGTAACATGTTTGTCTATTTTTTTCTTTTGACTTTCTAGTGAAATATTTGCTTAAAGTACGGTTCTCGCTAATAACTACCACGTTATGCATATGACTAACTAGATTGCCCTAAACAGCGCGTTTACAGTCAGGCCAAAATCCGAAAGCTCTGGTTTGGAAGTGGAGGCAAAACTGGACTTTCAATATTGATGTTTCCACCCTCAATGCACCAACATCAACAAATAGGGTATTTGTCGTCAAGTTGACTATTGAGGATCATTTTAAAAATCATTTTGGGTTGATTTGATCTACCGGGTGACCCAGAAAAAAGTTCACGAGCTAGATCATAACTAGATCCCTGAGATCAAAAGTTATTACAAAATGCAATCTGTATGACAATGAAGTTAAAAGGCTTACCTATCTTTTGAGATGCTGCATGGTCATCATAAGCAATGATTACCATCCGAAAAACAAGATTCAATGTAAATTTCGAATCCAGGATTCCTCATTTTGAGTGACATAATCGCAATCATTTCCCAGTCGACATTTTGTGAAAACTTGACATAGCATGGGTTAGAAGTCGTCCGGGGACATTTTTTTTGCTTGCAAAATGATTGACCTGAGCTTCTCATTCAACTTTCATGCTCCAAAGCAAAGTTGCAATTCAGTTTTTTTCACACTTTCCAAAAAAGTGACTGGAAAGCGAGGGACTGGTCCGAGAAATGAATGAATTTCCGTAGTTTTGAAACTCCTTTTTCGGACAGCATGCTTATCTTAATCTGATCAAGCAGCATCTTAAAAGACAGCGGATGCGCACGCATGCGCAAATACTCGCAACTTTGAGTCCCCCTAGCTCCGTGCAACAGATCCCAAAAAATTCGGCAACACTTGACATTTTGTTCCGTAGGCCTTAAGCTTTTGATTCATCGTTTCAAATAGCTTATCTATCCAAACACTTTCTTATCCCAGATTGCTCGATGACGTCATTTTACGCAGTTTCTGCTCTGTCGGTGATACCTTGTTTGTCTTCATAACGTTTGTTTTCAGGAAAATATGCGCGATCTAGCTTGTGAAGTTTTTTTTGGGTCACCTGGTAAATTCTTGTCGCACGTTTAGAATTTCGAGGAGATTCTGATGTTGTTGATCCTTAACAGCAAGTGTGTGAGCTGAAGCCAAAAGTGTGCACAGGTGCTCCTTATACGCACCATTTGCATCTTCAATGTAATGTTTCGAATTGAAAGAAATAATTCAATGTATCATACATAGATCTTTTTCTAAATTCATTGTGTCCTACAGACCGTGATCTAATGTGCAATTGGTGGTGGCATATCAACAGCAGGCAATTTTTGTCATTTTTGGTGCACTAGGCACAGCATACGGACTGGCAAAGTTTAACGGAGGATCTAACTGTGTTTCTTTGAAAGTCATTGAACGAAAGATTTTATGGTGGAACTCAAAGGTAGCGCTGTTAACCAATTTCAATTCGTTTTGACTGTCAACTTCAGGGAAAGCAAGCTGTAGGGATCCTGTGTCATTTGGCGCATGTAGGTGCATATTGAATTTTGAATTAAGCATTTGTCTTTCAATCTTAGGCTTCCTCCAACGATACGCAATATTATATCAATTATTCAGCAATCTGACAAGGTTTGTATATTGTTGGATTTAGATATATTCGTTTGGCTTTATACCTTTAGTCTTTGAGACCTAATTGACTGGAAAAAGGGCTATTCGGAAATCAACCTCCCAAAAGCAGCAACCCTCTCGCTTTGTATCGTCGTTATATTATGTTTCTGACATTTGACGACAGGGAATTTCTGAAAAATTCATTCTTTGAGATGAAAATTTCATTTCTCTTTCGCTTTGATACGGATTTGATAAACTGTTTTGCAGCACACCCAAGTGCCATAAACTATATGTGGATGCCACACAAGTAACGGCAGCATGTTTGCTACGAGCATTGTTCGTTCCACTTCTCGGAGAGTGCAGAATATTCTTAATAACTTGCATGGCTATGTTTTGGTGAAAGAGGAAGATTTGGATTTATTCAGCAGCTTTCTTTGATTTAACAGTTATATCTTCTTAGGCGAAGTTCTTGGAAGACAAAAATGGAGAATGGAAGAAAGTCACCGCATTGTTAACTTAATTACATAAATCGATGATCATGATATGGAAATAGAAACCCTTTGTTTAAACCACATCTTGATCATAACATTGATACACTATTTACTGTCTGAATACCCAACAAAGTGATAAATCTGTTTATATGATTGCGTAACTTTTCCAATTCAAAGACGACATCTGGCAAAACGAGACGTTATCTTCTTCCTATCCGTATAAGATCAAGCAGTCATTCTCTTATTCACAAGATTTTGATTGACAAGTATCAGACAGCTTTGTAAAGTAATAAGTTGGGAGGCCCTTATGTGGATGCTTCGAGCTCAAAATGATACAAATATAGCCTCCACGCATCAAGCAAGGAGGGGGGGGGCTAGTTGTAACACAATATCTAAACGTCCTGGGTGAAGATCGAAGAAGTGTTTGCAAATTTTCACAGTTTTCCTCCGAATTTCCTTTGACAGATTCTACTATATAAAAAGATTTTAATCCTTTCAAACTCAATCATTCACATGATATCTCCAGCATCAAAAAGTGTCCTCAGTTGAGAGGAGAACTGACACGCCAAAACTATTTTTTCGTATCTGATGTAGTTTTGTACGGAGAAAACGAATATCATATTCGTTTTTCGTTCCTGCAATTTCTTTTCGTGAAAAACGCAAAAACAAACCGCTTCGGGAATCCCGACAATTCAGCAAGTTCTCGTTACCGCTCGTGAGGCTTCGGCGTACTGAATCCGTGACGTAACAGATACCATGTTTGCCCGCTGTTATCAAAGCATTTCATCAGCAGCCTTCAGATTGCGAATTCAACGCACGATTTTGTTTATTTTTGCGATGAACACGATTAGAAATGGTTGTCTGTTCTGCTTATAACTGCACTGGTGACGGAAAGGCACTTTTTAAGTTTCCAAAGGATGTAGCATTACGAAGAAAGTGGGTACAGAATGTGAAACGGCAAAATTTTAGGCCCACTCTGGCTTCGCGACTGTGCGAAAGTCATTTCACAAATGACTGTTTCGTAACGAATCCGGAACTGATGAAGGCAACGGGAATTTATTTCAAGCTTGCTCTTAGAGATGATGCAGTTCCCACGATATTTGACTTCTCATCCCCAAAGAAGAAATGTCATCAGAAAGGAAAACATACCTTCATGATGAGTAAGACACTAAGGCCAAAATTGAGCCCCACGAAAGGCAGCCCAGTGAAGAAATTCAAACGCAGTGGCGGTGCATTTATAAAACGAAAACGCAATGAGGTTAGTTGAAGTATTGTTTTGTAATTTTACTTATTTTCCGGTTGGTCACTTAATTGTGGAACTAAACACTTTGTTAGAGCTGTTTTTCACCCCATTTTTTGGTGCCAGTTGTTTTTCACGTTTTGTTCTTTGACCTGCATCAGCATCATTGGTGGAGGGCTATTTTGACAGGGGTTCCATCCTCAAAAGTGAGTTTCAGTGAAGATCATAAGGATTATTATCATTGACACATTTTAAAAGTACAATTTGGCACAAGATAAACTCTGCAGTTACAATGCAAACTACGAATAAAACACTGTAGGTAAACTTTGCCGTACAGTTAAAATGTATATTGAAAAACTACAAAATCACTAAACTTTACGCAGCAAAACTTAAAAGAAACTGCTTGCAAACCCCAGTCCTGACTAAATTCATTTCAAATTACAGATCCTTTCAAACTTAATGCAACAATCAGAAACAGAGCATACTGGATTGGAAGATGAAGCAGGTGTTGAAGAACTCTTTAAAACTGTTGGATGCCAAACACAAACGAGTCCCTGCCACAATGAAAAGAATGGGATATCTGTGTATACCCAAACTGAGCCCATTTTATGTCAAAGTTCATTTTGTCAGAGTGAAAAGAAGATATATGCACAAAAATGTACTCAGACTTCAACAGTCAAGCCAATCACACATTCAAAGAGGACACAGATGTCAATACCAACTGACACTATAGGTATGTACCATCAACACTCATAAATTAATCTTTTTACAACTTGAAATGAGGGATAAAATCCTATGGTCATTTTGATTGTTTAGGTTTCTGCTGATATTGTTTAAAATTTTTACATATATACTGTACTTAGGGAATATCCAAGGCTGTCTGCTGTTAATATCTACATCATGCTTTGTACATACACCATCAAATGAAAACTTTCACTAAATGGTGCAGACATTTTTAGAAGGTTAAATGTTTGATGTAACAAGAAGATTTGCCCCTGAATTTATTCAAAAATTTCCTTACAAGAATATGTTTCAATTTTTCTTAAAAAATAATTCCATGAAACACATATACCGCATTGCATGGTGTATTTCGTTAGAGCATTGATTAAAAACATTCTCATTTTTCCAGACTTTTCCAGTACTTTTCATTTCCAATAAAACGTTTACATGGGGCATCAGATTCTCTAATACTTGTGTTCAACATTCACTATTCATTTGCTTTTCAGGAATTCAAACGCAAATTTTACAAAAAAACAAGCACAAGGCTGTAACATGTCAGACCCTTGATGAAGAGTCGGATCATGAGGACTTTAGATCAGACAGTCCTGAATGGCGACATGATGTTTCAGAAGAGGAATTGTCAAGTGCCTTCACAGATTCTAATGATGAGGGGCAACCAGAGTCCCATGAAGAGAGGAAGTTCATAGTCTTTGAAAGCTGTCTCATGCAACTTTTTGCAGTGTGCCTAATTTGTCTTGCACCTTGCTACAACCTCAAGAAAGTGATTTGTGGAACCCTGCTTAGGGTACATGCAACTTGCATTAATGGGCATAAAAGGATCTGGAACAGCCAACACTTTCTTGGTGACATGCCACTGGGCAACTTCCTTGTCGCTGCAAGTACTCTTTTTTCTGGTTGTCAGCCAGCCAAAATATACTTGTTCTTCCATAATTTACGGATTCCTCAAATCTCAGAAAGAACATTCAACAGAATACAGCGTTATTATTTGGTTCCATCCGTCTTTGAGCACTGGGAAAAAGAAAGGACTCAATTAATACAGGATAACATTGCAGATATTAAAGTGTTAGGTGGCGATGCACGAATGGATTCGCCTGGTTTTACAGCAAAATATGGCAGCTACTCATTAATGGACTTGTCTTCAAAAAAAATTATCAGTGTTCAAACAATTCAGGTTTGTCAGATATTCACTTCACATGTTTGAACAAAGAACCCCTCTCTAACCCTCCAAACGTTATTGCCAAGACTGTTATGTCTCTACCTACCGTAGCATCCACCAATGGTGTTTGACCTTACAGAGCTTATGTCAGCCAGGGTCCTTTTCAAGGACAGTACAATTTCAGAATATCTGAAACCAAATTAGGCCTAAACCAAAATATAGATCCATAGCGTAGTAATTAAACAAGTAAAAACAGGCTAAAAGCTAAACTTGTTGGAGCAGTTTCCACACTTTCCTTTATGCAACCACACCGTGATGCCTTCAGCATGAAATAGCAGAAATCTAGCTAGACTCTCCCTTGCTATTCTGGTAACTAACAGGTACTTGAGCCATTTTGCAGAGATCATACAGTAGTAACTCTGGTGGCTTTTTCAATTTCCCATTTGTTCTTTTCCAGCAAAATGTCTCCGTACTCCCCAAAATAAATTGACTTCTTCCAATAATTTACAAACAGTAAATACAGTAGTACTTTGTTTGTCTTCAGAGCAATGAAGTTGGGGGCTCAAGCAAACTTGAACTGAATGGTTTGAAACGTGCAATCACAGACATTGAGCAACATGGAATCAATTTTGATATGCTGGTGACGGATAGGCATGGTGGTGTGAAAAAGTACATGCGTGAGGAGCATTCCAACAAGAAACACCGTTTTGATGCATTCCATGTTGCAAAATGTGAGTTTATGAAATATTCATCCACAAATAATTGTTGATGTAAGCATTCAGCAGAGGTTGAACAAACAAGCTGATGAATAATTTATTGGAAGATCTTGTCTTCTGAAAGAAAATGTTTAATGTCTGTATATTTATTTTTGCAGTGGGTCTATTTGTTTTTTTTCTTCAGCCCTTTCATTTTGGCTGATTCCATATATACAGTTTAGTAATGCCAGTCAAAACCAAATAATATTTTCTAAAAATATTTCATTTACAAATAATTGCATAAAACAATTAAGTTAAACAGACTTTAAGTGTGCAAGCCTCCAAATTAAAAGAGACAACACAGTGACAAATTCCACACAATATGGGTAGCTGACCTGCATCAACCAGAAATATACTGATTTGATTGACTAGAATTTGACCACAAGTTGCCGGAGATTTGTAGTCTAAATGTATGAAGGTTGTGAGGAGGGCCAGCCCTCCCCTACTAAGAAGGCTGGATTATATTTTGCGTTTACATGTAGAGCTTAGCAGGGCTAGACATGTTGGGGCCAACAATTCTAATCTTATTGTTCTACATCAATTCAATTGTTTTCACCAGCCTGCACAGGAGGGCTAGCCCTCTTGATTGCGTTTATAGTGGGAAATTTCCAGCCCTCCTCCTGTACTGATAGCGAGATCTCGCCTAGATGGGCTAGCTGTCCTCTCATTTAAACAAAAAAGAATTTTGTGAAGGATTAGACCTGAAGGTGAGATCTTGGCAAGGAGGGCTAGCCCACCTAGGAGGGCTGGCTCTTCTCCGTATAAACAGCACCTTTTAGATTCCCTTTAAATGCAAAAACCACAATGGATTTGACATACTGTATATTGCCCTGTCTGCAACTGTCAGAGTGACAATGGGGAATAAGCTTTCATTACAATTTTCTTTCCATCTGCTCTTCATTTTACAGCAATTGGAAAAAAGGTTGAAAAAATAGGCAAGATCAAGAAAACAAAGGAAGTCCTCAATTGGGCACAAGCAATAAAAAATCATTTACATTGGTGTGCCAGTACAAGTAATGATAATGAGCAACTCATCAAAGAGAAATGGCTGTCATTGTTTAACCATATAATCAATGTTCATGAGCATGAAGCCACCCGCTACAAAAAATGTCCGCATGGAGCCCTAGAGCGAGACTGGCTAAAAAAGGGTACGGTACTGTTTCCACAAACATTGCTGATATTGCATTACATGTTTTTATCTATTTTATTTGAAACTGGTCAGGAAAGAAAAGAAAACAGTGGTGGCCCCAGCTCTGAAAAATTTGAAAGAAATGGGGGGCTTTTGACATAATTTTTCCATCTAAAGGTATGCCCAACTATTTTTATGCCATTTTTCTTTGACAATTTTGCCAACTTTTGGGAAGTGGGCGATGAGTCCCCCCAGTCCCCCCTCCCCGCAGCACCGCCACTGAAAGAAAACTCACCAAAGGAACAGGCAAGAAAGAAAACAACAACCTTGAGACTTTCAATTTTTTCCTTTAATGCCTGATTTTTACTGAATTGTGTTTTATCAAAATAACCACCAGTTTTTTGCTATAAACTATACATTGTAGGCAGCAAAGGATACAAAGAGCTGAAAGACAAGCTAACAAAAGCATTTCTTGTGAATGATATCATGAAGCTGTCCCCTAAAGAACAAACCAGCTATTTGGAGTCATTTCACAACATTGTGCTGTACTTTGCTCCAAAGCACACACACTTTCATTTTCTGCCTATGGCTGCTAGGTAAGATATTTCCTTGTTTGGGTTTCAAAGGCTGTGAAAATGAAATGTCATTTTATTACAAAATCCACACAGAACCATATTTTGTTTTTAAATTTTCAAATATGTCCTCATGATGAATTAAAACAATTTGATAGAAACCAATTGATCCAGGAAGTAAGAAGATAAGAGGAGAGCTCTGGACCTAATCGGCTAAGGTTTGTTTTACCCATTTCAAGTCATGTGACCATACTCTTGGGAAGTCTTAATATCACTCTACATTTTGCATTCACAGCACAATTTCACATGGCACAAAATATGTTAGAGAAATCAAAAGAAGTTTTATCAAGAGACTGGTGGTATGACTTGAAATGGGTGTAAACAAACCTTAGTCAATTTTACGTAAATTGTGCATACCACAAGTGTGAGCTTATTTGCTCTATCTAAAAAACTCAAGGTCACAGAGATGATTTTGCTCCAGTGAAAATAAACTATATGATTAATGGAGGACATCTTTGTTTATGGCTTCATTGAGCATTTTCCCTTCAGAATTACTCCAAATGTTCTCCAAGCTTGCCTTTGAAGATTTCATAATTATTAGCCAACAAAACAAAAGCATTCTCAGAGAGCTACTACTGAGCAACTAAAGGCTTACATAATACAATTAAATAGAAATTAAGTGGTGCTAACAGGACAAAATAGATCAGAGGAAATTAATCAAAACCTATTTTTGCAGAGTATTGCTGGCAGCAATTCATTTTAATGAGAATTCCGACAAGCCTCAGTTGGAAACAAAAGATGGTGAAAAAAGATGGCGAGTTTCTTATTTGAAATACAAGAACTCTGGTGTTGTGAAGCCAATCAAATCTAAGAGTACATATAGTAAGTTTAACTTCAAATCAAATCTGGTGATGAATGCTTTGGAGATTCTCTTTCAGGCAGCGACTGCTGGAAATAATCATGTCAACATGGAAGATATTGATTTGGTTTACCTCAAGTGGGAGAGCTGACCTTCTTTTTATTTAAATACCATAGTCTGATGAAGGTGTAGAAGAAAATATAATATTGAAATCAAATTCTTTCTTAGTGTTGAATGACTTTCATTGCAAGTATAAGCCTTTGCCATGGACTTGACATAGAACACAAAATAGGGATATTTTTTGGAGAATGCGCACATATATTGCTTCTATTTGAGATACTTGTTTGTTTTAAGGGTATGTTACAAAGTTGGTGAAAGGAGCAATAGCAAGGTGGCATAAGTATCCTTCATATGAAAAGGCAAAAGCTGGGTTATCTGAAATGGAAGTCCCAAGCCCACTGTCATCTGCACATGGGAAGGAAGCAAAATCTGATCTTGTCAAAAAAAAAGAGGCCGATTTTCATCAGACATAGGCACACCAGCTCCAAGTGAAGGCAGTACAATGGAAGGGGCATTGCAAGTGCAACCAGAGAAAAAATCTCGTGGAAAAAAAAGAACAGCTTCAGCTATGGCAGGGGATAATTTGTTACAAAAGAGGAGAAAAATTGCATCAAAACGTACTATCAGAAAATGACGCTTAATGTAATGTAGATAGAAACTTTTTTTGAGTTTTTTTTCTGAGCCACATAGCATGTTACAGTTTACAATTAAGATGATTTGCAAATTTTAGTCCTTACCTATTTAAGATCAATGATCTACACCTGCCAGTTTAAAGCCAGTAAATGCTTCTGAAGGAAACTGACCACGGATCTTGTTTACAACACATGAGGGAAGCACTTTTCTCACATGGTGACCTAGCCTGTGCCATATCCAACGGACAAACTGTCTGTATGCCAAATGTCGAAATAGTCTGAAATTATGAAAGAAATATGCTCAATTACTGACAACAGTGTTTTGATACACTGGATTCCTTTCATGCACTTGTGGTGGACACCTTGTGGTTGACACCTTGTTTTGTAGTTTCCAATTAATCTGTATACCATAGAAAGTATTATAAAAGATTGTTCTTCTCATCCATTTATGCAGTATAACTCGTTAGATTACAGTATGTACTTGTTTTTCCAAGGTTTTCCAAGGTTTGGATTTGAGACTGAGACTTGGGTTAAGATTTTTACTTGCCTTGCCTCCTCATAGAAAATTGAAATCAGGTTAATTGCTCAGTGAAAATTGTTGACAGTTTTAACATATTTTGGTAATGAGGTCAATTTTAAAATGACATTATGGAAGGGAAATTTCCTGGCAAAGCTGTGCAGTGGTCATGAAGAATACAATGAAAAAGTAATAATTTTAAACAAAATTTTCTTACTCAAAAGTTGGTCTATCATCTATGTAGCCTCCTTCTTCCTCGTCGATATATTGATAAATGACCGTTTCTATCACATAACGGTTCAGGCACACTGCAACAAATCCTTCGTGTAGAGTGATGCAGTTTAAATGCCCCGCTCGTTCTCGAATGGTAGCTGTTTCCTGGCAGCAAACACTTTCTCGTCCCTTCGTCATCGAAACACAGTGACCACAAGTACACCTAGAAAAATGCAGAAATAATGTCCTAGAACTCGCTTCTGCGATAGAATTAGTTAAATAAGCGTATGATGAAACGATAGTTCGTAAAATAGTTTCATACCAGTCAGTATTTCCAATTCTTTCGACGTTGATATCATCATCTTCTTCTTCACTCGACGAGTTAGGCCCATCAGCCGCGACAGCTCCTTCAGGAGCGGGAGGCTCAAACATAAACGGCTGGATGACATTAGCTGGTTGAATGTCAGGATATTCAAATTCTGTTTCAGAATCAGAATCCATACTTTTAACGGTTATTTAGAGCGCCACGGAAAAAGGAACTTCACGTTTTTCTTGCCAACAAACGCTGCTCACTGTGTGGTTTTGTCGTGTGAATTATGAACATGGTATTTGTGACGTAGTGTCCGTCGGTGAATTCTCGGTCAAACTCGGAATTGATCGGAACGCGATCGGCGCAATTTTCGTTTGACAACTAAAAACCGTTGTAAAGCCAAAACGAAATGGAATTTTTCCAAAAAAGTAACAGATTCGTAATCCATGCTAAAAACTACATCAGACAGCAGAAAATAGTTTTGGCGTGTCAGTTCTCCTTTTAATGGGTCAAATTAATTAATGGGAATCAAATTAATGGGAAAGAGATGCAGTTTAAATGTCGGCAGAACAACCCAGCATGACGCAGCATGTTGCTCTACCAGAATTCGACCGGTCTAACGTCATCAAGGAATTGCGATAAACACTTTGTTGCCGATGTTTTTGAGCTTGATGCCTCTTCCGGACTCACTTTCTAATGCAACCCAGCCTGATTGTTGGAAAGATTTTCTCATAGGATCATATTTCATTCTATTTTTATATTTCTTTTGTTACAACATCATTCCTGGTCTTGTAACACTAGCTCACTAGCCCTAATACTCAATTCTACCTGATTTCTCAAAAAAGTGCCGCCTTTTGAATAAACAAAGGAACGAAGCGATGAAATATCGGGCCTTTTTGAGTTCATAGGCATATTCGTTGATCTTTATTTGTATACCTTGCATTTTGAAATCGTCCTCCAATGACCAGAGACAGGAGCTCACAAAGTCGAATTTTGGAGTCTACTTGAAACCAGAGGTTTTTTAAAAGGGCTAGCCATGATTTCATATTACAAAAGAATTTCAACTTTGACATTCAGCTTTTCTTTTGAAAAGAATTATACCTTAAATACTGCAGTTGTTCTAAAGATAATTATCATTTGAGGAATCAATCTGTGCATTGCATTCCATCGTAAGGCCCCGTTCACACGGGAACGCAATCGTTCCGTTCCATATCGTTCCGTTCCGAAAAGTGGAACGTTCAGGGGTTGCGTTCACACAGGAACACTTGAAATAACATCGTTCTGCTCCAAAAAGTGGAACGATGAAAAAAGTGATACGAAAAGTGGAACGATACGCAATCGTTCCGTTCCGTTCCCGTGTGAGCAGGCAATGAGGTCAAAACTGGTCCAAAATACGGAACGATAAGATTTGTTTCCCTAAGCGCATGCGTGGATGTAGTTTTTACTGGGAAAAATGGCAAGGACTAATGAAAAATCTCTGAAACGGAACGATTACGTTCCCGTGTGAACAGAAACAAAACCGATACGCAATCGTTCCGTTCCCATGTGAACAGTCTATTTTTGCGTTCCAGAAACTGCAACGAAGATGGAACAGAACGATTGAGTTCCCGTGTGAACGGGGCCTAAGTAGCAAAGAGGAAGAAAAGGAGACCATGCGCGCTCATTGTGGAGATGTGGCGCAACTTCATCATTCTTACAGCTTTTTTATTAATTTTTTTTATCAGGACGATATCCACGAGTCTTTTATTCTTTTCAAATGTGAAAAAAACTGAAAGTCAAGGTTTGAAGCAGGTGCTTTGGAAAATATTTATGATGCGAATGACGGCCTTTTTTAAAAATCTCTGGTTTCGGGTGCACTTTGACTTAGCAAGCTTGTATCTCCGGTGTTTGGTGGACGATTTTGGAATGAAAGTATGAGAATCTAAATTTGTCAAAATATTCGACTTTGTACACAGAAAATAAGTTTGTTGCAACATTTCAACACAATAAAGGTACACATATAATAACAAGTTCGGTACAAGCACAATAAAGATGTTATAAGAATGATGAAGTTGAGCCACACCACCAAAATGAGCGTGCATGGTGTCCTTTTCTTCTTCTTTGGCACTTAGCAAGCATGGATTGATTCCTCATAGGAATGATTATCAGCAAAGCAATTGAAGCATTTATGGTATGATTAAAGCATTTAAGGTATAAGTTAGTTGCAACACGTTCAAAAACTTTGTTTTCTGTTGGCTTATACGAATCTAAGTTGAAGATTGATAAATTTAGCTGTCCAGTCGGAGAGTAATAACATTTTATCGTTTTGTTCCTATTTTCAGTCAAAAAGGGCCACTTGTTGAGACACCCGGTATTTTCGATTAACTAAATACACAATCGACGTTTCAAAAAAACTTGCATTTTGAAATCAATGGCCAAGCATAGCAAATGGCTATGATAAAGATAATGATAAAGATAAAGATAAAGATAAAGATAAAGATAAAGATAAAGATAAAGATAAAGGCTATGATAAAGATAATGATAAAGATAATGATAAAGATTTGCTTGCTGCCTGTAAGGTCAAGGTTATTCGATACATGAGTGTTAAGCTAGGTCTAGTTTTCAACAGTATAACGACCACCAATGTTGAGGATACAAAATAATCGATACCCCTTTTTTCAGTTTCAACTTGAAGTGGTAGTCATATACTTTTTGCGCTTCTTTCATGTTCTTGCCACGAAATAGACATGATATTTTGTCCTCGTGGTATCATGATCTTTTAGTAGTGTTGAGTATTGCGACGGTAGTGTAAGAAGTATCGTGTATTGCAAATTTTCAATTGATGAAATATGTAAAACAATCAACGTTTCACTTGATAGGTTGAAGGCAATGATAGGTTTTAATCAGAAAGTATATATGCAGTAACAGACAACAATGTAACGACCATTGTTTTCTGTGGGGTCAAACTTCTCATTCAGGAAGTAAACTAGTAAGTACCTTAGGTGTCATATTATAAAAGGGTAAATTCCTCTGAAGCCCATTAAAATCTGCTTATCTTTCAGGTTCATAACTGCGTTGGAAGAGGTCGCCTTTTTATACGAATTGCTCTTGTAAAGGGATTTCTTGCTGCCACAATCGAATATCTTCTACTGAATCCAAAGTATCTCCGGGTAAGTGGCTATGACATTGCTTCTCAAGAACCCTTGGATTTGTATTCAATGGATATCTTTATTAGTTAATGCCACGTTTAAGATTATGTTAAGCAAGAACGCAACAACAAAAAAGAATTTACTGGCGTCAAGCTGGCCTATTTCCACATCATCCCAACAGCTTTGCAAGTTAAAAATCACATTCGTTTCGTAGTACCCTGAATCCATCTAATTCAGCACTCACATTGACACGGTCAAACCACAGGAAGCCCAGACAGTTAGGTAACTGAACAATGATAAGTTTACAATCTTAAAATCGCTAATTGTATACTACCTTTGTGTGCTATTTGCTGCACTGCTCCACAGCTGGTTGTATCTCATTGACTGCTGCACTGCACTGCACTGCATAATTGTTCAAATGCGAGAGTTCGATACAAAATAACTTGCTGCTTTTCTAATAGGTGTTTCTACCTATTAGAATACGAACAAGTTATTTTGTATCGAACTCTCGCATTCGAACGATTTTAAATTTTGTATTTTGTATCGAAGTCTCGCTTTCGAACAATTATGCAATGCAATGCAGCAGGCAGCAGTCAGTGAGATACAACACAGCCGTGGAACTGTGCAGCAAATAGCACACAGAGGTAGCATACAATTAACGATTTTAAGATTGTAAACTTATCATTGTTCAGTTACCTAACTACCTGGGCTTCCTGTTGTCAAACCAGCTTTGCCTGAACCATGTTGAATTTCAACCAGTTTCAACCAAATGCACTCGATTTATTTAATTCACCAGCAAAAGACCTTGTTCCATAACCTGATTTAATTGAGGCTCGTTGCATTTGCAAGTATGAATGGGCACAACACTGGCTTCTCCCACGTAAGAACATATGGTGGGCATAGCTCCAGGGCAGGGGAGGAGGGCACAGTCTTCCCATCGGAAGCATGTAGCCCGTCCCTTGGAAGAGATTTTAGGTTATCTACGACAACAAAAAAGGAGGAGCTTCAAAACGATTTTGTAACTACCCTCGTGAAAATCAAAGTGGAAAAGCAATAAGGATGCAGAGGTCACATTGTTACGAATCGATTCTAGTATGTTCCTCTGCACTGCGAAACATCACGTCAATAATAAGTGGCGATACATGAATACATCAAATTTCATTCCTTCCAGTATTGACCTATGTTCAAATTTTCTTCTGCGATTAAGTTATAGCTTCCAAAGTTCAACATGTTACTTCAAAATTACCAAGGAATGATATCGAAAGCTTTTCAAATCCTCGAAGAGAATCGAGAACGATAAAAGGTATGCTTCATCTTCAGCAGAATCCCATTAATCAACATTAAATCAGTTTCTTTCACTGCAAGCAGAAGATCTATACCAAGGAGATCAGAAAAATCCCACTTCTTTTCACTGATTCATCATGATTAATGATCAAAAGTGCTCAAATTTTGAAGTCTGCTCATTCCATTTTGCAGTACTGGTATAACGATGAAGCTCCATTCCTTGATAGAAATCACGCAGGTATTATGGTATTTTTTGTTCTATCCATGTTTGGCAGCTCTTCGTAATCAGCCCTGAAATTGATTAGCTGATAGACAATAATGGGGTCAATTTAGTAGTATATATGCAGACAATAAACAATAATGAAATAAGAAAAATAATTTTTAATGCACTTCACGTT
Source organism: Aurelia sp. 4 Dawson et al 2005 (assembly GCA_964019985.1). Taxonomy (NCBI): domain Eukaryota; kingdom Metazoa; phylum Cnidaria; class Scyphozoa; order Semaeostomeae; family Ulmaridae; genus Aurelia; species Aurelia sp. 4 Dawson et al 2005. Next base: position 7,333,598 of record OZ026502.1, on the reverse strand, counting down.
GCATTTTGACAATTTGCCGACTTTGGTACATATATCTCTTCCTTCATTTCAATAATGTATTGGAGGACAAGAACGACGACAAAAAATCATTTTATTCATTTTCAGCTTTCCATACTTTTCGACAAATCCATGTTATAATTAAGCGAATTCAAGAGACAAATCCATGATGAGACAAATAAGTGGCTAAGCCACAATTTGATTACGAATGTTTCGGACCAATTCCAAGGTCCACCATCAGCGTGCAGATAGGGCGTAAACAGCCATTATATAAGGCAGTAACAAAGGGTGCCAAAAAGGCAAAAAACGTGCAAAAACAGCGAGTATTGAGCCAAAAATAATGTATTGTTGGCTCAATATCAAAGTCAATTAACTGAAAGAAATGAAATTGGAAGAAGTATGTTCCAATGTATAAATTTTTCACAATTTTACTTGGTGTTAAAGGCATTGAGTCCGTATAAATCGTGCTCTCATGACCAATATCAACACTTCTTTTCAATCATGAAACCAAAGCTGTCATTTAATCCCCATTGAAATTAAACAAAAGAAATTCCTTAGGATAATGCAAGGATTAAGAAGTCTTTTGTCTCCACTGGTAATGACTTTAGCACAATTGTGCGACAACGAAGGGCCGTCAGCAGTTTGTCAGCAAAAATTCAGGACAGCGTGAACGCTCAACTGTTTATGTGGACTCAATTCCTTTAAGGCTGATTTCCACACAGTATAATATTCTGAGAGGGCTGGAAATCCTTTTTTTCAAGAGAGAAAGCATTTCTTTGCATCTGAATAGAATGTTGTACAGAACAAGGCTGTTGTTGTGTAAATTCTTTATGGTATTCTTAAGCAAAAACTTGTTTGTAACGAAACTATTCTGTTAATGGACAAGGCCACATTGCATTTCTACACAAACATTTGCCATTTTCTTTTCGTTCAACTCACTGTCTTTAATAGTCAATCGACAATAGGTTAGACAAATGCAGGAACACGCGTATGTGCAAAAGTAGGCAAATTATCGAAATGCAAAGTGAAATCCATTTTTGTTGTAATCATGTGATTATTTATTATCTTAAGCCTGATCCACACTAGGTCGTTAGCGTCATTAGGGTCGTGCAAAACTATCCAAAGAAAAAGACTCAGAGTTTGAGTCCTTTGTCTTTTGGGTCTTTACACATGACCTTAACGACCCAAACCACTTAGTGTGAATCAGGCTTTAGGGATCCTGCGCTTCATTTTGACATTTATCGAAGATCATGAGGTAAAGAATAGTTGACGTTGCACTGAAGATTAATGGAATATTTGTGAGTGTTGTGACAATGAAGGCTGATGTTTCATTTTATTAATAAAACTCTAGGCAGTTTTCCAACAAAATTTATCAAAAAATGGGATGAAGGCCAGTGCTGGTAATTAGAAGCTGGCACATTTCTGAAAATGGGGCGGCAGATCCCCGTCCATCCTCAAACCATATACTCCCCCCTAGATGAGGATCCTTTGTTTTTGTGTTGAAAAACGCAAACAGGATATCATTTTGTTAGAACACTCTGTATATTTTGAGATCTCTGTCTTTAGAATGTGTAGCTGGAATCATAAAGACGTTGAACCACATCAAGTTTTCATTGCGATTGACGGTAGGTTGAGATATACACATCGTATGATTTTCGCAAATAGCTGGCCAATAAAACGGCATAAGGAAGTAAGGAAATAAGCAGTGATATAAAGTCCTCAAAGTTTGGTGCGTTGCTGGTCCTAAATTATGAATGTGAGAGAAGGGCTGTACCTAAAGAAAAGGAAAGAGAATCAATAATCAATACAGCAGAGATGTTGCTCCTCCAAAAATATTGAGAAAAGCTGGGCAATTCTCGTGAAGATAGATTTGTTGCCGAGGCAAAGAAAGAGTTTCTGTATTGCATGATAATGAAACATGTAAGATATTTCATACTCTTTGACGCACTTAAAGCCAACTAAACAGTTATAAAACAGTTGTAAAATATGTTTCGACCTTCCGGTCCTCACCAGTTGACGCCATAGGCAAGTCATGCAACGAATACAGAGGTTCTAACCTAATCAAATTCGGCAGTGAGGGATTTGTTTGCTCATTCCCCTAGAATATGCGGGTTCCTGTAACCCGTGGAACGACATAACGACTAATAACGACATAGGGACTAATAACGAGCTATCAAATTACAGTATCGAGTTGTCTGTCCAAACGGGTGTATCAACCGGACCAAAATGGGAACGGAATGGACTGATCAGTGGATCCAGTCGATAGCGGAGCTCGCAAACTTTCTGTTTCTTTGAAAAGCAAAGTAAGAAACAAGCAAGCTCGTCAATTTTTTTCCTCTGTATGCCTTGTTTCGTGTAAATGTGTAAGCAGAAGATGGAAAGACTGGTTCCCTTTTTCCAAATCATTTTTCCTAAAGCTTTTTCAATTTGTAGTTTTCTTCTCCTTGGCCAATTTAAACAGTTTTGATCTGACCCTTTGGATCGTGTACTCTATGGACTTGCCCTAAGTCTGTTTCGTCAATCAAAAAAATTGGGGAAAGGAAAAATCGGGAAAGGGACCTTTCAGATAGACTTATTACAGATGGCATACTTTTTTCAGATCGACCAATGACAGATGACAAAACAACAGTTATCATGCAGATTGCACTCATCCTCAGTTAACCACACAAAACGTGTCTTGACTTCAACTTCAGAGAAGTGAATCATAACAAAATGTTTATTCATAGAGTATGAATTTACATAATAGTTGCTTTAAAGTCTCAATAGGCACCTTAGAAGCTTTATAAAAATTTCGTTCTTTAATTATTAGACAAAAGATATTAGATATTGACGTATTACGTAAGAAAGTTTGGCTGCGAAGTATTCCGATGATTAAAGAAATTATCCAAAAGCCCCGGACCTCAGCTTCTTTTACCGCCATGCAGCAGGACGCCGTACTAATCTCTGTGGTTTTGTCTGGAGCATGAACATGCAATGTTGTTGCTCATAACTCCATTTTCAGATTACTAATTTCTTCTTACGATATGCCAAACTGTAAGTTGAAATGTCTAGAATGTAGCTAGAGTGAATAGAAATTTTCAGGCTTAAATCCTTTTTCTCTGTGTTCCATCAAAAGTCGGAACTTTTTTTTGGGACACCCGGTATTAGTTATGTTATGTTACCAAAAATTCTATTGGTTATGGTAGAATTATTATCGAGCCATCACACTGTTATGTTATTTTGCCAAGAACTCTCTCTCTCTCTCTTATGGTAAAACTATTATTAGGAAGCCAAGGAATGTTGCCTTTACCCGTACCTGCAAAATTCGTTGTTGTTGTGTCAGGAAAAAATTGTAAGGAGATAGGGAACCATTCTTTCCATCCTCTACTTACACGAAACAAGGGCTACAGAGGAAAAAATTGATGAGCTTGTTTGTTTCTTACTTTCTTTCCAAAGAAGCAGAAAATTTGTGAGCTCCGCTATCCCCTAGATCCACTGATCAGTCCATTCCGTACTTATGGTGGTCCGGTTGATACACCCATTTGGACTGACAACTCGATACTGTAATTTGATAGCTCGTTATTAGTCGTTATGTCGTTATTAGTCATTATGCCGTTCCACGGTTTACAGGAACCCTAGATTATGCCTGCATTTTCATATCTGGTTCCAATTCCCGTGTAAGTTTTTTCTTTATCAGTTAAGTTGTTTATTAACACGCTTCTTTCGTTTCCTTTGTTTCGTGTTCATTTATAACGTGGCTCGATCATTAGTAATTTTGGGGTTTTGAAGATGGAGCAGTGCATGCTTCGAAACATTAGCGCTTGAAAAAATTTGAATAAAGATGGACTTGCCAGATATGAGTTAATTCAACTTTTTCGCAACACTTAACAACTGGACTTGTCAAATATGGTTAATTTATTCATCTCGTCATATGTTATATCCTAATGGAAAGTATTGAACCTTGTGCTTGTCTTCCTACTCGACTGGTTCGAAAGTGAGTATCATTGTCGCATTTCTACTTTGCAATTTATTCTAAAACTGATATTTCCGGCCAACGCATCTATACAGTGATACAGTGGGACAGCAGTTACAGTTTGTTGGACACTGCATGAGAAAGACGGAATAGAAGGTTAACATTTACGGGCAAGATAGAAAGAAAAGAGCAAGAGGAAGGAAAAGGATCACATATCTCCAGCGAATTGCAGAATGCACTGGCTGATCAAAGTTAGAACTCATTAAGAGTACGGATAGCAGAAACGATTGGCATAAACTATGTCACACGATATGGCACTTCGAGTAAGAATGATGAAACCCTGGGAATACGGTAACAGATCTACTGTTACGATAATGCTATGTGTGTAAGCTAAAGAAATCTTTTGGAACAGAGCCACATGTTTATCCTGTTGAGAAAGCGTTTTAGTCATGTTTATATACATATATACGTGGCAACGCCACACAACGTTTTCTCAGATTTACATCTCGTAGAGTAGCAAAATATATACGGTGATGCCACCATGAGAGTATAACACCAGAGCTCCTAGGAGCTCAAACCATGCGGTCCAAAAGAAAGCTGAAAAAAATTTTTGGGGAGACTAAGCAAACAAAGAAAAAATGTGTGGAAAGATAAAAAAGTGAAGAGAAAGTTCTTTTGGACAACAAGGCTCAAGAAACCAGAAAAAAGCCTGTCAGCAGACCCCGCAATGCCATCACCCCTGCCCTCTATTGTTTCAAATATCCTTCCATTTTTTGCGATCCTTTGCCAGGTAACTTGCCTCCTCCCCTGTCAAATTTATTTTTTGTAATTGTTTCCTCATCATTTCAATCCAAGTAAGCTTGGGTCTCCCTCGCGGTCTTTTGGACTGCATCGCTACTCTTAACGCTTTTCGTGCGGGCGTGTTCTCATCTTTCCTTATCAGGTGACCAAACCATTTCATTCGCTTTTTCTCGATTGTTTTGCTCCATGGTTTTTTTGTTGTTGTTTTCATATACGTCTTCATTTTTTACAATCTTTGGCCATCTGATATTTAGAACGTGTGAGCGCAGTATTCGCCTGTGAAAGTTATCGATTTGATTTTCTAGAGTTTTCGTTAATGTCCATAGTTCACTATTGTATAAAAATATAGGCGTGATATTTGCTTCAAATGCTCGTACCTTTGTTTTTGTAGACAAAATTTTGTTTTGAAAAATTTCTTTTCAGTTTCTAAGTGCATTTAGTGATAGACTTTTTCTGTTTGCAATGTCTGCTTCTGTGTTTAGTTTGGATCCTAGAACCTTAGCATTTTTCCATTCATCTTCGTTCCTATATTTGACCGTACACTCTTCAGTTTTCGACATGTTAATCATCAGACCTCTTTTTCTGTAATATTGGTGGAATGTTTTCTTTTATATGCTCAATTACTTTCTTGTCTGTCGTAGCTGTAGTTATATCATCGGCATATTCCATATTGATTTCGACATTATCTATTTCCTTGTTTTGTGGTGGCTTTTCACAATCTTTTCTTTCTTGTACTTCATTGCAGTTTGTCTGTTCTTGTCTAGTTGGCATGTTATGTTCTTCGTCAGGCTTTTCTACGAGTGATTTTGCTAGGTAGTATGTGAATTCTTGTCCGCTACAACAGTCATCTTATGGTGCACCAGTGTCTGTCTTAAAAATTGAACTTTTAGATTTTCCAACTTTATCCAAACAATCATGTTTATCCAAACGGCAAAATACATTGTAAGTGAAATTTCATTTTTGTCCGTGCTGACTGCTCTGTTTCATTATTGAGTACCGGGTGTCCCAAAAAAATATACGGATTTCGTCGACCCTGGCGATAAGAATTTAGGGCCAATCAAAACGAAATGATTTTCAAAACATACCTCGATAGTCAACTTGAACATAGATACCTCGTTCGTTGATATCGGTGCGTTGAGAGTGAAAATATTAATTTTCAAAGGACAAATTTGCCTCCACCTCTAAACCAGGGCTTTGAAGTTTTGGCATAAGCAAATTCTTGAAGCAATTTTCTATTTTCTTAAAGCCTTTTCAAATGCAACTCTCTTCAAGCAATTTCATAGCAGCGACTTCTCTCTATTTCTCTTTTCTTTTCTTGGTTTTGGTTTGATTTTGGTTGCTCATGGTCTTTTAGTACTGTTTCGTTTGTTATGATTTTCTGTTAGTTCTTCTTTTTGGAGATTGTGTGCCTAAGTTTGTAAGTCCCATCTGCAGTGGGAATTAGAGAACCACGTCTCTTTTCCCGCTGTAGATGGGACAAAAAATTTTGTATAGTAGTATTTGGTTTAGCTTTTACTTGATAAAACATGCTCTTTAAGCACAGTGACTAAAGTCAACGAAATTTGAAGACTGCACAGCAGATGTGTTTAACAAAATACAGTTTATGTGAGACCTATCGTCAAGGGAGTTCCGAAATCACCTTCATTTATCTCCATGTCAACAATTTTATCTGATACATAGTACTCATCGGTGAAAGTACTCCTAACGACATCAACAACACACTCTGTATTCATCAACACACTCTTTGAACCATCGAATCATTCCTTCTGAAAAGAACTTGTTCTCAGATCTCTCGAGATCAGGTTGATCATGACGTGTCTTCAAATTCCCGGGTGGGTCATCAACAAGAGAGGAGACATCTTTTGACAGCCAAAAGATCTCCAGACCTTCCTGTCTTGACTCCAAAGAGATCTCATAGCAAATCCTTTTCAAGGCATGATTCGACTGTTCCAAGGGTGTGTTGATGCTCAAGGGAGTACGTTTCACCGATGAGCAGTATTGGTAAAATGAATTGTTGATAGTTAGATATAAATAAAGCAGAGTTCGGAGCTCCCTTGACGATAGGTCTGACATAAACTGTATTTTGTAAAACACATCCTTTGTGCCGTCTTCAAATTTTTTGATTTTATTCACTGTGCTTCAAGAATTTGCTTAGGCCAAAACGTCAAAGATCTGGTTTAGAGTTGGAGGCAAGTTGGTCCTTTTAAGATTTATATGCTCACTCTCAACTCATCGATATAAAAAAACAAGGTATCTATAATCAAGTTAGCTATCGAGGTATATTTTCAAAATCATTTTGGATTGATTCAAGTTACATTTTAGTCTCTAGGGCTGACCAAATCTGTATACTTTTTTTGGGACACCCGGTACGTTAGTAGCAATAGTCTGCCGATGATCATTTTCATCTAACAGTTACATTTGGTCCGTTCCAGGTATGCAGCTTTCTACATGAAGATTGGATTATACCAGTAAGTTCTATTTTCAATATCTCTGACAAATAAAGAGATGCCTTTCTCTCTGTAAGTCATGGCAATGTGACAATCATCAATGGCTGAATCAACAACGTTTGATTTCTGATGAATTACATGGTACAGTTTTAAATATCAATAAATTTTATCAAATGATTTCTCACTATTAAAAGATCCAATAATGCTTTTGAAAATCACACAATTTGCTACAATCATCAGTTTTGAAAATATCTCACTTATTTTTGTATTAAGAGACAAATACCTTCGAGTGATAGAGTAAATTCTTGAAAGCTCTTCGTTTTTGGGAATGGTTTCCTTTGGCAATCTGGTTTGGAAAAATTCTGAAATCACAATTCATCAAAGCACGTGTTTATCCCTCACAGCCTTAAGGCATGGCCAAACTGAGCAACATTGTGGGGCAACATGGACCAAACGCAATTGTTGCTTAAATGTTGCCCAGTTTGGCCACTGCGTCGGCGGACAAAGTCATCGGAAAATTTGTTGCCGAAATTTTTCTGCATGCTCAAACATTTTTTGGCAACATTTGTCGTTCAGTTCGTTGTTTCTCAGTTTGGCCACAATGTTGGGCAAAATTTCAACTCAGCCTTCCAAATGGCAGAAGTCAACATGCGCAGCGTTGAAGTGCGCACATTGCACAGTCCAAACAAAATGGCCGCTGTCCACTTCTGGATGGTGTGGACATGGAAGCTGCTTCTCCAGAAGGAGAAAATCATAGGGAAGAAGACGGAGATGACAGGATCCCTAGGCTCCCGCGTCTCTTTATCCATGCCCTGGTTTTGGTCCCCTTTTCCCAACTTTATCTTCATCTAAAGCTTCCAGTAACAGCAAGCAAGCTGCAGCTTTCTTTCGTTCTGCCAAGTCTTAGCTCACATTGTGTTCAAATAAAATATGGTGCAGATCAAATTTGGCGCGCTCTTTTACAACAGCATCAACAATATCCTGCCTGGCCAGACAATGTTGCCCGGTTTGGCCACGATGTTTCGACGACACGAAAATGAACAGAATTTCAAGCAACATTGTCGGCAACATTGTTGCCCAGTTTGGCCTTAGTTATACATAATACAAACGCACTGACAAAATCAGTTGGAATCACGTAGTAGCCTCTTTGCCAAGTATAAGATTTTTTATAGATGAAATGAAGGTTAGATACCATTGTTCAAAATATAGGTATTCAAGCGTCAAGTTAAATGTCTCTGTCTTGTAGCAATGAAATAACTTTTGCTTTTGAAGTTTATTGCACAAAATGATAGCTGCGCACAGCATAGGTTCCAAATCTTTAAATCTACGAAAATCTGCTGCGCACGAAGGGGAGTTTCTGTGTCAGGTAAAAAATTCTATTTTTGGTGATTTTGGAAAGTTCCACTTCTTTGGATCATCCGGTATATAGATTGGAAAGGTCGAATGTAAATCTTTAGTAATGGTTTAACTTGTATTATTGAAAGTGTTTGAGGTTAATGGCGCAATGGTTCTTTGTCCTAGGAAATAAAGAAACTGGAGCTCATCCCGTGCAATAAGCTTGGAGTGACTGTGTGGTATGTTGATTCTGTCCATAAACTTCGTCAAAATCGAAGGAAAATGATCTGATGGGCCTGAAAGGGAGATTTCTTTCATTTCATTTCATTTCATTCATTTCATTTCTATTTATCTAGGCACGGTAGCCCCGTCAGTCCATGAGAACTGCTTTTCAGGGGGCCGTGGCACAAACCTTACCAGTTTACGATTTGATTCTTCTCTTAAAGGTGGCAAGATATGGTGCCTGTTTAACATCAAGTTCAAGGCTATTCCAAAGCTTAGGTCCACGAAAAGATATAGCCCTCTGCCCATTGTTAGTTTTTCGTAAAGGTATCGAAAGATCAGTTTCGGTGTTTCTGAGTTCCCTGACATTTCGAGTCGACCTTTTTTCAAACAAGCTGGAAAGGTACTCCGGGACGAGACCGTTTAGCGATTTGTACACTGTAGTTGCGGTTTCGCCTCTAATGATGTCGCTTACAGTAGGCCATTTTAAACTTTGTATCAAACCTATAGAAGGGGTATCAAAATTGCTTTTCGTAACGATTCTAGCAGCTCGATTTTGCAACTTTTGTAAGGTTTGCAGCTTGGTCACCCCGCAGCACCCCCATACCGAACAACAGAACCGAAAATGGGGCTCGAAGATACCCGAATACATTTTACTCAATGTGTTTTGAGGTAAAAATTTCCTGGAGTATTTCAGAAACCCAATTGCAAGAGAAACTCATGTACGGACATTGCTAATGTGCTCTTCCCAATTTAAGTTCTTATCGATTATCACACCCAGGTATTTTGCTCGGTCTACATTTTCAGCTTGAGAGCCACCAATAAAAAATTTTGGATGATCAACAATTTTGTCAGTAATTTTCTTAATTTTGGGCTTGGAGCCTACAACCATAGCCTGAGTTTTTAGGACATTCAAAGAGAGTTTATTACCTTGCATCCATAGCTTCAAATCATTCAGTTCACTATTTAGAGTTTGTTCTATGTCAACTAAACTTGAGGAGGAATAAGAAATACTCGTATCGTCTGCGTACATCGTCTTCTCGGATAAGCTGCTTGCTTTTAAGTACTTGACAAGCTACCTTACTTGCAATTCTTTAGCATGTTGTTATCCTTCGATAAATATCACTATATTGGCCACTTTTGAATTTTCATTATGTTGTTACGATAATACAGCTTCAATCAAAAGACTTCAGCGTCGTGTATCTTTTCTTTCTGAATGCACGGGGTGTTTCAAAAAAATGCAACCCAATTCATTCAAGATTGTTCAGGAAATAATGAGATTTTTGAATCAATTTTAAGGCATAGCATCTGAAAGTTCAATCTATCGTCTTTTCAAATGATATCCACAATCCTTAACAAAAATTATGCGACTGCATCCCCTTTCCCCTCAGTCAATGTTGTTTTGCTTAACTCTGGGGTGACTGGATGTCAATTTTCAGGGGAAACATTGCCTACAATTACAACATTGACTGAGGGGGAAGGGGAAATGACAGTGGCAAGAAAAACAATGGTTTTCCTGCAGTAGAGAAATAGGAATACTAAAATGTCGGGATTGTACCTGCTGGTCTCAATATATTTTGTGAAGGATTGCAATCCTTCACAAAAATTATGAGACTGCATCCCCTTTCCCCTCAGTCAGTGTTGTTTCGCTTGACTCTGGGGTGACTGGATGTCAATTTTCAGGGGAAACATTGCCTACAATTACAACATTGACTGAGGGGAAAGGGGAAATGACAGTGGCAAGAAAAACAATGGTTTTCCTGCAGTAGAGAAATGGGAATACTAAAATGTCGGGATTGTACCTGCTGGTCTCAATACATTTTGTGAAGGATTGCAGGCTGGGTGGATTAACTGAATTCTTCTTTGCTTAATTGACGTTATTGTAAGTATGGCCTATTTTAGATGCCGGAAAGTGGTAGGGAATTTATGCAGACGATAATCCATCTTGTAAGAGCACATTTTCATCATTATCTACAATTTATCTCATGTAGATGAAATTGTCTTTGTCCCTCCTCGAGGCATCACCTCAAATGCTTCTAGGCCTGAAATATTTTGAAAAAAAATGTTTCATAATTTTTACCCGGAAAAAGGGGTTGATTTTGCTTTTGCGGCATGCTGCATTTGAAAATGGCCATACTCAAGGAAGTATCGATTTAACGATAAATAATTCCATGTATGTATCTAAACTGCATATCATTAGACAAAAGACAGATTGCGCTTTCGGATGGCATACAATATATCTACTTAACGCTATTACTACCGGGGGCGGGGGGGCACAAAGTGCCCGCGGCGCCGATTATTTGATGCAGTGCTGTCAGTTCGAAAGATACAGAGCTCAAACTTGGTGACTTTTCCTCAAATTTCATATACTAATTAAAAATCTAAAAATTTTTTCAAAATGGTAGACACTGATCACGTGACCAACATCTTTTCAACTCACGTGATCACGTGGTCAGCAGTAATAGAAAAGAAGGGACTCTTATTTTTTTCAGGATGATCACAGATCATTGAAAACACTACCATTCAATAGATCTTGATGAGAGCTTTCAGATGATATATAGTTTTATTCATTTTCGATGAAGTCAGCAATTTTAAACTTAATGACGTCAACAATGTTTATGACGTCATATAAATAATAAAAAATGTATTAGAAACATTTTTATGACCTAAAAGGTTTCTCTTAATTATTATACATCGTCTTGAGGCATTTCAGAGTATTTATATTAACAATTAGGGGTTTAAACTAAACAATGAAAATCTGGTGAATATAAATAATGAATATATAATATATATAATGAACTTAAATAAATATAATACTATGGATTTTTACTTATTAATGCTTTTTGATACAATTTAGTACATTTAAAAAAGGAATAGTCAAATGAAAACTTAGATATTGTCAAATTTGCCAACAGCAAGCAAATACTGGAAATTTCCTCAATTATGACATCATTGTGACGTCATGGATGTAATGAAAAATAAAAAACTAGCCCATTGTGTAGATTTTGTTACTGTACACCATTGTACCAAGTTTCGTTCTCATATCTGCAATATTGGCGACTTTACGGAGGGGGCACTTTGTGCCCCCCCCCGGTACCACAACCGGTACCACAAGGGTCCAAAAAGCCCGGTATTAATAGAGTTAAGGTTTGTCAAATTTTTAAGACTTTAAGTTAATTTAGGGTGGCAATTTTCTGAAACACCCTGTAGAGTAGGTATTCAGTACCAATTTAATTATTCCTGATTGCTCAGAAAATATGTTAGGAAAGTCCTTCCAGTGTGTCTTTACGATGTCATAATACTGTGAGCTAAATTTGAAAAGAATAAGTGACGCTGTAGTAATCATATGGCAGGCTATTCTTTTCTTACCCTTAGCACAATTTTGTCAAGATGTTATTTTTATTGTAGCTGTGTCAATACGAAATGTGTGATTGCTGCTGTTCAGCCTGACAGTGTTGCTAAAGAGGTAGGTAAGAAATATCGATCTACACAACGAGTTCATCATCATCATCACCATCATCATCATCATCATCATCATCATCATCATCATCATCATCATCATCATCATCATCATCATCATCATCATCATCATCATCATCATCATCATCATCATCATCATCATCATCATCATCATCATCATCATCATCATCATCATCATCATCATTAGCACTTGAGGCTACTGCTCGCCAATAGCCTCTGCAACATCCATTCCACTCTGTTCGTTGTTTTTGACATCCAGGTCATACTTGCTACCTTCTCAATGTTATCCTGCCATCTTCTTGCTGTTCTCTGTCTATGGCCCACCTGTCATCTTTCATTCAACCACGGTGCACTGCTCAAGATCATATCATGACATATATTTTCAATAATGTCACCCATCCTCAAATTTTTGCTTCTCGATTCATTTCGCTTTTATCTTACCTTGCTATACCAAGCACAGATCTTTCCATACTTTTTTGTTTACTGCTAGCCTTTCTCCTTATTTTTGTAGTAAGTGACCAAGTTTCCGAACCATAAGCCATTGCTGGGAGGATAACTCGATTTATGATTTTTCTTTTCAAGCATATTGGTGTTTTCATATCATTCAGCTGGTGACTATAGTAACCAAAAGTGGTCCACCCTTGTCCAATTCTTCTACTCACCCCGTCTGTGATATTATTGTCTGTTGTAAGAAACTGTCCTAACTATAGACAGCTCTTTACTGGTGTAACTTCTACATCTACTGCTGAGATCTTAAAATCATTCTTGTTTTTGCATATATGTTGCCCAAAATCCTTGTTTAACTTTATTCAGTTTAATTCCATCTTCTTTCCTTCATCATTCAGTTGAGGGATTATTGGTTGTACAGGGTGTCTCAAAAATTGTTCAACGTTTGATTAAGTATTGAAATATAACGACAACATGAACAGAATCAAGTGAAGGTAGCCCTGTCACCAAGATTATGAAATAGTTTTAGAGACCAGAATCAGCAAATTGGTTGAAAATTCACTGAGTTGCGAACTTTCAAAGATCAAGAATATGCGATAAGTAAAACCAGAGACCCCCAGATTACTTTTAATGTAAAAGACTCGAAGACCGAGGTAAAAGAAGCTTGTCTAATGCCATACTTCTCGTTGATATCAGAGCAAACCAAACAGGACTTCCAAAGTAATTTAATCCTTGCGATCATTGTCAGAATTTGCTTAATGTTGCATATGTCTAGAAACAGTGGCTCAAAACATAATCAACAAGAGACTGAGTCTGTTTCCTTTATGCATTCATATACTTGAAAGTTAGGTTATGGAGAACCTTTCAAATCCCATTTTGGTTCATTTTGAAACACTAGAGAAATAGAAGAAAAGATGATCTATGAGATTTTTACCAAAATTCCATTTCAAGGCCTAAGCTTGAACTTCAAAGGCATGTAACTCCATGAAACTACTTTAGTGGATTTGCAAGATTCTTGTGTCGAAGATTAAATTAAAGTCTCAGGGAAGGGATCGCTGGACTAAGTGTCCATACAGATTATCGTTATTTCTTAGTATTTAATCAAATGTTGAAACATTTTTTGAGACACCCAGTAGTACGTTGATTCATTGAAAAACGAACTCTACGCCATATGCAAACTTTGGATTATTGAGACTTTCTCCTTGAATTCTAGTGCCTTTTCCTTCAAAATCAATTCAATTTTCTCACTTGACCAGTTATCGCAGTGCTATTGTGAAGAGATTCAAGGATTGCATATTACCCTCTCTAACTCCTTTGCTTATATTGATTTTCCTGCTCAGCGCGCCTGCTTGAAGTTGTGTTGTACTGTTGGTATATGCATCTTTTATCAAATCCAATAGCTTATTAAATATTTTGACTTCCAAAAAAGTTGCCACTCTTTGTGATTTTCGATCATATTACGAATATACTCCTTTTATCTTTCAAGCAAAGTGTCATGTTATATCTTTTATAGTTTTAGAAAAAGAGGAGCCTCCCAGTCAGAACTGCATAAATTTTATCTGGTACAAATAGGGCTAGAAATATCGAGTGCGTTAATCATATTCTCAGTGCCTATGTCAAAACTTTAATTTAAGTTTTGAGTATCACTTACGTATTGCGTAAGCCCCAGCCCTTCAATCGTGTTAAATTTTCTTTTTGCCCACCCACAGGAAGCCCAATGGCGTATATCGAGGGGCCTAGCTTTAACTGAGGCAATTTATGCTGTGTTATTTTCCTAACTGCATAATAAGTAACACTACTTGTTCTTTGAATTGAAGTAAAATAAAATTCATACCGTTGAAGTGTTGACTGTTTAGCTCTGTGTCTTTCTTCTTGCTTCTGCACCATAGCAACATCCTGCCGGCATGGCAACATCGGTCATGTTGCTGTGGTCGTACTGCAACTGCAATGATGCAACATTATTGCCTGTGTTTGTTGCGTTGTATCGTAAATATATTAAGAAACAAGGAATGAAGCTTGCTTACCTGCAAAAATCTAACAACAGTATTGTCCTCGCTCTATCTCGGCGAATTTTGCATCCAACGCCCAGTCCTTTGCATCAAAATTTTTCGTTAGATTTCAAACCACCGTTGAGATATGTTTTATTTCGCATTTGTTTCATATCATTTCATGGAGGAAAGTGAAAGAAAAGGCATTGAGTACAACGTTTAAAAGCTGGGGAACATTTTGATGCAAAGAACTGGGCACTGGATGCGAAATTCGCCGAGATAGAGCGTGGACAAAACTGTTGTTAGATTTTTGCAGGTAAGCAAGCTTCATTCCTTGTTTGCAACAAACACAGGCAATAATGTTGCGTCAATGCAATTGCAGTACAACCACAGCAACAGGACCGATGTTGTCATGCCGGCAGGATGTTGCGATGATGCAGAAGCAAGAAGAAAGGCACCGAGATAAACAGTCAACCCTTCAACGGTATGAATTTCATTTTACTTCAATTCAAAGAACAAGTAGTGTTACTTATTTTGCAGTTAGGAAAAAAACACAGCATAAATTGCCTCAGTTAAAGCTAGGCCCCACGATATGCGCGATTGGTCTTCCTGTGGCCCACCTGGTAATGTTTCTCCAAAGGGTCATGACCAAAGTTTCAGATGCAATGTACAGTTACACAGCTTTCAACTT
This sequence comes from Aurelia sp. 4 Dawson et al 2005, assembly GCA_964019985.1. NCBI lineage: Eukaryota > Metazoa > Cnidaria > Scyphozoa > Semaeostomeae > Ulmaridae > Aurelia > Aurelia sp. 4 Dawson et al 2005. The sequence continues at coordinate 7,318,238 of OZ026502.1, read as the reverse complement.
ATTGACTTATTTGAAATATTCCATATCATTTCAGCACGGTCTAGTTCCTGGCGATTGCATCGATGAGTTTTGTGGTATGTTTATAAACGAGAAGCTTGCGTGTCAGATGTCAGCTATTTTGAAAGCAAATAAAGGACAACCAATTAATGCTACTGTTATCAAGGTAAGGATTTCTTTATCTTACTGTTTACTTCAGAAAGAAATTGCACATTGACTACTGACTAGGATCCATTGTAAAAGCAACATAGTTGGTGAATATAAATCAACAAGTAGCGCTTGAATCATTTTGGCTACCGAGCGTCTCACAAATAGTATTCCTGTTTGAAAAATCAAAATAGTTTGATAAGATTGTCGATTTTCAAATTTTTTTCTTTGCCAGATAAAAATCAAATTAGTTTCCCATGCAAAGATAGTGTTATGGCTAGCTTTAAAATTGGCAAACATAGTTGTTCAATGGGCTGTTTGCCTTGCAAAAGCACTGATTGTTACAAAAAAAATTCGTTTTGCATATCAAGCTTCTAGTTTTGATCAGAAACCAAAACTATTACAGTAGAAAATCTCACTATTATGGCTCTTAGGCAACTTTTACAATGTAGGCTGAAGAATATTGCCCGGAATAAGATATTTCGGTGCTTTAAGTTTTAATGCAAAAATATATATATTTGTACTTCTTCAGATATATTTGTATCCTGGACAAAGAGATCGGAAAGAAATTTTATGCCCTATTTGATCATCGAATTTTGATGATTTTTCAACAACAGGACTTTTTATTGAGACACCCAGTACAATAAATAGCTGCTGTTAAAGCTGCGCGAGGGCGCCTCAGTAGTTGCATCCTTTCGTGAAAAGTCTGATTTGATTGCTTGATTCCATGCCTCTTCAAACCTACCAAATAAAGTGACATGAGTCCCAAGCTGTCATTAATTCCGAAATATAGGGATCGCAGGGTGTTGTCATATCGAAAGGGAGAACCATGGTACAATGGTCCAAGATGCTAAGCATTTTAGTGATCTTCACAACATGGCCAAGCAAGAAAATGTTATTTTGAATGTAACAATTTCTTAAAAAGTATATGCCTTGTTTCTGACAATAAGCAAATTTTTTTCTGGCCTTAGGATAGATTTAGCTTGTTAATTAGTGTTTGTGATGTGACAAAAGCAGACGAATATCACTTGTAGGAAATTTACGATTCGTGTACAATATTTTTACGTTTGGATAGGGTTTACAATTTCCTTCGGATGCTGGGTAGAAATGGAACGAAACAAAGCAAATGGGCAGAAGCATTGTGATTAAAGCCATTTAATGCATTATTCGGCACCAAAAGGAAAAGGCATCTTTAATTCATTGTTACGCTGTGTAGACCCATTTCACATATCATTTGAAAAGAGGATTACAATGATCGAATGGGCGACCGTAGCAAGGTTTTGTTCATTGTTTCGTATACCCCTCTTTCTTTGGGATAATGGCTCTGCATGTACAATCAGCTGCAAATCATTAAGCAATCCTAAAACATAAGGCTTACTTGGCACTGTGCCCCTCTCCCCCCTTTGCAATACTGAAATCAGTCGGAAAGTTGTAAATCTTTAGTTGCTAGCATAAAAGTAACAGCTGCTTCTAATCAACATTGTAACAAGGGAAGGGGCAAAGCATCATATTTTTGCCAATGGATCGACAGTTTTGCAACTGATTCTAGGCTATTTTGCTAAGGCATTGGTTTAAGTTTGAGCACCATTTTAAAATTTTGAATTTGAAATGCCTAGCGCTTTTTCATTCGCTATCAACTAGGATTTTCTATTTAGCTATTATATATTAATGGTGTCTCTAGATCTTAAGCAAATTTGCAAGAATATATTTGAAATTCAGTTGATTGAATTAATCAATAGTCATTGCAATACAATTAATCCATATATCACTGATCCGACTTGCAATAAGAGTACTTTGGATCTTTGTGAAAGAACAACATTAACAGCTACAAACACAAAAGCAAAAACAACAAAATAAACAACAAAACGTTAACAACTACAGTACAGCAGCTATAGACGATTACGGACAAGACGGCATCAAATGACATTGACGTAGATGCATTGCGTGTGATGATCGACTTTCTACAGAATCTCTGTTGGTTTTTATTACAGAGCACAATTCGTCTTGGTCAATTGCCATCTGACGCCATCTTTTCAGTAACCGTCTATAGCAACAACAACAGCAATAAAAAATTCGAAACCAAAGATCAGTGTATCGACCATCCAAAACCAGAGTTGACGAAACACTTTTGTATCTTGACAAATCTTCTACATGAACAACTAGATACAATTGTAAAAAAATGAAGAATTAAAAAAGCATTAAATGCGTAAAGTAATAGCAGTTAATTACCTGAGATCTGTTGCTATGATACATTTGATAAACCTTTGTAGAACCCCCTGGAAAAACACCTGTTAGCGAAATGTTTGAAAATCGTTGAATATATGTTATCACACTTTGTGTTTCGGGAGAAAAATCCATAAGGTTATGGCGGAGATTTGAAGAAACAGTTCACTATATTTTGTATTTTGTTCCAGCTATGTTTTATTTGTCGTAAGTATATTTATTTCATAGAATCTGATAACAGTTCAACTTTGGGAAACATGGCATTAGCTGGAAATGAACATCCGATGATGCTTTGAGATCACTGTAAAGAAGCAATCTCATTTAGAATCACTATCTTAGTTTTAGACTCCTTACACGGCCAATACATGTTACCTGTTGGTCTATAAGTTTATTCAGAAAGAGAGCAAATCAAAAAGTCACCATGAAACATATATAGCCAAGTTTGGTGCACGATATCTGTGTCTTCTCTCTTATTGAAGGGATACAACTCATGCTAAATTTTAATTGATAACGATAGGATGAAGCGAGCACGAAGACTCGCTTTTTTGTGAAGCTAAAGGTACATACCTCAGTTTGCTGCACAGTTGCCTGATATGTTAAAGTTTCAGCCAGATCTGAAGAATGATTACCCTACGTGTCCTCTAAAATGCTTGTTCTATCAAATTTTATTGTCTAGAACATCTGACATGATTTCTAGAGAGCCATACCAAGATTGCGGTATCATTTGAAAGACTATAACAAGGGACTGTGTTTCTGTACGCTTGGAGAAACTCTCAAAACTTATGAGAGGTTGCCTAAGCACCGTTATTAGTTACAATAGTGGCCACAATCTTTATGGGTTTCCGTAGGTTTAAACGATTGGAAACCTCAACTTTTCGTGAGATTTCATTCGATATTCCAAAAAAGTAACGAAGATTTACCTAATTCTTCCTGCTTCCAAAGAACTTTTTTATATATGAATATGTAAGAATAATAATTCAACTGAACAAGATCAATCTTTACGAAAAATTATGTTACCCCCCTGATGCTTGCGCTTACGAGAACTTGCTTTGTCTATTTGAAAATATATTTCATCAGTTCATTGAAAAATTTGTATTTCTTTACAAAGAAGAACATATGCAGAGACAATTGCACACCTGCTTGTATTTCAGTGCTAGATATATTGATTAAAGAAAACACATGGTCTAAAACTACACAGAGAATAAATACGTAATCAAACATTAAGGAAGCAACAAAGAAAGAATCCTTGCTTAGTGATAACAAATTTGCTAGCCTACGAGTAGCTCCATTATCCAAAGGAAGAAATGGTCTTTCTCTAGACTAAGGAATAGTTTTTTCTACGGTAATTCAACTGAGTAGCCTAGGAAATCCATTATACTTTTTTATGAAAATGTAAAGCAAGTAAAGACAAAGGCGGATTGGCAATGCCATTTGATTGTGAAGAAACTGATGGGAAGGGATTGCTTTCAACCTCCTTGCAGCTTTCAAACAGCTGTTCTATCATTAAGTGATCCTTTTCTGATGCCACCTGAAGTCTATAATCCTTCACAACTTTACAATTATGACCAACATGGACAATCCCAAAACTTTAATACCTCCTTGTTTCTGCTACAGAACAGATGTTCTTTCTTGCCCTGTAAGTTCCCATCCCTATCAGTCAACGTCGTAATTCTAAGCAATGTTTTTGATGCAAATTTAAATGGTGCTACACCAAGTTAACACCAATCAATATTAAGTGAGGAGAAGGTAAAGCAACGTCTTCTAGTTTAAGTGATAATGCATGTTTTCATAAGAAACTTGGGCCAGCCATTGGTGCAAAGAATTTCAAAATTGGTAGATTTTGATTGCTAAAAGTTTCTTAACTTGTTCTTCTTTTAAGAATTGTGATGCTGTTCAGCATTTGTACGTATGCATGTTTAATATAGCATAGAACTAACTGACATATTCAATAAAGAAAAAAAGAAGGAAATGTTGTCACAAGTATATAAATATTTGCAAGCAAAAGCTTAAATCTAACTAAAACATTTCATGGCTTAAGAATGGCAGGGATGCTGGATAGCTTTAAAATTTCACAGCAACCTTGTTTCCATCATGGTCCCTCTTTCCATAATAGTTCCATTTGAAATAGCATTGGGCGAGGAATGGTTTCAAGATGGGCTCGATGCATATAGCTTCAGTGGTTGCTACCAGAGAAGGCAGCTTCAAAGACGTATTTTGCATAAAGTCCTTCACTTGATTTATTCAAAGCTTCTTACCTGTTACCTGTTGGTCGCGACTACCTCTGGTAGATATCATTAGCCGAAGCTTCTTAATCCTTTTCAAACATATCACTAGAATTTCGTAACCCTATCTAGGCGAAGCATAGTCACTTTATCCCCCATCCCAAAAAGAATTTTTTCACACAGCTCCTTGAGTAGTCTGGTTCTAGTGACATTTAGTTTCTATCAAGTAGACATCCTTTCGTGTCAGTTCAAGAATGTTGACGCTGATTCAGGGGATCAACACATAATTTTAAATTGAGTGCTCTGCAAAATAGACATTTCAATTGCAAAAGGTTGTATCTGTCATAACTGATTAAAACAGTGCTCAATGCCATGAAGGCAGAGTTAATTATAACAGGACTGGACTGAAGCCATAAGACAGACCACACACTCATAAGATCATGTCATCATGTCATTGTCAGTCAAGACAACACTTTATTTTCAGAAATTTTAATGTCCGATATGTTAACATGCCCATCAGACCTTGGTATTTCGCCAGATTCATCAGAAAAGAGCCACAATGATGAACATTTAATAGGTATAGGCCCAACTTTCGGTAGTATTTCGCCATCCCTGCCTGAGGGACGGTCATCTGTCCAAGTCCTTTCACCTTCCTCTCCCTCAAATCTTACCTCGAATGTTTCTAATAAGAGCGCGGAACTTTCTTTTTCTGTATCTTCAGTCAGATCCATGCAACAAAATATTTCGAGTGATATTGATGACATTTTTAATCTGAGAACAAAAATCCAAATAAACCTGCAATTGGATTCTTAAATATAAATAGTCTTCGAAACAAAATAACTGATCTCAGAATGGTGATGGAGAGATATCTGCCTGATATTTTGTTAGTAGAAGAGACAAAGCTTAATTCAGATTTCAAAACTGAGACTTTTCTCATGAATAATTACCAAAGACCGTTTCGTCGTGATAGAAATGAATTTGGTGGGGGCCTGATGCAATTTATTAGGAAAGGAGTTGTCTGCAATAGACTTTCTACTTTTGAGTGTCCCACTATCGAAATCATTTGTTCAGAATTAATGGTTTGCAAAAAGAGATGGGCTATTTTCAGCATCTACCGACCCCCAGATGCTGCCAACATGGAAGTCTTCTTCAGAGAACTATCTTCTTCTTTAAATTCAGCATTGGATAAATATGATGATGTTATGATTATGGGCGATATAAACGTTGATACTCATGATATTCACCATCCAGGATATACAAAGTTGACTTTGTTCTGTGACGTTTTTGGACTATCAAATTTGGTAAAGGATAAAACCTGTTTCACGAAGAATCATTGTTCGTCAATTGACGTCATGCTCACGAATAGACCCAGATGTTTTCAAAATACGTCTGTTTTTGAAACTGGTCTGAGTGACTTTCATGGCCTGGTCTTAACTGTAATGAAAATACACATACCCCGCCTAAAACCAAAGATTATTAAGTAGCGTAGCTACAAAAATTTTGACTCGGAAAATTTCTTGCAAGATGTGAAGAATACTGACTTTAAAGCAGATTCGAATGATGCAGATCTGTCTTATAGGAATCTTTCATCTGCTTTCCGAAAACTTATCGACAAACATGCTCCTTTGAAAACGAAGGTTCAAAGAGGGAATACCGCCCTTTCATGAATCAACAATTACAAAAGGCAATTTACACTAGATCAAGGCTCAAAAAAAGACTAAATAAGAACCCTACCCAAGAAAATAGAAGTAAATTCAAAAAGCAGCGTAACAAATGTGTTTCTCTAAGGAAGAAAGCTATGAGAAACCATTTTAAAGAAGCGACAAAAAATGGTACACTTTCTAATAAAGAATTTTGGGATCTCGTAAAACCTTTTCTTTCAATAAAGGGGGACTTATAAGTAGTGATATTTCTCTAGTGAAAAACGACGCGGTCATAACGAATAACCAGGAGCTTACAGAGATCTTCAACGATCACTATATAAACATAGTAGAGAAATCCAGCGGTAAGAAGCCCGTTAACCTTGCTAATGATACTGGAATTTCTGATGACCGCCAAATTGTTTGATTAATTCTAGAAAAATATAAAAATCACCCTAGCATCCTAGCTGTCATTCAAAATCCAGAACAAGTATTGAGCACCTTTTCGTTTCATGAAATAGGCAATCAAGAAGTTAAAGAACTATTAAACTCCCTGGATAGTAAAAAATCTACTGGTGAGGATCAGATACCGCCGAAGCTCGTATCTCTAGCTTCTAATGAACTCTCATCCGCATTAACTATGGCAATAAACTGTAGCATTCGAGATTCTAGATTCCCAGACGATGCGAAAAAGGCAGCGGTCTGTCCTTTAGATAAGGGGGAACCGAATCGCTTAGTGGAAAGGAATTTCCGTCCAGTTAGTGTTCTAAATACCTTTCTAAGATATACGAAAAAGCCCTGAAGCAACAACTGAATCAACATTTAGATAGCACACTTTCTGTTTTCATAGCGGCCTATAGACGAGCATATAGCACTCAGCATGTCTTAATACGGCTGATAGAAGACTGGAGGTCTAACCTTGACAATGACTACCTCGTAGGAGCAGTCCTGATGGATCTCTCCAAAGCGTTTGATTGCATTCCACATTACTTGCTTATTGCTAAATTACATGCATATGGATTCGATGAAGATGCACTTGTCCTTTCCTATTCGTATCTCAAGCGACGAAAACAAAGTGTTCAGATAAATTATACATACAGTTCTTTTCTGGAGGTCACATCTGGTGTGCCCCAAGGATTTGTGCTAGGCCCAATCCTGTTTAATTTTTATATAAACGATTTATTCCTTTTCATAAAACAGGCAACTCTCTATAATTATGCAGATGACAACACTCTCGCCTATTTCTCAAAAAGCATGCCCGATCTTGTCAATATTTTGGAAAAGGAAACCGGAGTTGCTCTAACCTGGCTTGAACAAAATGAAATGATTGCCAACCCTGAAAAATGCCGTGCTTTACTGCTCAGAAAAAATCAAACAAATACCAGTGGAGAACAAATTAACATTAACGGTAAAATAATCAAATCTGAAGAGACTGTGAAACTTTTAGGAGTCACTTTGGATTATAGACTTGATTTTGACCCACATATTTCGAATCTTTGCAAAAAAGCTGCAACACAATTAAATGTCCTCAAAAGATTAAAGACGCTTATAGGGTTTCAGGAGAAAAAGATCCTAGTTCAGAGTTTCGTATATTCAAATTTTGATTATTTTCCCTTGGTTTGGTATTTCTCATTTTCAAAATCTTTGCAGAAGATAGAAAAATTACAAGAACGTGCCCTAAGGTTTCTGTATAATGATCATACAAGCTCTTATGATGATTTGCTCTTGAGATCGAGTAAATGCACGATGCATGTTGCTCGCCAAAGACTGCTTTGCATAGAAATATTCAAAAAACTGAATCATTTGAATCCACCATTTATGCAGAGCATTTTTGAATTACGCTCTTCAAATTATTCTTTAAGAAATACAAATAATTTGGCCCATTTTAGGCCTAATCAAACTACTTTTGGGTCCAAAAGTCTTAAGTGCATTGGGCCACAGATTTGGAATGGCCTACCTAGTGAACTAAAATCAGCAGAAAATCTGAAAAGTTTCAAGATTTTGATAAAAAAAATGGGACGATCCCAACTGTAAATGTAGTGCCTGTACTTGTTTACCAACCATTTTGTAAATTTAGAAAATATCAATTTTGTTTCTTTGCTTTGTATATTCGATTTTGATTAGTTAACGTGTATATATTTATATAATGTATATATTGTTAGCTATTTGTATATAAGATCGAATCAAAATAAAATTACAACAACAACAACAACAACAACCATAACAACACAACGAATATATAAATGCTCAAAAGTTGAGTAGAGCCTTTAGTTGTCTGAAGATCGCTAGAAAGGGTGAAACTCTGAGTGACAACTAAGAACGTAGTCTGTTTTATTGCTTCGGTCCTGTTACTTCTTCAGTTACAACTTTTCAACCACTTGCTCTTTGGTAGTGAAGCAAGTATTGCTGAACTTGTCTTGAAACAGGCTTTTATTGACATTTAATAACATCATCAATAATTGGTTATTGCCATGTGTACTGATGGGGATTGAGGCCATGTTAGGCTTCAGTTTTTCGATGGATGGGCGACATAATATTATTTGGCGGGCCTTTTCTCTACATAAAGCATTTTTGTCACCCCCCCCCCATCCAATTTGCAACCAGTTTTAGAAAAATTGCTATGTCGCTTGCAGAATAAATAGATACTGACATCAGCAAAAATAGTAGCGTTGCAAAGCAACAGTTTCAAAACATGACTTACAAATATGCAATCTTTCTATTTTTCACAATTACATATCAATATGTTTCATCAATTTGGAGATACAACGCGACAGAGTTCATGTGGTTTTACACTTAATATTGATAGCAGTATCTGCCGACATCAGCACTTAGTCACGTGAGTTTGCCTTATCAAGTGTGTTATTTGCGCCAAGTTTCAAGTCTCTAGCACTTCTGATCATGAGGATGGAGAAGGTGGCACTTTGTGACCACCTCGTCTTCCCAAAGTTTCATGAAGTCTAGTCCAGATAGGGTAAAATTTGGAGTATCGTATCAGCATTTATCAACCAGTATCCTTATATGCCTTGCAAGGAAAACAAATTCTTATTGGATTTCTAATTTGCATTCTTGAGTATTTCTTTTGAATCTACCAACTATGAACGGGGCTGCCGAGAGCTCTTAGAGGTCCAGGGGCAAAGCTGCAAAATGAGGCCGCCTGCGAATGTAGCATGCTAAAATCATTTCGAGCCACACCTTTAAATTGGCTTTCAATGCACTTCAGGGCACTTCTTGCTGTCAAAATTTTAAGCATCTTTAATAATGAGGTTCCTTATAGAACCCGAGGTCTTGGGGCAAGCTACCCCTCCTGCCCCCTTCTCGGGGGCCCTGACTATTAATTGTCTTTGGTATGAAAAGTTTCAGAAATATTTGGATATGATAAGATAGTGACGAAAAAGCAGGAAATTTGATTATTCTTTTCTATCTAGCAATCAAAGGTAATTTCAGAACACAGTACCGTGGTTCTTTCTATCGATGTGACCAAATCAACGGACACTCCTTGCACGACGTAGCAACTTTGACAGGGCAGGGATCCGATCCAACGGTATCTAGATGTTGGTAGTAAAGATTTAAAGGTCGTTGCCACGAAGCCATACCCATTACAGGTACAAATTGCGGCACAAACAAGCACAGGACAAGGCGCTCATTTTATGTATCATTTCATGCATACTTGCTGAAGTATTCCTAGTGCAGTTAGCAGTCGCTATTTTATACATCCTTTAGAAAATTTGGAACAATGAGCCTTCACTGCATTATCGAAATACCTTACGATAGACCAAATGGATAACTTTTATTCCTAAGAAATTCCAGTGCTCAATAGTTTGTGAGTATTACCAGCTATTTTTGTCTTTCCTAAGACTCATTCAAAATGGAAGCCAAAATTATAAATTGTTGTAAAGGTCCTACATAGAAGAGAATGGCCCAAACAGTAGGTCAAAAGAAGTAAAGGGAAGGATGCGACCTGTTGCATTTGATGGCAAAATTATTATCTCTTTTAAATATCAAACAAAATTGAAGAGTACTTTTTGAAATTTTGTTGATGAGGCTCAGGGACTGAGAAACCCTCAGCATTGTGAGACAGTATTTTACTACACAGGGAAGATTTGGAGATAACCGTTGGTTTACTCCTTTGCAACAACGTTACAAGCTGACTAATTCAAGCAAGGCAGAACAATCGACTTTAAAAGATGATTTGCATCCTGAAAATGCCAAAGAGAGGTTTGTTTCATACTGATACACGTGTGAATTTTATTATGGAGCATTAAGAAATGTGTGAACAAATCATGGTCCAGGTAGATAGCCATTAATTTAGACGCAGGGAAGTGCCATTGCTCAATTTGCTTCTGTTGCTGCATTTAAATATGGCATTGTCTTTACTTGCAATACAGAATTGCTCTCTGTGACTTTCTTTGGATGTTTTCCAGATTACTCAAAATTTACTTTGATTCGGGAACTTCTTAAAGTTTTTTGGGAATCTAGAACTTCGACAGTCTTCATTATCAACACATCTGGTTCGCTTATCAAATGTGTGGCACTTTAACATCGTCCAGAGACTCTCTTGCCAATATTTATCGGCCTTTAAGGATAAAAATGAAATGACGCAACGGGTGTCCAAAGTATGCACTAGATTTTTTGGGCCTAGGAAAAAAATTAATTTGGATTCCCCTGAAATCACTTAAGAGCGCTTCTCGATAGCTGGCTTGAAACTGAATACCTTATTTGTTGATATTGCTCCGTCCTTTCCGAGATAGGGTTTATGTGTATGACATTCTTCAATTTGATTATGTCATATTAACAATGATTAATGCTTTATTTTCGAAAGGTCTACTATCAGTAGATGGCGCATTACATTTTCCTTATGTTCAAAGCTACAAAAAATATGAAAAATCTGCTCATTCTTTCTGTACTAAACATTGAAGCTTTTCTACTATAAGTTTTAAATTAGTCCTTGTTTTCGTTCCATTCTCCCCCCAACATTGCCCTCCAATAAACCCATTCCGAGTCAGCGATGTTTAATGGTAAAATTGAGTTTTAGCACGTCTAATCTGTGACCACTTGGAACCGTTTTGTTGCCTTGAAACGTGCCACGTCTTCAAGGTCCACATCTTTCAGTTTGCCTCTTCAAAGAGGTAAGTGGGTTTAGGAACGCAATACTAGCATCAGAATTACAGTAGTCTCCCGCATATAAGAAACATTAATTTAAGAAACACCAGACCTTGATTTTTAAAGTAATATCCCCTCTAATAAGAAACTGGTTCAGGTCTGAAAAAGGCTTGTTTCTTATTCAAAAATATGCATACATTAGAAATTTGAAAAACATAACAAATTCAGCTTTGCAGTTGAATCAGACAGTACATATTCAAATGAAAACAAGAATTTTACATGCAAATGAAGCAAAGGACTTTCCTGGAATAATTGTACCTTTTCTTGGTAGTGAACATTTACAAATACAAATCAAAGTAGTGTAGTTTCTATGATAATGGAGCTTTTGTCTCAGTAGTTCATTGATAGTACATGATTTTTCCAATAAGAAACTTAAGAAACTTTACCCTGATTTGAACTTTATATCTCATTTTATAAGAAACAAATCAGCCCTCACATTGAAAACCTTGTTTCTTATATGTGGGAAACTACTGTAGTAGGGTGGAGATAAGCAAGGTAGCTTAATTACCCTCTTGAGACAAAACATAAAATCATCCCCGGGGTAAGTTAGAGCTAAAAGTTTCAACTTTTCCACAACTCTAAACCACAACTTTGACACTTTTCCTGAGAAAGTCCTTGATGTGGAACAAGTTTTCTGGAGATCTTTTTATGGATTACCTGCTGCAAAGTCTTTGTGTCACAGCTTTTAATACTTCTTTGACTAGTTTCACCGAGCTCCAGGAATTCGCCTATACCAAAGCTCTGGATTGGAGTTGGAGACAAATATGAATTTTCAAGATGAATGGCTGAAGTCTCAAAAGGGTCAGGTTCAACGAAGAATGTATCTATGTACAAGCCAACCACCGAGGAACGTTTTTCAAACACTCCACACAAGAAGCATTAATAGTTATGAAATGATCATATAGTGTAGCTTTGAGTTAACATGTAACTATGCTGCCAGAAATGAGGTAGAATGGATTCATGGTGACTGCCAGATTGAAATGTGAAACAAAAGTGAAATTTCACGTCATTAACTATTGGTATCGGCTAAAGGGGTCATAGTAACACCCTCCCAAGAAGCCTTTTTAATCCTACGAAGCTGCTAAAGTAAATAGCGCACTTCCTCCTGTCACTCTGGCGGGAGAAGCTGGTGGCAATAGAAATCTTGAAATAGAATTCAGTGTGTGAATGAAGTTTTGCAAAATGTTTGTAACTAAACGGGATGTCAAATTAAAAAACAATTGCTGCCAAAAAAATTGCTTGGAAAACTTAGGTCGTTTCTGGATAATCCGCATTCCTAACCATAGCGAGTAGGAGCTCTCCTCACCTCCAAAACAATATTGATTTGCAAGGTTATTGTCCCAGCATTCCATAACGGTTGCAATTGTCTTTCCTCGCTATGTTCTAATCACAGATAAACACTGTTCTGAGAAGTAGCAAAAGTGTTTCACGACTGTTGGCTGGCATTAGAGCTTTGGTAAATTGTTAGCGTCAAGGACAGTAAAATGCCATCTAGATTTCACCAAGGCTTGGGCATGTAATCTTTATCAAATAGGGGCTCAATTGAGAGTTGAAGCTTGTTCAGTCTCACGGCATTCTTCAGCATCAAAACTTCCATTGTTATTCTACTTCTAGAATATTCATGTTAAAAATATCTATGTCGTAAAGATCCATCCTGAGAACTAAAAACAAACTCATTGTGATGGCTAATTTTCAATCAATGGAATTTCTCAGTGGATGGAAATTTCATTTTTACAGAAGTTGAAAAGATGTTTAAGGGTAAGGGTCACGTAACTGTAAACAAACCTGTTATCTCTAGAATCTATATTGTTGCCCACACGTGGCCATTGTGTTCTGCACCGATTTTGGTGGATGGGGTAAATCCACACTAAAGTTAATTCTAGAAATCAACCAATATCTCTGCAATCGTACAACATATGAGTATTTCCTTTGTTTCTCTACAAATAGCAATCTTTGAAATAACACTTTCATTTTGAGAAAAGTAGGGGAAAATCACTGTTATATGGCCTACCGAAAATACTGCAAAATCGTCGTTTCAAAAGAAGTTTGTTTACATTATATGACCCTGCCCCTTTAATGACTCGTTGACTTCCAATTCGAAAATTCCACTAAATGAATGCTTAACCAATATCACAATTTACAGATCTCGCTCTACATTTCAAGTAGTCTACATATGTTCAGTGGATGTTGGGCAGGTATGTATACGAGATGTCCATTATTTTCAATAGCTTCATGCTGTAGAAAAATCATTTGCCTAGAATAGTATTGACCTATTCCCATGATTACTCAGCTTCAACTTCTTGGTATAGGAAAGCTTTACAGAAATGCAACTGTTTTCAATTTATTTGCTTGTAATCTCAAAATTAAAAAGATTTATGCCAATACTGCACAATCACTTGTTTTTAAGTGTGAATTGGAAAAGGGCGATTGAAAGAAGATCCAGTGCACTTACATTTTGATGACAAAATAAGCCTGAATCTAGCAGCCTTTTCTTTGTTGGGCTGTCCGATACGCTTCCGTTTGTTTGGTTCGTAATGTGGTCTTGGGGAATCTTGCCCAACTCTTGACAGGCAGTAGTTAGCACAAAACATGTTGGGCGCAGACGAGCTCCAGGCATGTACATTTTGAAAATATTAAAGCTAGCCATCATTAATGCTTGCCTCAGACTTGTCTTTATGTGGTTAAAAAACAGTGACAAATCAATCCAATCAGGCATAATGCAGAAAAGTAACATCTGAAGCTCAATTACCATTCAAAATGATATTTATGATATACAGCTAACTGAATGCAATGTTTCCAATAGCTTTATGTGCGGAAAAGAAATTGTTCTCAAATTTCAATGTTTACAAAAAATTTGCAAATTTACAGCATTTCAAATTACATTTATTTAATGCACTCTGGCATGATTATTGTGTCTGGGTGGAGATTGTGCGCCAAATTAACTTTTTTGCATTTTCCATTTTCCATTTTCTTAACATTACAAAGACGAATGCTGATAAAAGCAGTGATAAGTGCCAATTTAGGGTTCTTCTGAATAATTTTAAGAAAGGCATGAGTTACAGCATAGCAAATCTGACTGCTAAACAAGTTACAAGTCAAGAGCAAGGAAAGGGGTTTTGCTCCCCCTACCAAAATACGATACCACAACCATATAATAGGGTCAAAGCAAATATTGCCAGATTGTAACCTCGACAGCATTCAAATCAGTTAATGGTCATATGCAATAGGGCGATACCATTTGGTTAGAACGACCGGATAGCCTTAATTTCTCGTGTAACCATACTAAATGAGCTAAGTGGTAGCATCAATTTCTGCTTTGTTTGCCTGCAAAAACTTTTTCATAAAGCAGATAGATTATAGCACTTAGTCATGAACTCAATACTGAGAAGCAGATATTTCGAAGAAACGCTTTGTGCACTGTAATTAAACATGGTATTAAACTTCGGAGCAAAGTGAATTCCTTATACCTTTTGTGTAAGTGAGCATAACCTACAATTCAACCAGTGCACGATGAAAATGCGCAGCAGAGTTGACAGTTCTTCGCTTTGTGCCTTTAATTAATGTAACGTAGATTCTAAGGGGCATTGTGCAGTCGAAGTGAACTATAATTGCTGGATAGATTTTAAATCTGCACAACCATTTTTTAAACAGGTGCCAAATTTTATTGGCAATTAATCATATCTTCCATCAGACATTTGCTTTTCAGAGTATAAAATGATTATAAGTCATAATTCTATTATGATTCAGATGAATTTTTGAAGCATGAATTGTTTTCCTTATGATATTTGATGTTGCAGTTGCAAAAATAATCACATAACTGAAGAAGGTGCTATAACTGTTCACCTCCTTCTAATATTTTTGCTTGGAAAGATTCATCATTGTAGCCACTGCTGCGGATCTCTTTACAGTGAGATAAAATTCAGTCACTAGGTGCTGAAGCATTTAAACAAAAGAGAACATAATGGATTAAATGAAGGAGGATTTGTTTTTCAGAATGGCAGCTCGAAAATTGTACAAGATGGTATCAAAAAGGCAATAGAAAAAATTAATGATTCGCAAGCAATCCAAGAGGTTAGTTCCATACTTTAAAAGTCTCAAGGAATCTTTGCCCATCGAGATGTCTAATTCGGAGCTTGTATTCTTTCAAATGGACGTGTCGCTTGGCATATCTGAAATCCAAAGAAGAAAAACTGGTAGACTTGAAGTCTGTCTCTCACTGAGGTCAATATACACTAGGTGTTTTTAGAGAAGTACCTATTTTGACGGAAAAAGGAAGGAAACAATAACTATCAGCGCTTTCCGGGTGCACACCTAAAGTTGTTATTCTTTGACGCAAATGTGCGAAGATTGCAAAGTCATTGATCAAACACCGTAGATACAAGTTTACAAAATCAAAATCTAGAGTAAAATTGAGACCAAAGGTTTTCAAGAAAGGCTACCTGGTAATTGATGTTTTGTATGCAAATGGTATCTCGAGACCACATTGACCAGTTCTGTGGCTTGGAATCTACTAAGTTCTTTGCTTGCTGTCAGAATTAGCGTGTTTTCATACGCAGTGTTAATATCTAATAGAAGATGATTAATTTCGTAAGAACTTGATTTTCTAAAGCTGATTGCATACTTAGACATCTGCTTTCTTCTATCACTTTCAAAACTCTTAAAGTGTCACTAAACGTTCCATGAACTTCTTGCTTTTCGACAGATTGATACCCGTAGAATATGATAAAACAAAAATTTTTGATAAATTCGAATTCCTTCTGCGGAAACGGGGGCATTTTTCATGCAGTTTCTGGTGTCAAGGACGAGTCATAAGGGGAACTGGGAACGAATCTCCTTCAACGTCATATTGAGAAGTCACGTTTCCTTTCAATAAGGGAAGCCGCAGTGAACAACAGAGCACGAACAGCTAAAGAGAGATCCCCATCAAAGCAGTTCGACTTTCTGTACTGTGGAATTGCTGAGTATACCAATAATACTTCAATCATGTTTTTGGATGGTGACAACGACGCGGAAATTGCAGAAGTAGAGCTTCTTGAGGCCGTGGTTGTGCTTCGTGCCTGGCATGAAAAGGCTTAGGCCCAAATTTGCGATGTGATGATGGTGTGGACTGATTAGAGACAAACCATTTGCTGGCTTGCTCTTTTCTTAGCTAGTGAATAATGTCTTCGAGCTTGCAACAGAGAGTCTTCTGAAATTGGTTAACGCAACGACAGCTGCTGAGGTTTGTTGTTCTTTCATAATCGAAGTTTTCAAGATTTAATCTTTGTGCTTGAGCTTGTCGATGAATTTTCAACTTCTTCTATCTATGACGAGAACTCTGACACGTCCTCTCCATCAGCCTACCCTATTTGTGCATAGGAACCTGTAATTCGCCTTGTGAGTATATCTCACAGAAACATGAGATCTGAAACATTAGATTTCCTGCAAACAATCATGAAATCTGGTATTTTGTAGGGTCTACTGAGATCAGAGGCTAGGAGGGTAAAACTTGTGGCATTAATTGCTGGAAAGCAGTGGAGCTGGAACTGATAAATCAACACTCACCATGTCAAGGAAGATTGGGTGGTACTAGCTTGGGGAAAATTCTGAACAAAGATTGTGCAAGATTTTGGACCAACCCAACTTTTCCCCTTTCTTAACTCATTCTACCCCCCCCCCCAGTAGACCTTGGACATCAAGAGCCAAAATTTAACTTTCTGTTGATGTAAATTGTTGGAAACTATACTTTAGCGTGGCCAAGAATGCAAAAAAGTAAGCCTTCATTTGTACTAGGAATTCTGCAAAATATAACCTTGAGAATGGGGCATCCCAAGGTATCTTCAGTATAAAAAATCCTTGCCCCCTCCATGATAAAGGTCTTCAAGATGGATTACATGATTTTAGTTTCATTGTGATGGCTATTCACTTCCTTTCAGCCAGGTTAACTGTGTGACAATTTTTTCTCTTTTTTGCAGGTGAGCTTGAAGAAAATTAAATTCAACATGTCTGATCATGCCAAAACATTTTTCAATTGCTATCCACTTCTTGTTCATTTATTCTGCAGACTGGCTGCTCATTCATAGTCATTCACATGACAAACTAGCCATGAATGTTTTATGGATTATCTACAGTACACATATTTTTTACAAAAAACTTATCAGAAACTCAACTTCTAGATTGCTAAGTAAATTAAGAAATTCCAGTAATGGGAAACTATTTCTCAACAAACCATCTATTTTGATCTGAGGTAGTTTTTACTTTGTGTTATCACTTGTTTCTTTTATCATATTACTTGGAAGGTACTGTAGGGTTCTTGTGGGGTAAAATGGGTTGGTCCTTATTGCAGGAATAGTGTACCCTGAAAACTCATAAATCAACGTTCACCATGTTCACAAAGGTAGTTTGAGCAGTTCTCGCTGGAGAAAACCTTGAACAAAGCTTTGGGCAAAATTTATCAAAATTCACGCCCTCTTTTATCAAAACCTGACCCATTTTACTCTTTTCCAGTATACCCTACTTGAAAAATACCTAAATGGCGGAAAAGGCTTGAAAAACCTGGCTTGTTTTGAAATTTTTACAACGGCACAGAGAGTGAATGTGAAGATTGTCATTGAACCCTTCAAGAAACTCATAAGAAATTCTGAGTACTCAAAAATTTCATAATCTTAACAAACTTCCAGCTTTAGCCCAAATTCTTAGTTTCTCACAAAAAATTGAAGAGATTATTCATATTGACACAACAACCATAAAGTGTACAGTCGACAATTCCCTGAAAGTAATGCACTTGCATTTTTGGAAGCAAAATGATGTTGCTCAAATCCAATAAACGTTTTTTGTCAAAATCTGCATGCATCCAACTACCTAGCATACTGACATTGCTTGCAACTGTGAACTTGTGTATTGTGCAATTTCAGAATATATGAACAGTGAAGACAAAACCAACTAAAGTTATTTTACTTACTTCAAGTCATGTGACCTTACTCTTGGCTATTTTGTATTATGGTACCATTTTTAGTTTATGGCACAGGTTTCCATACCACAAAAAATTCTACAGTAATCAAAGAGCTGTTTTTCAAGTGAATCATCACTTGACTTGAAGTGGGTGTAACAAGCCTTGGCTGGTCTTGCCCATTCTATTTCGGTTGACATTACAGTTGAGGGGCACATGCTTGCGTATTTCAAGTAAAGTCGCTAAAAAATCTCTGAAAATCATTTTGTTTTGAAAGATCTCATACTCTTTTGGAAGAGTGATTTGTACGCCTCTCAGTTATACTGATCCCAAAGTATTTCCTTGAAGTTAGTCTGGAGAATGTTGAAGAATACTCTGAAGAATACTGACAATGTGAATACATTTTCTTAAAAACCAATCATACATAAAAAAGACAAAGCTAAGTTGCTTCAAGGGTGATAAGGTGTCATTTCTCCTGTACAAAGTGTCACAGAGGAAACTTATGCCATGGATAACATTCAACTGCTCCTTGTGCCACAGAGGAAACTTGTGCCATGTCATTCCACTGCTTCCCATTGCCTCTTTCAACAGTATGTGAAGGAAAGGGGGGCTGCTGTAAAAATTTATTGATTATGAACACTTTGCTCCACTAGTGAATGTAGCTGATTTTACACATTTCCGACATCTGAGGCTGGGTGTTGTCCATCTGGCTCATGTGCTTATAACACCAAAGGAATGTTTTATTCAAGTGTGGAGTAGGAGTCAAATCCTAGAAAAAAACAGGAAGTCTAAAAATCTTGAACATCAAATTTGGGAAGCTGGTCTCAAAGATCTTGTAAATGATTCCTTGACTAGCCCTTTACATTTCTTTTTTTGTTGCATCCTGATAATTTCTACTAAAGGGATCTATACAGTATCTGTCACCAGAGATGGAAGTACAAGCACCTATAATTTAGTGGTGGTGAGAACACTTCTGCCTCTGGTCCTACCCTCTTCAACTTTGAAGTAAAAGGCATTGTTGTAATTTTGAAGTGTTTTAATATCTCACAGTGAAAAAGAGGGATTTCAATCATCTCACATAGTACAATTTAATATCTCTGAAATCCTTCAAGTGGCTTGATCAATATTATCTGGTGACATCACAGGTGGTGGGGAAAATTAGCTTAAATTGATAAATACCTCTCTTGTTACCTCATCAGTGCTTGCCTAATTTGTCTGGATTTTAGGCTCTGCCTGGACAATGTTTTTTTTGATTGAATTAGATGAGAGGAAACCGGATGGCCTTATCCAGACAAATATGGCAAACACTGAAGTAACAAGAGAAATATTTATCAGTTTTGAACTAATTTTCCCCCACCATCCGTTGTGCCATCGTCGAAAACTTAACGCATGGTAGGCCTTTTGCAAGAGTCGCTTACTGACCTTTCTTTTTTTTCCTTTGATGCAGCTTCCATTTCTTGTCAAATGGTTTCAGTACCATTAGGATGACAGGAACTCCAAAATCTTGAAGGAGAACAGTATTTGCTCCCACATGAACGAAAACTTTGTCGGAAGAAACGTTGGTCCAACATATCCAATTCATAGGTAGGCCTACCTAGGCTTACAGAACCCGGTTTGACTTTAGGCGAAGCATTTCTGCTGGTTCAATTCTGTCGTTTATCTTCATTTTGGTGCGGCCAAGTCACTCATCAAGATGAGATACAATAGGATGAAGTACTAATCCTTCGAAAATTCTGCTACATTGTATCCGGCAGGTATCTGCTTGGGTTGCAGAGCAGCAAGTCTTGTCACTCCAGTGTGAGCTTCCTGCACGCGTTTCTGTGCTTTCGCTTTGCCTTCCCGATATGACGTGAGAAAGTCCCGTGTCCATGCCTCCTCTTGGATTGTTTTCCGCGTCCTTGACACCCCAAATTGGGCCAAAAACGCAACTTTGAAAAATCATATAAAAATAACCAGATGTCCTAAAGAAAAATTTTTTTCTGTTACTGGCTGAGAAAAATAATCTCTATCGATTTCTGCAAAAATCCCAGAACGTTTAGTGGCACTTTAATGCTTTTCCAGTATCCAAAAGAGAGCGTCCAGCAAGCATTTCGTGTTTCAGTACCTCGTTGGTCTTGTTTTGTGAGGTCAGCCTGCTGCGTGAGCTAGAATTTCACAAATTCAATCACATTATTAGGGATAACATAAATCTAATATGCACAGCAAGGAATAAAGTTGAAGATTTAGAGCACATTTGTTGCTTTATCCTTCTTTTGACATCCAACGAAAAGAACATAGACATTGGAAGCGGGAGGCACTAGGGGCACGTGCCCCCAAGACTTAACAATAAACAAGGAAGTGCCCCTTTTTTCTTAGAAAATGCCATTTTTTCTTAAGGAAAAAGTGCCATCGAAGCGTCGTGCCCCCTAAGTTTAAGATGCTTCTTGCGTCCCTGGAAAGATCTTCTGGCTGTAGTTATTAAAGCTTTACGGTAATCTGTCCAGCTCACCAACTCCTCGAACAATGCTTTAACAGATTTTATCATACGGTGAAAGTCTGTTCCACATTGGATGTTAGGCATTTTATCCATGGTCAAACAGCGACGAGTTTTGCTCATGAAATCATTTTGACTTATAAAGACTGAAAATCAGTGTTTTCAATAGCACGGCCGATGGGAACTCTAGGAAGGAAGCAGTGACAGAGGCAGTTGTTATCATTTTTGTTCTCTTGGCTGGGGATTTGGTAGTTCATCGTCATTGCTCATACTTGACTGGTATCCAATGAGAAACTGGTGCAAGTACAGCTTGATAACTAGACCCAATTTAAAAAATAGCTCAAGTATTCATCCTTAAAATTGGCGGTTTTTAACCTTCTGTTACTGTGCATTTAGTTGTAGTTTAACAGTATCTTCTATATGTCATGGCCAGTGGAGGTCATGATCCTTGCTCCTGTTAGTATTGTCATGGTATCATCCTTGTTGCGTTGCTAAGTAGTTCGCACATTGTGTCTCAAGTAGTAAGTTTCTGTGAAATGTTTATATTGCAAATGTTGAAAAAAATTCCAGTATGCTATTCATCCTTCTACTGCATCTTGCTTTTCATCTCTTTCATCTTTCTTTGTTAAGGTAGTTAGAAAGCGTTTTGATTCAAGATCAATATCCCGTCGAATATTTTGATGACACCGGTTGAATTATCATTGATGTGGCATGAATAATTCACCCTATTTCAAGTCTCTTAAGTCTAGAAAAAATCTTTTCTTTCAAGTCTTAGTCTCTT
This sequence comes from Aurelia sp. 4 Dawson et al 2005, assembly GCA_964019985.1. Taxonomy (NCBI): domain Eukaryota; kingdom Metazoa; phylum Cnidaria; class Scyphozoa; order Semaeostomeae; family Ulmaridae; genus Aurelia; species Aurelia sp. 4 Dawson et al 2005. The sequence goes on along the minus strand of OZ026502.1, from coordinate 7,296,667 downwards.
TTCGCTTCTGATTCTCAGGATATAACAATGAGTCTCTTGGAAAGGGATATTTCACTTGCAAAGAAGCAGAATGGTGAAGTATGTAGAGCAATTAACTGATGTGTAAAGAAAGTACAAAAGAGCATTGCTCATTTGTGCAATGTTATTTTGTAGAAGAGCATGCAACGAAATCAGTTTCGTTTCAGCTAATCGTTGCCGAAAGTCTGCTGCATTGCGTAAAAAGAGTGGACAATATCGGCTAAGCTTTGTTTATGCCCATTTCAAGTCATGTGATCAATCTCTTGGTGAAGCGTTTTTTTTTATTTTCTCCAATACATTTCATGGCATGCAAAGTCGTAACATGAATGCAGAAAGGAGCATAATACTTAAACTTCCCAAGGGTATGGTCACATGACTTGAAATGGGTAAAACAAACCTTAGCTCATTAGGTCTAAGCTACGCCTTTGCAGTGCAATTTTGCTCGAGCATCTAATGCAGCATTTCAGGGCATGTACGAGACAAAGTTGCATCATTAACCCTGAGATTTAAATGTTCATAGTTATCGTATAGCACATCTTTATGTCAGTATGTTTAAGCTTAAACACAAATCGCTATCTTAATGTAAAATTGTACGACAGAATTAGCAACCATTCTTTGCCTGGCCCAAAATCTGGCGGCAGAAATAGCAATTTTAGAAAGTTTAACATTGAAACTTAGCATAGCTCAGAAGCGATGATGATGTATTGTCTTCACGAAGTTTAAAGTGTTGGTGGCATATCTTTGGCGTATTTGACATTCGGTTCCAGGGGATATACCGGGTGTCCCAAAAAATATACAGATTTGATCGACCGTAGCGACTATGACATAGCGTGAATCGATTCGAATTGATTTTCAAAACATACTTCGATAGCTAACTTGAACATGGATACTTCGTTTGTTAATATCAGTGCGTTGAGAATGAAGATATTAGTCTTCAAAGGACAAATTTGCCTCCACCTCCAAACCAGAGCTTTGACGTTTTGGCCTAAGCAAATTCTTGACGCACAATGAATAAAATCAATAAAATTTGAAGACGGCACAACAGACGTGTTTTAAAAAATACAGTTTATGTGAGACTTTTCGTCAAGGGAGCTCCGGTCAGCTTCACTTGTCTCTAAATGTCGACAATTTATTTTACACATACTGTTCATCGATGAAAATACTCCCTTGAGCACCAACACATTCTTTGAACAGTCGAATCATTCTTCTGAAAGAATTTGTTATGAGATCTCTTGGTAGTCAAGACAGAAAGGACTGGAGATCTTTGGGGGTCAAAAGGTTTCTCCTCCCGTGTTGATGATCCACCCAGGAATTTGAAAATACGTCATGATCAACCTGATCTCGAGAGGTCTGATAAAAATTTCTTTTCAAGGAAAGATTCAACGATGTCAATAGTGCGTTGATCCTTAAGGGAGTGCTTTCACCGATGAATAATATGATTACATTAAATTGTCGTTGTTGATATGAATTAAGCTGATTTTGGAGCTCCCATGACGATAGGTCTCATATAGACATATTTTGTTAGACACATCTGTTGTGCCATCTTCAAATTTTGTTGATTTAATTCACTATGCGGTAAGAATTTGCTTAGGTCAAAACTTCAAAGCCCTGGTTTGGAGTTGGAGGCAAATTTGTCCTTTGAAGATGAATATCTTCACTCTCAACGCACCCATATCAACAAAAAATGAGGTATCCATGTTCAAGTTGGCTATCGAGGTATGTTTTGAATATCATTTCGGGTTGATTCGCGCTATATTCTTATCACTAGGGTCGACGAAATCCGTATACTGTTTTTGGGACACCCGGTATATTGCATCGGATGACCAGAACATATGTTATTGGTTAGTGTTGTAAATTCAAGATACAAATTTGATGCACTACTAAGTTAGTCAAAAGGTCCTGCATTGTAAGAGCCACTGCTTCCCGATTATACAAGCATTGCCATTTTTCAATGTCTGACTTAATAGCTAACATGTTCAATAGCTTTAGAATTCTTCCAGGCTGAAATCGGTCACTCCCTTCAGAATTTGCAAGGGATTTTCTATAAAACCTCCTTCTAGAATCCTTTAAAACGTGCTGAAGTTACGAGTAAGCTTGCCTGGTATCTTTACCTCACAACGATTACTTGAGCACGCTTTAGCACGTGCTATCCCCTTTGAGGGAATGAACACTTCCTCTTTCCAGTATGAATGACTTGTTAAGCCGGGATTCCATTCTCCCATGAGGACAAAATCCACGAAAAAATGATTGTCATCATTGCTAGGAAAGAGACTGGCCTTTCTGCAAAAAATCTCCGAGTTTGACGGAAGGAATGGCCGATTAAAGCCGAGTAAATTACTGAATCTAATTGGATATATCGGAAATAAAATAAGACAGCCTTCGATATCATTCTTTCTTGTAACTTTGAATAGAAGCTGTTTCTAGAAAAGCAAGAAGAACTACAGATAACACTAACCTTTGCTAGTGTCTAGCCTCCAAGTGATGGCTATTTCAACAAAATCTTCTGACAAGCGAAGATGAGCCATTCCAGTGCTAAGGGCACGTATTAGCAGCTTTAATTGCAATAAGAGCAATGATTTTAAGACAATGCAACTTCGATTTGCAAGTATGATTTTGATGTTTGTTGAACACTCGTTAATTGTTACTGATAGTTTTCAATGACTCAACTTTTTAGACAATCGCAAAATATTCATACACAGAAACGTCTTCATGTGGACTAGGAGATGATGATCCTCAGTTACTTGGATTTATTACTGGGTATGTATCTCTATCACTATTTAAAGATTTGCTTTTGACTGTGCATTATGCTCCAAACATTCTAAGATTTACTTGACTTCATTACGTTCAGAAATCAAATCAGTGGTGGATGAGGGGGTAGAGATGGGATTGCAGAGCCAAGCGCTGGGTCGCAGAAGTAGGAAAGCTGTAGTCGAATCTGCGACCCCCTTTCATGAAGAAAAGTGTTGGGGCTCTACCCAGGACAGAACTCTGTTCACCTGACTGTTCTGGCTGCGAATTCAGAAGATTACACCACTGCACCACAATACCATCAGAAGGTGAGCGATGGTTGACGTCCAGCAGAGGTACACTTTATAGTAGGTGAAAGAGGGTCAACCATATGCCTGAAAAACCCAAAAAATAGCTAATTTTTCAGATCCCATATGCATACTCATTGCTACGAAGTATATCAGAAGTAGAGGTATCATATTTTTTCTACGGCGTTTTAATATTTTGGAGAAAAACTCACATTGGCTGTCACCATGTCAGATATTTCAAAACAACTTCCAAAAGTTTACTAATTATACACAAAACATAGTGCACTCACAAGCATACCAGATAACGTTTCTTAAAAAAAGTGTCTACCACCTTCCCATCACGTACTGACAGGGGAACTTAAATTGATTAAGATGGGCAATTTGATTTACCAAAAGAGATATATGATGCCACTATGAAATGAAATGCTCCTTTTTGCTATTCTTAGACTGAAGCGCGATGAAAGTGGAATGCCTTCAAAACTGTTATCACAATAACTTCTTTACCTTAAATTGTGATACCAACATGAAACTTGGTTATCGGGTGCAAGTTGATGTGCGGAAATTGATAAGATCTGGATCTGAATTGAAAAGTACCCCCATTGATTCTAGGTTTGAGGCATCTGAAACAGTTATCGCAATAGCTTTGTCGATATTAATTGATAGATTTTATAGAAAAGCAAGCAGTACGTTGACCTGGGATGAGATTAATGAAATAAAGGATATAGATAGCCTTTTTTGAGTCATTTGTAATGGATGGGATGCATCCACGAGGATCCACGAAACAGAATGCTAAAAATAATGGGCACGTAGACCATTAGAGATCTTATCTTTGCTTGCAGTTTTGATGCGGATATCATTTAAAATCTTTACAATGTGTTATTCTTGCTTTAACTGATATCTACAGAATAATTGCATCTTTCATTGGCAATCGCGTCTACTGACTTAATTTAGTATCCTCATGTTAAAAGTCTCGAGGTATTGCTTTCTGATTGTTGACTTCTTCTAACACTAGGGACACAACTTGCTCATTTGCAACTAGATTTGTTTGCCACGTGTTTAGAGCACAAGACGCAGAAACGGTTAGTATTTCCTCTTTAAATATACTCTGCCTAACTGCTCTTGTAAGCAGTGAGTTGCCATTTTGCGAATCCATCCTCCTCTTTAATTAACATTCTTTCTGAATGCTATTCGGCCAATCGACAGGCGGCAACAGGACTTCAAAATCAAGAATCAAGAGGTATGTAGAGCGTTGTCAAATATGCCCAAGACGTCGCAGATTTCTAAATTGACTCCTCAAAGAGCTATTGATGAGAAGCTAAGTTACCAGGTAAAATCTCCAACTAATTGGAGAAAAGATTGGAGAGTTTCAAGTTTTTACATAGATTTTACACATTGATTTTAAGGGACTTCGTAGACGAGGGTAAAAACGTTTCAAGCGTCACCTAAACAAAGTTAACCCTTCCCCACAGTGAAATCTTTTACAAAGACAAACAGCTTTCATGGAGGTCAAACTGATTATTACAGTTTTCAATCTCCTTTCGTTCGATTTCCCTTGCTAATCACCCATAATGGGCAGCCGGCCATAAAAGGCTACACGACTGTATATCACAATGTTTCTGTCGAAGAAGTCTCGGGCAAATTCATTTCAAACTTTTGCTATGGTTTAGGAGAAAGAAATTATCTCAAAAACAAGCAAACTGTCAAGTTTTTCTTCGCTTTATCCTTATTTGGGTTGTTTCTCCGTTACTGGGCCTATTTTTCAATTCAAGTATTTGTCTGATGGATATTTGATGCTTTAGAGCTACCGACTGCCTAAGCCTTAATGCGCATGGCTGCCTGAGCTGTAATCCTGTTTAAGGCATCCGGTGGTCTACACAATAAACCATATGGACCTGCGTCCTACCTTCCGGGTCGTGTGGTAGGTAGGTAGGTAGATAGGTATGTAGGTAGGTAGGTAGGTAGGTAAGAAGGTATGTAGGTAGGCAGGAAGGTAGGTAGGTAGGTAGGTAGGTAGGCAGGTAGGTAGGTAGGTAGATAGGTAATCATATTTAACGTGGCTAGCCTGCGAAAGTCTGAGAGACTTATTTCCAGCAGGGGCCATGGATGTTTTACCATCAAACCACCGCAGCTACCAGATTTCCCTCACATGGCTCTGGTCGACCCGGGCTAGAGTTATGGACTGCGACCAAACTGTCCAGCGCGGGATTCGAGCCTCGGCCGTTCTGACCTTTGGCTTACGAGTCAGTCACAATAATCACTCGGCCACGCGCTCGCTGAAAATCCAGATTTTGCTCGTCTATCGGAAGGGCAAGATAGAAAGCGAACTCTTCTTGCCATTTTTCAGTTGGATGTGTTTGCTGCTAAAAAGTATTTTTCTTTGAGGGTTTGGTAACTATGTATAGTTAAACTCTTTGGATTGCATTTCGATCCAGTTCTTTGCTTAAAATGATTTGTTACGTAGCATGAGCATAATTTAAGTGCATCCACTCTGTCTGTCTGACGGAGGCTATCGGAGGGAGAACGTTTTCCTATCCTTTTGGCAGCGTCTACTTCATACCAGCGACTCATATGCCTATATAGCTCTACTTCAAGTATAATTCAGCATAACTGCATGTTAGAATTGGTTCTCAGCTCCATACCAGCTGAAAATTTCGTTGCCATTCAGCACTGTAAAAAAAGATTCAAAAATAGCACGTTTTTGACCAAAAATGAGTTTTTGCGCAGCAGAAATTGCATCTTATGATTTTCCCATGAAGATAGTGATGAAATGAGTTACTTTCTGCCACCTGCAAGTACTGAAACCGTCAAATTACTTTGCAACTTACAGAAAATCTGTTATTAGTGAAAATACGATTTTCTTGGAGTATGACGAATTTCTAAATAGGCCCGACTTTGCCAAGTTATCCTGCAATCGTATCTTATACCACGTGAGAAGACAAGTTTACAAGTTTGGCGGTCTGTTGAATGAAAAGTTTGTGGCCGATATTCAAACTAAAATGTTAACCCATTGGTCAAAGGCTAACTTAAATGAGAGGATATTTTTGGTAAAATCGCTCAACCTGGAGACAAAAAAACCTGAAGTTGAAAATTGGAAAAAACTTGAAACGCCTGTAAGGGGTTTTTATGGGCGTCAAGAATTAAACGTTCCATTCTGATCCATGCTTTATTTTGCATCGAGATTCAAACTCAATACAATTGTTAGTTTCAAATTAGAATTTTAATTTCAATAGTAAATAAATCATGGACCAGCATGGAATTTGAAATTCTCATTCCCATATGTGCCACCTGCAAACATTTTTCTAATTTTTAGGTCCTAAAGATGGGCGATTTTACCAAACAAAGTCTTGCCAACTAAGTTAACCCTTACTGACAGATTAAAGGGTTTGTGCAAGGCTAAAAGCTTGCATTTGCACGGAGCAGAAATTCTAAAAATATCTCATTCAAATCGAAATTGCACACAGAGCCAACAAAGGATAGTGTCACAATAAGATTTTTATCTCGCCACGAGACAATGCTGTGTCGGAGTAATTTCTTTGTCCTATTTATAGAGGAGCCTATTTACCATTGCACATTAGCTTTAACTTTTCAACTTTGAATATCAGCCGCATAGTTTTTATTTCACAGCCCGCCAAACGGATAAACTTTTTGTGATTTATCCGGTATTCCTTTTTGTACCTTTGTCAACCAAGCAAAATTTTTAAAGACGCTTCTAAGAGGATGATAGAAAACTGAAACAAAGATCTTGAGTTATTGCATTAACCCTATCAAGCCTGGGGGGCTGAATCAGCCCCCCTAGCGGTTTTTTGTCTGTAGATTTTTTCCAAGTGCACTTACAAGGCCGAAACTTTCTGACTTTTAGTTTTTATCTTTGTCACGATCAAAAATTAATTTTTTGAAAATTAATTTCATTCCAGGGGGTAAACACGATCAGTTTTCGAGAGATGTATGTGTAAAATTTTGAATAATTCCAAATAAAATCTACAGCTAATGTGATAAGATGATGAAAAGAAGGGAATGCATTCTAATTTTGATGCTCTATCCAAAAAATTAACTATTTTCTAATTTGAGCGTCTGGTTTTGCGGATTTTGGCAGTACGCATGCGCACATTCTTTGCATTCCTGTGTGATGACGTCATCACATTTTATTAATTTTTCTTCACGGAGTGAATACTATTTAGACATAGAATACAATGGAATCAACTTGATGTCCTTAATGCTTTTTGTTTTCTCACAATCAACGATTGAAAATTTTTAATACTGAACCCTATTGACTTTGAAAATCGAACAATGTAACGTCATGGGTAGATCACGTGACATATATAGAAATAGATTTCATTTTTGGGTTCACCACATGATGTTCTATACGCATGCAAAGTTTCAAGGCTCTAGGTTGTCCAGAACAGAAATAAATTAGGGGGTAGGTAGGTAGGTATTTATATTTAACGTTGCTAGCCCGCGAAAGTCTGAGAGACTTATTTCCAGCAGGGGCCACGGATGTTTTACCATCAGTCCGCTGCAGCTATCCGCCACAGCTACCAGATTTCCCTCACATGGCTCTGGTCGACCTGGGCTAGTGTTAAGGACAGCGACCAAACTGTCCAGCGTGGGATTTGAACATACGGCCGTTCTGACCTTTGGCTTACGAGTCAGACGCCTTAACCACTCGGCCACGCTCACTAGGGGGGGGGCTAAATCGGCCCCCTAGGCTTCCTAGAGCATCAAATACCCTAGGCCTGATAGGGTTAAACTAGGCAAAATTAAGTGATTCTACATCCCATGAAAAATTTATCTTTCAGGCACAAGATATCATTGCTGGTATAGGTATGCAAATTTTATATATTTCTTCCTTCGTTAAAAAAACATGTAAGTAGTGTAAGGATGCTATATTTTCTCTAACAGCCATCCTTCCATGATCAAATAATGATTTGCACTCTAATTGCCATTCACTAGGGTAGTAGGATCCTAAGAATGTATTTTATTGTTAAATGAGAAGAAACAGATCGGCTATTGATAGATACACTAACATTTTGTTTCTACACTGAACGAAGCAATGACATCACCACAGAGAGAACACATTTATCCAACTTAGTTTTCTCAGATTGGTACTTATTTATAACATAGACTCATAAAGTGATTTATTTAAGCTTTGGTAAAAATATCAGAAGTCAGCTCTTACAAATCGGTCCTACTTTTTAGGGCTTCAGCGTCCCTTGATCCAACCTGTGGGAGCCAGCAATATTGATGGCTAAATGATTACCTTGTTGCCTGGTTGGGTTCATCATGGGAATATTCCGTAAATCATCAAGCTCCATTTTTCCAAGGAAATGGTTCAAAATAGAATGTTTATTTCCCTTTCAGGCAAAGGATTCAACAGGACCCTGTACTGCGTGTAAAAGCTACTAACTTATGCAAGACTTGATGGATTATTTATTTGAATTTCTTCATTGGATCAAAATTCAGAGTGAGCATCAAAGTATTACATAATAAAGTATTCGTGAATATGTAGAAAATCCCTTGGGCTTGAGGCTGAACTGTTGTTTAAAAATGGACTGCAAGTCTATGTAGAGATTACAATAAAATGCACGACTCTAAATTTCATTCACCAAACTAGTAGGTTGTGACTAAAAAAGTGTGAACTGTTGCCTTACACATCATAATCACCAAGTCCCTTTAGCTCAATTTCTATTTTGTAAGTTTCTTTCTCCTTTAATGTTAGGCTCATTGGGCACACATCCATCCAAATCCGTAATTGAATCTCAAGTCCTACCTCTTTGAGAAAAAGACCGACATGCAACGTGAAACGAACGTTAGTAATTATCAGTAAATATTGTTCATGTGTATTTTTCGTAGCTGAATATTTGATTTTAAATTGTTTACGTGTTCTGTATGTTAATGACTGCGGAGTAGGCATGGTCTCCTGCGCTGCGTGGTATCGCCCTTATGTAGTAAAGTAGCTCTTACGTAATGTCTTCAATAGTTCGTTTTGTAAAATTTCATATTGAATATAAAATAAAATAAGAGATGGGCAGGGGCGGCGTGGCCAGATGGGTAAAGATGAAATGCATAGAATGTTGAAGTCCATAGGGTGGGGGTAACTCGACTCTTAGGGTGACAGGACGTGCTGCCCAATATTCTGAAATACCCACATTTAAGGAATTTTCGATCAATGCTCATGCTAATTTCTAGCCAATTTCAAATTCCCAGAATCAAGTTCCAACTTGCCGCTAAGGTACATTTATGGAAGATGAAGATACTACAAGCAAACTTTCCGAGCTAAGGGCTAGAAAATCTTACAATATGAAGAAAAGTCTCGAAAATATTTTGTTACAACTCAAAAAGCTACCTTTTTCTAGTGGAACAGCTGCATCCTGAGACCCATATTCGAGGATTGTTGAGCATCGAAGCTCATCCTTAAGGGCAGCATATACCCGTTACTCTACGTATGGGAGTTACCCCTTCCCCCTCCTCGGTGTTAGAGACTGTGTTTTCCAAAATGTTTTGCAATTTCTAAATGATATTTGTTCTGTACGAAAATGATTTTGTCAAAAAGTAGATATAAAATTCGATTGCAAGACATCTAGCCTAGCTTTTTCAATGAGACTTGGTAAAGATATAACGGGTGAGTCGAAAAAAAGTTCAGGCGTTTGGAGCGCTATAGAATGAAAAATATATGACCAGTATTCAAAACTAAAATGTTAATCGATCACTCAAAGGCTAACTTAGATGAAAAATTTTTGTTTGGATAATTTTTGTTTGGAAGAATCAAACATCTTTATTGTATGGGGATTGAGAATTACACATTCCATTCTGGTCCATGATTTATGTGGCATTGAAGTTTACATTGCCAGTTTGAGATGCTGAATTCGATTTTCAATAGAAAATAAATCATGGACCAGAATGGAATGTGGAATTATTGTTCCCAAACATGCCCGTTAGCAGCATTTTCCTAATTTCTGGGTCTGTAAGATGAGGGATGCTAACAAACAAAATTTTCTCATCTAAGTTGATCTTTGACTGATAGATAAATATTTCAGTTTTGAATATCAGTCGCATACTTTTTATTCCACAGCCCTTCAAACGCCTAAATTTTCTTGACTCATCCGGTGGATGAACAATCTAGCTAGCGATGTAGTGAAAGAAGATCGAAAGTTGTTCGAGTAGTTTTGGAGATAAATCCAACTTTATGAAATCAACGACAAGTTTTGTAAAATGATTTGCAAAGACAGCCCGAACAGAAACATTGCGATTTGCATATCTTTCGATTGCCGAGACTATGTACAACAGCGCCCTTTTTATCGATTTTTGATCGACCAAATAGTACTGGAGAAATTAACTGTTTTCTGAGGAGAATGGTTTTGCAAAACCGCAGCTTGCTGCTCATTGCAGCGGAAAACAGAGTTACTTTAAGTTGCCATAATTTCTACAACACATGCAAGAATCAAGTTCTGCCAGATAACTCTTTCGAATGATATCTAGCTTGTATTTTTGTGGAAAACAAGCATGGTTCTATGGCCAAAACCAGCTTTATTCTGGATATTTTTGGTTGTACATTAGATTTCAAGAGAAAAGTTTTCGCACAGGAATATAAACCAAAGATTATAATATAAATCAGCTTTGAGGAATGCATTTCTGAAGGCAATCTTCATTGATATTAGGATAACTATGCATGAGTGATTGGACACCCAGTGTGTAGCAGTTTGAAATTTAAATTAGAAGCGAACCACCTTAACTTATTGTTTTTTGTGTTTCAAAGTTATGTTTACTTGGTATAGAGCCACCTTTAACTGTTTCGTGATTTTCAAATTTTTCGGTAGTAAGCCACCTTAAAAGTGTATTTTCTGCACTTAACGAAACAGTGAAAAGTGGTTCCATGCCAAGTAAAAATGAATTCAAAACACAAAAGCAATAAGTTAAAGTGGTTCGCCTCCGATATATATATCTAACTGCTACACACTGGGCGTCCTATCCCTCATGATCCATGCATCAAGTTTTCAAACTGATTTCACTTGGAAGGAGGTGGCGTTGAGAAACAGCGTATTGCCAAATCACCAGCTTGCATCAATTTAGCATGAGAAGGAATTGTTCAGCGCTCAACATTTAATCTAAGAATCAGAAATCTGAAACATACGAGCGACAGATTTTTGTGTGCCCCCATATTGTAGACCATCATAAACAATGACTTCCTTAATGATTTTATCTTTGTTCCTAACCTATTCACTTCTTACAATGATGGTAATTTTTCAAAGTTTTCCATGCACTCTCTCAAATTAATGAATGGTGAAGGTGAAGGTGAAGTTGCGTTTTTCAGCGCCAAGCGCTGGGATCGCAGAAGTAGAGCAGACCTAATCGAGTCCGCGACCCCTTGTCATGACGCTCAAGTGGTGGGGCTCTACCAGGACTCGAACCCACTCTGCCTGACTGTTCTGGCTGCAATGTCAGAGGATTACACCACGGCGCCACAACACCTTCATAAAACAAGGACAGATTTCGTTCTGAGCCAATCAGCGAGTTTGTTTACATCTGTAAACTGACCAATCACACTACGTAATCTAAGATCACGTGATACACTGTGATTTTGTGGGAAATCAGAAGCTGTGGGCATAACAAAAATACCCCCCCCCCAAAAAAAAACCGACGACGTGCAGGTGGATTTTTGACCAATCATAAATGTTTTTACATTTCTGTTAGACTACAAATTTACCGAAAATTCTACCACCTCGGATTTCGATATTCAACTTAGGTCGAGAGAATTCTTTGTTCGAATAACGCCTTAAAATTAGGTTAGCGCCCAATGTTTCAGGTTCAACAGAAAGATATTTCTTCACCGACTACTTCCATATTTTGCACAAAGGCAACAAACATTGATTCGTAGACAACATGAAACTTATCTCCATGAAATTTTCGGTGTTGCACAGCTTTCAAAAGGGGCACTATCTGCTATGATACTGAGCGCGATATCATCCCCTGTAGCACTACAATCACATTTTAATGGGTTAAGTCTTGACGCAACTCAACAAGAAACTCTACCAATAATGTCCCAAACAAAATGCAGGTCACAAGATACTCACCAATTCTTCATTTATATGATAAGCGAAGGTTGGTTAAGTCGAAAAATCCATAGGTTGCATGTGAACAAACGAACCAAGCCAGAATAATTGATAATTTCCACTAGTTTGAGAAGCACAGTCCTCACTGCATTACAGCGTTTATGAAACGTCTACTCCTCTCGAATTCTGAGCTAAAAATGGTGCAAGACTGATCACGTCTCAAAAAGTAGCGTTAGTTCGCATAAACAAGTCGATTTCTTATCCTTAGATAATTATTCATCGGTTTATCGAGGGAAAAGTTGGGAAATAGACAACAGGATCAGGATAGATTCTGATGAAGGGGTCAGGTCAAGTGAAATATACAACTCATTTATTCTCCTGTACTGTTGTCTATTTCCCAAATTGTTATCTCAAAAACTGTGAAATAATTATCTAAAGGTCTGAAATCGACTTGTTTATGCAAACTAATGCTACTTTTTTGAGATGTGATCAGTCTTGCTCCATTTTAGCTCAGAATTTGAGAGGAGTAGACATTTCATCAACACTGTAGCGCAGTGAAGCCTGTGGTGTTCAAACTTGTGGAAATAATCAATTTTCTGTCTTAGCTCGTTTGTTCGCATTCAACTTATGGTTTCTTAGACTCATCCAATGTTGGTTCATCATAGAAAATGGAGAATTGGTGAGTTCCTTGTGACTTACACTTTGTTTGTGATAGCATTGGTGGAGTTTCTTGTTGAAATTGCCTCAGAACATGACCCTTTAGACTGTGATTGTAGTGCTTCAGAAAAGCAAACCGCTCTCGGTGGCGTAGAAGAAACTGTCCCTATTGAAAGCCGTGCAACACCGAAAATTTCATGGAGATAAGTTACATGTTGTCTTTCAATCAATGTTTGTAGCTATTGTGCAAATGATGGAAGTAGTCGGTGAAGAAATCTTTCTGTTGAACCTGAAAAATTGGGCGCTAACCTGATTTTAAGGCGTTATTCGAACAAAGATTTCCCTCGATCTAAGTTGAATATCAAAATCCGAAGCGGTAGAATTTTCGGCAAGCTTGTAGACTAACAGAAAATGTAAAAATATTTATGGTTGGTCAAAAATCCACTTGCACATCGTCGGTTTTTGGGGAGGGTATTTTTGTATTCATCCCCACAGCTTCTGATTTCCCGCAAAATCACAGTGTATCACGTGATGTTAGATTACGTAGTTTCATTGGTTAATCTCACAGATGTAAACAAACTCGCTGATTGGCTCAGAACGAAATCTGTCCTTGTTACTGTGTTCGATTTACAAATCTTTAACGATTCTATAGGAATTCGATTAAGAACGCACTGCATCTCGGTAAAAAATTCCTCGCCGCCATCTTCAGCGCAATCCTCTATTCTCATCAACCTCAGGATCCTGTCGCACTAAATTTTGAATAAAACTATTGTTTTAGGCTTAACATAATTTTCCTGTTTTTTTCTACTTACTTGTTTCTTCTGGCTATTATGATTCAAATTACATTCTTTCCTCTGAATTGCAGGATTTGTGGATGAATTATTTAGGTTTAACGACTTTTAAACGTTTTCACGCAATTCCGCCATCCTAATGAATAAGAGAAAGTTTCAGTTGCAAATAATCTTCTCATTGAAAGCGAGAGAGTAAAGCTGACTTGCATCTTTGAATAAAATGTCTGGTCCGCCGAAAAAACCAAGAACTCTTGAATCGCTCTTCTCAAAAAGTAGCCGCACCAGTTCGGTTGGATCTAATCCTGAAAAATCTAGCACAAGTGGCAATATCACTGGCGAAGAAGAACTTGAATCGCAGTTCAGTATTAAAGAATTCGACGACACACATGTAGTCGAGGATGCTCCTGTAGAGGAAACAAACCCAAATGTCGCCAGCACTGCAGCACAAGCAAACGCCGCAGTATCTGATAGATATGACATCGGTAGAGCCGTAAGGAAAACAAAACGGGGAGAGCAACTGACAGACAACGAACGAGAAACTTATTTGTCGGAGAGATGGGTGCCAAAGAGAAAGGATGAATATCCATATTCTGAAAAGAAAAAACCAAAGAAGCAGCTCATAAGTGGAAGTCCTTGACAACAAAGCGTTATCTGGGCAAAAATCACTTGAAAACTTTCCCCTGGCTAGCTGTTAGCAGAGAGCCTGAATACTGCGGTGCTTGGTGTGCTTACTGCGTTTAATTCAAGACATCTGAGAGCGGAGGCGGAAGAGGGGCACAATATGGAGGAGGAGCAGGTCAATCAATTGGAAAGCTTGTTAACAAGCCCCTTGTGGACTTCTCAGACTTGACGGGGAAGAACGGAGCCTTCACTAGCCACCAAGAAACGTCTTTTCACAAAACCTGTGACATAAAGTGTGCAACACCTGGATGTGAGAAAGATGTTCGATCTATAACTAACATTGAAAGGTAGAAAGAGTTCGAACGAAATAGGGCTGCAGTTGTTCCTATCATCGATACCCTGCTAACATGTGCTAGGCAAAACATTGCACTGAGAGGTCATCGTGATGATGGACCACTGGATTCAACAGGAGAAGAACCCAAGGACAATGACGGAAACTTTAGGGCATTACTACATTTAAGAGTACGGGGAGGGGATACAGATTTGAAAGACCACCTGATATCTTGCAAACGCAATGCTACTTTGGTAAGCAAGACGATACAAAATGAGCTAATTGCCTGCGCCGGAAATATGATCAAAGAAGACATAATGAAAGATGTCAAAGATGCCAAATTCTGGACAATAATGGCTGACGAAACGCAAGATCGCGCCAAAACGAGAACAATTAGTCATTGCAATTCGTTACGTTGACACCAAAAATGAGCCAAAGATAATCAAGGAAGAGCCCATCGTTATTTTAGATCTGATTGCTGACATTAAGAGCAGTGACCAATCAGATGACACAGAGCACAGCGAAATTAAGCTTAGTGGCAAAGCAATAAGGGAAACTTTGCTCCATCACATAAATGAGCTTGGCTTGGATCTCAAGTACCTCATTGGCAAGGGATATGATGGTGCGGCGTCGATGTCCAGTGAGCGAGTGGGTGTTTGCTCCGTTATCAAAACTGCTGCGCCACTCGCTGACTACTTCCACTGCTGCATGCATGCCCTAAACCTGAGTTGTTCTCGAGCTACAAAGATACCTGCCATCAGACATTGCATGGATGATATCAAAGACATCAACAATTTTTTCAAGCATGCCAAAAGAAAAAGTTATTTGCAAAAGGTCATTGCACGAGAATCAAGCGATGATTTGCAGCGACGGCAATTGGTGACCCTCTGCGAAACGAGACTCGTCGAAAGACATGAATCAGTTTTGGTTGCAAAACAGCTACTGCCTTGCATCGCTGTGTGCCTCAACGAAATGCTCGCCTGGGACTTGCCTTGTTTCGTAAAAGAAACAAATTGGCAAGATATTTTGCCTGCAGTTACAAAATATGCAAGCTTTTTAGATCCTTTGAGTATTGTTGAAGGGGAGTATGAAATATGGAGGCAGCAGTGGCTGTCATGTGAAGCACGCCCAGTAGCTAATACCGCTATAGGTGCCTTGGGTAACTGCCAGGCTGACGTCTTTCCGAATGTGCACACGCTTCTCGACATTCTCACTGCGCTACCAGTGACAACTGCAGAGCCTGAAAGACTATTTTCAAAGTTTAATAGCACCCTGACAGCAATTCGGTCGACCATGTCCGAGGAGAGACTAGAATCGCTTCTTCTTCTTCAAGTTCACCGTGAAAGAATCCCAACGACTCAGAAACTCATTGACCCATTCGCAGCAACGAAGTCAAGACGACTCCCTTTAAAGTTGTAAATAGTTATGAGATTGGCAAAATAATTTTTACTACGATATCTTCACTTTTAACACTCAAAATAGAGTAATAAAAGTATAACCCAATTTCTTTAGAGTGATTGCATCTTAGAAATCTCAGAAGTAACATGACATCAACTCTTTATACAGTGAGGATAAGTGTACGATTAGTTCAACATATATATTCTATTTCTCAAGCTTAAAGGACTTTAATAGACCCTTTAGCTATTCAAGGAAAGAGTATGGATAGAGCGATATTTCTATACATTTTTACACCACAATGGTTCAATTGAGTAGCGCTAGAGCCTCTATCAGTATTGTGCACATTCAAAAATTCTACAATGTGTATTAAACTATCGTTCGAATCAGATTCTTTATTATCTAGCATAGCTATAAAGGTCTCTTCAAGGACAGTTTATTAAGACGCTTGCTTAATCGTTTCTGGCGCACCACACATATGTAACAGCTGAGGGATCAATCAAATAGAATATAAGGTGTGCGGCACCTTTTGTGCAATGCAAATACCTTGAAACCACCTCTCATGCAAAAAACCAGCGCATACAACAATAGACCTTAACCAACCTTTCCTCGTCAAGAGCAAAATCTAGGATGAATAAGTTTCGAAGGTAAAAAGTCCCAAGAAAGAATTAAATCACTCAGATTTTCGGATGAATTAGATATCTTTCATGCTTGACATAGCTAGAGTTATGTTCCGATTAGCTTCTTTCCACATTCTTTTGTAAATTAATGAGATATCAGGTGAGATTTCCGATTTCCGCAAATTCATTCACTCGAGGTTCTCGACTGTTTTATCCGCGGATATTTTCACCTAAAATGTAACGTAAAACAGAATTTAGTTTTTCAGTTATGTATACGACTAGTTTCTTGTTATACTGTTATGGTTAAGTTTTGATCTCAATCATTTACAAGTCTATTTATGTGTTAAATGTCTTTTTAACGTCAAATTTCGCCATGTAAAATCGTACTGTTTGGGGGGGCCATGCCCCCCCCCGCCCCCAGTGGATCCACGCCTGTTCTAACATCCTCAAAAACCTTTAATGCCAGGTAAATGTGTTTCAAAAAATCTTTTGCGCTCCTTTTGGAAATTAGAAAACCACTAACACACCAAACTTCAGATTCCCTACGGCTCTGGGGGGGAGTATCTCGACCTATTTTCTGACGGGGACGTGCCATTTTGCCCGAAAAATTGGTGCCCGTAATTCCATAAGTTCTGGTGGATTTTAGGGTCATAGTTCCGTAAATAGAATGAAAATCTGGGCCATAATTCCGGAAATTACGCAAAATTCCCTGAAAAGGACACCAATAATTCCGTTAAATATCGAAAAATTGTGAAAATGCTACCCATAATTCCGTAACGGCTTCAAAAAAGTACCCCTAAAAAATGGCACGTCCCCGTACCATGAAAATTACTAAGTTACCCCCCCCCCCGAGACCTAAGGAGCTAAAATTCTTCAAGTATTTCAAACAACTCACAGCTCAAAGTTTTGTATGGAGCTGATGTGTTCTTCAAAGGTGCTCTTCAAAAGCGTCCTTCAAAGTTTCCTTGCAGTTACAAGTAGAAACGAAACTGTCAGGTAAAAATGAAACTTAAAATATGCACTGAAATCTATGCAGGGCAGGGGTCGTCCCCTGACATCAGATGTGAGACAATTATTACTATTTTTCATTGTAGTTTTTTCCCTTAGAAAGTTTTAAATTTTTGAATTGTAACAGGCAAAGTAGCTCTAAATTTTTCGAGTTTATTTCTTGATTATAGAAAGAAAAGCTTTAAAATCAATTAGATTAGAAAATTGGCGAATAGTTATCATGGAATCCTTAATTTTTGGCGAAGTGGAAATACCTCTTTGGTTATATATATGATCTATTGCATTAGAACTGCTCATTGGTTAAATATACTCTCCAAATCCATTCTTCGGATCCATCTCCACACTAAATAGTTCTGTAATACACTCTTTCAATGGAAATGCTCAGTCATCGAAGCATTTCTCCCATGTTTTACGTAGATAAAAAATCCTTGTTTGGATTCGAGGAATCTTTGCTTCTGCAGCACTCTTGCACATATCAAATGAGATCCTAAAGATTCTCTGAAGCTCGAAAATATTCCTAGAACTGGTTTATTTTTGATAATATCAAAGAGTAGGTCAAGATCAAGCTGGAAAGAGGTATGATAATTTCTTGCTCTTTTCTAACATCTCACAAAGCAATAGCACCAACAATACAGTCTTCAGTCAGCTCGCAACGTCTCACAGACAGCATACCTTGTTAAAATTCATTCATTGCTTCAAGACTTTTTAGCCCATTCGATCCAGGATGATCCTAACTAACTCTAAACCTGGATCAAATGTACATTCGCTTTGCATCAACAGCTGAGAGGGTCTTAAACGAAACTATCACTCCTGTTGAAGACATCTTCATAGTTATTTCAAACATACCAGCCGCAGGGATACAAATGCTTTGATCTTAGATATGCACCATACCACATACCACAAGGTACTCAAATTAAATATCCAAGGTATTCGAGGGATTCCTTTTTATGTGCCGCACGTTGGCGGCATTTTGGACTCGGCCAGTACATCATGTCATAGCATGAAGTAGCAATCCACGCCCTTTACTTATTTATGTTGTGTTAGTTTTGTTTCATTTATAGTATAGTTGAATTGTAGGTGTCAGCTACAGTGGAGACCACATGGTCAAGTGTCCTTCTCCGCTTCTCGCCTGGTACATAGAAATGTATCTACCGAATGAGTAAAAAAATGTTTAGGCGTTTGAAGGGCTGTGGAATAAATAGTATGTGACCGATATTCAAAACTGAAATGTTTATCGATCAGTCAAAGGTCAACTTAGATGAGAAAACTTTGTTCACTAGTATCCCTCATCTTACAGACCCAGAAATTAGGAAAATGCTGGTAAAGGGGTTGTTTGGGAACAATAAATCCACATCCATTTTGGTCTATGATTTACCTTCTATTGAAATTCGAATTCAGCATCTCAAACTGGCAATGTAAACTTCAATGCCATATAAATCATGGACCAGAATGGAATGTTGAATTCCCATGCAAACCCCTTACAAGAATTTTGATCATTGTTGGTTCTTAAAGATATTTGATTTTACCAAACAAAATTTTGTCATCTAAGTTAGCCTTTGAGTGATAGATTAACAACTTAGGCCCTGTTTATATGAGGAGAAACACCTCACCTGCCAGACCCGGGGCTGACAGGCGAGGTAAATTTTCAGTCACTGAGTACATGAGATGTTTCACCTCACCTGTCAGCACCGGGGCTGAGAGGCGAGGTGGATTAAAATCTTTTTTTTTATATCAATATCAAAATTTTACAATACATGCTACAATCTACTATACTCTAACTACTATGCAACACTACGATGACGATACCATGAGGAGCAAGAGACAATGTCTACCCCATGGCCAACACATAAAGGTATATAATTAAGTAGACAACTAAATAAACACGTACAAAAAAAGGTACACATACGATACGATACCATAAATGGTGGAAACTGTTTCACATTGGCTGCTAGGTCAGTGGAGGCGAAAATTTCACTGCTCAAGACTTCACCTCTAAGTTTTTAGGGTTTATAAATCACAGAAAACGCAGGTAAAAAATGTTTGAAGTTTTGTGTGGAAGAAATTCAGGCCTTACATCCAATGTGAAACAGAAACTAAGGTCGGGAAAAACAAATTAAAGGGAAAAAGAGGCTTTGCGATCGGGGGCGGGGGGTATAGCAGCTTCTTCGAAACCACTTCAATTGAACCTGCCTGTGTTGTGAATGAAGTTTAGGGTTAGTTTGAGTACATTTTTATTAACATCAATAGGAAAGTCTTTATCACCATACAGTAAAATTTGGACCAGCACGTTGTTTGGAAGGCTGTTCATTCGAACATATGGTCGTAATAATTCCGAAACTCCAGCGAGAAGATCTCGTCGTTGAATGTCATATGAAGGGCAGAGCAACAAAAAGTGCTCCGTATCCTCAATGCCATCGTTCGTTGGGCACATTGGGTCAATTGTATCTCGGAAATTATGACTGAATTTGTGAAATTTTAATTTACTGAGACCAACTCTTATTTGGGTAAGATACGATAAGCTTAATGGGTCATGAATACCAAATACAGATTTTGCAGGGGGACGAATTATTGACAAAAGCTTTTTCTTAAAGACAGCAACAGACGGTGCAAGCCTGATTTCTGGATCGAGCTTGTTCCATTCAGATATGCAGTTTGGATAAAAACCGGATTGAAATTGTTCGGTTCTTGCCCTCATCCGCCCAACAACATCCTGGTTGCGAGAGTCATGCCAACACCGTGCCGCAACGAAAAGGCGTGCTCCGTCCCCTCGAAAATGTCTAATGCCACTCGACGAAGAGGGAAATGCCGCAACGATCTATGAATCCTGCCTCCCCGATGTGCATTTCGGCTCCACGAAGTGAGTTCATCGAATTTGTCCAGCATCTGACTCCATACTATACTGATGTAATCCCCCTATCGACCCGATGCCATCCCTCTATCGCACTGTTTGTTATCCACCTTAGTTGCTGAATATCCTCTCTCTTACTGATGTCAGCCCTCCAACGACACGATGTTATCCCTCTACCTTACTGAATAACCCAAAATTTACTGGGGCTATCCCTCCAGTGGACTGGTCTGGTCTCGATTATCCTAGTGTTGTAAGAACTGCACAGGATGGACATAAATGGAAGGCTTTGTCATCTGACCCACTCACAGTGGATGGAACATAGAAGAAGAAGAATCCCTCCAGTGACATGATGTTGCCCTCTTCCTAACTGTACGTTGTCCCTCTAAATAACTGAACAGCCTCAACTTTACTGCATGTTATCCCTCCAAAAACATCATGTTATCCCTCTATCGCACTGAACAGCCTAAATTTTACTGAACAACCCTTACATTACTGCACAGACGTTATCAAGGGTGATTTAGGCCAAGCAAAGTTGATTTTCTTGAAACAGCAAGGCCAGGTTCAAGAGGAGAAAAATATAACTTTATTTGGTCAACATTTCGTTAAGTGGGGCAAACTAGGTCAAAAAAATATCGAAGAATCCAAAACTTTGAACGAAGTTACCATGAAACCAAATACAAACGTTAAATTTGCAAAAAAGTTTGCTCACCTGCGGTGCTGCATGCGAAGTTTGTAAACAGAGTTGCTCACGGCCTTTGAAAAGTTTGCAAAATCAAGAAACTTGAGTCTAAAACTCTTAAAGATGTTGAAAGAGCGAAGATACAGCTATTGCGTTATATTTCGATATTTCACTTTGCGACACTTGCGACGCCTGCTGACGCCATTTATCTCGTAGTTTGTTTTTGTTCGTCGTTTATCTTGTAGTTTTCTGGTTATAAATTGTATGTAGTGGAGTTATTAATACATATGAACTGAACTGAACTGAACTGAACTGAACTGAACTGGAACTGAACTGGAACTGAACTGAACTGAACTGAACTGAACTGAACTGAACTGAACTGAACTGAACTGAACTGAACTGAACTGAACTGAACTGGAACTGAACTGAACTGAACTGAACTGAACTGAACTGAACTGAACTGAACTGAACTGAACTGAACTGAACTGAACTGAACTGAACTGAACTGAACTGAACTGAACTGAACTGAACTATCACAAAATTTTACTTTCGCGCCACAGCTTTCTCGCAAAAGACGCCGGAAGTGACGTCAGATTTTAGGCTTGGTGTTGTCGGGCGTGAACGTGTGAATGTATATTTTTCGCAGAGTGTTGTACAACAACTATGTTACTATGGAGGCAAGTCTAAGGCCCCATCCACACGTATACGTTTACGTTTTGTAAACGCATAGAATGTTTTCCGTCCACACTGATAAAGGCCAAAACAATCTAAAAATGTATGATGAGCATCAGGTCTATGACGTCATCGTTTACAAAAGTATGCGTTTACGACCGTCCACATGAAAATGCAAAAACAGTGTCTTCAAAAAACTGCAAATGATTGGTGAATATGAAGTCTGTGACGTCACCGTTTACGAAAGTATGCGTTTACGACCGTCCACACGGAGACGTGAAAACAGTGTTTTCAAGAGCATCCACTTTGGAAAGCGTTTTCGAATGCATGCGTTTAGGATAACTTGAAACGCCGTTTACGTGTGGACGCAAGGTGTAAACGTATAAGAATGTATGCGTTTACAGACGTAAACGTATACGTGTGGACGGGGCCTAAAAATAGAACGCCAAAATTGTTACAGTTTCATTGCTATATGATAGAAAGTTAAACTTGTTAAGTCTCAGAGGCAGTCAGCAAGCACGGGAAAACGTATAAATGAAAATGTACAAGGGAGGGGGGCGAAATCTGCCCCCAGGTCAGATGGTGTTTTGACAGAGAAGCTTGGAAAAGAAGAAAACAACCTCGTTCAATACAGAGCAAAAGGAGGCTGTTCACTTCTACTTCCGACCAGTAAAAGTTTGCTTTCCATGAACTGCTGAGATGAGGAACAAGAAAGGGACAATGACATGAAAAAACAACAGTGGCGTTACTTGCATTTATCACATATGCTCAAAAATAGGAGCTCAGTCATTTTGCAGAGCCTAGCACGAGATAAATAAAAGTCTCTACAAAGTATCGATGATAGCCTATGTACTGTAACAGAAAGGAAAGAAGTTGAATAAAACATACACCACCCTCTCGTGCAGCACAACTTCTTCATTCAGCAAAGAAAGAGGGCTAGAACTAACTGAAATCTTCATCTTACCAAACAAATCCAGCATGCCACTGCTCTCACCCTACGTACATGTCCTGGCCGTACTTTTGATTGCTGAGCCCACGAAAGCACAGGTGAGTTGGGTATCTTGTTTTTGTTAGTTCAACGGCAACAGCTGATCCAGTCAGGCCAGTCAGTGGTGGGCCTAATTGCCAGGTTTCAACTTGTGAGGACATTTAAGCCCATACTATTACTGTGTGGCTCAGTTAATTCATGTTATCATTTCACTGTCATTCAAAATTCCTTGGTTTTCAAGTTCCTGGTTTTCAAACTTGCTATGTCTTACCATGTTTATGTCTTCCAAAAGCTTCCAAACTGATCCCATTCAAAACCACTTCTTGACTTGAGCCACCTCTAAACAAATCAATTTAAGTATTATTTTTTATGTAGATTAATGAACAAGGGCAACAGCGCTTACAATATTAGATTTTATATGCATATATGTTTGTATATTAAAGTACAGTAAATCCCAACATATAACTTATTAGAACCTACCAAAGAAAGAGCCTGGACGCTGTTTTTCCTCAATTATGCACCTTGTAATCAAGAACCTGTTTCATTATTATTATTTTATCAATTTGTTTATTGTTGGATAATAAAACACTGTAGCTAAAATAAAAAGCGTTAATTCCAGCCTCAGTTTGATGAAATCCAGATGGCTGCTAAATGTTGATTTTCCTCTCCAATCAGTTCTTAGGTCCATAAAAACCTTTCTGAAACAGATAACACGGGCTGAAAATCTTTTATAAGACTCTTAAGGGCCTGCATGAGTCACTCTTCAAATTAGAACCTCTTTACCCTGATATTAATAGTAGTGTCTTTGAAATAAGAACCTCTTTGAGCCTGGCTGTCAGAAAAGGTGGTTCTTAAATGTGGGAGTTACTGTTAGCTTACTTCTAAGAAATAATAGACAGACCAGAATTTAAATGCAAAAAACAAAGCCACTTGAGTCAATTATGAGTAAGATATAGCCTATAAACTAACAGACAAATTGAAACATCATTCTTAAAAGTCAATTTGATTTGCTGCTCACATGAATTGCTTTTGGCTCAACCGTTTTTCACTTTGTCTAAACCAGAATGTCTGTTCCTTTTGTCCCTTGAATCTGGTTTTAGTTTACTGTATCAAAAGGTTCTTCTGTTTTGCTGTACCAGAATGTCTGTTCATTTTGTCCTTTCAAATTGTCTTTTAGTTTAGTGCATTGAAACTCCCTTTTGTTTTGATGCTTCAAAATAAACATCTATTCTTGCTGTCCATTCAGTTTGCCCATTCTACATATATCTGTACGGCAAAAGACATGGTACCTCAAAACATACTTGGATACATAAATGCTCTATAATTTTTTGAAAACAACGGCAAATCTGACACTATTGCTATTTTGTATTCAAAATGGTCATATCTTCAGGAAAATTGCAACAATTGCATTGTTTTCATTTTTGGTTGAAACTAGGGTGTAGCATTGCTTATTCCTGATGGTAGTTAAAGCCAAAAATTTTCACTGAATACCTCCTGAAATCCTGTGAGCATGGTTCTAAGCTAGCAAATTCAATGATTTATCACTCTTTAAATCAATGGGGTTAAAAGCAAATTTAGCTAGGGGGCCGGGTAATCTATCTATAATCTACTGTATTTGATGTTTTTGATATATGACACAAAATAAGTGGGACATGCAGTTCTTTTGTCTTATGTGTAAATTATGTCACCCTATCTCTGTTCATTTACTTTAAATGTCTCATCCTTGTTACTGTAAACAGAAAATCTTCATAGAACCAAACCTTTCAAAGTAATTCAATAGTAAACAGGTACCAATTGCAGAATTTGCACATTTTTAGCTACACAAAGTGGAAAACTTGTTGGTTTATGTTACATAAGTTTGCATCAACCAAGTCACAGCATCAGGTCCACAGGAGGAGAACGATTTGTTGAATACTAAAATGATAAAGATATGCCCATTGAAAAATTTTCTAGTCTGGGTAGATTTTTCAAGGCAATTCTGAAATATACCTAGTGCCCCGCTGGGATGACATACCACTCTATATTACAGCAAGTATCTTTGGTGCAAGCAACATCAAGAACAATAGAAGAGCAATAGGTCTAGTCTTTAGAGAATTGGTTAGCATAAACCTTTGTCATAACAAAAACAAACTTTCCACACTGGATGACATACTGTAAGGGGTGCTCACATAAATTTCACTGATGATATGGAAGAATCTGAGAGTAAAATCCCATGTATAAGTTGTGCTTTTTTCCCATTTTTCTTTCTGACAGTCGGGATGCACTTTATGCGAGACAAACATTTTGGATCCAGAAAATAATGAATGTTCCTGCTATAGAGTTCAAAAGGCATTAAAGTATTTTCTGAAGCACACAGCCAGAACAAAATCCAGTGCACAGAAATATCACAGCTCAGAAAAATATTGTATCCATGTACAGTAAGTCCTCTGCTGAATTTTTTGCATGGTTAAGATTAGCCTCAGGTCATCATTCAGAGCTACTTTACTCAAAAAGGAGAGTGACAGTCCTATCAAGAATGGCTGTGCTGTGCTTTGATTGAATTGGCAAGGAGCAACACTGGGAAAGTCTCTCTTGGATCGTGATTTGGATTACAATAAATTTTTTCATTTATTTTGGATCATGAGTAAGCGAGGTAACTAAACTGTACTTTTAAACAAAAACATAAAATCTTGTGGGCAGATTTTCAAGATTTCATAAAAGCCACCCGCGGATAAAACCTTTGCTTTGGCTTAGAATGCCCCTCTTTATCTCATGTTTCCTGGAGCTAGAATAGAAACTTTGACACATTTATTATATGTGTCAAATATATGTGTCTTGTATGAATTGCCACCATCTTCTGGAAATTTTTAAGTAAATGCCTCTCAGCATCTCTCTGTTAAACTTCAGCAAATGCGAATATGGAGATTTTTACAAGTTTGTGGCAGTCTGAAGGCTAGAGAGAAATTTCTGAGGATGTCAAACATTGCGTTTGGCTTAGAATGACGCTCCCTGCCTTGAAGATGCAATTTCCTATATGAGTAATAAGATAACCATAAATTCTCATCTCTTCAAACAAGCTTCCTAATTTTTTTGTTTCAAATTTCTTCCAAACCAAGTTTGTAGGCCTGTAGTGTTTTTGCATCTCTGCTTTATGGCATACTATACCAAGTTGCCAAATTTTAAGTACCTCAAGTAATAACAACCAGATGATACATATAATTAACGGATGCCTTAGGCAGTGCAAATGCATCCTAACAATTTGTCTAGGCTGATGCAGCTATGGTTAGATATCTGCAAAGACTTCTTAATTTATTATTTGAGTTTCACAGATCATGGTTTATAATTTCTATGATTTGAAAGTTTTGAGCATTTGCAAAATAGTAATACCTCATTAACCCTATTATTGCTGGGGAGGGGGCACAAAGTACCCCTTGCAAAGATTAGTTGATGCAGTACTGTCATTTCAAAGATAACATGACGAAACTTCGCGAATTTTCCTTAAATTTGGTAATGAAAAATTAGAAATTTTTTCAAAATGGTAGACACTAATCATGTGACCAACTGCTTTTTAACACGTGGTCACCCATAAAACAAAAAAAGTAGGCACTCTTATTTTTCCAGGATGATCAAAGATCAATGAGAATATCACCAATCGATAGCTCTTGACGATGGCTTTCAGATGGTATATAGCTTTGTTCATTTTTGATGACGTTAAAAATTTTAGGAACTGTTGGCGTTTACACGGGATAGGATTCATTGGGTTTTATGAACTCTTAGCAGTGCTCTAGTAAACGTTTTTTTTATCTTGATCAGATCGTCTGAAATTTTGCACTCTGTCACATCGCTGATTCCCCTCGTTGAAACCTCAACAAAGGATTTTCAGTTTAAAATTGTGTCACTTCCTATCCGCACCAGTTTTGGTCCGATCCCACTCGTTTACACGAGACCTTTTGGGATCGGAACTCAACGTGATCACTTTCGAAACTGATCCCGTTTAGGTGCGGATAGCGGATCCAAATAGGTATAGATCCGTTGAGTCCCGTGTAAACGCCAACCCTGTCTGTTACATTTTGGGTACGGATCCATTTGGATCTGATCTCGCGTAAACGGGACCTTAAAACTTAATGACATCATCAACGTATATGAATAATAGAGAATGTATCGGGTAATTCTTAATGGCCAAGACTAGTTCCTTTGATTACTATACATTATCTAAATGCACTTTAAGAGTATTTGCATCGGCAGTTAGAGGGTTTAGTTAAATAATAATAAATTAGTGTAAATAAATAATGAACATAATGATATGAATAAAGAGCTTAAATAGATGTTATACCGCAGATATTTCTTACTGATGCTTTGTTATACACTTGTCAATTTACTAAAGAAAATGTCAAATGAAAACTTTTGTCACAAATTTTGGTACCAGCATGAAACTTGGATATCTATGGAAAGTCAATACGCTGAAGGGAAGGGGTACAAAATTAGACTGTAAAATACCCCTGTTGCTATTTCAGATTGGGGTGCTAGGCTCCAGGCCACTTAAAGGGCTATTTCAATAAATTCGTTGCAATTGTGGTATGGACATGGAATTTGGCTTCTAGTCGCAATTTGATAGACTGAAAAATTTAATGTTTATCTATAATTGTGAAAAGTGAAAATTTTAGTTACCCAAATGCCCATGTATTCAAAGCCAAAATGCCCTTTTATTTTGCATTTAATAAATTTTGCGTTTATTTTTATTTTCTTCGTACTTTTCGTTTTTGTTTCCTTTGTACTTGTAAGCCTTTTCGTTCCATTTATGTGTTCCTAAGGCTTATGGATGGTGAAGGTTTTTGTGTTGGAAAAGTCGCAGCTAATCATTTTCCAGCGGGAGGGCTCCTATTCCGTGATGACGGTTGAAATCAATCAATGGCGAGCAGCAGTAGGTGGTTTCCAAACTTCCATGCAAAACATTGTTCGAACGCACAAAATCATTTGGCAAATTTGAATTCTCTCTCAAATCATTAAGCTGTACTGGCTTTGCTGCAATTTCATTGTAATTTCAGTTCTGGTCCTGCTCTTGGCAATAATGATACAGTTTTTTTCCTTGCACTGTTTGAAAGCACAGTCCAGTTTTTTGCCCACATTTTTCCGTATATATTGCGTTAGCAAGGTAGTCATTTACATAACTGTTGAGCTCTCTAAGCGTATGCCGCTTGGTTTCCTTTATCTTGTTGGGCTTGCTCGTTATGGATATGGCATTATCAAGGAAACAGTATTTGTCTACGCTCTTTTCTGTACAGTGTGCATGACTCTTGACATAATTTATACTCAATGGGTTTTCAGGAGAATCTTGCTTAGTGGTGACGTTGACACAAACCCTGGCCCAGATACCCTTGACTTTTGCTGTTAGAATCTAAACAGCATTACAGCACATGAATTTCTGCGAGTTTCTTTAATTGAAGCATACAACTCGGTGTATAACTACGACCTAATTGGTATTCTTGAAACTCACCTTGACAGCACGATCGACGAAGGCAGACTGGCATTAGACGGCTATACATTTGTTAAAAGTAACCATCCACAAAATGTGAAGAGAGGTGGTGCAGGGCTTTGCATGAAAGATCCTCTTCCTTCAAGAGACCGGACAGACCTCGTGGCTTTTCCGGAATGTATTGTGCGTGAAGTTCAAGTTGATAGGAAAAAGTATTTTTTTTCCTGTGATTTATAGAAGCCCAAGTCAGAATCAAACTGAGTTTGATGATTTTACGATAAATTTTGAATTGTTGTTATCGAAAATGGCTGCCGAGAATCCTTTTTGTGTCGTTATCACCGGTGATTTCAATTGCTGCTCTTCTCAGTGGTGGGAAAATGAAATAGAAAACAATGAGGGGAAGCATTTTGAGCCATTAACGTCTGACCTTGGCCTTTACCAATTGATTTCAAAACCAACTCATTTGATGGGTGATTCTAAATCCTGTATTGACTTGATATTCACTGATCAGCCTAACCTTTTTATCGAATCTGGTGTCCATTCCTCACTGCACGAGCAATGTCATCATTAGCGATCTCAAATCTAGCCCCACCTCCATATACTCGTAAAATCTGGTATTATGATAAGGCTGACGTAGTGGGCACCAAGAAGAGCGTTGAAATGTTCCAATGGGAGGAGCATCTGGAGACAATGTGATGTCCAAATGAACAAGTTAAACTACTCAACGAGGTCCTTCTGAATATTTCTTCCAATTTCATACCGAGTAAGGTAGAAACAATTAGGCCTAGCCGGGTATCGCAAGACTTCGAGAATTTTCTGCGAAGAAAGAATCGTGAGTGTAAAACTTTGTGAGGAAAGGTCAGCCAGATGACAATCTGGAGGAAATGAAAAACATGACGTCGAAATGTTAAAAAATGATCGAAGATGCCACCGAAAATACTTCCTAAAAGCTGGTAAAACTTGGCGAATCCTGGGACTGGCCTCAAAACTATTGGTCTTTGCTTAATACTGTGCTAAACAAGGCCAAGATTCCTATAATCCACCTCTTTTGGAAAACGGGAATTCGTGATGGATTTTCCGAAAAGGCCAAATATTTAATAATCACTTCATACTTCAGCGCACAACAATTGATACCGGTAGCGAAATTCCGCAAAATGATCCAGTCAGTGCCACTCTTTTGACAGCATTTCATTTGTCTAATGAAAAGATACTGAAAATTATCAGATCATTCAATCTTAATAAAGCGCATGGCTGGGACGAAATATCCGTAAGGATGATAAGAATGTGTGATTCTGCATTGATCGTACCATTAAAGGTAATATTTGCAAACTGTTTGAGTAATGGCATATTTCCCGATATTTGGAAACATGCAAATGCTGTGCCTGTTCATAAAAAGAACGAGAAAAACTTGAAGGGGAACTATCGTCCGATCTCATTGCTTTCAATTTTTGGTAAATTCTCGAACAACTCATCTTCGATTCTCTTTACTCCCATCTTGTTTCATCTGAATTACTAAATCCCAGTCAATCTGGTTTTCATCCCGGTGATTCAACAATCAACCAGCTAATCTAGATAACACACACAATTTTTGGTGCCTTTGATTCTAACCCTCCTCTAGATGTTCGCTCTGTGTATCTCGACATTTTCAAAGCATTCGACAGGGTATGACATGATGGTCTAATCTATAAACTGAAACGATGTGGTGTCTCTGGACAGCTTCTATGTCTTATCCAAGATTTTCTAAGGAATCGAAAAGAGCGAACAGTACTGAACGGACAGTGTTCAAATTAGGGAGATATTTCAGCAGGAGTACCACAGGGATCCATTTTAGGCCCCTTGTCTTCCTTGTCTATATTAATGATCTCACTGCAGACTTAAAGTGCAATGTTAAACTGTTTGCTGATGATACGTCACTGTTTACAATAGTGCACGACTCAAATACAGCTACCAATGACATGAACCATGATCTGGAGTTGATTAGCAAATGGGCTCATGATTGGAGGATATCATTTGATCCTGATCCACAAAAACAAGCAGTCAAATTGATATTTTCAAAGAGAAAAGCTGAAGCTAATCATCCTGTAATTCTTTTCAATAACTTACCAGTGATGCAAGTAGTCGAACACAAACATTTTCGACTAGTCCTAGACTCAAAGTTATCTTTTTCCTCCCATAGTAAATCAGTTTTATCCAAAACAAGGAAGGGTATTGGCATGTTAAGGTTTCTCTCTAGCTATCTGCCTCGGAACACCCTTAATGACCTGTGCAAGCTCTATGTTCGACTCCATTTACATTACGGGGATTTTATATACCATGATCCACCAAATCTGTGTGAGTGAGAAGGGACATCCTCGCTGGAATCTTTGCATTACTACGACCACTTGGATATGTAGATCTTGCAAGTGATTTTTTCTTACAACTTTTATTGTATGGTGATAAAGATTTTCTTGACTCAATGAATAGACAAATCCTTGAATTTACATTAAATTTTATCATGCCTGAATTTTATACATAAAACTGGTCGATTCGATTGAAGTCTTATACCCGACCCTTCCATAAGCCACCCAATCGTAGCGTTGTTTTGTAACCATTGTTTTCAACCTTAATTTTGTTTATTGTATTTTATTTAGTTTTCCTTTGTCTTTGTCTTAGATATTGTACTAGAACCGTATAGTATTTTTGTAAGTAACTTAATTAGCAAACTGTATCGTAGTTTAGTCTAGTTTCATATCTTTATGTTATGGCCGTGGTGTTGACATTTATTTTTGCTCCCATGGCATCGTCCTGTAGTGTTGCATGGTTATTTAAAGTATAGTAGAATGTAGCCTTGTAGTAATATTTTATATGGATATATATATATATATATATATATATATATATATATATATATATATATATATATATATATATATATATATATATATATATATATATATATATACATACATATATATATATACATATATATATATATATATATATATACATATATATATATATATATATATATATATATATATATATATATATATATATATATATATATATATATATATATATATATATATATATATATACATATATATATATATATAAAATTGTATAATGACCCCTGTGCTATTATTCGACAGGGGTACTTGCTTGGGTCCAGACCTCTAAAAGGGTACTTTTAATAACTTCGTTGCAGATTCTGCTTCTGACATGAAATTTGATTGTCAGGGGCAAGTTGATTAACAGAAAGCACTAAACTAAGAACAAAACAAATAAACATGCCTAGATTGCAATAAAGTACAGTACTAAGTCTAGACTAACTACTTCAGTCCCAGTTTCCGCTTCGTTCATTGAATTGGATGCCGCCGCTGCGCTTCATCTGGGCCTGATAATAAAACTAACTGAAAATCCAGCCAAAATCGCCGCAAAAGTGGCGCGACCAATGAGATTGCAGAGTTCCAAGCAACAATAGACTCTGTTCAAACTGACCAATAGGATACCAACATTTCAGCCTCATTCCCAAAATTAGCCTACTTTTAATCACGAGGCTTCAAAAGTGATGAAACGTGCAAGGATTGCTGTCGATTGCTTTGGTGAAATCAGAAGATTAATTTGGCCGTTAAAAGCAGATTTCCCATGTCAAAATGAAGGAATCTCCAAGCAGTACATAGAAAAAGCATTTATCTTGACGCAGGTTGGTTTTGTTTTCTTTTCAGCCCCAACTAAATACGAATTGCATACGTCTTAGAATTGGTGAGTTGTGATCGTGTAGAATGGGCCTAAGCTCTGGTCTTCCGACATCAATGTGAGGTTCATCAATTTCTGGCTGGATTTTCGATTGGTTTGATTATGAATCGTAGTTGTAGCGATTATCAGCTTATCTAGGAGCGAAAATACGACGATTTTCGTAAGTCTATACTAAGTCTACAAAGATAACATGAAAATGGAAAAGTTAAAGATGTTTACTATACCGGGTGTCCAAAAAAATTGCAACAGATTTAAAAAATTCTAACACAAGCTGTTTCAAACTAAAATCTAATAATTATTTTTCTCGAAATTTACCAAAATTAGATTAAATTTTGAGATATTTTTCAGAATTTTAGGTGATCTGGTTGCAGAGTTGCAAATCAACAAACTCGAAATTTGCTGTCATGGCAAAACCAGACCTCCCACAACTAGTGCAAAGCATGATTCAAAATTACAAGCGTGGCATTATCTGCAACTTTACAGGATTACAGACAAGCAAATGATTTGATCAAGAAACTTTGACAAAAGAGATCCCTTAATTAGTCATGAGTTATCTAGTTTCGAGGGAGCTCTCAGTTTTGATTTCCAGTTGCAAGCATAACTGTAGAATGGCCTAGTCATATTGGGGGGGGGGCAACTCCATCATGACTGAAATCTTCATACGAGTATCTGCTCGGTGTTCGATCAACTTCGTGTTTGGGCGCTTGTCGGTAATCTTTGGTAGTTGCTAAAACTGTCATTGTTTTATAATTTGACAATTGAATCAACTGTTGCTAATGCAGCAGCTGTGGTTTTGATCTGGAAGCAATTTTGAACTTTGCTGATTTTTAGCTTTACAACTAAGTCACCAAAAATACTGGAAGATATATCAAAATTTATCCTAATAATTGCAAATTTCAATAAAAATGATTTTTTTATATGCATTCTTTTAAAAATTTACAATACATGATTACTTTCTATACCTATACCTAACGCTACCCTACTACGGAGACGATACCCCAAGGAGCAAAATATTTTGTCTACCCAGGGGTCATAACATAAAAGAAAGAGAAAAAAAAGTTATTATTTGAAAATGAAAATAAAAATGATTATTGGCTGACAAGTATGAAACAGCTTCCATTAGAATTATTCAAATCTGTTGCGTTTTTTCTGGGACACCCGGTACAACAGCAAACCGGTCGTTGTGTAAAAGATTTGAGACTTTTTAGCAATATCTATGCTTCAATTTTGCAACTTTGTTACATAGGATGCTCTCTATGTTAAAGAATTTTGAAACCAGGTTTGCAACACCAATGAGGATGTCAAATTGTATCTTGCAAGCATGTCTTGTTCGCTATATTGCAGGCCAGGCAGAGACTAGGTAACAACGCATCCTTCGTCAGTAACATGCTCGAGAGCCATCACATTTCTACGAAAACCCAATTTAAAATGAACGAGTTTTACCTTGGAGACCTAAGTCTGAAACATTGATGGAGTGGCATGAGGGGATGTCTAAGTTGTCTGAGTCCATAAATGTAACCTACGCGATACTTTCTGACGATAACGTATACTTTGTGTGCCGATGCAGTGGTCACAATTTAATTCTTGATCGACAAAACATGGGGTTTTACATTGGATTTTTAATTTGTGAATCTCAATATGTCAAATTTTGCTCTCCTTTATTGCAGGTATCTCAGATTGTTCATGACCCAGAGTTTCCCAATCAATATTACTTAGTGAGTAACTGAAAGATGATTTTTCCGTTCAAATTATATTTGTTTAAATTGTAGATTTTGACCTGCAATTTGCATGAGTGCCGATATCTGCAGGTTCAATCCCATGATGTCAGATACTTTCATCGTTTCTTCCTGATGTTCGAAAAGAGAGAGACAAGAGATTATATTTCCTGGAACATTGTATACCGTGTGCAGCAATGCCGCTCTATTGATAAGATCTCGTTGAACAGCGAAAATGAGGGAGCTGCAAAATGTTAAATCCATTGTTCTCATTGTCTCTTGTTTAAAGCTTGCTGTGAGCCACATGAAAGCGCTTGGTTCTACACTCTCAACGAGCAGAGCTTGCATATGCCTTTAAAGAGACGTGTAACGTTTACTTGCCTGAGACTCTCCCTTCCAAAGTTATGGGGAATTTCTGATATCATCCTTCCAAATAAGCATTTGAGCGCTGCTATGAATGGAGATAAACCTTCGTCGGTTTTTCTTATGTAATTCCAGTGTGTTAGCTTGAGTTGTCCTCTTGGGATAATTCAATCCCCAAGGAACATTATAGAATTGAAGGGGCGATATTGTCACTGCTCAAAGAAGACAGCGGCTGATCCAGGCTTGGAGTTTGGGGAGGGCAACTATCGAGACAGTATAGGGGTTTGAGGGCGTAGCCCCAGGAAAATTTTTGGTGACCACGCCCGTCAGGCTCTCGGAAGACACGGGAAACGCCCGTTTTGCTTCATCTTAGATCAT
Organism: Aurelia sp. 4 Dawson et al 2005; assembly: GCA_964019985.1. NCBI lineage: Eukaryota > Metazoa > Cnidaria > Scyphozoa > Semaeostomeae > Ulmaridae > Aurelia > Aurelia sp. 4 Dawson et al 2005. The sequence continues at coordinate 7,262,311 of OZ026502.1, read as the reverse complement.
TTAGCTGATCACTTTATCTTAATTCCTCCTAACATACAAATTGGCACTTTAAACCTAATGGGCCATCACTTGGGAAAGTAAGTCAAAACATGTTTATCATAGATACCAGTTCGGGAATGTGTATCGCGGAAATGAGCTTTACAACCATGGAAATGAAAATTTGGCATAAAACATAAAATATTTCTCAAATCCACGATTCAAAGGCATTTCAAAGTTACGTGAAAATTCCGCGAAATTTCCCATGGTGGTTCCCTCATTTGAGTAACCATTAAGCCATCAAAATTCTCTTGGCTTAATGAGTCACTTTCTAGAAGCTTCTCTTGTATTCAAAAGCGTATTCTCCTTCCAGTGATGTTAAAGTGACTTGATCAAAATTTGTAACGATCACAACAGAAGACACGAGTCTTTATCACCAGTCTTTATCAGAACGAAATTTATCAAAGATCCCTGAATTGGTGAGATATTTCGACAAAGTGAATGAAGCAAACTATTTCAATCTCGACCTAATGACATTGAAATTTCGTTCAGAATCCAGAGTGGTACATTTTTCTAACCCTTGGATCAATAGTAAATTACTTCATGAGTTAGTTAGACGGGCTTGTCGTTAGCCGAATTGCTGCTATGGTTATTTGTGGGTTGTTTTAAGAAGTGAAAGTTTAAAACTTCTTCGTTTATCTATAAAAGACCATGCTCTTTACGAGAACTCTTACACTTTGGGGGGCATGGCTCCGCGGCCACCCTAATGGATGAGCGCCAGAAAGAAGATATCACGTGCTGATGAGAAATCAAGATTTATTCCAACAATATTACTTTGGTATCGAGAGAATAATAGAATATGAAAGGAAAGCAAGAATGGTAACAATTTAGGCAAGAATTGTTTTACTACCCCTCTTTTTATTCAGACATGCCCTGTCATGGAATAGTGCAAAGTGATCATCAGTTGCTACGAATACTGTTTGATCCTGTCTTGCCACCATCACCTTTGCTGTCTCTAGATTTGTTCAAAGCATTTTATTCACTGTGTTTTTGCATTTTTGTTGCTCATTGTAATCTTCCCTTGATAGTTATGGTCCATTTGACAATTTTCATTCTCTCATATAGCACGAAGCACTTTATTTGCTTGATTTGATATTTGATATTCATTTCAAGGGCGCATCACTTTGAATCTCATTCACCTTTGGCAAAAATCGTTTTGTTTCCAAGAAAGATCCGCAACGAATCTAAAAAAAGCGCGTTTTAAAGGACAAGTCCGGGGTTGAAGAAATGATTGTTAAAAAGCAACCTTACCAACTGCTGACCACCAATCGTAAGTTCTTTCCAAGTTTTGGTGCATCCAACTTTCATAGATTGGTTGATGAATCTTCGGAAGTTAGGCCAAATATCGTCACCATTATGTATTTTGTACGAGTGTGCGAAGGTGCGGTAAGGAGGCTATCAATGTGAGTGTTCGCCAGCTTCGTCCAGGTCAACGTGAAGTGACGTCGTGTAAAATGACGTCATTTCGCGCTTTAAGCAGATTGAAATATGTAGTTTCTTAGATTAAAAGAGAAAAATTTGAAGAAAAGTACTACACACCATTCACATCAATGTAATCTCTTGAATAATCAACCATTATAACACCACGGACTTGTCCTTTTAAAAGAAATTTCAAACCCCTCGATACATTTGATCTTCAGGTAAAGGATTTGATGAATATTCAAAAAGCTTGGAAGGAGAATTTAAATGGTGATGGCGTCACAATATGCGTGAATGATCCAACTGGTGTTGACTTTAATCATCTTGACCTCCGCAGAAGATTTGTAAGTACATCTTTCCACGTTTTTATCTCAAATTCCGTTGAATCCAGATTTTTCGGATAGAACCGTTGGAAAAGGGATTTTTTTTAAATTAGAATCTGCATGTTTCAAGTATTGCAATTTATAAATGATCCATTTATTTTAACTTAAATCGGCCAATTTTTTTTAACACCCAAGCATCAGAAAGCAGTGTATTGAAAACTTTTTCACGAGGTGGCTGTTATGTCATTTAGGATCTTATCATTGTGATCTGTATCCCATGTGGCCATTGAATCTAATGCGATCCTTTCTGATCTCAAGTTTATATCAACTTCTCGTAGAGATCTGAAGCAAGTTTCAACTTTCTGACCAATAAAACGTGGCCAACTCCAAATTATGGACCTTATGAGTAAGTATTGTTGACAAAGAATTTCCCGTTTCCCTCGATATATTCAGGCTGCACGCTCCTTTCGGTGCCCTTTTGATAGCAGATCTTTTGCGCCAAGTACCAAATGGGATTCTTATATTCATATCAAATTATGAATTGAACCAGATATGGGCAGATTGCACTTGACATAGCATTCAAACAACTTTATGACTCAAGGCGTCAGACTTAAAGCCAGCTTTATAGTTGAATCACTTCATTGGTTCCTATATTACAAACGCTTTCGATTAAAGCAGCGCAACTGAATTTGATCTCCAATCAATGCAGAGTAGCATTTTTCATCTTTGGTTTATGAAGCTAGGAATGGAAACTTGATTCTAAATTGCATAAGATTTTGTTTTTTTCTTAATTTTTGCTCGAGTATGAATAAAGCTACCGTGTTCTAGTTTGATATCACAGGGCTACAAGTCACGGGATTATGCATGTGATCTGATTAACCTTTCCAGTCATCCAATTTGCCAGTGTCAAGCATTTCGTATCAATCTTTTCTGTACAGGGCGTCTCAAAAATTGTTCGACATTTGATTAAATATTGAAATATAAAGATATGCCTAATGGGCACTTGATCAAGTAGCCCTTTTCCTGAGATTTGAATTAATTTTTGACAAAAGAATCTTGCAAATCCACTAAAAATTCATGAAGTTACAAGCTTTTGAAGTTCAAGTTTGTATGAAAGCTGAAACCAGATGCATCTAAGTAGTATGTTTGGTGAAAGTCCAATGGACCATAGCTTCTGTCTTTTCTTACCTTTTTCAGGGCAATTCAAATTGGATTTGAACAGGTTTGCGCTAACCTAACTTTGAAGCGTATGGATGCGTATGGATGCTTTGAGGAAATAGCTTCTATCTCTCGTCGATTCTGTTTTGAACTACTGTTTTTGGATACATGCAGTGTTAGCAAAGTTTGACAATGATCATAAGGCTTAAATTACCTCAGAAGTCCTATTTTATTTGCTTTGCTATCAAAGAGATGCATGGCATTGGATGAGAGAGATGTATTGAATCTCTTCTCGATCTTCGGGCTTTCTTGCATTGCCTTTATTCTGGGGATCTATGGATTCAGTTGTCGCATATTTTGATCCCTGAAAACTCGCAACTCATTCAATTTTGGGGTGAGTGGCCCAGTGGCTTATACTGCTTTTGTCAGTTGACTGAAGTTAAGCTTGGTCGATTAAGGTCAGACTCCGGATGGGTGGCCTCGGAGGCCTGATCTCACAACTCGCCTCGTCATCTCTCGGAAAGGACATTAATTTAGGGGTCCCATGCCTGGATGCGGCATGCATAGTGGGCCTAAACTAGCTATACCAGCACTAGATGTGTTGATGACTTCAACTTTGTAAAAATTTCATGACTGCAGAATAACTGAAGCAGAGCCTAAATATTGATCAAAGTGTATCGACTCTCTCTACATAGAACAATTCGCAATAGACGATTACGGAAAAGATGGCGGACCTCATTTCACGCAATGCATGATAGGAATATGCCCCCTAGCAACGCACAGCTTCCAAAACTTAATCGTATATTGTCCGTAATCTTCTATTGGCGTTTCACTTCTCTCAAGAGCAATGAGACATCGATTTTTAAACAAATACTAAAGATGTTCAGTCCAGGAAGATAAATGTGCAGTGGACATCTCTCACTCGTGAGAAATGGTATTTTCTTTATTGTTCTGCGTGAGGAGTCTTTTATGGTTTGATCAATGTTTTAGGCTCTATTTCAGTCATTTTGCAACAATGAAATTTTCGTATAGTTGAAATAAGGTAATAATCTCAAAAATATTGGATCTTGTTGCTTTTAACTAAAATTTATATAATTCAAATCTATGAAGTACTTTAGTGCTGTGCATTTTCAAACGTGGGTACTTCTTTCTGGTTCACCCGGTAGTTCTCGGCAGTTTCCTGAAAGCAAATGATACAGGGTGTCTCAAAAAAAATTGCTCGACGTTTGACAAAGTATTGAAAAATAAGGACAACGTGAACAAGCTCATGGAAAGATAACCCTGTTTCTAAGATTATGAAATAATTTCAGAGACTAAAATCGTGCAAATCGGTTAAAAATTCACTGAGGTACGAGCTCTCAAAGATGAAAAATATGCGATAGCTGAAACCAGAGACCCCCCAGATTACTGGTATTGCAAAAAGCTCGAAGACGGAGGTAAGAGAAGCTTATCCAATGTCATACCTCTCGTTGATATCAGAGCAAACCAAATAGGACTTCTAAAGTAAATTATTTCTTGCGATCATTCTCCAAATTTCGTTACATTGCATAAGTCCAAAAACAGTGGTTCAGAACATAATCGGCGAGAGACTGAATCTGCTTCCTCAAAGCATCCATATGCCTGATAGCTAGGTTATCGAAAACCTGTTTGAATCCAACTTGGTTCGCCCTGAAAAAGTTGAGAAATAACAGAAACGACGGCCTATAGAGCTTTTACCAAAAATGCCATTTCGAGGCCTCTGGTTTCAGCATTCGCACAAATTTGAACTTCAAATACTTGTAACTCCATGAATTTTTAGCGGATTGCAAGATTCTTGTGTTCAAAATTAATCTAAAATCGCAGGAAAAGAGTGACTTAACCAAAGGTGCATTCAGTGCATCATTATTTTTTAGTATTTAATCAAACGTCGAACAATTTTTTTGAGACACCCTGTCTGAACACAATCCAGGTATCAGCATGTAGTCGAAAGGCTCAGCTATCCTTTGAGACGTTGCTTGGCCAGTTTTAAGGTGTGCTTACTTTTGTCCGAAAACACAGTTTGAAATATATGAAAATTCAGCCAAATCTCGCACTATTCCCCTATTTTCCAGTCGATGTTTGGGAAGATTTTTTTTTTAGAGGAACTTATTCCAAACTTGCTTTGGAGTACGAAATTTGAATTAGGAACAGATGCCAATCATTTTGCAGACAAAAAGTTACTAAAGCGCTTCAAATCTTTCGCTGCGTTGAGCGTGTACAAAATGTTCATTGGAAAACTATGACAACTTTTTCACTCAAAATGAAGAATCTGGGATTCGAATTCTTTGAATCTGGTTTTCGGACGGTAATCTTTGCTGAAAATGGCCATGCAGCATCTCTAATGACAGCTAATCCATGCAAATAAACTGAGATACAAAGCAGCTGAAACCATCTTTTGATTTCAGGAAGCAAGTTATGATCTAGCTCGTGAAGTTCTTTGGGTCAACTCTCGCTTTGTGCGGGTGAAGTGTGTTTCTTTAGAGACGTGTTGTGCTTAAGACATAGAAGAAGAAGGGTAAATCTAAAGTTCTGTGTGGCGGATTTTGTTTACGTGATTCAAAAGTTGAGCAGAGGGCATCACAATTCTTGCATATTGACTGCTCAGATGCAAACAGTTATTCCTCAACTCCTGAATCAAATAAACAAAATCCACGAGACAGAGCTTTATATTTGCCCGTCTTCTTTCGTAATAAGGACATAACTTCTCCCAGATACCTCCCTTCGCCTGCACCAACCGATTATTTTCCGCACTGGTTTCCGGGCAACTTTGAGGCTATGTTTGTTTTGGATTACTGGTTGAGAGAATTTCTTTTGTATGCATTCGCATTCGCTAATCCTTTCTGAATTTAGATGTCAGCCAAAGCAACTGATGCTATTGTATTGCAAAATCTACCCTTGTTGTCATCCGGTATTTGCTAGATAAGAATTTTCTGATGTACTCCTTTGTCACCAAGAAGAAGACTAATCTCATGCTACATGAATTATAAAGATATTCGGTTTTAAAGAGTGGATGTGAAATGACGTGAGCACATGATCAGAAAAGCCTTCCTCATTTTTGGGATGTCTTTTGTTAGTATAGGCGTCAAATCTTTACTAAAGCAACTAGCGTCAGTTATGCAACCAATGCTACTAAATGCGCGAAGGAAACTTACTCAACTACGGCATTCCTGTAGATTAGCTTCACTAAATCAATTGAAACTACAAGGCACCCGCAACAACAATGGCAAAAATTTTCTAAACAGGTTGATATTTTCTAGTTTAAGTAATTTGCGATGGTTTTAGAAAGTGCAATCTCGAAGTCATTGTCATTTTCCTTATGGCAACGTTTATGAGATAAATATTGTTCAGGACCCATGTTACGACAGAACAGAGTTCTTCGAAAAATGGACTATTTTACGACCAAACTTTAGTATGTTTAAATAATGTTGGATTTCATAGAAGTCAATGGAACTTAGAGCAGCTTAGCTGGAACGAGTGGGTTAATGTAAGCACGACCTATTATTTGGTGTTCTGGATAGATAAAAGCATTTGAATACAGGTGGCACTTGACGTCTTGTTCGATTCTTAGGACATGTTTATATAAGAAAAACGAGCCCACCTGCTAGGCCCGGGGCTGACTGGTGAGGTCCCACCTTCGCCTAGAATCCTTGGTATTTTCTTCTTGCACCTATTTGGTGAATTTGAAACCACCGGTATGGTGAGATACCACGTCAAAACAGATGGAATCTCACCTGGGTGAGGTGAATATTTTCTATATAAGCGAAATCAGACCGGCATGGTGAGGTGAATAGAATTTATCCTTTGATTGTTATTGGTTTGTTTATTTCAATTTCATGGAAGAGAGACTTTACTCCATTTCTTCTCTCAGCCTTTGGTCTGATAAGTGAGTTAAAAAATCTCACATATACAGTTGCAGTAAGTTGCCATGTCTTTCAGTCCTGGGTTTGGCCGGTGAATTCTTTTCCTAATTTAACAGGACCATAGTTTAGATCTACGTTTCCGCTCATACGAATTGTCATCTCATCACCAGCGGAAGTGAAGCTCATGGCACGATGATGGCAGGATTGGCAGCTGCTGAAGCAAATAATAATTGTGGAGTTGGGGTAGCTTATAAAGCCTTTATATCAGGTGAGTTTCTTTTTTGTTCATAATGTCTCAGGGCATTGAATAATCAATGCAAATAACCTATAATACTACCAGAAAATTGCTTTGGTGCATTAAGTCCTAGCAGTAATTCCCTGTGTCCATGTTGTGTCGTTGCACTGAAGCTGATCCAAATCGATGGGCATAATCAGTTCTTAGAGTGGTAGAGTTTGAAACGGGATTGCTACTGCTACATTTTGAAAACGTCATCGTCTGAACGCTGGCTCAAATTTTGCTACCGGCACATTTTTCACCGTTTTAAAAATATGCTGGCATCGTGTGAACGTTTTCCTAGTCAAGTGATTTCGTCAGTTTTTTATTGTCATATGCTAACTTTATGCATTATCAAATGTATTTTCGTACTTCACAGCTCTGAGCTCTACGGTTCAAACGGCTCCAAAACGCACGCCAATGCCAAAACCCAGAAAACACAGCAATGAACACAACTGGTTTCCAGCATAAAGCATGGTTTGCTAAAAGTCAAATTATCACAATTAGCAAAAACAGAAACTCAGTAAATCAAAGACAAAATACGAGAGAATACAAAAATATCGGCCTAATCTACCCGACAAAAGATATTATAAACACAAGAAATGAAAAAGTCAGTAACGTTCATGAATAACAGCAAATCGATACTATAATGTTCGCATGCAAAATTACAATATTCTGCAATAATAAGTCAATTAATAAAAGTCAATAACTTCACACTCACAGACTGTTTGTTCTTGTCTACGATGGCCTAACTATTCTCTAACACAGCTCGACGAACCACCAAGTTCTTTAACACAGCTTTGCAGTCTTGCAGTTTCTCAATAACCTGCTCTTCGCATTTGCAGTGCTTTTATAAGATGTGATAAACAATAGTCCCAAAGGGGCAAAAAGAGCTTCTAATGATTCCCTTGAGTACAAAAGGCAGGTCAACGTAGGTCAAAAGGTCAAAGTCCACTTTTCAACCATTCAATTCTAAACTTTGCACAATACATCCGGCCCCAAACGTTTTCTTTGCAAGGGAATAGTTTCTTTCATCCTTCTAATCAGTGCAAAGTTCGTTATCATCAATATCGTTTTCACTTGCTTCCAACAAACATAGTTTATCTACTGGACGTACCAATTCCGACTGAGAGGTCTTGACTTTCGCTGATCTCACGAGACCATCTCTTCCTTGATGTACAGCCAAAACTCTACCTAAGCGCCAAGCTCCTCTTGGTAGTGGCTTGTCAACAATGAGAACTATGTCATTTTCTTGAATGTTTCTTTTCGGTGTGAACCATTTTTGTCGCTGTTGTAGCGTCGGGAGATATTCCCTAACCCATCTTTTCCAGAAGAGATCCGCCAAGTATTGTATCTGCCTCCATCTTCTCTTGCAATAGCTATCTGCTTTGGAGAATATACCTGGTGGGTAAGACTCATTTGATTTCAACATCAACAGGTGATTCGGAGTCAATGCATTTGCATCTCTTGGGTCGTCCGAGACTCTTGTTAAAGGTCTCCCATTTACAATTGACTCGATCTCACACATGAGTGTCTGCAAACCTTCGTCATCCAAAATTTGTTCCCTCAACACCATTGTCATGACACGCCGAATTGTACGGATTAAGCGCTCCCATGCACCTCCCATGTGTGAAGCAGATGGTGGATTAAACTGCCAACTCACTTCGTTTTGAAGAAGAAACTCATGAATTTTCTCTTGATTCCATTGACGAATTAACTGCTTCAGCTCACTTTCAGCGCTTGTAAAATTTGTACCATTGTCTGATCTGATTTCCTTGGGTGTACCACGACGGGCCATGAATCGTCTTAATGCGTTGATAAATGAATCAGTGTCTAAACTATGTGCCACCTCAACATGAACAGCACGAATGATGAGACACGTAAATATAACACCATACCTTTTGACTCTGCTGCGGGCTCTCTTTACGTAAAACGGTCCAAAGTAATCAACACCAACGTACGTGAATGGTGGCTCTCCAGGAGTTATTCTGCTTTGTGGTAGATCTGCCATCTTCTGCTGCATAGGTTGCTGAAGATGCCTTCTGCATTTGAAACATTCACTGATGATTCGACGAACTGAGGCACGTGCATTAACCATCCAAAATCGTTCTCTAATCAATGACAATACATACTCCTTTCCAAGATGACCAGATAGATGATGATAGTATCTAATGATCAGGTCGGCCACATGATTTCGCTTTGGAAGAATCACAGGATGTTTCATGTCACTTATCTCGGTTTGCAAATGCTTCAGTCGTCCACCAACACACAGCAGACCATTCATCACTACAGGGTCTAGATTGAGGAGACTGCTTCGCTTCTTTAACTGCTTCTGTCCAGATTTCAATGTGTCGATTTCGTCTTTGTAGGAATTCATTTGAACGCATGATATGATGGCATGTTCTGCTTTCGTGAGTTCTTCTACGGTCAACTTTCCCGTCGGAACTGAGTTTGATACGGCCACTGGTATCTTCGACTTCAGGATGAGCCAGTGCTTAAATCTCAACATCCATGAAACAGCCTTTTTCAGCATAATCCAAGAAGAAAATTTCGAGAAAATCAATTCATTCATACCCATACCATGTGACTTCTCCACCATAACACTGTGTGACTGTACGCTTTTCTTTAATTCAGCATCGTCATCCTCTACTTTGAAATCTTCTTTGCATTCAACTGGCCATGTTTCATTGCTTTGCCATAAGAAAGATGGTCCATTGATCCACCTTGAATCGCCAGTAAGATCTTTCACAGGAACACCTCTTGATGCGTCATCAGCTGGGTTCATCTTCGTCTGTACATAGTGCCACTGAGAAGGATCTGATCCATCTTTGATCACAGCAATACGGTTGGCAACGAACGTCTGAAAACGCTTGTTTTCATTATTGATGTATTTGATCACAGCTGTGCTATCTGTCCAAAATACAGATCTGTCAACTCGAATTTCCAACTCTCGCTTCAACATCCGGTCCAGTTTGACTGCAACCGTAGCAGCAGACAACTCAAGTCTGGGAATCGTCATGGGCTTTAGTGGTGCTAACCTGGATTTACCTATTGCAAAGGAACAATGTATTTTACCTTCATGATTAACTGTCCTCACATAAGATACAGCTCCAAAGCCATCTTCTGAGGCGTCAGAAAAATGATGCAACTCCACTGTTTTAACTTCACCAAAATTCTCTGGCTTAAAACATCTCTGAACTTTCAGCTCGGCAAGTTGTGGCAGCTCTTTGATCCAGTTGTTCCAGCGGCTAACAGCGGTGCAAGGAATTTCATCGTCCCAACCAATCTTTTCACGACACAAATTTTGCAAGATGATCTTGGCTGTAAGAATGAATGGTGATACCATACCAAGAGGGTCATATATTGAAGATATGAAGCTGAGAATTCCTCGTTTCGTTGCTTCTCTCGCTGGGATATTCACATTGTACTGAAAGCTATCGTTTGCAACATTCCACTGAACTCCCAATGCTCGTTCCACAGGTAGGATTTCTCTTTCAAAGTCGATCTTCTTCAATTCTTTTGAACGGTCTTCTTCAGGAATTGCGTCTATGACTTCTCGTTTATTACTGATCCATTTCGTCAGATTAAACCCACCAAGTGATAAGAGCTTCTTGAGATCTTTGTAAATACCAACTGCATCGTCGCTGCTCTTTACAGACTTTAAAAGGTCATCAACGTAGAAATTCTTCTTTACTGTAGAGACTATGTTACCTTTGAAGTGAGCCTTGTGGTCTTCTGCTGTCTTCTGAAGAGCAAATGTTGCGCAGCTTGGGGACCAAATGCCACCAAAAAGATGAACCATCATTTGTCTCTCTTCTGGTTCCTTTGTAATATCACCATTTGCGAACCATAGAAATCTTAATGCACCAACATCTTTTTCGTCTACCCGCACCTGATGAAACATAGCTTCCACGTCAGCAATCAGGGCAACACATTCTTGCCGGAATCTCAGGAGGACACCAACTAAGGAATTTGTAAGGTTAGGACCTTGCATCACGTGCTCATTCAGTGATTTACCATTGAACTTCGCAGCACAGTCAAACACCACACGAGTTTTTTCTGGCTTCTTTGGATTGATTACATTATGATGAGGTAAGTACCATACCTTTCCATTGTTTTGGCAAAGCTGCTCCACTGGAACGGTTCTTGCATAGCCCTTCACTTGCAAATCTTCTATGAATTCTGCATACTTGGTGTGAAGGTCACGATTCCTTGAAAGTTTTCTTCTCAGATACGTCAGTCGACTTTCTGCAACACTACGATTGTTGGGGAGGCAAGGCTGGGGATTCTTCCAGGGAATCGCCAACGCATAATGTCCATCGTATAGTTTTGCTGACTCTTCAAAAATCTTCAGTGCCTTCTTATCATTTGCAGACATCAATTTCTTGTCATCAGAGATGCAATCGTCAAATTCATGGTTGAAATATTTTCGCAGTTGTTCACTCAGGAGATCACTCGTCTGATTTGTGCTTGCCATATAACATTGTGCAGCTGCTGCTTCAGTCTGTCCCAAAGGTCCATTGAGTGTCCATCCAAATTTGGTTCTTACTGCAAAAGGTCCTCCGTTCTCTCCTCTTCGTATTTCTTCAGGCTGCAAAGCTTCTGGGATGTTAACACCAATCAAGAGATTCACTGTGCAGTCTTCAAGTTTTGTTGGAAGTACCAGGTCATTCAAATAAGGCCATGATTTTACATCTTCTTGAGTTGCTACTGCATACTTGGAGATGTTCAACTTTCTGACAACAAAAGCTTGTGGTACATCAATTGACACTGTGTTGTCCAAATCCATGATTTCAAGGCTAGCAATTGCACTGTCACAATTCTCCATAACATTGCTGATAGTTGCCAAAGAAATCTGACACTTCCTTGTTCCAACACCAAGCTTCATCAAAAGATCTTCTGAGCAAAATGATGCAGTTGAGCCATTGTCTAAAAGAGCATATGTAATAACTTCATTGGTCTCACCTTTACCTCTGACTTTAACTGGAACAATTGACAAACTCTTGCGGTGACATCCGGCCCCAGTTTCACTCAATGTACCAACAAACGGTCTTTGATTACCAGAGCTGGAAGACGTCGCTGACTGACTTGTACTTGCTGTTTTTAGTTGTTGATCTTTTCTCATCTCGAAAGCAACAATTGCTTCGTGCAGTGATGACATGTGCTTTCTTCTCATGCTGCATCCTGGAATATTGCATGACTTCTTCTTCTTACATCCAGCAGAGAAATGGGTAGTCGACAAACAGTTATCACACAATTTCTTCTGGCGTATAAAGGTAAGTTGCTCCTCACCTCCTTTCTTTCTGAACATCTCACAAGCCTCGAGTTTGTGATCTCCTTCACAGAAATAGCATTTGAAACGAGTCTCACCATTTGAAACAGCTTTCGCATCACCACCACTTTGTGCTTCTTTCGCATGAATACTGTAGTTCATATTTCGCTGGCTGGAAATTCTGCTCCCTTCTGTGGATGTTGCTGACTTCTTGTCCTTCATTCCACCATCTCTTTTTCCACCATCCATTATTCCACCAAAAACGGGGTCATTCTTCTCTACGGCCACTTTTCTCACCAGCTTGCACACGTCTTCAATGTTTGGTTCCCGGCATTCTTCTCGGATATCTTGCACCTTTGACTGCCATCTGGCTCTGATATATCCTGGACAGCGTTCCAATATTCTCACCAGTTTGTCTTCATTGTTTACTTGATTAAGCCTTCCAGTTGCTTTCAGCGTTATCTCGCAGTTTTGAAGGTCGTCTGCCAAATCCATAAGTGCTTCTCTATCATTGGGTTTGATTGGTGGGCCATTAGATACCTTGTTGATCCAAGAATTGGACACCTTATACTTGCTACCAAATCTCTCCTCTAGAAGTCGCTTAGCTTCTTTGTATCCTTCTTCTTGGTCCAGAAGTACACAGCTCTCAATCACCTTCTTCGCTTTGCCACTGCAATATTGTATAAGTAGCTGCAAGCGTCTGCCATCGTCATCTGTATCCTTCTCAACCTGATTCTCAAAAGTCTTCATGAAAATATAATATCGTAAAGGATTACCATCAAAATGAATGAGCTCAGATTTAGGTAGCATACTTGCATCGGCCAGTTTCTTCATCGTTGCTAAATATTCATTTCCATACACTGATGAAACAGATGGACTGAACTGCTGCCTTTCTGCTGTGTGCGATGACTTTGTTGTGAAATCGTTGATTTGCTTGCCATCCATCAGGGGTTGAGGAACAGCGGGGTCAGGATGGGTAAAAGGGATGGGTCGCTGGAAGGGGGTAGGGTTATAGGGAACTGGGGAGGAGAGTGGGACTTGAAGGGGTTGGGTTCTTCCTCCTTGATTCTGTATCCATGATGAGCCAACTGGTAACTTTGATTGTGCCTGCCACGGAGCAAACTGATGATCTGACAATCCTGATGTGCTAAATCCATTGTGCTTTTCTGCTTCAGAATTCTTGTAAATCTGCTCCTGAGGAAATCCATTGTCTTGATAGGAGAGGGGAGGGGTACAAGGTTTCTGGGCAGGGAATGAGGGATGAAAGGTTGGGGCAGTGGGATCAGGGAAGGAAGGGTTTCTTCTTGCGTTGTCACTTCCATGAGAATACACCAATTGTGTACTGGCATGAGATTTCACCATTTTGCTGCTTCTATCTTCCATTCCAACTGTTTGACGGCATTGCTCTTGAAGAGAATCAGCATCATAATCACCATGAAATCTCGCCGACTGGCTTCTCCTCTGCCATTCTTCAGACACTGGATGGTTAAATAACCTCATTGAATAATCCACTGATTTCATTGATTGACTGATGACACCACTGACAACTGAGACTTGGGGACTGGATCGAGCAACTGACTTCATTGATTGACTGATAACACCACTGACAACTGACACTGGGCAACTGGATCGAGCAACTGACTTCATTGATTGATTGATAACATCACTGGCAACTGACACTGAGCAACTGGATCGAGCAACTGACTTCATTGATTGACTGATAACACCACTGACAACTGACACTGGGCAACTGGATCGAGCAACTGATTGCATTGATTGATTGATGGCATCACTGACGACTGAATCTGGGGAACTGGATCGAGCACCTGATCTCAAATGGCTTGCAGATTTCACCAACAAACTGACATTGTGATCAATAATAATAATAATAATAATAATAATGAATCATGACCAGTATATCCACAAAGTGGCTCTTCATCTGGTCGCTAAAAAATACTTTACATGGTTTAAGACTTCTAGTATGATACTTTATTTCTAAGGAAAGATTAAAAGCAGGTAACAATGTTACATCAATCTGAAAAGTAAGGTTAAAAAGTTTAAAGTTTGTTATATAAAATATCTAAATAAGTTAAAAATTGAAGGTTAGGTTCTTCTCTTTTAGGACTTAAACTAACAGCCTCTTCTTTGCTTCAGTAAAGAAATGTTCTTTGGACTTTGATGAGAAATCGGCTTTTGTTTTTGAATTTCTTATTGCAATTGGCATCTTATTAAAAATTTCGGCTGCAATGTTCCTCAAAGTTTTAGAATCGGTTGAAGTTGCAATTAGTGGTGCAGAGCTTGATCGGAGATGTCTGTTGTTTTCTTTCAATGATATGTCTATGTATTCCGGCTTATTTCGATCTGATATATATTTAAAAGCTAATTTTGCAAGGTGCCAGTCCCTTCTCTCTTTCATAGGCAACCAACCAAGTGATACGACGTCCTTTTCCTTAGTGTAGCGGCCAAGAACAAAACTTGCAGCCGCATTTTCAACTTTTTGTAATCTTTTTTGTAGTTTCAATGATAGAGGTCGAAATACGGCATCAGCATAATCCATTTTCGATAAGATCAGTAGCTCTGCTACTTGCTTTTTCAGTTTCTGTGACATGATATTCTTGAATTTTTTTAGTATAGAGAGAGCCCCAAAACAGGATGATGTTACCTTGTTTACGTGCTCTTCCCATAAAAGATGCTGGTCTAAGATGACACCAAGTAATTTTGCTGACTTTTCACGTACAATTTGTTGTTGTCCAATTTTGAGTGAGGGACTATAATCATCGATGTTGTGATGACGCGATAGTTGCTTTGTGCTAAGGACCATGACCTTCGTCTTCCTTGGATTTAAGGCAAGATTAGCACATACCGACCATGAATTTAACTTGACTAGGTCATTATTCATGGCATTTTCAAGGGAGCAACGATTCTTTAGTCTGCCTTGTACGACAATTGTTGTATCATCAGCGTACTGAAAACAAGGTTGTTCCATTTCTCCTTGAAGATCTGTTACGTACAAGTTGAACAAAACAGGGCCTAGTATTGATCCCTATGGTACGCCGAATTTAGTCAGCATCAGTTCCGACATCTTATCATCCACTTGAACAAATTGATGGCGGTTATCCAGGTAATTTAATAGCCATTTCAAGAAAGAGTTTGAAAACTTGAGAGCATGCATCTTGTATATCAAAGTTTTATAATCAATCGTATCAAACGCCTTGGAGAAATCTGCAAGAACCATAAGTGTAATCTCACCTCTTCCCATGGCCTGGACAATCATATCTTTAATACCGAGTAACGCAGTAACCGTTGAATGTCCTTTCCTATATCCGCAGACTTTTTCGTTTAGGATTTTTTCTTTCTCAATAAAATCAACAATCTGATTCATTACTAGGCGTTCGAAAATTTTTGACAACACTGGTAATATTGAAATAGGCCTGTAGTCATCATTTGCTCTTGGATCATCTACCTTTGGAATCGGGGAAATTCGAGCTGTTTTTCTGTGTTGATCTGTGTTGAAAATTGAAGGAGTAATGTGGCCATCGGCTTTGAATATCTCACCCATCACCTTCTCTTCGGCTTCCAATTTTGTCAATTCCTCGTGCAATTGAAATTCTTCCCTCAACTGATTCAGCTTCATTTCTTGATACGCAAGACTTTGTCTCCTTGCCAACAAACTCTCCTCTGCTATCAAGTTTGCCTTTCTTGTCGCATTCTGCAGCATCTTCTTTCCTAGGGCTGATTTAACACTGGATATACTTGATGATTTTGAATATTTGGAGATACTTGAATGTTTAGAATGAGACGTTTGACTTACCGAGTCATGAGGCTGGATATCCTGCATTTCTGAGTCACCAAAATGACGCAATCGCTGTCTCGTGCTGAGAAAACGTCCTTCTCCTTCACTGAAATATGCACAGCATTCGTCAATGTCATCTTCATCAGTCAGCATTGCTTTGAATGACTCGCAGGCTTTCTGAAAGGCAATGAACACTGCTTCGAGTTTCTCTTCCAAATGGGTCAAAGATTCTCCATCTCCAGAACCATGACACACCAAAGCTGCTGATACCTCCTTCACAGTGTTCGTCAATGCTCGCTTGGCATTTGCTCTTTCTCGCTTCAGTCGAATCATCCGTTCATGGTCAACTTCATCCCAATCAATTCTGACATTCGGCTGTCTACTTCTCGTGAGTCTTTCATCATACTTGAATGACATGAATTCATTTGGGGGCTCTTCTGGAGGCTCATACTCATCCATCCTGTAGGCCTCACAAGACTTGGATAGTCTCAAACTGATGTATTTTCGTACTTCACAGCTCTGAGCTCTACGGTTCAAACGGCTCCAAAACGCACGCCAATGCCAAAACCCAGAAAACACAGCAATGAACACAACTGGTTTCCAGCATAAAGCATGGTTTGCTAAAAGTCAAATTATCACAATTAGCAAAAACAGAAACTCAGTAAATCAAAGACAAAATACGAGAGAATACAAAACTATCGGCCTAATCTACCCGACAAAAGATATTATAAACACAAGAAATGAAAAAGTCAGTAACGTTCATGAATAACAGCAAATCGATACTATAATGTTCGCATGCAAAATTACAATATTCTGCAATAATAAGTCAATTAATAAAAGTCAATAACTTCATACTCACAGACTGTTTGTTCTTGTCTACGATGGCCTAACTATTCTCTAACACAGCTCGACGAACCACCAAGTTCTTTAACACAGCTTTGCAGTCTTGCAGTTTCTCAATAACCTGCTCTTCGCATTTGCAGTGCTTTTATAAGATGTGATAAACAATAGTCCCAAAGGGGCAAAAAGAGCTTCTAATGATTCCCTTGAGTACAAAAGGCAGGTCAACGTAGGTCAAAAGGTCAAAGTCCACTTTTCAACCATTCAATTCTAAACTTTGCACAATACATCAAAGATCGTCAATTCTCATCAACTGAAATAATCAATTATTGCCCCAGGAAGCGGGGCCTTTTAGCCTTGCCTTATTTCATTTTACTTGTTGCTGCTACATCCAGCGGGAGCACAGGACCACATCATATCAGATCAAAAATTTTTCGTCCACACTTTACCACGTGAATAAATGGAAATCCTTGTTGTGTCATTATGTCGCCGGGTAATTGGCAAATAAGTCATGACGTATGAGTTTAAACGAATTCCTTGCATCAAAGGTAGGAAAGATGAAATCTGGAAAAACTTTTTTCTGCATATACGGAATCAATCGAAATAAAACCCGCTTCTAAGCACCACTGTCTAGGGTAACTTAGGCCTGACTTTCACTGCCGCATCTGTTACTTGCCTTCTCAACCTTCTCTGGTTCACTTTCTTTTCAAAATGCTGAAAATGGCAAATGCATCTGCACGTTTGGCCCAGCTGTAAAATATTTGTTTCAAGTCAAGGAAAGCTGCACAATGGTTACAGATAGTGGGACACGTTGTTTATATTATTTCTCTAGTCGTAGCATAAAAATTGCAAATGGTCAGCTGAATTTGTCATTTTTGTTAACATATCTGCTCGGGTAGTCCTTGTCATCAATTTGATCGCCTTCCTTGTTATGAAATTCGTCATCAAGCTGTGGTTCTCAAACAGTATTCAAGTTCATGACAAGAGATACTACTGCCAAAGTTACAAGAGATATGTTCTCGAAAAGAAATTGGCAGAAAATAAGACCAGATGTCTCTTTTCTTTCTTTAAGGTACATCAGTGACAGTGATATGTGCAGACACGTGTTATTCTCTTGGAAGTATTTGATAAACTACTTTGCTGTCCTCTCAGTGGCCTAAAACCGAACTTGCGACTTAATGTGGTCAAGGGCACAAAGCGAACTGGATCATCTAGAAATACTGATTATGGCAGAAAGTGGACCGTTTGAATGATATCATGATTATCGGGGGTCTCTGGGCTCGCTGCGTGAAAGGAGAATCCCTGCCTTAGTAACCTGTAATTTCTATAGCACTGTTTTTAGAGTGATCTGTGGTACGGTCCCTAAGAAACCTGTTTGTCATCCAATGGTTGTTCATTGAAATATCCGCAAGTATAACCCATGCTAATGCATACTCAAGTGATCGCTATTAAGTCAGATATTTTGAGGAAATTTGGTCGTCGTTATAAGCCATGCTTCAATATTTCTTGAAAAGGCTGTTTTGAAAGATCCACAAGGGGGCACTCAGGAAATACACATGCTGGGGGTCAGTCCAAGAAATTTTCTGGCAACCTACAAACGTCAGTTCGGCTTCACTTTAACCCAACAATATCAGCTAATTTTTATCTTAGATATCTGTGGACGAACATAAAAACCCTGAAACAATGTACATTGAGGCCAGGATTGCCTGTACCGAACGTAGAAATGTCAGTTTGACTATGTTTTATGCGCAAAAATATCATGACCGTAATTTCAGTTAGTTAGGACCCAAAAATATCACCTTTAGCAATATTCAGACCCAAAAATATCAGACATACCTCCCCGTATGTGCATATGCTGAATGGCCTCCCTGGCGATAGATTCCTCCTACGTGCGAAAAAGGATGGACGATTTTTAGAGGAAAAGTTTATATCTAATGTGACAGCCCAGTGTAACTATTTTCTATGGGTACTGCAGAGCCTATTTATTGTATGTGGAAAATGAAGACAGAATTATATGCTTTTACCAGCTATTTAGAGCTATATAATCTCTGTTGATTTACTCGTAGAAATTAAAAATTATTATCCCTCTTTTCCATCTTATCCTTGGTTCAGAATTCGGAAAACTTGTGACATCATAACTGCGTTTGTTGTTGGGCAATGATTTTTTTGCCGTGAAACCGCAAAGCATACGAATGTAATGAAAAGCTTACTATATCTGTGTATGGAGTTGTTAATGGGGATGCCAGTCTTCGATTTGCAGCCCACGCAGCAGGGCAACTGCAAGGGTGAAACGTAATTTCCTTGCAATATAACTCGTTGGCCTAAAAAATCATGAAACGTCAAAGGGAATGGCAGCAAAGCCCCCCTAAGGCTTATTTCCATGGAGCTGAAATGCCTAAGTGGACAGTGCTTGAGACCTTCTTGTGAAGCGTGCACGAAGAGCTGTGTTTTTGTCTTAATGCATATGCTTCTCAGGCCCGTTCACATTACACCATTTTTGGATACAAAACGGAGCTGTTTAGCTTTGTTTTTGGCTTTGCGTTCACATTAGTCCACCCCAAAAACGGAGCTAATTGAAAACGCTTGTAATAACGGGGCAAAATAAAAACGGAGCTAGACAGAAACGCATAACTGTAATGTGAACACCCAAAAACGGAGGAATTTAGAAGCGCTGATAACAAAGACCGAAACTTATCAGGAAACAAAGAAAACAAAGAACAGAGAACAAAGACAAACAAAATGTGATCAGATCCGTTTTTGAGGACATGCGTGACCACCGCACTCGAAAGATATCCGTTTTTGTGTAAAAACGGAGTAATGTGAGCAGGGAGGACAAATAGGTCCGTTTTTAGTAGCAAAAACGGATCTAAATGAAAACTGAGTAATGTGAGCGGAGCCTCAGAAAGGCTCTTGACTCTTGAGTATTTCCCGCCCAAGCGGACAAAGCAGCTCAATGGAAATAGGATTTGTTTTGTAAAATGCCAATTTGTCTATTTTCGGTTCTCGTCACAAAGCAAATTAAATGGGTGATTAGAATTGTCATCATCAGCCATGAAAGTAGCTGAATGATTCTTGGGACAGGGGAGGAGGCATTGATATTTTGATGTCAACAAACAACATATTCATATTATTTCATATTAAGTTATTTCTACACAAAATCCCTTCAGCATAAAAGAAAGTCATAAAAATTAGAATTACAATCTATACATAGTGTACGGTATAAATTTGAGAGCTGTTGGGGCCTATTTTGCTGCTCTTCCAGGGAGTCGTGTTTGATGTTTATTCAGCTCTTAAGATGAGTTTTTAAATTTCTTTTGAACTGCGGGAAGGTTGGTAGTTCTCTGATACTGATGGGGATGCTGTTCCGTGCAGCAAGAGCTGAATAATGGAAGCCTTTTTTCACATATTCAAGGTTATATCTTTGAATTTGGATGTCCTTGCAGTTTCTCGTATTGTAGTTTGAATGCAAGGATATCTGGGGGAATTTATCCCAAAGGCTCTCTGGGCACATCCTATTCATAATCTTGTAGGTCATGGCTGATCGATCGAATGTGATTAATTGTTGAACATCAAGCCAGTTATATGACCAATCGTCCTTAATTCTAGCCCTCTCAATTATGGTTCGGGCTCGGTCCTGTAGATTTTGCAAGATCTTTATTTTGGAACTAGGAATACTGCCCCAAATAACATTTGCATGCCGCAGATAACTTTTTATAAGGCCCGATAGACATTATCTAGTTGTTTTTGTGGTACAAGGTTTTTCAGTTTTTTTAAGAGATGAGAGACCTCCACAAACTTTCCCTTTAACAACTTTGAAATGTTGTTCCCAGTTCAACCCTTCATCAACGATGACCCCAGGTAATTTTGTCTTCTTTGCGCGTTTTATTTCTGACAGCAAGAACGGACGGTTTCAAGGCAAGTATCTTTCTTTGGATCTTGTAAAGCCAAGAGAGCTGGTCTGCCTGCACGTAGGTTATTGCAGAGCAAGGACAGCCCATTTTCAATTTTTGCTCCTAATGTTGACTCAGTTTGCTTCCAATGCCTAAAATGCCGCAATCATTGATTAATGTTGTTCCTAGTCGGACCGAGTCTTACTGACTTGTTCACAATTAGGTTGAATTCGAGTCAAACGATAAACAAAATCTAAATTTCTAGCACAGCCAAAAATCTAAACCATACCATTTCAATTCTAAAATACATACCAAGCTATTCCATGCATTGTTGAAGGCAATACATGCTTAGCGTCTATCCGAAATGGATTGCCCTGACACACAATTTTACTTTGACATGATGAAGTTCTATTTGATTACACAGGGCTGAAGACCGGACTTGACAGACCGAGTGAAACAACATGGAACGCGCACAAAGCAATTGCTAAATCAATGGAACACAAGAAAGACTTAAATGACATCTATTGCAATTCATGGGGTGTTATATCAGCGTATCAGAATAACGTTGGATACATGCATCGCTGGACTAGAGCGGCAATGAAGAATTCCGCTGAAAATGTAAGTGTTTTGCTCTCCTGTTTGCCCTATATGCGAAAATAAAGATGAATTCTCTATAGGAAGCACCTAAGAGCTAGGCATCCAATAATTTATCGATTGCTAGTAAAGGAGTCTTAACTCATTGTTCAACATCGTTTTCATGGAACTGCTTGCTTTGAACTAGCAGATCTGCCGAAAAAGTATGGGGTGACGTAAAAAACTCCTGGTGTTTGAAATGCGCTGCTCCCTGAATGCGAAAGCAATAATGTTGAAGACTGCTTTGTTTTATTTCTGATATGTTCAATTAGGGTAAGTAATTTACCCGGCTGTAATCTGCCATTTGAAGTCCTTCTCTTGGGTAGTGGACAATTTACGTAGAAGGCACCTATTTAAAGCCTGCCAACATCGATCGAAACAACGAGCAAAATTTTCTTGCTTCCTTCCTAAAGGTGTCGACATTTAACCCTATCTGACCTGGGGGCGGATTCCGTTCCCCTCGCACATTTTCATTTATAAGTTTTTCCCTGTTTGCTGGATGCCTCTGAGATTTAGCAAGTTTAACTTTCTATCATATAACAATGAAATAGTAGCAATTTTGGTGTTCTATTTTTAGCCTTGTCTCCTTGGTAATCAGGTTTTCGTGCACCACTCTCCGAAAAATATACACTGTATCTCTCTTAATCCTTTTTAATTGGTCCAGTAAAGTCGAAACTATGAATTTACATCTATTTTGATCTATATATTTCATTTCAACACAAAAATAAAAGTTTGAACGACCTTTCAACACAATTTCATTTTCATGACGTCATTTGACGTCATAATATTAATTACGCTCTAGCAACAACAACAACAATGCTAATTAAACCATTGTTTGACAAAATCATTGTTTATATAATGAGGAACCTTTGTGCCAGATTTGGTTGCTATATCTCAAGCAACAACAGAGATAGACAGGGGGCGGATTCACAGGGGGGGGGCGGACTCCGCCCCCCAGGCATTGAGTGTTTCAAATCACCTAGGTCAGATAGGGTTAAATGAATTCCTTTATTTTGTCCCCTTGGCAATGTGATATCTCCCTGGGAGAAGACTTACTCATCCTTCCAAGAGAATAGCGCCTTTTTTCTACCTATTCAAGTATGAATATTTACAATACATCTTACATTTAACTATACCTATTCTAATTACTATACAACACTACTGGTACGATATCATGGGGAGCGAAAGACAATGACTACCCCATGGCCAACATAAAAATACACGCAACGTTCAACTAATTACGACTACACTACAAACGAATAGGACAGTGTACCAGACTCTGTTCCACACCAGATGTTAGGTCAGGAATATGATAACTTGATTGATGTCGCAAGCCCAACTGATTTTATGTGATAGATGAAATGCCTGACATCTGATGTGAAGAAGAATTTATTAGGAAAAAGAATATCTACTTTAAGGGACTTGGTGGTTGCATGCAAAGGCTGTTAAGATCTCAATCAAACCGACCAGTTTCGTGGATAAAATGTAAAGTCAATTCGAGTTTATTTCTATTCAAGTTATTAGAATGGTCGTGATCACCATATAACAAAAGTTGGGTCAAAACATCATTAGGGAGGTCGGCAATTTGTATGACTGGTTGTAATAATTTAACAATTCCAGCGAGAACAGAGCAACAAAAAGTGTTCTATATCCTCAATCCCATTGCTCGTGGGGCACATTGGATTTACAGTATCCCTAAAATTATGCTTGAATTTGTGGAAATTCAATTTGCTGAGACCAACCCTGAGTTGAGTAAGATAAGATAATCCTTTTGGATCGTGAATTCCAAAGACAGATTCTGCAAGGGGACGGATTATTGACAATAGCTTTTCCTTCAAAGCAGCAACAGAGGGTGCATATCTCAATTCAGGCTCAAGTTTATTCCATTCGGATAAACAGTTTGGATAGAAGCTAGCCTTGAATTTTTTAGTTCTTGTCTTTAATCTCCCAATGACATCCTGGTCACGAAGACAATACTGAGATTCATGAACAAACTTGTAGAGCAAGGTAAGGCGTCTACTCCATCTTCGGGAACTTAATGACTCCAAACCAAGGTCTGTGTTCAGCTTCTCTTGAGATGTACCGCTCCATGTTCCTGTTACAGCCAAAGAATAGCGCTTGCTGAAGCGTTTTGAAGTCATAGCTTACGGACGTGCAGTTATGACGATAAAATTTGTTCTTCATTTTATCAAGTTTTTTTGAGGTTTTTAGAAGGAAATTTTTAGGGAAAATCCGCTGTGAAATCTGAATGGGGTTACCGGTCTCAACCAAGGAGCGTTCTTAGAATAATTGAACATATCAAATATTGAAGACACATGATTGCTCACAAAGCTTGGGATTCTTGTTATACGAATTTTCAATGTTCAAAGCTACAGTTATCCCCCAATAGGAAACGTGTGATCATGCCCAGAAAGTTTGTTTGGTGTGCAGAAAGAACATTGGCAGAGAATCCAGCCGCAGTGCAAACATGGGTTAGCAAAGAAACAAAGAGATCGTTGCGCATGGTAGTAGGTTCCTCGGCTGTTGATCTCCTTTGAACATAGCCGGCAAAAAGGCTTTGCCAAAAGGGGCAGTCTTGGAGCATTAGCCTTCAAATCGCCAAACGTTTTTAAAGTGCTGAAATTAGAAAATTAGGCTAGCTTACTGTATATATGCCGTGGTCATTCTTTTAAAATTTGATTAGTTTCAAAATGGCGGCTCTTGTTATTGTTGATGCTGTGACATCATCTAATTCCTATATCCAACTCATTGCAACAACAGATTTCTACTTACGATTCACTAAAAATGATTTTTTGTTCCAAATTTCATCAATTCTTTCAAAAGTTATCAAGATGCCGCAATTTTGAAAAGAATGGCAATTTCCATTGCAGATTTTACAGCAACGTGCTTTAAGGTCATTTGAAGGCCTTCAATTCAGTGAATATTTCGATAAATTTTTTTCCACCAACTGCTTTAAAGATTTGACCCCAATTTTTGAGAATACTTTTCAAAAAGCGGTTTCCAAAATGTGTTGATCATCTCGTGTTCACACAAAGTTTGACCATCACCTCTTCCCAGGGCCAATTTTGGATGTTATGGCAATAGACTAAATTTCACGTTGGCTTTGGATCACGACATCTTTAGATGCAAAAAATGTCAGCATATTTGCAAAAAAGAGATTTCCTAAAACGACTTCAAATCTACCTTTATCTTAAATGTTTCTAACACGCAAATCGAAAATGAAACATTAGTACTTGGAATTTTCTTCGAAATTGGTTATGGAGGCAAGTGGTAGTGGAGGCAAGTGGTAGCTTATGGTTTATCATGCAATGATGATAGAAAGCATATATCGATAGCATTTGATTGCATAACGCATGCAATCTTGTCTAGCTCTTTTGTGTTTAGCTCTCGAAGTTTCTTTGGAGGCTGCCAGTATAGTCATAAATTTAGATTTTTCTAATAGCTACACAATGGAAGTACCATGTGACCCATAAAAAGTTAGAAATTTTGAAAAATCATCAAAATTTGATCATGTCATCATTTTTTAAAATGTTCTTTTATGTAGTTGCATCGAGAATCAAGTTTTCATTGTTTCATTCTTCGGTGCTCTGTATGCAGGGCCTTTATGCCGTGTGCGTCAATGAAAAACGCCCGTCGTTTGACAGGCCACTGCTCCCTGTGAGTATGTGAGCAATGATAGTTTGCAATATCTGATCAAATAGCTAACATTTTCAATGGTTTTTAGAATTTTCCTGGCTAAAATCGGTCACTCCATTCAGATTCTGTAAGCAATTTTCTAAAAGAAGTTTCTTCAAAAACCTTAGAAAACGTGCTAAAATTACAAGCAAGTTTCCATAATGTGTTTACCTCACAGCGATGACTTTTAGCACACATTAGCACGTGCTTTCCTCTTGTCGGATTGAAAAGTCTCTCCCCTTGTATGAAAAACATATTCAGGGATGAATCCATTCTCCCAAGAGGACAAAATACACGAAGACATCCAAGCGTCAATATTGCTAGAAAGAAGAATTATTGGAAATCTTGCTTGGTGTTTTCAGTCGTTTTACAGGATTTCGAAAGAGGCTTTCTGTAGAATATCTCCCTTCTCGACTGGAAGTAATGGCCGATTACAGCCAGGTAAATTACGGAGCCTAACTGGAATTACCGGGAATAAAACGAGACAGTTTTCAATATCAGTACTATGATATTCAGGGAGCTAAGCTTTTCAAATGCTGGGCGTTTTTTAACTCTCCCCGTACCTTTTTGCATCATGACATTTCTATTTCTAAACAGAGTTATTAAATCACATTCTCTAGTAATGGATCAATAATGATTCGACAGAGATATTTTCAATGATTTTAAACAGGGACGAAATGGCAAAGGCAGTATAATTGTGTTTTCTACTGGAAATGGCGGTTTACTCAATGGAACGTGCAGTTATGACGAATATGTTTCATCAATTTACACCATTGGCGTTAGCGTCATCACAGGAAACCACGAGATGTCTTCACAGAATGTCAAATGTGCTGGTGTCACAGCTGTAACGTACGGCAGAGATGGACTCGATGGTATTGACAATCCAAATTTTCTAATGGTATGTCATGTTTTATAAGCACTCTGGTTCCCTCCCAGAAACTTCCCGATAGGTACTTAGAAAGTTTTGCACATCAAACCCCATTTACCCTATAGACTGTCTTTTTCTCGGCACGGATAAAGTTTGGTACATGCACCAAAAAATTTGGTAATGCTTTGTGTCCCTACTACTTTGTAAAAGATGCAAAAGGAATTTATGTAAGCCTATACCTGCTGTTTTCAACTCTTCATGTGAGATGGGTATTTTTCCAGACGTATGGCAAATGACTAGAGTGACCTCAATTTTAAAGTCTGGGTCGAAGAACGACATGGGTAATTACAGGCCAATGTATGTGTTATCTGTGTTTCTCAACTTTGCTAAAATTTTTCTGAGATTTTTCTCTGGGAGGGTTTGGGAATGATCGGGTCTCAAATTTCTTACATTTTCAGAATGTCAAAGCAGATCTTTAAATATGCATAGCACCTTAGCTTCACTACTTAACATAACAGATCCGTCATTCTGTAGCAATGACAAACGTGTTATTATTTTTGTTATCATCAATTTCTTTAAAAGTTGGCTGGTGAATAATAAAAAGTTAATTTAGGGCAACTAAAAATTATAATGTACATATATACGTAGTTCGAATAGTAGTTAAGATGATAAATCCAGTAAATATGCAATAAAATATTTCAGCATGAAAAAGCCATAAAGAGTTAGAATCAAATGAGACCAAATTTTGAGTTAAAAAATTGACATGGTTAGCTGTTGGCAGGTTTCTCCTAGACTAACTACTTCAGTCCCAGTTTCCGCTTCGTTCATTGAACTGGATGCCGCCACTGCGCTTCATCTGGGCCTGATAATAAAACTAACTGAAAATCCAGCCAAAATCGCCGCAAAAGTGGTGCGACCAATGAGATTGCAGAGTTCCAAACAACAATTGACTGTGTTCAAACTGACCAATAGGATATCAACATTTCAGCCTCATTCCCAACATTAGCCTCCTTTTAGTCATGAGGCTTCAGAAGTGATGAAACGTGCAAGGATTGCTGTCGATTGCTTTGGCGAAATCCGAAGAATAATTTGGCCGTTAGAAGCGGATTTCCCATGTCAAAGTGAAGGAATCTCCAAACAGTACACAGAAGAAGCATTTATCTTGACGCAGGTTGGTTTGGTTTTCTTTTCAACCTCAACGAAATTCGAATTTCAGGCGTTTTAGAATGGGCGAGTTGTGATCGTGCAGAATGGGCCTAAGCTCTGGTCTTCCGGCATCAATGTGAGGTTCATCAATTTCTGGCCGGATCTTCGATTGGTTTGATTATGAGTCGTAGTTGTAGCGATTATCAGCCTGTCAAGGGCGAAACTACGACGATTTTCGTAAGTAGGATTTAAGTAGGACTCCAGGCCAGGATTTGATTTTGCTTTTAAACCCTGTAAGAGATGTAGAATCTTTGATCAATCGTGGAACGGTAGCCCAAACTTGCAGGCCTTTAAAGCAAAAGCTTTTTGAGCCATATGCATCAGTTTTAATCCTAGGAAGAGAAAAATTCCTCAGATTTTCTTGACTTTTGTGTTCACAAAAAAATCTCACAAATGCTGGATTCAAGCCATTTATGGTGTTATACATTTCGGTCATGAGAAACTGCAAGTTTCTCTGGTGCACGGTTGTTGATCTATCCTTTTCCAGTAAAACCTCAAAACTGGATTCATAGTCCTGACAAGTAACTTTTTTTGCTCTCTCTTGAATTTTATCAACTTTGTGATGAAGTTGTCGGCTGTGGAACATCTACGCCAACGGACAATATTGACACTGGCTGTTTATAAAAGCTCTCGTTAACTAGCTTAATTGAATCATGAAGGCGTCAATACGAAGGGGATACAGCCAAAATTAGTGCTCCGTAGACCCTACCACTGATAGGGATATAAAATACCAAACTTTCTTTTTCCTTTTCTTTTCGCGGTGCCTTAGTATGGAGACCAGACCTTGGACGCTGGGACTGCTGTTTTCGCTCGGATTTTAGGAATTCTATTAAATACATTACTAAGTTTTCTATTCAACACATTACTAGGTGTACCTTTCAAAGCTGTTACTGGACGAACGTCCCACGACATTTATCAGCCTGTCAGGAAAATTCGCTGTTGCTGCTGTCATTACTGCCCCAGCCCTGAAGGTGTGAGATGAGATGTTTTGGCTGGTGGCACCTTATGAAAAAAATTGCCGCAGAATACCAGTGATGGTCGATCTGGTGAGGTACGTGCCATCAGACAGAGTGAAGAGTGGCTTGTCTTTTGAGGCATAGCTTGGCAATTGTCTTTGCAAGGTACGAACTGGGAAGGCACTGGTTTGTGAAAGTGCAAGTTACATATCATGACTATCATCCCGAAACGGGTCTGATTTAGAGGCTTTTAGATGCAATGAGACAATGCCTGACGATATTGTAAAGTCCTTTGCTAACGATGTTGTCAAATGATGTTGTTGAATTACTGCCAAATTCTGATGATCTCAAGGAACCAACAAATTCTGTGGTACAGGCAGCCCATACCATTAATTTGTCTTTGGGTGTAAATGCTGCTGCACGAATATCTCTTTTGGCTCTTTCATACGGTCTAATGTAATCGGGGTACGTATGGGTCTGCAGAAAGAACATTTGGCACGCTTGGTACCAAGAAGCAAAAGATGAAGGAGATGAATTTGGGCAAAATATGGCAGAAATCTAAGATCAATGTGACGGTGGAGAGCCGCCACTAGGTAAGTTTGAATGGTTTCGTATGACACTGTACCAGCAAAATGAGACGCAAACAGACGAAACGCTAGTTCTTGTAATGGGTAAGGAGTCATATTATGCTGGCGGCAAAGTGATAGGAATATAGACTGACCTTGATGGTATGTCTTTCTTGAACTCTCATATATTGACTTCAGGTATAGAAATTCAAGGTCCCTTTCTAGGTACTGAAGGCTGATGGAGGGATTCTTGTTGGCAGTGGATTGGCTCCTGGGGCCAGTTGAAAGAATCTGCTCACCTGTGAATGAGAAAGAGCATTGGCAAGAACATTGGACGTCACTGAAATATGTAAAACTTTTACAGTAAATTTGTGCTTGGCTGCAGTGAAGAATGATTTTCGTAAGAGCTTGGCAATTTGGGGGCATTTTGATGTGTATTTGGACCATATATTAACAACTGCTTTGTTATCATAATGGAAGAGAAGCTCTTTGCCAACAAAACGCTCTGCCCAGATCCTTTATGCTAGATATGTAGGAAGCAGTTCATTCCAAGGAATTGAACGACTCTTTGAACTGGGCTGGCCAGAGCTCTGCTATCCAGTCTCCATTAAAATAAATTCCGAATCCAAGCTCTCCCGAGGCATCCGTAAAGTGTTCAATATGTGGACATTTTATGGTGAAACGGGTGTGCACTTGAAACGGTCTAAGACTTGTTGCTTTCCACTTTTTGGTGAAAGCGAAAGAAAGATGGCGAACCTGACTCGAAATTGCAGCAACGTGGAAAAAGAAATCGAGGAAATGGATGCTTCAACTGTCCCAGAAACGATTCCTAGCTTTCCTCAAAGCTCTTGTACAGATAAATCTGGTATGGAAAGTGAATTGATTAAAGTTGTGCCATCACCAGTGGACCTGACTCTAACACCGCCGAAACAAACGCTCCAAAGGGGGCTTGTAAGAGATGGGGCTTAGGCTAATTCACAAAGCAAGTGACAAGGATATATATAGTATATGATATTACCCGATATTTTGCAGATTCAACGTACAGTCTTATGAGTCAAATATACATAAATTTGGCACATTCTATATTCCAAACAATATCAAAACTAACATGAAAGCTTGTTTACCTGAATAAATGGAAATTCACCAGTAATTTCTGGAATTCGATGTAAGTTTGGAGACTTGATAGTTTGCTATTTAAAATTTCTGCTCAGAGGGAAGGGGCTTTTTAGAGAGGGGGGGGGCTTGACAGAGCTTTTACAGCATGTATATATCAACAGTCTAACATTCATAGATTCTTGTTTTTGTAGCCATCAAAATGTCTGAGTCCTGTTTCCAGTACTTCACGTAAAAACCAAAAAATTCACGAAAACGATGCTACCGACCATCAATGATGCTACCGACCGTATACGGATTCGAAAATTGCACCGCCGACAGCATCAAGAGGTGGATTTACATGCTTTGTCCCTCATTATTTCAACAAGTCGAAGAAAGACCAAATGCTGTCATTTTATCGCATTCCGAAGGATAAAACTTTGAGAAAGATTTGACTTCATAACATTTCAAGAAAAGATTTTGAACCAACAGATGGACACATTGTTTGCTTTGCTCACTTTATGTGTGGCAATAAGACTTTCATGAACCATGTCCCATTGATTGTGCCTAAAACAGTGAAGCCAGTTCAGTCAAAGCCTCGTCAAACATTGGCTTCGTCAGGAAATTGAGGAAGACCCCTTGTCGAGATAAACATGAATACTAACGACACGGAAATTGAAAATGAGCAGCCACTTTTCGGTGAGATCCAAGAGGAATCACATCAATATGAACAGCAAATTTACAGGTATGAAGAGGAAGTAGCATCTCTCAAACAAAAGATTCATGATATGAAGGTTAGCCACAAGAGAAGTATTGATGTTTTGCAAGGAGAAATTAAAGAACTGAAAAAGAAAAACTTCAGCCAGAGCTTTACAATAGAAAATGCAAAAGAAACGAGAGATATGCTCTAGTTCTACACAGGCTTGCCAGACTACGAGACTTTTTAGATCCTATTCAACTATCTTGGACCTGCTGTGAAAAATTTAGTTTACACTGGATTAAACACAGTTGGGAGCAAGATTGATTGACTCAGAAACATACATCAAGCGAGGCCCCGCAAGAGCTTCCTCCCCAAGACAGGAGCGCTTCATTGTTTTGTCAAGGCTACGATGTGCCCTGCTTGAAAAAGAGCTCGCTTTCTGCCTTGGGGTCTCTGTGGCTCACATTTCCAGAATTTGGATTGACCTTTTGCACTGTAGGCTTAGGGCACTTCCAATCTGGGCCTCAAGACAAACCATAGATGATACTATGCCCAAGTGCTTAAAGGAAAGCTACCCAAGCACCAGGGTTATAGTTGATTGCACTGAATTATTCATAGAGGAACCAAGCTCCCTGCGATCCCAGAGCATAACTTATTCCAGCTGCAAGCACCACAATACAGCCAAAGGCCTCATTGGGATGGCCCCGTCTGCAGCAATCACATTTGTTTCTGACCTGTTTGCTGGAAGAGTTAGTGACAAAAAAGCAACCAAGGAGAGTGGCATATATCAGTCATTGCAGGCAAGGGACAGTGTTATGGTAGACAGAGAATTTTACCTGGATTCTGATGTACCAGTGGGTGTTGGCTTGAAAATCCCAGCCTTCATGAATGGGAAAGATCAGTTAGACATTGTTGATGAGACTGAGACCAGGCGCATAGCCTCTATCCGGATTCATGTGGAGAGGGATATTGCTAGGGTGAAGTCATTCCGTATTTTGAAAACAATATCACCCATTAGTATGGCTGCTGATTTGAATAAGATCTGGGTGATCTGCTGCTACCTGACAAACTTCTTTCCTCCAATTCTTGTTGACAAATACACTGAATAACTGATCCTTCATTGAGATTCATTTGCAAGTGTGTAAACTTATATTTATGTGGATTGAAATACTGTAGAGAATCATTTGTCAACATTGTGTTTTCATTGTATACTTTGTGCTGTGTTATGCCAAGTTTAGCATTCATTAGTTTTCCAACAATTAATTCTGCAAATATCAAATACATAGATCACAATGGAAGCGTTCTTTGGTACTTTCAGTTTAACAAAGCATATTTTGGAGATCTGGTTGAAAACTAGAATCATAACAGAATATATTGCAGGCCTTTTTCACCAAACACTGTTTAAACCAAGAAATGAGTCTCAATGTAAACAGTTTCTTATGAAAAAACATGGAGCATCTCACAATAAACAGGGTTTTCGGTGTACAGTTATTGTTCTAGTTTTGAACGATGTTTTAAATTTGGTTGACAAACAAATATCATTCCAAGAGTTTATAGATAATTTAAACAGTATGGAAATTCAAACTAACACTGGATTATTCCATCAGAGTCCTTTAGTATCTTTAATATCAAAACTTCACAAGAAATTAATCAAGTTCCGCCTTGTCTACAAGATGAGGCAAAATATGATCAAAATAAAAGAATTACTTTTGGTAGCATAAAATTTTGCCATAATGCCTCATCATAAACAATTCGTTCTACTTGTAGATCCTTTGTTGTAAATGCTATAAAGTCTATCCATGGTAACTCCTTAAGTGCCATGACACCTTGACATTGAAAATAGTTCTCTTTAAGTTTGGACCATGCTGTGTTTCCACTATAAAGAACTTTTTTGTCTTGTGTAGCCTTCTTCACTGTCTTGTTTCTGTGCGTATATGGGCATTTTACCTCAATACAGCCTTCGATAGTTCCTTCGTTTGACAGCACTATGCCATCTGGGCTACAATCTAGTCAAGGATACTTGGGATTGACAATAAGTCCAGTGTTGAGTACTGTTTAGGCAGCTCTTTCACAAGAATACCTTTCAATTTCAAGTGCTTCATTTTCTCTTCCCCATTTAAGAGAGGGAGGCAGCCTTTCACAGTTCTTCATAACTTTCTCCTTGGTCACTTCTTCCATCAGCTTTGTTGGGTCTGTTGTCTCTTTTGGTGTTATGACCTTGCCAAAGTTTGAAGATGTAAGTCGAATAGATCTCTGAGCAAACCAGCTTTTGGAAACACTTTGCAGTCTAGTTTCAAGCTCAATTTCCTCTACTTGCTTTGATTCCAAGGCTACCTTTTGAAATAAATATTTGTGAAAGTGCCCATTCATGAGTTTGTTTTCAACTGATGGCACATAAGTCGCAAACTTTTCAAAGAATCCTGTCTCTTCAAAATTCAAAGAAAATGTTTTCTCTTCCGATCATGCAATCTTTTTGCATGGTGGTCATTTGAATCAGTTGCACGCTGATAGGATCTTTGAAACATTGTACATGGCTCATATTCGTTTTCTTCCAAAGCTTGCCATTAGAAGCTAGCATTTACCAGATTTCCTAAAGGCTGTGGCAAGCTGTTCAATTTCATTCCGGATTGCCTGTTTTGCAAATTCTGGTGTCGCACAGCAGTCTTCCCTGAAAGCATTCACGATAGCTCTTTTTCTGCTTCCATTTTGGTCACGCTTGGAATCTGCTTTCTCAAAGCTTAGCTCCTCAAAATAAACTGCCTTGATTGATTGTATGGCTGCCATTTCTAAGCAACTTGTATGCAGGTGATGTCATCAGGAACAACTTTGAGTCCTAACTGTGAGTAGTCGCAGAGCGTGTACAAAGTTACAGCAACATGCTTACAACATCCACCTTTTCCAGAGTTCAAATTGCAGTTAGCGAAAACAACTTCTCCATTTTTCTGTAATAAGTGGACATATACATTGTATAACTGCTGCTTTATAGAAGCTGCAACCTTTGCTTTTACCAAAATTTTGCAATGTCTCTGATCTTGACATTGGCTTTCACGAACAGCTTCTGCACGTAACCTTCTTTGAAGAGCTTGTAGCCTTTTTGTTTATGTCGACAGGCTTGGGCATCCTTTTTGTCTGGCATTGTTGACGATTTGTAAATCAAATGATTGTCAATCATAGCTTCGGTAAATGCTGGCAATTTATTCAAATGTTTGGACCACTCTCCAGCAGATATTCCTATTATGACAGTGTGGCGATCATCGACTTCTTCGGCAAGTGACTGAGACTCATACGGAGACTGGCCATGCTGCAGGATTACAGCAACTTCCTCGTTCGTCTCGTTCGTAATGTTACCAGTAACGTCATCAATACCAGGAAAAGAGCTTTGAGATAAGCTAGGGATCATTTGTAAGACAATTGAAGCATCCATTTCTTCGATTTCTTTCTCCATGTCGCTGCAATTTCAAGCCAAGTTCGCTTTCTACCGCCTTCTGCCATGTGAACAACAAAACACAACAAAAACACGGCCACATGATACTACCACTCCCACAGTGCATTGCGCGCGCATGGAAAATTACGTCATAAGGTAAAAGGGTCATTAAATGTGTTAGGAATGTGCGCCTGGAGAAATGATTTTGCAGTAAAGGATAATTTACCAATCAAGGATGATAGGTCTTGTTTAATGCACTGTTTCTTTTGATGCCATACCTGAAGCAACGATATCAAATCATACAGTTTATCCTGGGGAAGGCGAGTTGCCATAGCTGCTGAATCAATCACAGTTCCCAGGTAGGTCAGTTCGGTTGTCGGGCCTACCATTTTGCCAGAGGCTAGTCCAAACGATGAAAATGTATTTGTCTTTTGGATGTTGTGTTCACAAGATGCCCAGCTGTTGCAGCAGCCAGAAGGTAGTCGTCTAAATAATGTGTGCAGTTCCAGCTACCATAAATGTTTTGCATGATCCTCAAGGTTTCATCAGCGACTTTGTTTTAACGATTCACAGACGATCCCAGGCCGAATGGTAGGCATAAATCAACAAAGTATAAGCCAGAGGGAAAAACCAAGTGCATGCAGGTCAGTCATCATCATCATCATCATCATCATCATCATCATCATCATCATCATCATCATCATCATCATCATCATCATCATCATCATTTCTTTATTTTTAGTAGGCTAAGTTAAAAGAATAGCTACTTTACACCTAATTAAGGCCTACTTCTACTTTAAAATTTTTAAAGATATCTAAAAAAAGAAAGTTATAAAAAGAAGTGCTCAGTGGTTATATATACAAAAAGATTACATGATAAAAACATCTATCCTGTTACGAACCTCACATTAGGAAGATATGTTTTGCAGAGCCTGCTGTTGCATTTATCACCGTTCCAGCATCTAATTCGTTTTGTGTCAGATGCGGACTTGTTAAAATACAAGTAAGGTTTACAAGAAGTTGGATCATAAAGGCTTTCAGGGAGCATGGTTGCTAAATCTATGTACTCCTCGAAGCGCCTTTATTACTGCTTCTGATAAAGGAGAGAGGCAGGTTGATGAAGATTGTGGGTAGATTGAGGAATTTATACCTGCTAATGATCCATAGGCAGCTGCTGCTGATAGTACAACCTTAGACCTGGGGCTTTTGTTGGTCAATCATTGGTGCTGCTGGAGGGGAAAGGCAGGATCAGATTGCACTTATGTGGCTTCTTGAACAGGTTGAATGACAGCTGCTGAAGCTGGAGATAATGGAGGGACAGGATACTACACAGTAGAGCACTGCATGACATTGGAAACCTCTGATCTGTCAGGGCACAAAGTTCTTGCAATGAGAACCCAACTATTGCTCTGCTCGCTGGGGCTGAGTTTAAATTTTGAGCAGCCCCTTCTTCTGTGTTCTTGATTTACATATGTGATAACAAATGACGAATCATCCATGTTAGAACTGTCTTCGCTAGGTTATGGCACGTTAGATTGGGTTAAAATGCGCTCTGCTAATGAGTTCTTTGGGCCAGTCGTGGCTAGGCCATAGTGGGCACAATGAGTTTTAAGAACTGCTTTGGCTGTTTTCCTCCGATCACACAGACTTTTAACACGATCCCCTGCTTCCGATGGTAGTTTCTGTGACGAAAGCTTCATCCGATGCCAACATGACGATGATGGTAGCACAGATTCTTTCAGATCTTTTTCCACAAAGCGAGCTCAGATTTCAAAAACGAATGGCCAAAACTTCGCATGTGATCTGAACCATAATGCTTGCAGGGAAGGGAGATGGCAGAAGGCGGGAAATGGCCTACGCAGAGGGGTGAGGTGAAGTCGCCTCCGTCTATGTGCCGAAAAGCATTTATTGGGTATAACCGTGCTATCATCTTCATTTAGCTTGAGGTATTTCTGAGAGAACCATTTTATTACTTTTAAAATGACGTTTCCCAGCCCTCCTACTACATTTTTAGATTCTTGTCACATGTATAAAGTGCGGTGTCATCAGCAGAATTACATATTTCAATATCATCACCACCAACTAGCAAATCGTTCAAATAAGTGCTAAAATGTAGAGGTCCTCAAACCGATCCATGTGGAACACCCAAATTCAGTTTCTGCTTTGAACTAGGCAAATCATTCATTTGAATACGTTTTGCCGGCCACTTGAAAAATTATGCAAGAAGGTCAACGCATCATGGTTGATACCGTAAGCATGCAATTTAGCGATAAGGACATCATGCTTGACTTAATCAAATGCCTTGGAAAGACACATAAAGATAGCGCAAGCTTTTCTTCCAGTGTCTAAGCATATTTTGCATTTTTCAAGAAAACGAAATAAGGTGTATTGTGCATTGTATCCTTGTCGGAAACAACATAACAAATCCTATAAGTAAGCAGTCATGTTTTCCTTCATTTGCTTGTACGAGTCTTTCATGAATTTTAGAGACAGTGGGCAAGGCACTAATTGGTCTGTAATTAGTCTTAGAAATAGAAATAGAAGTAGAAACTTTAGGACGAGACGTCTTTTGTTATTAGTTCGTTAGGAAACTGATAATTGCCCACACACTCGTTGAAAAGGTTTTGCAAGGGTTCAGCGCAGATGTCTAGATTTGTCTTGAGTAGCTTTGGTGGGATATTGCCGAAAGTTGTAGCCTTATTTGAATTCAAGTTTCTTATTTCTGTTTCAAGTTTGGAAATAGTGACTTGTTCAAAGAGGAAACTAGCTAATCTGGGAAACGTGTTGGAATAGTTTTTTACTGGGATGGGTTGCATACTTTTCCATTGCTTTTTCTACTGGATCGAGGATATATATCTTTCGTTCAACGAAAATTGCCTAAATTCTCTGCCATACCATGCGTTCCTGTTACAGTTACAAAGTAATTTTTACAAGTTTCTGCAACCTGACGATCGTCAGTGATAACCTCGTCATTTTCCACTGGAACCATCTTGCAATTTCTATGCATCTTACTTTGAGTCTTTAGTTTGTCAGAGAACAGTGGTTTGACCTCTTTACAAAATTTTTTATTGTCAGTGATAAGTGTCACGTCGAAATTATTGTATTATCTCTTTTTCTCTGTTCTAAAAAAGTTTGACGCAAAGGCTACGTTGTCGACGAAAATCATTCCAGTTTTATCAAATACAGTTTTACTAAATACAAGACCAATTTGATTATGGTCCTAGTTCATCGCGCCTTTCATATTTGCTCGTCTTACCAAAACTTTCATGAAGAAATCCTCCGAAACCAGAAGATTTCGACCGATAATTGCTTTTCTAAGAGCCTCATTGACCGTATTGGTCATCAAACAATGTTATCGTCATATTCTACTCAAAGTTATTTTTCGGTACCCTAAACGCATTTGATCGCTTTTCTCGTTCAAAGATAGCTTTCCTACTCTCATGCGCTCTTCTGTTATTTACAACTTTCAGTGTCCTCGCTGCCATGCCTTGTACTATGGAGCAATATCCCGTAATCTAATTACACGATGCAGAGAGCGCTTTGGAGTTAGCGGGGTAAGTGGCCGAGTGGCTTATACAGTCTTCGTCAGGTGACTGAAGTTAAGCTTGGTAGGCTTGACTTAAGTTAAGCTTGGCTCTACTTTTGAAGAGCTATTACACAGGAACGAGGATGTTACAATACATGTAAAAAATCTGCAAAAACTTATGTTAGAGGTATACAAGTGCATTACCTCTGGCAACCCCTCCTTTCTGTGGGAGTTCTTCACTCGAAAGATGCTTCCATGAGAATAAATGATCTCCTCCAACTTCCTAAAACCAGGACTAGTAGATATGGAAACGAGTCTCTCTCATTTTGGGGTAGTATGGTTTGGAATCGGCTTCCAGACATATATAAAGCTGCAAAAAGCTGTGATGAGTTCAAAATGAAAATCAAAAGTTGGAAGGGATCTGGATGTAGCTGCCGCATATGTATGATTTAAATAGGGTTTAATGGTAGAACATAATTTGAGCATGTAAATAGGGTAGAGTTGGCCTTTATTAGCATCTATTAGCTATTCTTCTAGCCAACTGTAAATAAATTGTATTATTGTTATTATTGTTATTGTTATTATTATTATTATTTTCATTATTATTATTATTATTATTATCATTATTCTTATTATTATTATTATTTGCAAACAGTTCTCAACAACAATATACGAATATTTTGAAAAAGAGTATGGCTCCGTTCAAAACAATGACGAAACAAGTGAATTGGTCGATAAATATCGCAACTACGGCAAAAACCAGCTAAAATCCTCTCTGAAAAATCTCAAAAAGTCAAACGACATGAGCACTTGTGATGAAATCCATCCGATATGTAAGCAAACTTTTGAGGAACAAAATTAACCAAGTCAGGGGTAGTGAGGAGACTCTACCTGTATCTTTTGACCATGACAAGAAAATCGAGCAAAATTATTGGAAATATGCTAAAAATCAACTTGAAAAAGTCACGGAGTTGCTGCCATCATTTACGAAAGCAACTTGTTTCGAATATTTCAGTAAATTGTTCAAGAAAAAGAGATCTCCTGCTAACTTTACCAAGCCCGATTGAATGCCAAGCTATGACAATACAAAAATTGATTTCAATCGTAACGCACCAACTAATGCAGAAGTGAATAAAATAATTGGGCGAATGAAAACAGCAAGTGCTGCCTGCCCCCTTGATCAGATTTCTATAATCACACTGAAGCGATGTCCTTATTTACGTACATATTTGCTGGAAATCATTAGAACTGCCTGGGAAAGTATACAGTCACCTGTTGGTTGGAAGCGAGCAATAACAGTGTTAATCCATAAAAAAGGCCCGCATGATGATCCTCAAAATTTCAGGCCGATCACTTTACAATGTGTTTTCTTGAAGGTTTATGCCTCTCTTATAAGAAACAGAATATTCCAGTTTTTGAAAGCAAATGATTTCATTGAGTGCAACATTCAAAAGGGCTTTACTCCAAAGGTATCAGGAACATTTGAGCATACATCACAACTTGCTTACTTGTTGCGACACGCTAAGAAAAACCAAAAGTCTGTAGTTGTAACATTGCTCGATCTTAAGAATGCCTTTGGCGAGGTTGATCATCGACTCATTGTAAGCACTCTTGAGTACCATCATTTACCGCAATATATAATCGACATTATTGTAGACATCTACGATGGATTCACAACATCAGTTGCAACTAAAGATTACATAACTCCAGCGATAAAGTTCGAAAAGGGTGTCTTACAAGGTGACTGTCTTAGCCCTCCCTTATTTAATATGATCTTTAACACCTTTATTCAGAGCCTGGAAAAGAGCGATGAACTTAAACAAATGGGTTATGTCTACCACAAAATTTTAAACCCAAAAAACTGGTTCCAGTTTGCTGATGACGCCGTGGCAGTTACATCTAATGAGTACGAAAATCAAGTCCTTTTGAATATGTTCACACGATGGTGCAACTGGTCACACATGATAATCAGAACGGATAAATGCATGTCATTCGGTATTTGTAAGAGAGGGTCTAAATCAGTACAATCCAAGCCTAAAGTCTATGCCAACGGAAACATCATCAGATCCCTTGAAGAAGGAGAAAGTTTTAAATACCTTGGAAGGTGGTTCAAATTTGAGATGGACAATCAAAAACATAAAGATGAGTTATTACAAATTACAGCACAAATCATGGACAGGATCAACAGTCTACCTCTTCATCCAAAAAATAAGGTATGGCTGTATTCTCAATATCTAATGAGCAAACTTTCGTGGCATTTGACAATAGCTGATATCGACCAAACGTGGATTATCAACGATTTGGACACTCTTGCTCATAACTACCTTCGTAGATGGTTAGAAATCCCTGCATCCGGGACATTATCCATCGTCATGCTGACAAATAGTCAATTTGGTCTTAACATTATGGACATTAGCACTAAATTCAAACAGTGCCACGTGGTCATGAGACAGTGCCTGAAAAATTCTTGCAATCACGACATAAATCACTTGGTGCAAGTTTCCAGTGATAAAAGTAAGCAGTATGACACCTTTAATAGTACAAAGAGTGTCATTAAATCCATCAGAAATGACATCACTAACAAGATAAAAGAAAATCTCACAACACAAGGACTAGTAATTCGTCATGTTTGGGACTCTATCTTAGCAAATACTAAAGCCGCTTGGACGTCAGTACAAAAAAGTTTGCCGAAAAACATTTATAAT
The DNA here is from genome assembly GCA_964019985.1 of Aurelia sp. 4 Dawson et al 2005. Classification (NCBI taxonomy): domain Eukaryota; kingdom Metazoa; phylum Cnidaria; class Scyphozoa; order Semaeostomeae; family Ulmaridae; genus Aurelia; species Aurelia sp. 4 Dawson et al 2005. The sequence continues at coordinate 7,222,077 of OZ026502.1, read as the reverse complement.
TTTACCATCAGATACTTGAACAATACACTGCCAAATATGAGTAACATGTTTATGTCGGGTCACTCAGAGAACAAGGCATGTCAGCTGTGCCACCACAACCAAACTCTGGGTCACGTGGTTGCAGGGTGCAAGAGTTCTCTTGACCAAGGGAGATACACATGGCGACATGACTTCGTCCTCAGTTACATAGCGAATACATTATCTAGATTCTGCAAGAATGTATACGCGGATATACCATCCTTTGCATCCCCATGCATCGTAACAGGTAATAATGAAAGGCCTGACATTGTTGTCGTTCAGCAGAAAGTCGTCACCATCATAGAACTTACCATTGGTTTTGAGACAAATATGGAGGGAAACAGCAAAAGAAAACGCGACAAATACAAAACGTTGAAGTCAAACTTACTACCGAAATATGATGACGTTCGTTATGTTAATGTGTCCATGGGTGCTTGCGGTTTCATAGAGAAAGACAGCAGAAACTTTTTCGAACTTTTACGTTCTATAAGGGTACCAGAGAATGAAATTCTGTTCCTCACTAAGCGAATAACAAATATTTGTATAAGATCATCGTACTATATATTTTGTCTAAGAAATAAAGAATGGACATCCCCCGAACTTTTAAGCTTTTAATGGTAGTATATAAGGACATTATTGATCTTACTTTTGAACTGTGTGAGTATGCAACCAATGCCCAATTTTGGAGAGTTGGCTGGATAGACTAGGTTTTAGCTTGTATTTTTATTGTATTTTAAATTGTTTTGAATGAAAGTTTCCATTATTATTATTATGAATGCTACGCACAAATGAATTACATTTGGAATTAACGTCCATGATATCGGGTCACATCTAGTTTCCTTAGATATCAAGAACCTGTCTGATGATTCTCGCCGTGCCAAGAAGGGTTGACTTCTGGATTAACTCGATCCTTGTTGTTACACCTATGTCCTTCAAGTACTGTTCAAGTCTGTCTGTAACCGTGCCATGGGCACCAATCACAATTGGGATGACCTTGGTTGATACATTCCAAATCTTTCTGATTTCTCTAGCTAGATCTTGGTACTTTACGATCTTTTCCTGCTCCTTGTTTCGTATGTTCACATCAACTGGTATGGCTATGTCCAAAATGATCGTTTCATTCGAATTTTTATCCACTATCACAATGTCTGGCCTTCTCGCATGTATTTCAATATCCGTCTGTATTGTAAAATCCCATAATACTTTGAATTGTTCATTTTCAACAACGCTCTCAGGTTGATGTTGATACCACTTATCACTAATTTTAAATCCTCGCTGACGTAAAATATCCCAGTGAAGTGCTGTGGCTACGCAGTCATGCCGGCGCTTGTATTCCTTTTGTGCAAGATTGCTACATCCGCTTACAATGTGATGAATCGTTTCTTCCTTTTCATTGCACATCCTGCATTTTGCATCTTCTCTGCTTTTATCAATTCTTGCTTTTATGGCATTCGTTCTAAGGGACTGTGACTGTGCAGCCATTATCATTCCTTCGGTTTCTTTCTTCAGTTCTCCCCTTTGTAGCCACGTCCACGACTCCTTTGCTCCTACTTCTTTCGTTTGTCTAAAATGCTGTCCGTGAAGTTCCTTTTCCCAGACACTTGTTTCCCTCTCTTCCTTTCGCCTTTTCTTGTAAGCTTTTGCACTCTCTACCTCTTTCGTTACGTTTCCTCTGGCTGCTGATATAATTTTCTCTTTGCTTCTCATTACATATTCCTTGAGACTCAGTTCTGCAATATCAACACAATCTTCTATCGAAATAAGCCCTCTACCTCCTTCCTTCCTGGAAAGATACAGCCTATCAACCCTGTCTCTCGGGTGTAGAGCTCTGTACATGGTCATCATTTTGTCTGTCTGTCTATGGCTGTCAATTCTTCTCTTGTCCATTTCAAGAAAGCAGCAGAGTATCTGAGTAATGACACTGCCCAGGTATTTATTGCAGCGATGCTATTTCCACCATTCAGTTTTGATTTTAGAACTTTCTTTGTCCGTCTAAAATACTCTTTGTTTACTTTTTCCTTCATTTCCTTACGCAAGATCTGGTCTGCTTCCATTATTCCCAGGTACTTATAGCTATCTCCTTCATTCATTGCTTTGATGACTGTATCATCCGGTAGTACAATCCCATCTGACGTTGTGATTTTTCCTCGTTTCAGCACTAACATGGCACACTTCTCAATCCAAAATTTCATTCCAGTATCTTCACTTACAACCCTGACAGTCTGCACTAAAGAGTTTAATGCCTTCTCACTTCTAGCAAACAGCTTAAGATCATCCATAAAAAACAGATGATTTATCTTCTGTCCATTTGTAAATTCGTAGTGAACATTCGCTTTTCTTAGAACTAGGGTTAAGGGAATCATGGCAAGTACAAACAGTAGAGGTGACAGTGTGTCACCTTGGAGAATTCCCCTCTTGATTTCAACTTCACCTAGTACTTCATTTCCAGATGTTAATTCGGTTTTTCAGGTTTTCATGCTTTGATCGAATAGACTAACTACGTTATCGGCTATTCCAAATATACGTAGACACTCCTTGATCCAAGAGTGAGGAACATTGTCATACGCCTTTTTATAGTCTATCCACGCTGTTGCCAGGTTTTTCTTTCTACTTCTAACTTCTCGGAGAATTTGTTGATCTATATAGAGCAAGTCATTTGTACCTCTCGAATCTTTCTTACAGCCCTTTTGTTTCTCTGGGAGAATTCCTCTTCCCTCCAAGTGGGTATACATATCTTCAGCTATCATGCCAGTCAATAGCTTCCACATGAGTGGAAAACACGTTATAGGCCGGTAATTACTCACTATGTTTCCTTTCTTGATGTTTTTTAATAGCAACACAGTTCTACCTTTTGTCATCCATTGTGGAGTCTGTCCCGTCTCGAGGCATCTGTTCAGTTGTATTGTGATTCTATCATGCATGGCTGTAAAATTCTTCAGCCAAAAGCCCTGAACTAGGTCTGGCCCCGCGGATTTCCAATTAGGCATGCCCTTCAAGACTTTCTTTACTTTACCTATTGTGATTTCAATCCTATCTTGTTTGAATCTATCCATTTGCTCCTCTCTTAACTTCCTTAGCCACTCTGCATCATTGTTGTGTTTCACTTCTTTACTCCAGATGTCGCTCCAAAACCTCTTGGCTTCCTCTTTCTCGGGTGCAAGGTCTACTGCTTCTTCCCCGGTGAGCTCCTTATACAGTCTGCTTTGATCTGTTTTGAACAGTCTGTTGTGGCGAAATTGCTCGATTCTGTTTTTATATCGTTTGACCTTCGCAGCTTTTGCTTTTATCCTCTGTTTTAACTCTTCCATTACCCGCTTGTATCCCTTCTGCTTTAACCAATATTTCTTCTGCAGCAACACTCTAAAGCGGCTTTTTATCTTTCCTCCATTCTTCAGTATTTCTACTCTTGCAATATCTTTTCTCAGCTGTTTTATCTGATCTTCTAGTCGTCTTTTCCACCATGGCTCTTTAGCTGCATCACGCTTTGACATTTTCACACCAAGTCTCTCTGTTACAACAACGGCTGCAGCATAAATTAGGTCATTGGTCATTGTGATATCATTACTCTTGATCTTATCTACAGGGTGTCCGAGAAAAATTGTGCCCCGTTTGCCTGAAGATTGCGAGAAAACAGCAAAAGATTATCACTAACCTTTTCCATGACGTTGCTCTTCAGATGTTCAATTAAAGTCGTGAAAATCCGTCGAAAAATGATGGAGCTATGACTTTCAGATGACCCAATCTGCCTGTTGACTGAAACCAGTGGTCGGCCATTTTATCTTACTATTTTGCAAAGATAAACAGCTTCATGGATGAACTGAAATAGCAGCCTTTAATGTCATAGCTCTCATCAAAGTTCCAATAATCATCAGAGAGTTAGACTATTTTTTACCCCACGATCTTTGATAGAATGCAAAAGTGAAGATCAGAATTCCCAAAGTAATAAAAAATCAAAAGCTTCGACAAAATATATTTCACATTTAATTTGTGGCCATCCCTAGCGCATCCCTACTCAGATTTCTCCCTTCATTTGTTATAAGCAATTATTGATTTACTACCGAAGACAATGAACTAAAAGAAGCGAGAAGGGCGAAAGATTTTTGGAGCTGTATTGTCTCATTTTGAACCGATAGATAAACTAAATAATTACTGCACTCACCACACCTTCAAACAAAATGTGACTATATTTTTGTCATTGCCTTTCGATTGTTTATTTTATCATGGGATCCTCGTCTTCATTTTGACATTCAATAAAGGATCGTGGGGTAAGAAATAGCTGAAGTCTCTGATGATTATTGAAACTTTCGCGAGAGCTATGAGATTGGAGGCTACTGTTTCAGCTCATCCATGAAGCTGATAATCGTTGCAAAAATAGTAATACAAAATGGCTGACCGCTGGTTTCAGTCATCAGAGAAATTTGGTCTTCTGAACGTCATAGCTCCATCATTTCTCAACGGATTTTTACGGGGATGGAAGCAAACTTTAATTTAACATCTTGCGAGCAACATCATGCCAAAATATGGTGACGACCTTTTGCTGCTTTGTCGTGGTCTTCAGGCAAACGGGGCACAAATTTTCTGGGACACCCTGTAGTACTTCGTTTACCTTTTGCATTTCCACTAATATTTTCTTCTTGCTAATTTTCTTGATGGATGGCAGTCTTTCTCTTTCCTTGGATTGCATAATGTTATGAAGCTTCTCTGCAATTTCAAGTTCCTCATCTGTAAGTTGTACATCAGCTTCTTGTGTATGATCTACTTCTTCCTCTCTTTCAATTGCACTCCCTAAGATGTTACCTTCATTTGCTTGGGGATTATCTCCTCGACTTTCGATTTCTGGGTCATTTACTTCTTCTGGTCCATGAGCCATTCGTTTTATTTCTTCAATTTCAACGTCAGTTAACCAACCTTTCTTCTTAATTTGCCGCACTTGATCACCAAGACGCTGCTTAGTGACTTCAAACAACCCTTTCTGTAACCATATTTCTCTCCTTCTATCCAAATATCCTCGTCTTTCTAGTTCACTCAGGATGTAACATTCCATTACGGTTCCATTTAGATCACTCCAGTCGATTTTGCCTCCTTTCCTTCGACGTACGGTAGCAGTAGCATGATTACGACCGGGCCCACCCTGCTCATCAATGGGACACCTGCCGGGCGAGAGACCTTCACCATTGGTTCCAGCCTCATCCACGCCGTTGTGTAATTAATTAATATTTGACATTTTCACTCATAAGAGGATTGTGCATTTAAGGTGGAACAACCACCGGTGTGTTTATCGAGAACACCATCTCTAGGAGGGTTGCCAGCCAAGATTAAAGAGTCCCTCCCACCCATGAGACAGACTAGCCCCCGCCGGACGCCAACCCGGTATCTCAAGGCCTCGGGGAGAGCTGACAGGTACTACACCTTGCTCAAGGGTGACCTGGAGGTAGTTGTGGCAAAGGGTAACCTCATTATCCCACGTCGAAACTCCACAACCGGATGCAGTTTAAAGTCATGCCCAGGACTCATTATTATTATTATTATTATTATTATTATTATTATTATTATTATTATTATTATTATTATTATTATTATTATTATTATTATTATTATTATTATTATTATTATTATTATTATTATTATTATTATTATTATTATTATTATTATTATTATTATTATTCATCTTCAACTACACTATAAGATACCTGAATAATACTCTTCCTAACATGAGTAATATGCAGATTTGGGGTTATGCAGAAAATAACATGTGCCCACTGTGTCACGATCCCCAAACACTGGGCCACGTTGTCGCAGGCTGTAACATCGCTCTTACTCAAGGACGCTATACATGGAGACATAACTCCGTTCTGAAGATCATTGCAAATACGTTGTCAAGATCATGTAAGAGCCTATATGTTGATCTGCCCTCCTTTGCATCTCCCTGCATTGTAACAGGGGATCAGGAAAGACCTGATATTGTTATTGTCCAACACAAGACCGTCACACTTGTGGAGCTTACGGTTGGTTTCGAGACGAACATGGCGGGTAACAGCACAAGAAAGAGAGAAAAATACAAGCCACTTATGAACAGACTGAAATCATCATATAATAAGGTTGTGTACTGTAATGTCTCAATGGGGGCATGTGGCTTCATCGAAAAGGACAGTAAAAGATTCTTCGAACTGCTATCTAACCTAAATGTCTCAGACACAGAAATAAAATATGTAACCAAAAGGATGATAAACATTTGTATTCGCGCCTCCTACTTCATTTTTTTCTGTATAAACAAGGAATGGACAAATCCAGAACTCTTAGATTTTTAGGTCCCTGATTTCTAACTTTTACATCACCTGTGTGAGTATGTCATTAATGCCCCTTGTTGGCGAGTTAATGCCATAGATTTTGGTTTTAGTTTTGTATTGTATGTATTAGGATATATTGAATGAAAGTTTCCATTATTCTTGTTATTATTATTATTATTATTATTATTATTATTATTATTATTATTATTATTATTATTATTATTATTATTATTATTATTATTATTATCATTGTTATTATTATTGAATGTCTCTTAAAGTTTTTGTTTTTCTTCTTGTAGATCCAGATCTAGTCCATAGTTCTTAGGACAAACAAGGTCTCATAGGTCAATTGACAGAACTTTTCTGAGGATATGAGCAGTCCCAAGCAATGTGATCTTTTGTAGTTCTTCTAAGCTTATTTTGCCCGGTATCTTTTCAATGTTTGATCTCATTCCTTTCTTTATAACTCCAAGTGCACCTATAACAACAGGAATTGTAGTTGTTTTCATTTTCCACATTTTACTTATTTCAATTTCTAGGTCCTTGTATTTTGAAAATTTTTTGACTTCTTTTATCGATACATTTCCGTCCGATGGTATTGTCATATCAATCAGTTGGCACGTGTTGTTGGCGTGGTCTTTGATAATGATGTCCGGTTTATTAGCCTTTATTTCTTTGTCTGTGTGTATTTGCATATCTCATATTAATGTAACTTGACCGCTGCTGAGGACGGTTTCTGGGTTATGATTACGCCATGTATCCGCTGCAGGGAGACCAAATTCCTTACAAACCTTCCAGTGCATGTATGATGCAGCTTGGTCATGCATCTGCATGAATTCTGATTTTGTTAGCACTGGGCATCCACTTGCAATGTGATCAATGGTTTCATTATACTCATTGCACAGTCGACATTTGGGGTTCGTACCATCTTTTATTATTTCACTTTGATATTGTTTCGTCATTAAACTTTGGTCTTGTGCCGCTATGATTAGGCCTTCTGTTTCTGATTTTAGTCCTGAGCTTTTCAACCACTCATGTGTTTCCGTTTCATCAATGTCTGGTCTCTTTACTCTTTTCAGGTACTGACCGTGCAACGGCTTCTGTTCCCATCTTATTTGTATCTGTTCCTTTCCATGTTTTTTTTACTAGTTCCTTCACTTTTCTGGCCTTCTTCGTGACACTATCTGTTTCCTTGTGCTCTGTTTGGTCGATTCCTAGCTCTTGACGAAATTGAGCAGCTTCCTTCGTAACAGAATACATCTTCTTTTTCTTCTCGTGCTCTAAGACCAGTTTCATCATTCTGTCCTTGCTTTCTCTCAAGTATGTTTCGAGACCAGTAGTTGTTATCTTGTAAATCAGCTCTATTTGTATCGGTCCTCTCCCTCCTTCGTTTCTTGGTAGGTAAAGTCGATCTACGTCTGCTTTCGGGTGGTGCATACCATACATTGTTAAAAATTTCCTTGTCTTAGTGTCCAGCTTCTTGATATCATCACTTTGCCAATTGATTATATTCATACTATATGTGATGACTGGGATAGCAAGCGAGTTGATGGCTGCAATACGGTTAACTGCGTTGAGTTCACTCTTGAGTATCAGCCTAACTCTCCTATAATATTCCTTTCTTATCTTTTCTTTCATCTTTGCATGTTGAATTCCTTCAGTTTCATTGATTCCATGGTATTTATAGCTATCCTCCTGTTGCAGCTCTTTGATGGCTGTTTCTTCGTCAAGAATTATTGATGTCGTTTTGGTCAATTTACCTCGCTTGAATTCTGCTGTTGCGCATTTATCTAGCCCAAATTTCATATTGATGTCATCACTGAATCTTTTAAATGTTTGAAGCAGGCGCTCTTGTTGTTGGTTGTCTCTGCCAAATGTCTTCAAATCGTCCATATAGAAGAGATGGTTGATATTTTTTCCTTGGATATCATATCCGCAATTGGTATCATTGAGTAAGTTGCTTAGGGGGGGGCAGTGCCAAGCAAAAAAGGAGTGGGGATAATAAGTCGCCTTGAAATATGCCACTATTTATTTCTATCATTCGAGACGTCAGGGTGCCAGTAGCATGTCTTAGAACCAATGTTGTTTTCCAATTCTGCATGTTCACTTTCATAAAGTTAACGATCTCTGGAGATACTTTGTAAAGATCCAATGTCTTTATAATCCAACTGTGTGGCACACTGTCGAATGCCTTCCTATAGTCAATCCATGATGTTGTCAGATTCTTCTTTCTTGTTTTGCAGTCCTCCATTATCATTTTATTCACTAGCAGCTGATCTTTGCAACCATATGAGCCTCTCTTGCACCCTTTTTGCTCATTGGGCAGTAATCTATTTTCCTCTAGGTAGAGGTATGTCCTATCTGTAATAATTGAGGTTAACGTTTTGTACATGGTTGGCAAGCAAGTTATTGGTCGATAGTTTTTAGCCTCATTTGTATCATTAGATTTTGGAATCAGGAATGTTAGTCCTTGTGTTAACCATTTTGGGCAGCTATTTGGTTCTTTGATCATGATGCTATATTCTCTTGCCATGTCCGAGTGCAGCTCCTCGATGTTCTTAAGCCAGAAATTTGGAATCTTATCTAACCCTGGCGATGCCCAATTATTTGAATTCTTTATTGCCATGCGTATATCATCAGTTGTGAAATCTGTCATTTCTTGGCGTTGCTGGTCTTTGTACTTTTCTTCCTGTTCCTTAATCCATTCGGCTACTTCGTTATGGCTTTCTTCATTTTCCCATATTCTTGACCAGAAATCTTCAATTTCATCAAGTGTAGGTGGATCATTTACGTCGATTTGCTTTTTGCCAAGTTCCCTATAAAATTGCTTCGCATTATCCTTAAACATCTTGTTTTGCCGGAATTGCTTCCCTCTCTTTTCGTACCGCCTTATCCTTTGGCTTTTGGCCTCAATTTGTTGCTTTATCTTTTCTATGATTACTGGTATGTCTGCTTCATTCTTACACTTAAGTTGCTTCAGCACTCGTGTAATCTTTCTTTGCGATACCATGCCACCTTGTGCTTTCTCGGTTAAAATTGACAGCTTCTTCCTTAGGCCCTCTATGTCCTTGCTAATCCTTTCCTTCCACGCAGGTTGCTTGTGCTTTTGCTCTTTTTTATTCCGTATCGTTACTCCAAGTTCTTCTGTTATCACTGATGCCGTTGCGTATATCATTTGGTTAATTTCAGTTATCTTAAGCAGCTTCACGGTCTCTGCCTTCAGCTTTTTGATCGCAATATTTCCCTTGTGCATGAGATCTTTTGCTTTTCTATCCTTTCTAATTTTAGGTAGTTGAATTCTATCAGATAGTTTTTGGTGTTTCAGTTCTTCTAATCTAATAGTTATCTTTTCTGAGATTTCATTGATCTCATCATTTGGAGCTGAATCATTGGTATTGGTCCGACCTAAGGTTTCGGTATTTGGTGCTTCATTGACAATTGTTTCATGCTGCATCTCAGTTTCCTCTACATCATTACTGTTATTTTCGATGTTTTGCCTTTCAATTTTCTCTCTTATAGCATTTTGAAGCTGTTGCAACGTGGTGTCTCCCAGTCTCTTCCTTCTAATGATATTGCGTGTTACATTTGCTAGCTTGTTGGCATCCATCGCTGGTCTGCTTTCCGGGTGTTTTTCTCTCCATAATGTATATGTCTGCTCTGTATTTGAGCCTTCCACAGGCATAAGTTCTGCCTCATAAAATGCTGTCATGACTTGTATATACTCTTCCCTTGTCCATTTTTGTCTAGATGCCTTTTTATTATTTCTGGATGTATCTTCTGTGTCTGGAGGGCCTTGTTGAGAGAAGTTCTCGGTAAGGTTACCTGCCAGATCATTGTTGGGTGAGGGTGTTCCAGTAGTAGATTTTTCGACCCCAGCCTGGTTCCTCGTTGGGGGACGCGCTCCTTGTTGATCTGTGCGACGAGCGATGCGGCATGATAAACTTTTCTTTGAGTTATTCATTGGACATTGTTGCTATTTTCCCATAGCTGGGTGTTTTACATCAGAGTGACATTCTCCTAAACTGGTTATCTTCCAAGACTTTCTGGTCCAGTTTACCAGGTCATTTGCCCATGACTGGGGTAGTTTCCTTACATGCCATAGCTATCTGAGCACTACTTAGTAGCATTCTGTTAGGGATCTACACCCTTAGCCTTTGGCGTACACGCCTAATCCACAAGGCAGTGGTTGTCTTGTATTGTTAGTGACTACATGCCGTTGTAGCCATACACCCGTCAGCACGATTAACACCTTGAGTTACGGATTTGTTGTCGGGGTTTACTCCCCTAGATCCGCTGTGTTCTGCATGTCACAGGGTCACCTCTAGTAGGATGTGGCTCTTCACCACGCACGGACGGTTTTCACCATGGAGTGGCTATATATTACGCTTCACATGGTGCTGAGTGTGGGGAGACTAGTCTAGGACGCCATAGAAGGCCAGCTAGGAAAGGGACTACTCCTCCAGTAACCCTTGACCCTTTATTATTATAATGATAATAATTATTATTATTATTACTCCTCCAGTAACCCTTGACCCTTTATTATTATTATTATTATTATTATTATTATTATTATTATTATTATTATTATTATTATTATTATTATTATTATTATTATTATTATTATTATTATTATTATTATTATTATCATTATTATTAGTATTATTAGTATTATTATTATTATTATTATTATTGTTATTATTATTATTATTTCAGTAATTATCACAGTGTAACTGGTAATGCATTGTCCACTTTCAGGTTACGTCCCGTAACTTAAGAATGTTTGCGTACTGTCTGTATCGAAAACATAAATAAGTCTTCCTGCTATTCATTCTCTTATGTCCAGTACTTTTCTCACAATCCTGGCCGTGCCTATGAGGCATGCTTTCTGTAATGGTTGTACTCCTGGGTCAAAGTCTAATGCTGCAATGTAACTCTTGATACGTTTTGAGACTACTCCAAGTGCGCCTATAACAACTGGTATTATTGCAATTTTCTTTACATCGTCCTTCCACATTTTCAAAATTTGGTACTTTAGTTCGTTGTAGTGGTCTAGCTTCTCCTCCTCTTTCTGCTTCACTTGAGTGTCAAATGGGCATGCCACATCGATTATTTGGCAGGTCTTTTCTTTCTTGCTCTTTATCACGATGTCTGGTTTGTTATGATCAATGCGAGTTTCAGTCTGAATAGAGAAGTCCCAAAGTAATAATACTTCATCATTTTCAAGTACCCTATTTTCTTTTGTCACTATATGGTTGTAGTACTTGTCGTCGCACTGGAATCCGAACTTCTAGCACAGGTACCAATGAATGACAGCTGCCACTTTGTCATGTCTTAAGCTTTTGTATTCTCTTTGTGCTAATTTTTGGCATTCAGATACTATATGTGCAATTGTCTCTTCCCTTTCCCCGCACATTCTGCATTTTGATGATATATTTTCTTTATCAACATTGCTCTTTATTGTTATTGTTATTATTATTATTATTATTATTATTATTATTATTATTATTATTATTATCATTGTTACTATTATTATTTATTGTAGTGAGGTCAGATTTCTCATGGGTGACCGCTGAGGCCTGACCTCGCAACTCAACTCGTGGTCCTTCGGAAGGGACGTTAAACTAGGGATCCCATGCCTGGATGCAGCATGCACGGTGGGCCTAAATTGACTTTCAGTGGCTAGAAATCCTGACAAACCCACTCAAAACAAGTTGAAAACAAAAAAACAAACAAAGCTGGCCGAAAGATAGAAGCGAGCCCATCCGCCATCGGAGATCACATTAGCCAATCAGGTTACGCCGCGTCGTTTATTTCGTTCTATATTGGACAGAACAAACAACGAGTTTGAACTTCTTATTCACAAGAGCCTCCTTATTTTATAGGATCGACCTGATCTTAATTCCCAACAGTCGTCTATTCCCTTAGTCCTCTTTGATTTGTTTCCATTTTATCCACTCAAGACTTCGATCTCAGGTCCCCTTACGCGTAGGAAATATAGCTCACGCTTGTTTATCCCGTTTTCATCCTGTCTGTTTATTGGTATGAATTGCCATGTATCATTAAGTAGATTTGCTTAAGATGAACCAAGAATGGCTCGAAACGTTCAAATCATGCTTAGGTCCATGAATATTTTTATTTCCACCCGTTTATGTCGACTACCGTTAACTACCGTTTAAGTCAAGTACCGTTTAAAGTCAACTACTGTATTGTTTTGCTTCGATTGTCGATGAAATTTCGATGAATGATTGTCGTTGCTTGCCTCATCCTCCCCTTCATAATTAAACTGCACTTTCGAATGAATTGTCCTATTCCAGTTTTCAGCTATTTTCTTTTGGTTTTATTTGTTACGCAATCTGGTACGTAACATGACAGCCTTCTGAAGTGCCTTACTCATAAAGGATGCATCGTTAGCTCTGACATACGTTTTATTCAGTGGTGCATGTCTTCTTCACTGGTTCAGTGGTGCACGCAAAATTAACATTAGCGTATTTCTCGACCTCAAAAAGGCTTTCGATATGGTGGACCACGAAATTCTCCTCTCAAAGCTAATTACATACATGGTTGTACAGACACCTCTCCGATGGTTCACATCACACCTGACGAACAGAAAACAAGTTAATGACCAAAAACTTTAACCTAAATGCTGCTCACTTTGTGGTTCGCTTATTTTTACCCGAGGACGGGATACGAAAATATTGGGATATTTGTAGACTGAGGATAAATCTAAAAATCTACCAGGCGGATTTTGTTGAATTGATTAAGAAACTGAGCAGAAGGCATTACAATTCTCGCATTTTTGGGGCTTAAGTGAAACAGTCGCGACTCAGCTCCTGGACAGAATGAGCAAAGTCCACTTGGGAGACCTTGGTAGATTTACCCTTCTTCCTTCATTATAAACTCGCGATTTCTCTTATAAACTGCCTTTCGCGTGCACAATGTGATAGTTTGCTCCACTGGTTTTAGGAAACTTTGGTGGCTTTGTTTGTTTTGAACTACTGGCTGAGAGGATTTCCTCTTTTTCCATAATCGATAATCGCTTTGAATCCCAGTGTCAATCATAAGCAACTGGTGCTATTGTATTACAAAATGTGATCTTGTTTATAAGAGTTTCTTGCTGTATGAATTTGAAATATTTGTGAAATCGTCTGGTTCGGAACCAGAACATTTCAATCTTTGTGCTAAAAATCATCCTTGCTCAAACGAGGTATTCGTTTTTATCTGGCTTTTTGTGCTCAAATGAGTGTCAGGTGAAATTCTTTTATCGGTTAAAAGTGCTCAGTTCCGTCAACAAAGCTTTGTTCTTTTTCAAATGTTCCATTAGTGCTGTGATTTTCTATCTATATTTGGTTCTTAGATCGGGATTCGTTGCCAATTCTTTTCGCATGGTAATTTTGCAGTTTTTTCGTAACGTAGTATCACACAGACTTCTTATATGTTTTGCAAAATGAAAGCATTATGTTGGGGATAGACCTTGTACGTCACAGAGAAACAAAACCAAGCATTCATGTCTCCTATCAGCTCAGATATAAGTACAGTAGGTTACTAACGGTCAGCTATTGGTGGTGGCTTGGAGAGAAGCCGCTAAAGAAACTGCAGAAATCATGGACACGTGCCTGATGCAACTGTGTTTGCAGTTTGCGGAATGAGCCCCTTTAACCAAGCACTCTTTGGAATCAGTAGCTTCGCTGATTATTGCACAAAATGACAACTTTATAGGGATGAGTTGGAACCAAAGGGTGCATTCAAACCTAGTCTATCTGTAATTGGTAGTTGTGACAGGCGCAATTTGATTGTGGAATTGATGAAACTTTTGTGCTTAGGCATTCTCTGTAGCATATTTAAAGTAGCTACCTATGCCGATTGTCTTGAACCATACCCAGGGGAATCTGTTGCTAATTTACTAAGAAGTTTCCATAGATGCTTTAGGTTCGTGTCAGGAAGGGAACTGCACTAGCTAAATGAAATCAATAACCTTCTCATACTGACACGCACTATTTCGTTCTAGCCCGCCGCTGGATTGCAGGGCAGATGTTCAAAGACAGCGGCCTCATCTTCGGCATCTGCAGCAGTTGCTTCTGGAATACTTGCTTTAGTTCTCCAAGCCAAGTGAGTCATTTTCCTTTTATGTCTTGAAAGTTTCCCGATTAATTGAACTATTATATTCATTTGAGAATTGCTTGGAAAAGATGCAACTACATTTTAACAGTTCAACGAATCTTCCTGGGACTGAGAGAATGGTGTCATATAGTGTCATATAAACTTTCTTACGGTGTCGAGTAGTGTCATATGAACTACTAAATGAACTTTATCACCCTAGTTTCGCTTCAGTTGTTCATTCAACGTTAACTACTAAATGAACTTTCTCCCCTAAGTTCGCCTCAGTTATTCATTCATGAGAACTATAGGTTAACCCTGTCAGACCGAGGGTATTTGATGCTCTAGGTAGAATGGGGTTTGGGGCTTATTCACCCTCCTGATTTATTTCTGTTCTGGACAACCTAGGGATTTGAAACTTTGTACGTGTATGGAACATCATATGGTGAACCCAAATATGAAATCTATTTCTAGACATGTCAAGTGACCTTTCCATGACGTCACATTGCTCAATGGTCAAAGTTGATAGGGCTCCGTACTAAAAGTTTTCAATCGTTGATTGTGGGAATATGAAAAGCGTTAAGGACATCAGTGCAATTTCATTGTATTCTATGTCGAAATAGAATTTGCTCGGTGAAGAAAAATTAACAAAAGTGATGACGTCATCACAAGTAATGCAAAGAACTTGCACGTGAGTAGTGCCAAAATCCGCAAAACCATACGCTCAAATAAAAAAATAGCTAATTGGTTGGATAGAGCATCAAAAGTAGTATGCATTTCCTTCTTTTCATCATTTTATGAGATTAGCTGTAGATTTTATTTGAAATAATTCAAAATTTTACACATAATTCTCTCAAATATTAATCACGTTTACCCCCACGAATGAATTTGATTTTTTCAAAAAAATAATTTCAGATTGTTGTAAGTTTCAGCGTTGTAAGTGCACTTAGATCTACAGACGAAAACCCGCCAGGGGGGGGGGCTGATTCAGCCCCCAGGCTTGATAGGGTCAAGACTTTCAAATCGATGAAGAGTAAATTCAAATTTTGTAGCTTAACTAACTTCAAAAACATAGTTTATTGTTCAGCTACTCATAATCTTTCTTGAAAATTACACTTAGATATTAAGTGCTTAATTCAATAACCATCTGTCTTAGGCTGCCTAAGCATCATTTGCCTTGTTAAGGGAATCACTCTGCGAATCCAAACCCAATTGGATATCAGAGGTCACAAATGACAAGTTAAGATCTAACCTAAACCATACATTCAAAATGAAAATTTTTGAAATCAAAGCTCTCTCAGGAACTGTTTGAACGCTGGAAATGTTTTCGGGACACCTGATATAGTTTGAATTTTTATGGCCAGCATTGATGGGAAAGGATGATTACATGTCAACAATTTCTGCATAGTGATTAGTTGGCAGTATCTAGCCTAAAAGAATATTTTACCATTTTAAGTGTTGAAACGTGGTCATATTGAGACAATGACTCAAAATTTTCCGAAAAACGAACGAAGGCTATTTTTCGGAATTTCTTAACGCGAGATTAAGATGATTCATCGTAATTTATAAATATCTTGACGCATTGCGTTAAACACTCAGCCAAGCAATGGAAATGTATGCTATAAATCGTTTTTGTGGTTTTTGAATCTCAGTTTCCCGAAATTTAGACTCACTTTTCTGATTCATTCTGCGTTACTCAAGCTATCTTCACTGATAGCTTGATTATTTGGCGAAATCATCAGAATTTATTGGCAGAATCCTAAACTTCGGATGTAGCCTCACAGCAATGAAGGAGTGCTGTCGGAAAAGTGCGAAGCAATGCAGACCGTATAATCGATCAAGTAGCCTCATTTAAATGCTAGAATGCTATATGGCTACTTGGAATTTAGTTTTTGAAGCATCTTTGTAAACATATTTTTAGTTGTTTTGTTTTTGCATTGTATAAAAAGTAACTTGAAAATGTTGCTGAAACAAACTCTCATTTCATTGTCATGTCTATGCGTAGATGTGAGGACCCTCTGGTTTTCCAGTAGCTCTGATTTCGACTTATCGCGTTGCTGTAATTGTTTGCGTAACTTTCTCAAATGTGTCCAAAATCATACCGTGAGGATACTCTTTTATCACAGTATTGAACGTGAAGTTCAGTGTTACAGTATCATACTCCTCCACAATGGTCATTGGGGCATCTATCCGTAGAAAGCAAAGATTGATATTGGTATCATGCACGGCAATGAAAGACATGCTGGCTGAGAGAGATAAGGTTTAGGAGCATAGGCTTCAAATCTTTGAAAAGCTGGGTGTAATATTCTTTGACTCATTTCTTTGCACTGAAAGGCTTCAAAGAAACTTTAACTATTTTGCAGTAAACCTGCCGTTGGACTTTTATGAAATTCTTAATATTTTCAGAATTACGGTGTTTTTCTTCTTTTCCAAGAATTCAAGAAAATTTTCGAAAAAAATTAAGACTATCATGATTTCTAAACCTTCTGACGAAAGATCAAATAATTTTCAAGAAATCTATAGTTTATGGATGCCAACAATATGGTATCAAGCAAAATTCTTTCACTCTTCTAGTTGGTGATTTAGAAATTTGATGACGTCACACCATAAAACGAGCTGAAATATGAAATAGGCTGTAATTTCGGCAAATATTCAAGATTTCTGAGAAGTCCAACGGTAGAATCATAGCAAAGTGGCTAAAGTTTCTTTCAAGCCATTCACTTTAAAGAAATATGTCATTGAATTTCACACCCGCCTTTTTACACAGATTTAAAGATTTGAAGCCTATGCTAGGTTTAGGTTTGTTGGCAAAAGGTTTCAATTTATTGCAATGCCATTGTAATATCCGTTGTTTCACCACCAACAATTTCTACTCTGCAATATCTTTGGATTTCAGCTGAAAGCTGGTAACTGACTTCAATGCAACTTGCGTTTGTTATTCCAGACCGACATTAGGATGGAGAGACGTACAACACTTGATCGCAAGAAGTTCAAGTTCGCAGTTCAGTAAAGTGAAATGGACAAGAAATCAAGCCGGCCTTAATGGTTTGTAGGATTCTCTTAAAGGGTTTGTGCAAAACGAAAAGCTTGCATTTGCAAATAGCAAGCAAATCCGAAATATATGTCTTTCAAATCTAAGTTGCAGTGTTATCTTTGTTCCATTAATAGACAGGCCTAGCTAATAAACCCTTTAGATTTAAAGGCAGTTTGTCACGTATATGATTGGCCACATCAAACTTAGATTTCAGCACGATGGATTCCTTTGTGATCCTGTTCATTTAGAATAAAGGACTATTGATCGTTTCTGTTTCTTGAAAGTCATTAGGATCAGTAGCCATTGAATTATCATATTCTTTTTTGTCCTTGTCATCCAGTCAGATGCATGATCGGCTGCCTTTAAGGCAAGATTATCGTGAAAACTGCTTCTCAGGAAACCCGTGATTCAGCTGTAAAGTAGTCCTACATGGCCAACAGCTGGGCCAGCCCATGATGAATCGTTAGCTGTTGGTAACCACTGCGGTCCTGCTTGAAAATGATA
Organism: Aurelia sp. 4 Dawson et al 2005; assembly: GCA_964019985.1. Taxonomy (NCBI): domain Eukaryota; kingdom Metazoa; phylum Cnidaria; class Scyphozoa; order Semaeostomeae; family Ulmaridae; genus Aurelia; species Aurelia sp. 4 Dawson et al 2005. The sequence continues at coordinate 7,204,140 of OZ026502.1, read as the reverse complement.
TACTAGATTGATAGAAGATGCTACACTGTTATTGTAATGAATCTCTTGACCGAGGGTGAAGAAGTTAAAGAGACAAAATCGCCGAAAATTTAATTGGCCGAGATTTAAGAAAAGAACTTACAGCGCGAGAATTAGCCCATTGTCTTTCTTTTGTCAATGCGCTCGCGCCGCAAGAAAATGTGGGCACAAATACGTCATTTTCCTTTTACTGTTCCCATACTTCAAGGAGTCGTGCGAAAAGCTAAATGCAATTTGGAAATGTACGAAGTCACTACTTTATTCATGAGAAGTCTCGTTGAGATATTCACACACAACAAATTTGCGATTTTATCTCTTTAGTCAGGTATTAGCAACCATGTGTCCCCAAAAGAATGTACTCCTGTTTATGCGTCCCAGAAAGTCAATTACCAAAACTGTCAAAAATTTTTCTTTTATCTCTTACATTGGTGATCCAAATGTGTTTAAAGATGACAAAATGTTTCTTTGATTACGCAAAGAGTATAAAATGACAGGCTGAGCAACCATATTCTGAGCTATAATTTTTGAGAAACACTATAAATCTTGTCCAAAATGCAAATATTTTGAGATTGTTCATTATCCTTCAAGTTTTCTATTATTTTCTAATTTCTAACAAGCTACTCAGTTTGAATTGAAAGTCTGTGTGAAATTATTGGATTAAGAATCCAGTGTAGATCAGCGATGTCTTCTCAATCTGCTGTATGTTTCAAAAGATCGATAAAAGAATGGAAGGGTGAAAATTGCGCATGCAAAAACTGTTGCTAGATTAAATACCTTTTGAAATCCCTCCGCAAACAGTAAATCGATGTAAATATACTTGTTTTCTTCATATAATTGTAAATTTTTCCTTTGTAGATTGTTGGTTTGAATTAGCTATCGTATATAAGCTATTGTAAATACCAACTTTAAAGAATTTGATAATAATAATAATTATTATAATATTGGAAACTTTTCATGATAAAATCCAACTAATTATATACAACTTAAAAACAGTAACAGAATCAGACTGCTCACTACGGTGTAGGCATAGTCTGCCTGCATTCGCATAGGTGCTTCAAAATAGTTAACAAAAGTAAGGTAAGGTTCAACTTAGAAGTTCATTAGATCCACTTCCGTCCACTCCTTCGTTCTCATACAAAAGATATAATAAGACGAACGTATACAAATTTCTGTTAGCTTTGTAGAAATGTACGTTGCTGCTGTGTTGTCAATGTTTAAATCTTTCAGCAATTTGAAGAAATCCTCTGAATGTTTTGAATAGATGCCGATAGTAGTCATCACGAGATTCACAAAACAGATTTTTCGATACGAACGTTTTAGGTCACCATCATTTAAGAGATGTTCGTATTTCTTTGCCTTTCTTGTAGCATTCGCCGCCGTGTTAGATTCGTGGCCTACTGTTAGCTCAATTATAAACAGAGTGTTCATCCTGTCCACAACGAGTAGATCCGGTCGTGCAGCAGTACCAGTCACAATTTCGGGTGATAAAAACGATGGAATGTCACAGTAAAGCTTTTTGACCATTGGTTGCAAAAATGTAGCTAAATTTAACAGCACCGAGTTATGTCGCCATGTGTAGCGATTTAAACATGATGCACAGCCAGCTACAATATGCTTTGTGGTCTGAACCTCCCTACAGAATGAACAGCTTGCACTGACGTTTATGCCCCATCTTGCTAAATTAGAAAAACAAGCAAGAGAGTTGTTCATATATCTTATGGTAAAATTAAAGATGTTTCTAGGAAGACGATGTTGCACTTTAAACCAAAAATCTTTTGCCGTCGGGAGTGCTGTTTTCCATAACTCTGTAATTACTGTACTCTGAACCTGTAATGACTCTACCTTCGATTTTTTGTCTTCCCGGATCTTTTTTAGCGCAAGTTTTGTTGTATGGAACGAGTCATATTGGATGTTAGTCTTTTCTGATGTTGTATTATGCAGATATCGAATGTCATCATTTATGGAGTTTTTCAGACATTTACGGAAAGTCACTTGACAAAGAGTATGTTTTGTACTTGTATCAATGACTTCCTGTCCAAACTGTGCCTTAGATAATTGCAATATTTCAACTGTACCACTTACAGGTATATCTAACCATTTTCTGAAATATCCATGGCAAATCATGTCTAGGTTTTGCTTTATCCACGTTGCATCTATGTCTGCTATCGTGAGATCCCAACTGATTTTACTGAGAAAGTACTGATTGTATATTTGAAGCTTATTTTTTGGATGTAACGGTAATTGATGAATCAAGCTGAGGATTCGATTTGTAGTGTCAAAAAGCTGCCTTTTGTGCTCACTATTGTCCATGTCAAAGTTAAACCAACGCCCGAGGTATCGAAAGCTTTCCTTTTCTTCGATGCTTTTAATCAATATATTGTCTACGTAAATTTTTGGCTTAAACTGTTTGGATTGTGTTAGAACCTTTTTCATAGCAAATGTTTGGCACTTGTCAGGTCTGATTTTCATCTTAGCCCAATTACACCACCTTGAAAAAGCATTAACGAGAGTTTGATTTTGCTGAGATTGCAATTGCATCATCTGCGAATTGGAACCAGTTTCTCGGAGTCAACAGCTTATTTGACCTGTAGCTTAGTTGCTCGAATTCCTTTGTTTGCAGGGTACGGATGAAAGAGTTAATGCAAAGGTTAAAGAGGAGAGGGCTGAGACAGTCTCCTTGCAGTACTCCCTTTTTAATTTTAAGAAATGGTGTAACATAGCTTCTGGTAGTGATCGTTGTTTTGAAATCTGCATACAGTGCATCTGCTAGTTCAATGACATGGTCAGGGATGTGATGATATTTCAACATGATATTTAATAATAATAATAATAATAATAATAATAAATAATAAATAATAATAAATAAAAAAAATAAATAATAATAATAATAATAATAATAATAATAATAATAATAATAATAATAATAATAATAATAATAATAATAATAATAATAATAATAATAATAATTAGTCTGGGATTTTGAGTTAGTCTGGTTAGTCTGGGATTTTGAGTTCAACTTACGTAAAACAACAACATCCAGGAGACCAGATCTGGTATTGGAGGACAAGGAAAGAAATAAGATTTGGATGTGCGATATGGCATGTCCGCAGCAGGCAAATATAGCAGCTAAAAGAAATGAGAAAGTGACAAAATATCGACAACTTGCATTTGAATTAAGAGAGAGAAGACCAGGATATGATATAGCTATAATTCCTGTTGTCATTGGTGCTCTTGGTGGCGGTATGAAAGAAGTATTGCGTGATGTGGAAAGAGTATTTAGCGAACGCTTAGAACGAAAGAAATTAGCTGAGATAGCAGTAGCAGAGATGCAGAAAACCGTATTAATAGACAGTGAAAGCATGGTTCGAAAAGTACTTTCAGGACTCGTTCAACACTAAGATTAGATATTGACTGTTTTTTTTGTATGGAAGGTGTTGCTCATTTTTAGGACCAACAATATTTGATGGTCCTTATTGTTGGCTATTTAACTGTAGCTATTTTGCTTCAATAATAATAATAATAATAATAATAATAATAATAATAATAATAATAATAATAATAATAATAATAATAATAATAATAATAATAATAATAATAATAATAATAATAATAATATTCGGGTCTTGGGTATGACTTAAAACTGCACCCGGTTGTAGAGTTTCGACGTGGGCGAATGAGATTACCCTTTGCTGCAACTACCTCCAGGTCACCCTTGAGCAAGGTGTAGTACCTGTTAGCTCTCCCCGAGACCATGAAGTACCGGGTTGGCGTCCGGCGGGGGGCTAGTCTGTCTCATGGCCAGGAGGGTGTCTTTAGCCTTGGTTGGCAACCCTCCTAGTGATGGTGTCACGATAAAAATACTGGTGGTTGTGCAACCGTAAAATCACAAACCTCATAACTGAGAGAAATGCAAAACGATAATCTATCGAACAACGGCGTGAATGAGATTGGAGCTAATAGTGAAGGTCTCTCGCCCGGCAGGAGTCCCCCGGCCCAGCAGCGGGGATCCGGTCGTCATCATGCTACTACTGGGATAAGAATCGGAAGGAAAAAGTGGGAAAAGGAAGTAAACAATGTTGTGATAGAATGTTGGATTAGAAGTGACCCTACAACTAGAGGATACCGAGAAAGAATGAAAAAAATATGGGATGAAAAAGGATTATTCCAAGCTAATGAACAGAGAATAGTAGACCAGGCAAGAATGATTCGGGTGAATGGATGGCTTACAGGAATAGAGATTGAAGACATAAGGCGTAGAATTGAGGGCGCCGGAGAGCAAGAACATGAAAATGAGGATGAGGAACAGGGTGAGCAATATGATGCTGAAATGCAGGAAACTTACACATATCGTTTCTGGATGAGGAAAGTCTCCTCAATACGGCACAGATCGCAGGATTTGAAGATGAAGAAAAAGAGTTACTAAAGGATGTGATAAATAACATCAGAAACAATCCAGATAAGAATCCCCCGAACTTGCGGTACATTGAAAGGAAGAAAGTGAAAGTAGCAACAAATAAGATCAATAAGGTCATATCTATTATTAGAACAGAAAATATAACAGAAACAAATACATTGCTAAAGGCAGCAGCTAATTGTGTGGCGGATATGGTTGAGTACAAACAAAGAGAGACCAATGACAAGAGAGAACCACATTGGAGAAGAAGGATTCTAGAGAAGCAAAAGAAGCTACGTAAAGATCAGGGACAAATCGGCAGGATGAAAAGAAACGAGCTACACAATGCTAGGACGAAAGAAAATATTGAAAGAACTTATCACATAAATGAAAAAAGCATTGAAGTGGTACACGAGGAAGTAAAGCAGAGATTGATTGCTGTGGGTGCAAAACTTGAAAGATACGATAACCGAACAAAACAGTTCAGACAAAATAGATTATTTGAGTCAAATCAGAAAAAGTTCTTTGATGAGCTAGAGGGGAAAGAAAGACAAACTGCAGTACCAGATGCAGAAGAAAGTAGGATATTTTGGAATGACATTTGGGGCCAGCCAGTAAGACACAATGAAAATGCAGAGTGGTTGAGAACCTTGGAGGAAGAGCAAGCTGACATAGGGATACAGGAAAACATACAGATAGATTTGATCAAATTAAAGAAACAGATCACTAGAATTCCAAATTGGAAAAGCCCTGGCCCAGATGGGGTACAGGGATATTGGATTAAAAACCTCAGCGCAATGCATGGCAGAATAAGCAATCAATTGAACGAATGTCTCCAGGAGGAAAGTGTACCAATATGGATGGTAACTGGGAAGACATTGCTTTGTGTAAAGGAAATAGAAAAGGGGAATATAGTGTCTAATTTCAGGCCGATCACTTGCTTACCCTTGCTGTGGAAACTACTGACGGCTGTATTAGCCGATGAATTGTATAGGCATTTCGATGAAAAAAATTTGCTACCGTGGGAGCAGAAAGGTTGTAGAAAAGGGAGCAGGGGCACAAAGGACCAATTACTGATTGATAAGATGATAGTTAAGAATTGTAAAAGGAGATTAACATCATTGGGGGTAGCATGGGTTGATTACCGCAAAGCGTACGATATGGTGCCTCACTGCTGGATAGAAAAGTCAATGGAGATGTTTGGGGTGGCAATAAATATGAGGCGCTTTATTAGTGGCAACATGAAGCAGTGGAATACAGAGTTGATGTCTGGTAATCAAAGATTAGGAAATGTTAGGATTAGACTTGGTATTTTCCAAGGAGATAGCCTTTCTCCTCTGTTGTTTGTGTTGGCAATGATTCCACTTACACTGGTGTTAAGAAAAATAAAGATATTCTATCAATTAAAAAGGGGAGGAGAGAAGATCAATCATTTGCTATTTATGGACGATCTCAAGCTGTTCGCAAAAAGTGAAGAACAAATAGATAGTTTGGTAAATTCAGTGAGGATATTCTCGGATGATATAAAAATTGAATTTGGATTATCAAAGTGTGCTGTTTTAATAATGAAGAGAGGAAAGGTTGTCACAAGAGAAGGAATTGATCTGCCTGATGGAAAAATGATAAAATGTTTAGAGGAAGGAAGAGGTTATAAGTTTTTGGGAATCTTGGAGGCGGATGGAATAAAACATGAGGAGATGAAAGATCAAGTAACAAAAGAGTATGTTCGAAGGCTCAGAACCATACTAAAGTCGAAACTAAATGGTGGGAATATCATATCAGCTATCAACTCAAGGGCAGTATCAATCATAAGATACGGAGCCGGTATTATAGGATGGACAAAGGCTGAGTTAAAAGCTTTAGACAGAAAAACTAGGAAAATGTTAACGATCTATGGAGCACACCATCCAAAAGCAGATGTAGATAGAATGTACTTGAGGCGAGCTGAAGGAGGACGAGGTTTAATTGGAGTGGACGATTGTGTAAGAATAGAAGTTGACAGTTTGGAGAAATATCTACAGAATTCTACGGAGGAGCTACTAATGGCAGTGAATAGAAATGATGCATTTGGGGTCAACAGTTGTGAGGCAAAGAAGAAGTACAAGAGGAACACGAAACCGCTTACAAAGAGAAGCCATTACACGGGCAGTTTAGAAAAGGGACCGATGATATAAGAGGAGGTAAATCGTGGGATTGGTTAAAGAAAGGATATTTGAAAAAAGAGACAGAGAGTACAATCATAGCAGCTCAAGATCAGGCATTATGCACAAACAACATGAGGAAAGTAGTGTATGGAGAAGATATATCTCCACTATGTCGAATGTGTGGCACGGAAGATGAGACAGTAGCACGCATTGTCTCAGCATGTCCCAAGCTTGCACAGAAGGAGTGCAAGAATTTGAGGCATGACAATGTTGCCAAAGTAATTCACTGGAAGCTTTGTGAAAAATGGGGGTTTGAAAAGGCCGAGAAATTGTACATGCATCAGCCTGAGAGAGTACTTGAGTCAGAGCATTGCAAAATACTATGGGACTTCCCTATACAGACTGATAAACAGTTGGAGCATAATAGACCTGACATTACTGTAATTGAAAAGAAAGATAAAAGTTGTAAACTGATAGACCCATCTTGCCCATTCGATACTCGTATCGAAAGGAAAGAAGAAGAGAAATGCACAAATTACAATGACTTGAAATATGAAATTGCAAGAATATGGAAAATGAAAAAGGTTGATGTTATACCAGTAGTTATTGGAGCCTTGGGGACAGTGACAAAGAATTTTGATAAATGGTTGGAAAAGTTACAACTGGATCTTACGGTAGAGATGCTACAGAGACCATGTTTGCTTGGAACAGCGAGAATAATACGTATAGTATTGGATATAAAGTTAATATCAAGAAAAGAAGTAATGTCAAGATACCAAAGACCACTGGGTGTGGTCCGCTATCGTGGCAAATGAACCATTAAATAAGATCACTCCTGTGAAAAAGACACATAATAATAATAATAATAATAATAATAATAATAATAATAATAATAATAATAATAATAATAATAATAATAATAATAATAATAATAATAATAATACGGAACCACCATCAAAAATTAACAGAAAAAATTAAAAAGAAAACACAACTGCTAAAATTCGGACGTTTCGATAAAAATCTTCTTCAGCACTGAAGAAGATTTTTATCGAAACGTCCGAATTTTAGCAGTTGTGTTTTCTTCCTAATAATAATAATAATAATAATGATAATAATGATAATAATGATAATAATGATAATAACGACAATAATGATAATAATGATAATGGTAATAATAATCTTCTAATGATAATAATAGTATAATAATAATAATAATAATAATAATAATGCTAATAATAATGATAATGATAATAATAATAACAATGAGTTCATTGAGCATGCTGCTGTCGAATTGGGGGTAACTGAAGCTGACCTTGAGGAGAAGAATCAATATCAACACAGGATTGCCTGTGAAAGAAAGGAAGCACTTGAAGTAATGCAGTTACATGGACAGTTCCACAGAGATACGAAAGACGTGAAGAATGGTGAATCATCATGGGAGTGGCTTCGAAATGGAGACTTAAAAAGAGAAACAGAGAGAAAGAAATTTATCATACCACTGCAACAAATAAATGTCGCTTGTGCAACGAGCGAGTGGAAAACGTTGATCATGTAGTTGCAGGTTGTAAAATGTTGGCACAAAAAGAGTACAAGCGACGGCATGATAAAGTCTGTCTCAATTTGCACAGGTCACTATGTAGAAAGTTTGGATATAGTGCTTCCAACGAGTGGTACAATCATGTACCAGAGAAAGTTTTAAATGAAACTGGTAAGCCAAAGATTCTATGGGACTTTAATATCCAAACAGACAGGGCAATTGAACATCGAAGACCAGATATAATTGTACATGACGTTGAAAAAGGAGAATGTCTCATAATAGATGTTGCAATACCTGCAGACAAGAATATCGCAGATAAGGAAGCTGAAAAAATAACTAAATATGCCGAACTGAAAATAGAAATATCATGAATGTGGGGATGCTCAGCTGCAAAAGTTAAGGTTGTACCCTTTGTTATTGGAGCATTAGGATCAATTCCAAAGAAGCTGACATACTTCCTGGAGCAACTTGATATCCGGACAGACATGCGAGTACTTCAAAAATCTGCCCTCCTAGGAACAGCGCATATTCTTAGGAAAGTACTTTCTGTCTAAGGCCTTTTGTTAAGGCTTGACAGTTTGACTATAGAAGAACCAGTATTTATTAAGAACAACACTGTGCAATCGAGTAATATAATAATAATAATAATAATAATAATAATAATAATAATAATAATAATAATAATAATAATAATAATAATAATAATAATAATAATAAATGATGATAATAATGATAATAATAATAATGATAATAATAATAATGATAATGATAGCGCAGGAATTGTCAACTGGACAAAGGAAGATTTGCGAGAAGTGGACAGGAAAACACGAAAGCTGCTAACCGCACATCGGTGCATGCATCCGCAAGCAGATGTCGATAGATTGTATTGGAAGAGGAAAGAAGGAGGTCGTGGTTTAATTAGTATAGAGCATTGTATCACTATAGAAGAAAATAGCCTTGGATATTATATAGATACGAAACAGGAACAACTACTGAAGGAAGTTTGCAAGGAAAATATTATCAAAGAGAGACAAAGCCCTAAGGAAAAGGAAAGAATGATCATTAAGAACAGAAAAGAAAGGTCTGGTGAAAAACCGTTGCACTCTGCTTACTTCAAAGAGACAAAAGATGTTAAAGATGAAAAAGAAAGTTGGAAGTGGCTGGCCAATGGATATCTAAAAAGGAACTGAGGGTGTGCTTATGGCAGCCCAAGATCAAGCACTCCGAACAAACTGGGTAACGGTCATGATAGATAAAAGGCAAGGATCTGTCATGTGTCGGATGTGCGGCGAGAGGGATGAGACTATAAGTCACATTGTCTCGGAGTGTAAAAAGCTGGCACAAAATGAGTACAAGAATTGGCGTCATGATAAAGTGACTGCCGTGATCCATTGGCATCTGTGCCACAAGTTTGGATTTCCTTACGGATCAAAGAACCACGAGCACTTTGTAGATAACACAAATGCTGTTCTAGAAAATGAAGCAGTTAAACTTCTATGGGACTTCTCTTTGCAGACTGAGTCTAAAATCGAACATAACAGGCCAGATATAGTCGTCATTTAGAAATAGTCAAAAACATGTTATATAATAGACGTTGCATGTCCCTTCGATACTAGCATTGAGAAAAAAGAAATGGAAAAGAAAGATGCTTACTGCGATCTGAAGTACGAAATATTCAAAGTCTATAAAGGTGAAATCAACAAAGTTTTTATCATTCTAATTATCATCGCAGCGTTAGGCTCAGTGACCAATGATTCAAAAGTTACCTAAAGCAGCTGAAGTACGATGTTCAGATGGAAGTAGTGCAAAGGACCTGTCTTCGGGTAACAGCAAGAATTCTGAGTAAAGTTTTGAACACAAAATAGGAAAACAAGAGATAACAGCAAGGAAAGATTATTTGAACAGTAGAAGCCCGCCTGCTAAAGCTACGGGAAGTAGCCTGCTGGTAGGACGTAAACCAATAAATTACAACGACACTGTGAATGAATACAATAGTAATGAATAATAATAATAGTAATAATAATAATAATAATAATAATAATAATAATAATAATAATGATAATAATAATGAAAATAGATGATAATAATAATAATAATAATAATAATAATAATAATAATAATAATAATAATAATAATAATAATAATAATAATAATAATAATAATAATAACACAATGGGACTTTTCGGGTGGGTATCAAAATTATAGATGGGGCAGATGATGTTTTTTCGCTTCGCCGAAAGGAGTTGTTTTGGCAATATCGACTCCAAACTTTTTCACCAAAGGGTCTTAATGAAAGAGCTGCAGACGTGGAATTAGACATATTTGCGTGCGGAGGAACAGCTTAGATTCTGCCAATGCATCTAAAGGTCCCTAGAGGTTGCTCTTGTTTAAGGAATTAGTATCAGGCCATCTGGGATTAAGCAGTTGCTAAAAGAAGAGTTAAGCATCACGCGAATCTTTCGGGGGTTCTCTTGGGGGTAACTGAGTTGCCAGAGCAGCCTCAAGGGTATCGAAAAAATTGGAATCCGTATCTGGCAATCTGGGGTTTAGCTGTTGCTAAAAAAAGAGTTAAGCATCATGCAAAATATTTCGGAGGGTCAGTTGGGGGAAACTGAGTTGCCAGGGCAGCCTCAAGGGTAAAGAATTAGTATCATGCCATCTGGGATTTAGCTGATGCTAAAAGAAGAGTTAAGCATCAAGCGAATATTTCGGAGGGTCTTTTTGGGGGTAACTGTAGAGCTGCCAGGATAGCCTCAAAGGAATAACTTAAACTTTAAAACGCTTCCAATCCGTTCTCTATTGATCAGGGACAAAGGGATCAGGTATTTTAATCTGTAAATAGACTCGTCATGTATAATTTTATCGGTAAACAGTCTGTATAAATTCTCGGCTGTCCCAGTAAAGTTTTACTCCGAGGAAGATTTTTTAATCGAAACGTTAGGTCTTATAAAACAGTCTTATTTTTCATAATAATAATAATAATAGTAATAATAATAATAATAATAATAATAATAATAATAATAATAATAATAATAATAATAATGATAATAATAATAATAATAATAATTTCGCACAGACCAGAATAGATTTTACAAAGAGTTGAATGGCGATAATGGAGGCGGAGAGAGCCCGGATAAAGAGGAAGCAAGAAATTTCTGGGGCAGCATTTGGAGCAAAGATACTAAACATAATGAATCAGCTGAATGGATAAATGACATAAAAGAACAATTAAGTTCGCAAAAGCAAGATGATGTAGTGATAACAGCAGATAAGATTACAAAAACTTTAAGTAAAATGCCAAATTGGAAATCCCCGGGCCCCGACTTTGTACAAGGATTCTGGCTGAAGAACTTTACTAGTTTACATAGAAGGATGACAGAACAGCTGAGTAAATGTTTAGAGGAAGGAGATATACCAAACTGGATGACAGAAGGAAGAACGGTACTGATAATGAAGGATAAAAACAAAGGAACCATTGCTAGCAATTATAGACCCATTACATGCTTACCTTTAATGTGGAAGCTCCTAACAGGTTTGATAGCTGAAGAAATGTACGAGTTCCTTGAGAAAAATGATCTGCTGCCACAAGAACAGAAAGGTGGACGAAAGAAATGCCGAGGAACTGCTGACCAGTTGTATATTGACCAGATGGTACTGAAGGAGGTGAAGCGTAGGAAGAGGAATGTTGCCATGGCATGGGTAGATTACAAAAAGGCCTATGATATGGTTCCACATTCGTGGTTGGAGGAATGCTTTAGGGTTTTTGGCATCGCAAGTAATGTTGACAATCTCCTGGTAAATAGCATGAAAAAATGGAAAACAGATTTGACATTTGGTGGCAAGAGTCTTGGAGAAGTAAAAATAAAGAGAGGCATATTTCAGGGAGATTCACTATCACCACTGCTGTTCATTATTGCCCTGATTCCATTGTCAATGATCTTGAGAGTCATATGCTTATGAGTTCAAGAGTGGAGTGAAATTGAATCATCTGTTGTTTATGGATGACCTCAAGTTATATGCCAAGAGTGAAACAGGATTAGATTCGTTGGTACAGACAGTGCATATGTTTAGTAATGACATTGGAATGGAGTTTGGTGTGGAGAAATGTGCAGTGATGGTGATAAGAAGGGGGAAGTTGGCAAGGTCAGATGACATCATTTTACCTGATGAGAGTGTGATTAAAGGATTAGCAGAAGGGGATGCGTACAAGTATCTAGGTGCCTTAGAAGCAGAGGAAGTTAAGAAAGAGCAGATGAAAAATATACTGAAGAATGAATATAAGAGACGGATTAGAAAGGTTCTGCAGTCTAAACTAAATGGTGGAAACACGATCAAAGCTATCAATACTTGGGCTGTATCTCTTCTAAGACACTCAGCACCATTTGTGAACTGGACAAAAGAAGAGGGAAAGGATATGGATAGAATGACAAGGAAGACAATGACTATGAATGGAGCATTACATCCAAGGGACAGCGTGTGTCGTTTGTACGTGCCAAGGAAAATGGGAGGTAGAGGACTGATTGGAATAGAAGACTGTGTGGAGCTTGCCATTTTGGGATTAAATAACTATGTCAACGAAAGTCAAGATAAATTGATAGAAGGGGCAAGGGGATGTGAGATAATAGAGCAAGAGAGTACTGAAACAGTGAAAAGGAAACGGGTAGAAGCAAGGGTGTCTGAGTGGAAAGAAAAACCGCTACATGGGCAATATCTTCGAGAAACAGAAGACGTCAAAAGTATGGACACGTGGCTATGGCTAAGAGAAGGTACATTAAAAAAAGAAACAGAGAGTTTATTAACAGCAGCCCAAGACCAAGCATTGCGTACGAATATCATCAAGACTAAAGTAGATAAGACCAGTGATTGCAGCTTGTGCAGATTGTGTAAGGAGGCAGATGAAACAGTGACCCACATTGCTAGTCAATGCAGTAAATTGGCACAGCTGGAATACAAGGCAAGGCACGACAAGGTGGCGCAAGCATTGCATTGGGAACTTTGTAGGAAAAATGACTTACAGCATGAAAAGAATTGGTACGAACATAATCCACAAAGTGTAGTTGAAAATGATAAATGTAAGATCTTGTGGGACTTTACGATCCAAACGGATCATTATATAACAGCAAGGAGACCAGACATTGTAGTAGTGGATAAGGATAAGAAAACCTGCCAGCTCATTGACGTAGCGTGCCCTGGAGATAAAAGAGTGAAAGAAAAGGAAGATGAAAAAGTTGTTAAATATCAGGACTTAGCCAGAGAACTCCGCAAGATATGGAGTATGGAAGTGAAAGTCATTCCAATTGTAATTGGAGTGTTGGGAACGATACCAGCTCGGTTAAAGGACAACTTGAAGGAAATTGGAATTCCTTTAAAGGCATCGCAAATCCAGAAATCAGTGTTACTGGGAACAGCAAGAATTTTGAGGAAGGTTCTTGAAGTCTGAGGATACTTGTTGTAACTTGATATTCAAGATTGACTCCAATATATAGAAACTGTATATTGTGCGTAATTTCTATAATAATAATAATAATAATAATAATAATAATAATAATAATAATAATAATAATAATAATAATAATAATAATAATAATAATAATAATAATAATAATGATAATAATAATAATAATAATAATAATAATAATAACTAAACCACAATCAAATTACACAGAAAACGATGAATAACAAGAAAGACTGTTTAAAAGCAAACGTTTCGATAATTAAGATCTTCGTCAGTGTTTACATTGCTAGGGCAACCAAGTATTTATAGGGTAAAAGTTACAGACTAAAAATTACATAAAATCACGATAAAAAATCCCGCGAGATCCCACTTACAATACAATACCAAACAAAAACACCCAGACCATTTAGATTTTCTTTGCAAACCCAATTTTTCGAATTCAAATAAAAGTTCACAGTGAATTCCCTAAGCCTTTAGATTTCGACATTGGAATGGAAGCTCTTCGTAAACAGTCCCAAGCAGCAAGCAGAAATTTGCTTAAATTGCTAAATCCCTAGATGGCAAGACAGGGAATTCCACCCTGACACCACGTGCACACTGACACGAAGTACAAAAGGAAGCATGCCCCCCCCCCAGATAAAGCCCAAGACTTATTCAAATGCAATGACCGGATTCAAGCGGTTCCACATGCGAACATATCCAATTCAGTAGCAGCCGCTCTTTTATTGAGACCGTTGGGTGCAAAAGTTCCCAATCTGTATTGCCAAAATAATTCCTTTCTACGAAGTGAGTAAACAACTGAAGCCCCATCAATGATTTTTATGCTAACCGAAAATGCACCCTGATGGCCTTCGCTAAAGAAATGCCCAAAGAAACCCGCCTGTGGTACCGCCTTACCCCTGTCAAGGCTGCCCTCATTGTATTTACGTGCATATGTTCGAAAATACGACTTGTACACATTAAATCTTTGCCGAAATTTGGTTTTTGTGCTGCCCACATATTTTTATTGCAGCAGTCACATTGCAAAAAGTAGACTAAATTTTCAGAGTTGCAATGATAAGCACCAGAGGAGATCGTAAAAGAACGAGAGTCATTAGAATTTTGAAACGTCTCCCCTTCTACAATGAGTGCACAGATTTGACAGCTTCTCCTGCCATTGCATTTGAAAGTGCCCTTTTCAGCTTGTTCATCCGTTAGTTGGTAAACTTTGGCCCGAACTAGAGTATCCTTAAAGTTTTTAGCCCTTCTGAACGAAACAAAAGTTCTATCCTTAAAAATACGTCAATGTTCATTGTCAACAAAGAGTGCATTCAAACAGTTTTGCAAAATTTCGTAAACTTTATGAAATACTAGATGGAATGTTAAAACCAGGGGAATCCTCAAATCATCCTGGTGCTTTTGATTCCGATCAAAAAGGGTACTCCTATCCAATCCCCGTACCCTGCCAAACTGCCCCTCTATTTCTCCCCTGTTGTATCCCCGATCCAAAAGAAAATTTTCCAAATTTCCCAATCGATTTTCAAAGAAAGAGTCTTCTGAACAGATTCGACGAAGTCGAGGGGCCTGCCCATATGGAATACCCTTTTTCGTATGGCCCGGATGACACGGGGAACGATGAAGAAGCTGATGAGTATCATTGGGTTTCGTATACAGATCGGTCACTATTTTGTTACCCTGCCTAATAAACTGAACGTCCAAAAAGTTCACTGTTTCCTTGGAATATTCAACAGTGAACTTTATGGAATGATGAGCGGAATTCAGAAAATTTACAAACTCCAGAAGTTTTTCCTCCCCATGTGTCCAAACTAAAAATACATCATCAATATATCGCCACCATAACCAAGGCTTATATTGTGATTCTTCCAGAAGCCTTTCTTCCAAAGCAGCCAAAAACAGAATTGCATATGAAGGTGCACATTTAGTACCGATAGCTGTCCCCCTAATTTGCTTAAAAAAGTTACCATTAAACTCAAAAAAAATTATTTTTTAGTACTAAGTTGGCCAGTTCCACTAATGTATCTGTAGAAACCGACTGGTTCTCTCTAGAATTACGAGCAATACGAAGAGCTTCCAGTCCTTCGTCATGGGGTATACTAGGATAGAGACCTACCACATCAATTGTATGCAGAATAGCATCCCGAGGAAGGTCTTCCATGCTAGAAAGCTTTTGCAGAAAATCATTTGTATCTTTGACATACGAATTGACTTTTTTTGCTAAAGGTTGGAGATGATGGTCCAAGAATGCTGAAATATTTTCGGTGAAACAGCCTGAATTAGAAATAACTGGTCTCCCTGGAACACTATTGAGTCTTTTATGGATTTTCGGCAACAGATAGAACCTACCCAGCTTTGGGTTGTTCACCATGAAATATTCCAGAGTTTTCCCGTCAATGTCCCCTCGCTCCTCAATATTTCCTATTGCTTCATTAACGACACGTTGTATCAGAGCTGAAGGGTCATTGTCGAGTTTTTGATAAACCCCTGGATCCCTAAGCTGGTTCTCCGCTTCTGAAATATAGTCTTCCCTATCCCAAACGACGACACCCGAACCCTTGTCCGCCTCCTTAATAATAATTGTGCGATCTGATTTAAGATTATTTAAAGCTACTCTCTCTTCTCTAGTCAAATTACTATAGTTACAACCTTCTGGTGATATTTTCATAAGCTTGTCTTCTAACTTAGATAAGAATACTTCGATTGCCACGTCCTTATTCCTAGGGTTAAATTTGCTTTTTGGCCTAAATGCTGGTACTTCTGAAAAATCATCATTCACTTTAAAAAACCATTTAAGTCGCAACCTTCTACCAAAGTTCTCTAAATCGATTTTAACTTGTGAATAATCAATCTCTTTTGGAGTCGCTACAAACTTAAGTCCCTTGGACAAAACTGAAATTTCATGCTGACTTAGTGTACGCTGTGATAAATTGATTACCTTGTTGTTTACAAATTGTCCCTCAATACGTCCATTTTCATCTCTTATAACTTCATACTGAATTTCATCATTACTTCCTGACACATCTTGTTGATTAGTACTTCCCCAAATGTTCTTGATCCTCGTTCTTCAATTCCTGGTGGTTGATTGTCAAAATTATCCCGCATAAGCTCCCTTCGAATTTCGTCCAGATCCATCCTTTGTTCCTGTTCCAAATGTAGTTCCCCACCTTCCGCGTGATACTCAACATCCCAAAACGATTTGAAATCTTTAGTAAATGTGTAGTTCATCAGAAATTCCTGCTCTACAGCCAATGCTTCACCACCCACATTCAGTTTCGAAAGTTTTCTTCTTCTACGAACCGAAATTCCCTTTTCAGCCTGTTCATTTCTATTACACAGCTCCGCATGAAGGTTCCTCGCTTCTCCTATTTCCGCTGCCCCTTCTAAATATTCAGTAAGTTTCTTCCAAAATTCAACCCGAAGAACCAACGTTTGTGTCCTGTACTCACTCACCAGTGACTCTACCAAATTTGTTTCCGCTTTGAACATTATAGCGTTCCATTGTGAGAGAAAATCCTCCGATGTCTTACCAATCTGGGGCGTCTTCTTCAGTTTCAAACCGTTCGGAGTAATGTTACATCTCAAGCATATCTTCATAAATAACCAGTGATTAGCGTATCTAGTGATTTTGTCAGCCAAATTAAAAAGGTATCTCTTTCTTAAAACCTGGCTGTCCTCATCCATCTTTAGCCCTCTTCGTTGGAAAAATTGAATAATAAAAGCGCTGCAGAGAGGCAAGGTAGTGAGCGAGGGAGGGTTAGAGAAATTGGATGGGCAATGCATTGATGAAGTAGATGGAGAAACAGGATAAAAATATCTATGAATTCTTAAAGCAAATTACATCAAACATGAGCAGATGAATAATAATGATAATAATAATAATAATAATAATGATAATAATAATAATAATAATAATAATAATAATAATAATAATAATAATAATAATAATAATAATAATAATAAATTGCCTGGATTATCAGAGGATTTGAGGGGTATCAACCAACACATGAGAAAGGTCCCAAGATAACTCACTTGCTTCTTGTAGATGACTTGAAGATGTTCGCCAAGTCTGAAGAGAAGATAGCCTTGATGACAAAGGAGGTCAAAAAAATGTACGAAGATGTTGGAATGTCATGGGGATTGGAAAAGTGTGCAGCAGTGCATGTGAAGCGAGGCAAGATTATACAGACTGATGACCTGTTGATTGGCGAGGACAGTAAGATCAGAGTTTTACACGAAGACGACAAATACAAATTTCTTGGAAAATATGAAAGCTTTGAACAGTTAGACAAATATGTGTTCAAAGAGGCCAGTGAAGAATACTGTAAACGACTTGGGATAATATGGTCATCGCCATTGTCTGTCCCAAGAAAAGTAACATCAACTACAGTATTTGCCTTACCAGTCTTAGAATACCATATGGGAACAAGTGAATGGGAAGTTGCAGAAATTCAGGCTCTCGACAGAAAAAGCAGAAGTATCATCGCAGAATATAAAGGAAAGCATATATCCAAATCACTACCTCTGATGTACCTACCAAAGACTGTAGGAGGGAGAGGCTTTAAGTCTGTTGAAGATACTCACAGAATGACAAAGATAAAAGTTGCACATCATATCAATGTGTCCACAGATCCAAGGATGAAATTAATACGCTCATTCCAAGATTATAAAATGAAAAGAAATCATAGATCAATAATCGCACAGGCGATAAGAACTTGCAAAGACCATTTTGAGCTAGAAATGAGGTCTGAAGAGGGAAAGACAGTGTTGACAGAGAATGAAAAATCTATGGAATTCTGCGAGAATGATGCCAATGCCATCAAAAGAAGACTTGAAAATAGCCTGAAGCGTGTATACCAAGAGAGAGTTCGTTCTCAAAAGTGGCTGGGCCACTTTGCAACGTTGATTTCTGACAGCAAGGACCTGTCCCCCAACAGTCAAGCGATCAACCATAAATGGAAAAATATACCAGATATTGTGTTATCAACAAATATAGCAATAAAACAGCAACTGCTGCCGACCAAGGCATACGAAAAATACAAGTTACAAGAGCAAGTGCCAACAACAACGTGTAGATTATGTCATAATGCTGAAGAGACAGTGAAACATCTGATGAGTTCATGTTCTGCCATTGCACAATCACTTTACAAAGCTAGACATGATAAAATGTTAAGACCAACTTACCATTTTCTACTGTCAAAATACAAGTTTAACCAATCAGACTATAGCAAACCATGGTATAAACAAAGCATTCCTGTTACATCAATTGAAAATCAACACGCAAAAATACTATGGGATGTACCTTTGGTTTTAGAACGAAGACCAACCAATAACGCAATAAAGCCAGATATGATCCTATTTGATAAAGATGCGAAAAAGATAATACTGATAGAGGGAACTGTATGTGCTCCAGATATCATTTTGACACGTGAAGATGAGAAACAACAAAAATATGGAGAGATGAGGAAATCGCTTGAAAAGATGTACCCAGAATACAATGTTGACCAGATTAACGTCGTTTTTGACTTCCTTGCATGTTACAGCAAGCAATTTTACACAAAGATGGAAAAACTGATAGAAAACAGCAAACAATGACCTTGATACTGGAACAGTCGCAGAAGTGGATCAAGAGTCAAAACTGCGAGATAGTTAGACATTTTTACGCAAGAAAATGAAGAAAAAAGATCATTGAACACTTGAAGAACAAAAAAACATTAAATTTAGTTGCCTAGGCTTGCCCGCAGCTAAATTTTGACCTTTTGAAGTACTATTAACAAATTTCTGTCAATAATAAATCACCTGTTGTATATGGATAATCTGAAGCTGTATGCTAGAAGCAAGAAAGGGACAGATGCACTTATTAGTACCACCCAGATCCATAGCAAAGACATTTGTATGGAATTTGGTATCAGCAAGTTTGCACATATAACGCTGCAGAGAGGCAAGGTAGTGAGCGAGGGAGAATTAGAGATATTGGATGGGCAATGCATTGATGAAGTAGATGGAGAAACAGGATACAAATACCTAGGAATTCTTGAAGCAAATTACATCATACATGAGTAGATGAAAGACAAAATCACGAAAGAGTACACAAAGAGAATAAAGAAAATTGCATCTTCAAAACTGAGCAGTGGAATTACCATAGACGCCATCAACCCCCGAGCAATGTCTCTAGTAAGGTATGGTGCTGGAATCATAGACTGGACCAAGGAGGAACGGAAGAAAATAGACAGAAAGACAAGAAAAATACTCACAATGAATAGAATGTTACATCGACAAGGTGATGTTGATCGGCTCTATATCCCAAGGAAAGAAGGAGGAAGGGGCCTGCTAGGTGTAGAAGATTGTGTGCAGATTGAAGGGGAAATTTTGGCTAATTATTTCACTGCATCAGACGAGCTGTTTCTCCAGGCCGTTAGCAAAGAGCATGTACTGACAAGGCAAACATGCGATCAGGATACGAAGAAGACAAGAAGAGAGGAGAGGGACAAAATATGGAGAGAAAAGAGTTTACATGGAAAATTGATCAGTGAAATAGATGATATAAAGGATGAGTCGTCTTGGGACTGGATAAGGAAAGGGTTCTTGAAAAAAGAAACAGAAGGAATGATATTTGCTGCCCAAGAACAACCTCTGCGAACAAATTGGATTAAGAAACACATAGATAAACAGGACATAGGTGACAAGTGCAGAATGTGTGGCGAGAGGGAAGAATCAGTTAGTCATCTAATTGCAGAATGCAAAAAACTGGCGCAACGAGATTGCAAGAACAGACGCGACAATATTGCAAAAATCATCCACCTCGCACTTTGTGAGAGACATGACCTGGCTCAGGGAGTAAAATGGTACAATCACCAACCAGAGAGCGTCATTGAGAATGAAAGCGTGCGAATTTTGTGGGATTTTAATAGGGAGGTTTAGATCCAGCACGAGAACGAGATCGAGTTCAAGTCCTTGTACTCGCACTGGGAGTCGTTCCCTGTGGCTTGGTCGTTTAGATTTGCAGTGAGGTTTCTGTACAAAGCAAAATGGCGAACAACATTAAAGCAGCTGCATTTCTCTACGTTGAGGATGTTATAGACGAGGATGAGTTCGTTGCCGTTACAGCTGAATTCGAAAAGAATGCACCAATCTTCCCATACTGGAGGTATGAGCGGTTTGATTTAAATTCCATGACTGAAGATGAATGTAAGAGCGAATTTCGTTTTGCGAAGGGAGACATACCAAGACTTTTGGAAGCATTTCGTTTACCTCCAAAATTTGTCTGCTCAAATGGAACAACTGCATCAGCAGTTGAGGGACTCTGTATGTTGTTGAAGAGATTTGCCTATCCATGTCGATACAGTGACTTGATTCCGAGATTTGGAAGAAGCAAGTCAGAAATATGCTTGATTATCAACACAGTCATGCGATATTTGAGCGATGTGTGGAAACATCTTCTGACCAGCTTTGAACAGCGTTGGTTGCAGCAAGACAAACTCATTGAATATGCACAGGCAGTGCATAGCAAGAGCAATGCCCTTGAAAATTGCTGGGGATTCATAGACGGTACCGTTAGACCACTATGCAGACCTGAAGAGAACCAAAAAGTTGTTTACAACGGCCACAAGCGAGTTCATGCACTCAAGTACCAGTCTGTTGTTGCTGCCAATGGCCTAATAGCCAACCTTTATGGTCCTGTTGGTGAGTGAGTACTTTCTTTTTTTTTTGTAACTTGAGGGAAAATTTTGGGTTCAAGAAAGGTCTTGATTCTTAGTTGCTTTTGATGATGATCATTATGGTCAGTGTAACAGTAAACATTCTATACTCTGAGATGAAGCCCTGTAACAATTCTGTATTTCTCAACAGAGGGCAGATGTCATGATGCTGGTATCCTCCGTCAATCAGAGCTCCTTCAAAAACTTGAGCAGTATTGCACCACCCAAGATGGACAGCCATTGTGCATTTATGGTGACCCAGCATTTCCGATAAGGCCTCATTTGCAAGCACCCTATAAGCATAACAATCTTACAGAAGAAGAAAAACAATTCAACAAAGCAATGAGTAGTGTGAGGGTATCTGTAGAGTGGATATTTGGAGAAATGGCACAATACTTTGCATTTATAGATTTCAAAAAGAACCTGAAGATTGCCATATCAGAAGTTGGCACTATGAATATTTTATGTGCATTACTCTGCAATGCAAGGACTTGCTTGTATGGTTCATCAACCAGCAGATTCATGGAAGTAGATCCTCCAAGTCTAGAAGAATACTTTACTGATTTTATGTTGTGATTTATTGAAGATTTTTAAGTTTAAACTCTTGCATGCAGAACTACTTTGTTTATAAAGTACAGGCTGTGTGCAAATTAGCATGGTTTTCTTGCTTAAGAATTCTTAAAGAATGTTTTTAGTTCTTATAAATTCTTGCTTGCAAATAATTCAGAGTCTTGATATGGCTCAAGAATTCATGTAATAATGTGAAGGATTGTTGAAAATGCTTAAGAATTCTTGTCATGTCATTGTGCACTAAGCCTGTACCGTAGTTAACTTCAGTCAAGTTCCAACACATTTTCAAACCATCCTTTAATGCAAATGAACATAGCAATCCATTTTCATTTATCATAACATCAAATGCAATAGATTGTATTGAGATTGACCCAGTCATTTTAGCTAAGCTACTTTTAATCATGTTGATTTACTGTGAGTCTCAAAATTGTTTGGGGAGTAAAAATTTTCAGCATACTGAAAACTTTAATTGATAGATGTACAAAGGGCTTTGAATCAGTTTGCATAAAAACACAAAGCAGTTTCCAGGTTGCACTCAATTTGATTGTGGAAAGAAATCATGCCAAAAACCCAACTGAAGAAGATTACATTTGCAAGCTGAATTGGAATTTGATGCACGGTCATGTTTTCTGTCAGACTTTTTGAAAAATTTGTTTTCAATAAACTTAGTAGATTTCTTTTCTAGTTAAGGCTATCATAGTATGATAAAATATTGTTGCCTCATTTTTGTCTTTGGAGCATGTTTCTTTTATCCAAGTAAGACCCAGTATTCTTTAAAATCTAACTGATCTTTGTTGTTATGTGGGGGCCTTGATGCGGCTTTGCAAAAAACACGCTACAGTTATTTTTCCCTAAAGCTATGCACATTAATTTTTGCAGATTTTCTTGAAAATTCAAAATAATTCAGCTCCAGAAAGACCTCATTTATGAGCTTAAAAGAAAAGGAGAGTGGAGATATGTTTCCAGGGGAAGTCATGATTTGCAAGAAAATTAGGAAGTAGCATTTTTAAGTTGCAAGAAGCTAACAAGTTGTCTGTGACTAGTGTGTCCAATGCTAATTTTTGTTGTTTTTAAACATTTCTGCTATTTGTCCCAGTATCTGCATGTTTTGCTGGTTCATCTGCAACAAAAACTGCTGCTGCTGTGCTTGCATATTTGCCATGAATTGTTGCTGTTGCCTAACCATTTCTTGTTGGCTTTCCCTTGCTAGCTGCCTATCTCTCAGTTCTTCCTGCTTCCATTTCAGTTCCTTTTCTGCCTGCTCTCTCTTTAACTGTATGCCCTCCTGAAGTATTTCCAAAGCTTCACCAGATCTGCGTATTCTTTTTGGAGTGCTTTCTCCACTGTCTAACTCCTTTTGTTTTCGTGTCTCACTCAGACTTTCAGTTGCTTTCTTCCTCATATCCAATGCTTTTTCCTTATTTTCATTCTCCTTTTCTTTTTCCTTCTCAGTGGCCTCTTCCCAACCGGTTTTAACTTGCTCCATTCTTTGGTTGATGTCAGTTAGGCCCCTATAAATTTCATCAAAATCTTCACCTTGAATTCCAGAAGCTCTTGCATCCTCCTTCTCATGCTTCTTAAATTTTTCTATTAGTTTAAAGAACCTGTCCCGAACAGCTCTCACTGCAACTCGAAATTTTGGTCGCTCCAAGTGATTTAAATTTTCCACTATCAATTTCCTAGCTTGCCCTCGCTCCTTGGATTGGGTCTTGTGCAGATAGGGCTCAATAAGGAGCAGCTCGCGAACAAGACATCGGTCATGCTCAGGTTTCCACATAAACAGTTCTCTTTGGTCTTTCTGTGATCCACTCGACATTTTAATTCACTGCTTTGCCCTTTTCCGCGATGAAATAACTTGTTCAAAGCCTTTCAAAACTCGCTCCTTCCTGTACGAACTTTTGGCTGAAAGACGTACTGAACTTTGTTGCTGAGTGCGAGTTTCCAGGGCGATTCCCGCCAAAAGTGCGCAGAGAAGATGCGCAGTTTGAAACTTGAACTCGATCTCGTTCTCGCGCTGGATCTAAACCTCCCTAATATACAGACAGATCATTACATTGAACATCGCCGCCCTGACATCCTGGTTTTTGAAAAGGATTCTAAGAGGTGTTTCCTCATTGATATAGCATCTCCTGGTGACAAGCGAGTTGTAGAGAAAGAACAAGAGAAAATTGAGCATTATTCAGACCTCAAGAGAGAATTGAAGAAAATATGGAAATGCTCACATATTGAAATAGTCCCAACATGGTTGGAGCTCTAGGAATTGTGTCAAAGAACTTGGAAGGCTGGATGAAGAAGATTAGTGTGAAGAGTAGCACAGCGCAGTTGCAGAAAGCCACTCTTTTGGGCACTGCGAGAATACTGAGAAAGATTCTTGAGACCTAAAGCTGCTGGTTGCAGCCTGCTCCCAAGAAGAACACCGGCATAACATCATCGCCGAGCTATGAGGAACAACAACGATAATAATAATTATAATAATGATAATAATAATAATAATAATAATAATAATAATAATAATGATAATAATAATAATAATAATAATAATGAAGATCGACAAGTACCAAGATTTAGCCAGAGAGATAAAGAGACTATGGAACACGCAAGTGAAAATCATCCCAGTTGTAGTTGGTGCACTTGGCACCACGCCAAGGCTGCTGCGGAAGAGACTAAAAGACATCGGAATAGAGACCCGTATTGTGGACTTGCAAAAAAGTGCCATCCTTTGCTCTGCAAGGATCCTAAGAAAAGTCCTTGAGGTTTGAGGAGACTTGGTGTTACCAAACCTCAAGGGAACATCTCTGCTAGATATATTAGCATGTATTAGCCAATAATAATAATAATGATAATAATAGAAACTTCATATATTTTCAACAAAATTTAAAACTACTAATACTATACCAGTCGACCTCCTCTCTAATACCAGGCAGAGATACGACTGCTGAATACCAAGGGAAAGAAAGATGCCTAAAAGTTCAAATTAAATGTTTAAAAGTGCAAATCGTTCTCTAAAAGAAAAAGAATTGTTCACTAGCAATTAAAATTGTCTAAAGCTGGAGTAATGACTGTTCTGTCCACTGCTTATTCCTGCGGCAAAAGATATAGTAACTACACCTTAAGGCTATATTAGCTGCCGTTTTCATTATATATGTTGAGCTCTTTTCTTCTACACCAATGCTTGACATCATGGTTAAAAATGAATTACAAGACTTACCAAAAACTCCAATGCTACCCATTGACAGATTCACAAAATTTATCTATCATATTCATCGTTTAACCTGTGATATGGTTCTCTATATTTGGCTTCCTTCCTTGCAGCGTTCTTTTCAATATTTGCCTCAAATCCTACTGTCAACTCCATTATGTACAACGTTGCACCTTTGACAGCCAACAAATCATGTCTTAGTTACATACCAGTAATAACACATGGCGATTCCCAGCCATCCAAGTCTACATAGAGCGATACATCCTTCACAGAGCTCAGCGTCCTAGCTATGAAACTAAGGACAGAATTGTGTCTCCAGGTTTAACGGCCTTGGTCCAAATATTCCTTTGTCCCCAAAAGCGTTCTTGAGGTCAATTAATGTAATTACAAGAAATCGCTGCTTTCGACGAGCATTATTTATCAAGTGGGCCATGTGTGCTGTGTGTTCGTAAGTTCCAGAAATGCCGGGGGTAAAACCTTTTTGTATGCTGTGTACGATCATCTCATTGTCCTTCAAGAAATTGTGTATTTTGTTCCGTAAGCACGATGGGAATATTTTCAGCGGTATTGACTCCAATGTGATTGGCCTAAAATTTGCAGGATCTGATGTTTCGCCTTTTTTATGAAGTAAAATTGTGACTGCCCTTTTCCATTCATGGGGCACAGACCCCTGACGCCAGACTACTGATATCAGTTCTGTTATGTATGACCTCAAGTACGGACGATGCTTAAAGGAATGACCGTCATTTTGTCAAGGGGGCATGGACTCCCGGAAGATTTCATTTTGCGAATCACACGTGTAACTTCCTGATATGTTGGGGGGGGGGGGGTTCAAGTCAAACGATTTTCTTGGGTTAGGAAATCTTGGTATCCAGTTGGGAACACTGAATATCTTATTGGGGCGAATGCAACTCAAAACTGACTTGAAATATTCTTGACACCTGGTTTTATCAAAGGATGGCAAAGCAGAGTTAGGCCTTTCAATAAATTCCTTAGCATAAGACCATAGATTCTTTTTGACTCTCGCGTCATGATCTGTAGCGTAAACCGAGGCATTTTCGTTGACACTGAAACTGTCTGAAGCCAAAGGCTTCCTTAACAAACGCGATACAAATTTTATTTCCGTTCCAGGGGCACTTAAATTTTTCAGCGTTTTGAGAGCCTTTTTCAGCTCTGATTTTTGTGACTTTTATACTTCTTTTCCAAGCCGTCATCGACATTATTTTCATCAACTGTGCCATAATTTTCCTTGAAAAATGTATAGATGGTTTCATGAAACCTTTTTTATATTATTTCCAAGACTGTCGCCATTTATGGAAGAAAGTTGGAGAGCAGCACGAAAGAAATCGTTTGCTGATTTCCATCGCGATTCACTAGTTAGCATTTTAACGCCATGTTTCACATCAGGAATAACATCAAACTGTTCGATTTCCAAATCATTGTTCGAAAGTTCCTCCTCATTGTTTTGCACGAAGTTTTCCAATTCAGTTCCAATGCCTTGCAACATTCTGCACGATCTTTGATGCCTTCCCAGACCACGAAGGCCGTTCCATTCTTTACCACAACAACATCTGGCTATTGAATTAGTTGGTATTGTATTATTCACGGAAATTGCAAACAACCAACATCACAAGAGCAATAATAATTAGTCGAATCGTTATTATTTCCAGGTCGTGGACTCCTAAAATCGCTAGCAACCGAGTAATGTAAATTAAAGCTGAAAGTGTATCCAAAATTTGCCATAAAATAATAATAATAATAATAATAATAATAATAATAATAATAATAATAATAATAATAATAATAATAATAATAATAATAATAATAATAATAATAATAATAGTTATAATAATAATAGTAATAATAATAATAGTAATAATAATAATGATAATAATAATAATAATAATAATAATAATAATAATAATAATAATAATAATAAATAATAAACCTAGAACACGCCGAGAAGTGGTGTGACCATAGACCTCAGGTTACTGTTGAAAATGACAAGGTTAAAATATTATGGGACATGAAGATTCAAACCGACAAGGTTTTAGAACACTCAAGACCAGACATAGTAGTGCTGGAAAAAGATCAAAGAATTTGTAAAATCATAGATGTTGCATGTCCCTTTGATACGCGCATAATTGAAAAAGAAAGAGAGAAAGTAGACCGTTACCAAGACATAAAATGGGAACTGAAAAGAATCTGGCAATGCAACGATGTACAGGTAGTCCCCATAATCATCGGGGCGTTGGGCACTGTATCCAAGAGCTTAAAGAAATGGCTTGAACGCATCAGCCTCAATATTTACTTTGGAACATTGCAAAAGGCTTGCCTACTTGGAACTGCAAGAACTCTGCGTTATGCGCTGAATATTTAAGGCTGCGGGTTGCAGCTTGATGTTCAGCTTAACTTTCCAGTCGAACAATATCTTGGACTGTGGTATTGCAATAATAATAATAATGATAATAATAATAATAATAATAATAATAATAATAATAATAATAATAATAATAATAATAATAATGATAATAATAATCCTATTATGGCTCAAATGAGAGTTTCAGTTTCTGATTTCAAACATGGTTTGGCATAATTCAAATTTTTGAATGTGAATTGACCTTTGATCAAATGAGGGAAAGAAATTTAAGACATATCTCAAAATCGAATCTGGGGGACATTTTTCTGAATCACTCATTATGCAGGGTTACCCAAAAAACTTATGCCCCATTTGTGTGGCTGCTGTGAAGGAGCTAAAACTTTAGTCTACTCGGTTTTTATAACGGTTGCTTAGGTCAGGGCTCATCTTATCAGGGCTCATCTTAGAGCGCGAATCAGCGTTTGAATCAGTCTGACAAGTGGTTATTCATTTACAAAAGAGGAAGCACAAAATAAATAATTCCTTCAAATACAGCACTGTTGTTCTTTTTAAGGCCCCGTTCACACTGCTCCGCCTTTGTTATGATGCGTTTTTGGAGCATCAAAGTTATCCGTTCACATTACACCATTTTTGTACAAAAACGGAGGAAAAAACATCCGTTTTTGTGTGTTCACATTGATCTGCCTGATAACAAATACGGAGCCAAAGGCATCCGTCTTGTGCGTTCACATTGCTCCGGTTTTGTGAGCTCATTGTTGGATATTGAAGCTTTTTCAAAAACATCCGCTTTTGTGCGTTCACATTGATCAAATGCGTTTCAAAAATCTCCGTTTTTGTGGATATCCACTTTTGATAGCGTTTTTGAAAACCTCCTTTTTGTGGCGATTTTATGCAGATCCGTGTGAACGCTTTCACAGAAACAGAGGTTTTCTCTCCGTTGTTGTACAAAAATGGAACAATGTGAACGGGACCTAAGTCAAGTAATGTTTGAAATAAAGGGCTTTAACATCATATTTAAAGTTGTTCACAATTGTATAAGTGTTGAGA
Source organism: Aurelia sp. 4 Dawson et al 2005 (assembly GCA_964019985.1). Classification (NCBI taxonomy): domain Eukaryota; kingdom Metazoa; phylum Cnidaria; class Scyphozoa; order Semaeostomeae; family Ulmaridae; genus Aurelia; species Aurelia sp. 4 Dawson et al 2005. The sequence continues at coordinate 7,175,706 of OZ026502.1, read as the reverse complement.
GTGTTGTCCTATCGGTAAGAAACAGTATTAGCGCCTTTAGAAATGCAATAAAAATTAAACTACGACGCTAAAACCCTTTGTTTGAAAATTTACGTGATTTCTACGTTGATGTTGAACAAAGTAAGAGCCTTTCCTTTACCATAAATCATCAGTACCTGTCACATTGACTCAAGCGAGGTCGCTAACTCTAAGTTGAATCCGTGACTATGCACCTGTGTGAGAATAGAGGCAGTTGAAGCTATGGCATTTTCACAGCAGCAAGAAGGACGCGGACGTATATTTAGCGAACCGTGCATATAGTTTTTCGAGTCATAAGGATAATGCATGCCATCTCAAATGAATCTAAAATGAAAAGAATCTGCCTTAGCTTTCAAGTATTTTGACTTTTGCAGTCAGCGATGGGTTTGGATTTGGAGTTATGGATGCTAAAGCTCTCACAGACAATGCAAAGATCTGGCATAATGTAGATAAACAATTGACATGCATGATATCTTCTGTCGAGAACGTCGTGTATGTATATCTTTATTTTCCTTTATAAACAAGGTGTTTCATCAAAAGCTTTCCAATTCTAATTCATCGGCCTAGCAAACAAATAAAACATATTCTAAAACTGCAATGATGAAGTTAATGCATGAGCACTAGTTTTATGAAATTCAGGAACTAAAACAAAATCGGGTGTCGACAAATATGAACATTGTTTGTAAGCAGAGTTTTACAATATCAACATGTGCAGTTGGCCATACGGTTGCGATTTGCCTTTGTCTGTTTACTCATCTCATCATCACCCCAACCCTAACCTTTGCAAATGAATTGTGTCGCCAGCGTCTTAAACCCCATTCTGTAAGCAGGATGTTGATATTGCAAAACGCTGCTTACTCTCGAGTACCGAATAATCGTTCCCCTCGCTTATTGACTTTTGAAATTTTCCAATCCCTCCCCGCATTTATCCAAACTCCCCCTTTTATTTTTATTTTTTTGAAAAAATTTAGTGATAGTAAACATAAGTTCTGAATAGACGCAAGAAGGAGTCTCAAGAAATTCATTCAACAGAACTAATATTTATCAGTGAATGTATCAGTAACATTACTGTTCACATAAATACAGAAAAGATAAAAGATTCGCGTTTAACTAAGAAAACGACTATTTTCAATTTCTCCAAACGCCCCCACCCCCCTCCCCGACTGTCAACCTCCAATTATTGTTTTACCGAAGCATTTCTACCCCCCCCCCCGATTATTCTTACCCCCCCCCATGTTATTCAGTACTCGAGAGTACAAATGCTGAACATTTATTCGTATTTCACGATCCCCAGTTTTTGTTGTTGTTGCTCAGTTTATCAGACAAGTGCTCACTTAGTAACTGCATTACGCCGCTTTTCAATTTTTTTCTTAATTATGCTGGAGCGAGTGTGTCCTACGACATTTAAGTTTCAAATTTTGAAAACTTTTGATGAGACCCCCTGTGCAAATTTACACTACATGATATGTAAGACACTACCTGCAAAATAATCTCAAGGAGAATGCCACGAAGAGCAAAATAGTATGTCCACTCAGTGGCAAGAACATGAGAAACGTGCAAAACTTGCATATAACTCCTAATAGAAAGGGAAATTTCACTGAAAATTCCTCTCGTCAGCCAGTCCGTTTGTAAGGTCAGTTATTTCAGAAGTTTTTAAGTCCAAGAAAGTGTCACGCAGAGTTAGGAATTTTCTTTGAGTCATCTCCTTGGATGGTTTTGTAGCTGAAAGTGATCATACATGGTCTCTAAGGAAGTAGCCGAATCTTTTGATTACAAAATGATACCATTGATGTATCAATAATTTGTATCTTGATACCCGGTATAAAGTACCCCATGAAGTTTTTTTAGGTCAAATGGTATGTCGATAACTTGTAGTCAAAGTCCATTTTATAGTCAGTCATCGGTTTTTTATATCTATTCGACAAGTAATCAAATAGTTTGAGTCCTTGATAAACTATGTGGTCCTGAGTTGACTTCCAATTCTAATGTTTCTTGTATGATTCTATAGAGCAACTGAGATGCCAGGGTTTATTTCATTAGAATAGGTCATATTATTTTGTAGTTTTGGGCAGGTTTGTTTTTTAGGCTTGCTTTCGAAATTTTGAGGAATACTAAACCTGTTGAGGGACATTTGTTTGAATTTTATGTCAATTAGTATTAAACTGAGCAAAAGCTATGTTTTAACCAAGGAGAGAATGTTTTAACCAAGGAAAGAATGTTTTAACCAAGGAGAGAATGTTTTAACCAAGGAGAGAATGTTTTAACCAAGGAGAGAATGTTTTAACCAAGGAGAGAATGATTTAACCAAGGAGAGAATGTTTTAACCAAGGAGAGAACGTATCTCTTGTCTTCAAATATGTGTCTTATTTCTTGGTTTTAATTGCAATTGTCCTCGTTTCATGACTGAAGGTTTTTTAAAATTTGATGTAGTTTTTAGTACTGTTCCAAGATCTCCAAAAGATGAATAAATAGATTACGTTAAATATGGTATATAGCCTAGAACTTGAAATACTAAACGTTTCGGGCTTGACCCTTTGATGAATGGTCAACTGGAAATGTTTAGTATTTCAAGCCTTAGGCTATATACTACGTTTAACCCAATTTGTTTTCTGTATTTATTGGTTATTATAACTGCACACACAAAAAAATAATCGCCAAATATGGATGTAGATCTTAGTGGTTTTCCAAATTCTTCAAAGATTAGTAGTTTTTAGTGCTGTCCTAAATTTTCAGAACAATTCCTCAAAAGGAAATCGTGAACAAGACCCGTCGGTATAATGAATTTTAGTGAGTTAAATTTTAAGAAGTTTGTTAGCCTTTCCAAGATTGCATGCTGTGTTGAAATTGATGGACGGTTTATTATCTTTCTGTGCACATTACATGAATACTTATGTAGAAGGGCTCTCCATCTCTAGTTTTCGGTCGAAACAGCGATTTTGAAGTTTTTTTATGGGAAATTAACGAGTCTTGGTTTACGAGTCAGTTGCCTCACCACTCGGCCACGCGCTCTCTTGATGAACGAAAAGAGATTGTTTGTGTAAAAATTGAATTAATGGGGCTCCACACTTTGACTTTCTACCATCCGATGACCTTAATTGTTCCCTAACTCGGCAAACCTGTACTTTGCAAAAAGAAAACGAGTTGAAATTTTACCCGTGTAAACGCATAGCCTATCCAGAAGGATCCGTTCCCGTGTAAACGGGGTCTCGTCTCTTCATTCATTTATTTTCTTATACTTGTGTGAATTTCTAGGATCGATGGAATAGCGACATTGAAAAGAGAGATTGACTTGCTGAGTAATCAGTCTTGCAAGAACATCAACTATTTAGAGCACGTTGTACTTGTCATGAAATTCAATTTCACGTTGAGAAGGAACATTGAAGTAACACTTCATAGCCCTTCCGGTACAAAATCTATGATGTTGAGATCAGGTATGAGAATGCATTTTTTCTCCATTTCATAGATAGAAAACTTGTTTGTCGATCTAGGTGCTTTGAGTTTTGAAATATACCGGGTGAGTCAGAAAGCGTATGGTGTTTGGTGGACCATGGCGTCGCTTGTAGCCACCCGATCATTGTGAACTAATTTTTCAACGTAGATAATAAACCTTTCCATATTTAAATCGGTCACTTGATGCGTTAATCACAACAGATTGTCTTCGTATGACACTGTATGGGCTGGATCGCAGGTTTTAAAACCGATATTGGATTCCGTTCCCTGCTACAGGAGATCTGAACGCTTGAAAAGATACCCTAAATTGGATGCTGATAATATCTTAAAGCAAGATTCTCTAGTAATGGTTCTATTTACTTGATTCCAAATTTTCCCAAAAACCCTTTAACTAGCCCCTGTATATTTACCGAAGATGTGGACCAACTACTTGACAGAATATTGCAACATTACCCTGTTGTGGTTTGGCTATTTGTCATGTCCTATTTGAGTAAGGGAGCTAAAAGCCATTCGTCCCAAACCTACTTTTTGAATAATGATTACAAAATTTGGTCTGCTAGTGGCTTTATGCACCAACCTTTTAGAAGTATCTGCAGTAAGCTTTAATTTGCAACAAACACTGCTTAAATTGGCATTTTTGTTTGTTTGATCAAGAACGGTAAAATCAGCCAAATGAGTAGCTAAGGCTTCGATAGAATGATCTTAGATGAAAGGAAACTAGAGCGCATATTTATAGAAAGTGGTAGAATTGAAGAAATTGTGTTCGTTTACGTAAAATAATACCTCTGCATAAAAACATCTGGAAAGCTTGCCTTCTTTGCTCTTGTGGTTGGCAAGAACTAAGATTCGAGAATTTTGGGGTATGAACGAATTACTCGGGGAAAATGCTTTACCTCACCTTAGTTTTTTCAAATTTTCCAATTGTTCTTTTCGTCTAGGTGCACCATAGGGGTAGGTGCTAGAAGTAAAAACATCGCAGTAAAAAAATCATTCTCCTTTTGAATGATCATAAATGATAAACTGATCTACATACCACCCTTGCCATAAGTTAACATACCAACCCCATACTCGATCTCTTAAACGTTCCTTCTTTTCAAACAAAAGTTTTGACCTTGTTAACTCTGTAATCGAAGAGTTAACCCTTTGTTTACCGACAGGTCTCGATCCAGAGTCTTTGAGGTCACATGAACTACCTTAGATTGTGAACTTTTACGTAGAGTGCCGTGTAATGCGTCGTTTGCAAACTTGCCTTGGCTTTTGACCTCCACACAGTCGAAAAGAAAAGCTTTGCAGAGCTTTTCCCATCCGCCTTTGCGACAACAGTAAAGTCTGTGCGCCAGCTATGACTTCATGTTTGCAACATAGCAAACGTTTTCCAGCTTTTGCAAGTGCCAATAGACCTCTACACAATGTAAAGTTGAATTCGAGGTGAAGCCTGCACGTTCAAAAGGAAGTAAATTTCATTGCTGCAAATAAGGCACTTTGTTTCCAAACCTACACACTGCTAATAAATTTTGTGGGTTACTGTTAGAGACGTACGCTGTTGGGTGACTCCAAAGCGAGGCGAAGCCGGCAAGTCAGTATGTCAATAGATTACTGCGACTTTGTGTAAAGGTATATTAACCATTTTTGATCTGGACAAAAATGTTGGGGGTAAATAGAAAATTGAAATACCTTATTTCTCAACAACGAACATTTTGCCATGTGAAAGATTTGCTTTCTTGCAGTATTTTGCTTTTAGTTCCTTTAGGTCCCATGAGGAACTTCTATTTGTATGTAACGGGGGGTCACACAGAACATTTTTCTAAAACCTAAAAATATACTAAATTTAGGAAATTTTTGTACCCTAAAAATATACTCGTTGCTTCATGGAACATAATACCTAGAGGTTTTATAGCATTTTCGGCAACTGAGCTGCAATGTTTTGGTGAAAAAATTCACCCTAGCACTCATCTCGTCAAATTTTCTCATCAGCAGCCCCAAACGTATTCTGATTATGTAACAAATTGCGTACCCCAAAGGTATACTAGACAACCGTTTGCAAACCCATAAAGTGTCTGACCCCCTTATCGCCTACTTGTAGCGAGTGCACCTCCTATGTCTCGACCATAATAGCAAATGATTCCAGAATACCTGGAGCTGATTAGGAGGAATTCCCTGTTTTTGGAAAATGGGCCAGTAAAAAGCGCCCAGCCCCCCTCCGGAACATTTTTCCACTTTCTATCCAAGGTTTATGTCCATTTAAGTTCAAAAACTTAGTAACATCATTGTGAACATTTTGCATAGTGGTAAATAAAGGGTGAAGAGGTAGTTTAGGGTACCTTGCAGCGAAATAAGTAATTTTTCATGCAATAACATTTGGATTTAAAGTTAAGCTTTCCATTGATTTGCAATTTTGTAGCTGCAAGCTACCTTTAACTTGTAGCTTAACTTAATGTTTGTATGTTTTGTATTTGTTTCGTTGTTTCCCTCTTGTTTGCCTTGCGTGTCGTTCTTGTATTGTCCTCGTTGTTTTTGCTTCTCTTGGCGTTGTCCTTGTGTTTTCGTATAATTGTAATTAGAAAGTATCATAGTAGTTGGCATACACTGTTGACTTTCATCTGGTTCAAAAAGAAAAAAAAACAAGGTTTACAAAGGGATCTACTCGGCAATGGAATGGAATGCTTAGCTGCTTTCTCCTTCTGTTTAAGCTTTCATGGACTTTAAATCCGGTATCTTGCTGATGGCTTGCTGATGTCATTTTGTTCCATTCCTAAGGACGATTTAGCGACAGACGGAAAGAGGTGATCAATTTGTCAATGCTATCTTTGCATCATTGGGGAGAAAACCCTGGTTCAAAATGGAAGCTAACTCTGCGCAATGTGAAGCCAAACAAGCACCAATCAGGTATTGCTTTGGTAATCTTTTCGTCAAGAAACTTGTAAAAATATTTCTATGGAGGCAACTTTACTATCATTCATTTGTGTAGGAATATCTTGTTTTAAGATCGAAATGATTAAGCTGTATTTAAAACTGATGGATATTTGAGTTCTGTTAAGCTTTTTTGGCCATTCTGATATTCATTAAAGAGGCCAGTCAAAATGTTTGAACTTTTCAAGCTTATTAAAGTTTCAGGCTCTGACTTCCCTTTTGTAACCAATTTTGTTATTTCTTTTCTTACTAATTTATGTTTCGAAAATTTTACCAAAATGCACTTGGTTCGGCAGAAATTTGTTTGTATACACAAGAATACATTTTAGATCACATTTTATGTTAGCAAACGACATAAGAAAATGGTTATTGTTATTATAAATATTTTGGATTGCCTCATAGAAGACCGTAAGAATGGAAATTGATGTTTTTGTTCAACCCGGCCAATTACTGGACGTTTGTGCTAAGGAATGTTTTGGGAACCAAATACCATGCAGAAAGTTATTATGATGCTAGTGCAATGACTGAGAAGTGGGTAACATTGAACCACACACTTGCGTGCTAATGCTCGTAGTTTTTCTAATTGGTGATATCAGGACTAGATCTTTCATTTTCGATTAAGTTACACGTTATGCCATAGTTACAGAGTTAGAACTTTGTAAATGGAGTGAGTGACGATTTTCTAAGCAATGAATACTCCCATGCTCATCCTGTATACGGACTGCATGATTTTATTTTTTCATTTGAACTTTTAGCAACGACTAATATTTTCATTATATATATTTTACGTTTCTTGCAGGATACTTGTCCAGTTATTCCTTGAAACTCTATGGCACTTCGTCCGACCCGATGTTGAAGAATAGCAGAATAAGACCTTCCACGCTTGGTTTGCAATCAGCAACAACTGCCAGACCGCCAACTAAGCCTCCAAGAGGTAAGTGTGTTTTGGTTACATATGAGCCAGTTGATAGAAACATTTTTTACCTTTTTGGTCTGATTCAGAGGTTTCAGAGAACGTCATTTGGTATCAAAGGCTGTTGTTTAAATGATCAACTTACATTTATACATTTTGCTTATGTTTTGTTACCTCTCTTTTGTAGTTTAATTTGCTATAAGCTCGTTCTTTCTCCATTTTCGTTATGATGTTCCCTGTGTGGTTCAGAAATTAATACACCAGAACGACAACTGTGGCGGACACTTTGCCAAATGATACTAGTATTGTTTCAGTTAAAATGCAACCAACGTAGGGAGCGATGCACCCGTCTCCCTAAGTGTCCACCATTGACTGCAAAAGTCGAAAATACTCCGTCCTGTTACAGTTCATAGCAACTGAACGTAATCATATTTATTTTTGGATCATTGTTGTCCTTCCTATATTGTTCTCAGAAGACAACTGAAATGTTGTGAGTTTGTTTAATTTACTGAACAGCCAAAAATCCCATTTGGTAAGTGAATTCTCAGGGAACAGGTGGTTGTAGAGCCAAAGCGACTTCACGTGAGTCTGAAAACGCTTAGGACAGATCTACTATGTTTTAGATATTTTACGATGCCTTTATATTAAGCTGTGTGGTGTCATAAACCTAAGTTGCTCAGAGTTAACTATGGTTCAAACTTGTGGCCTGGGCATTCCTTCTGTAAGTTTTTTGCAGTCGAAGGTGCAGCTTACGTTCATAAAAAGAGAAATTTTTCCATCTGTGTCTTTTGTGCACTATTTAAGGCATGCTTCATTCCATGTTCCATGTTTGTTCATGTTCAAATCTATTATTTCTTTCCAGGTCAGTTTTCTTTAGACTCTTAAGAGCCTGTTTATTTGAGGAAAAGCACCTCACCTGTCGACCTGGGCTTACAGAAAGGGTAAATTTGAGGCACTGTTTATGTGAGGTTTTTGACTAACTAGTCAACCTCGGGACAAATGAGGTGAAGTTAAGTCTGTCTTCTGCGAAATCAACACGAATTAACCAATTAGAGCCAAATTAATAGTTCATTTAATCTCACCGTATCTGTGGTGTTTCGTTTTTATTGAAAAGTTCATCGCGCCATGATGAGATTCCACGTCTGGTATGTGAGGTGTTTTCCAAATTTCAACTGACACTAAAGAGTGGTCTTTTCTCAGATTCTTTTTCTCAATACCATCGACATCACAGGTATATCGACTAGTCATTTTATCCGACTTGTCAAGTGAAGGGCTGACCTATAATGCCATTTTGGCTTTTACATAGCCGTGATGGAATAGCAATTTCAGAAAATTTCTCTATAAAAGTTTCATCCATTTTCTAACTTACTGAAAATACCTACCCCATTGATATGTGAGCTGTTATTATCTTATTTCATGTGCAATTCTAGGTGATCATTTTGGATTTCTGACTATCCGGTTGTGTAATCAAATGTCTAGACGTCTGAAAGCCCGTAGTTCTGAGATCATTTATCAGGTCTCTAGAAGAAATCATCAATGTCTAAGCCTGCGTGCATCCCCTGCTGTTTCCATTGAGTTGAAATTTCCCCTTCAATTGACGATCAACGGGAAATCAACGGAAGCAAATTCAATTAAACGGGAAGTGTCAAGTCAGCAGAAACTGTAGGGGATGCAGCCAGGCTAGTGTAACTAAGATATCAAATTTGGTAAGCAAATCTATTCGTTAAAGTAGTTTATTTCATTTTTCATTGCAAGGGATTTTGCGAAACGGCTTCACCTCAAAACGAAAATCTTTCATGAACCATAAAGGGTTTAGTGATGGTCCCAAGTGAATAAATAAAATGGTATTATAAGCTCATTATATACCTGATAAATGTTTGAACTGTAAGATCATAGTCATGGTGACATCGACCGATAGAGTTCGATTATGATAGCTAAGGGTTAAATTGCTGGCAGCTTTGCAAATTTGATCAAAGACCTTAGACTTGATGATATTGAGTTGTGACATTTTCATAGATTTGCTTATTACCCGAAAGGGATTACCCGTGTTTCCACAGATAGTACAAATGAATGTGAGAGATAATCGGGCGCTAGATTATTAACGGACTATAAAAAAGATTGTTGCTGTCTCACATCTAGTCATCTCTTTCGCAGTTGGCCATTTTAACTCGGCATGGGTATCATAGCTGCTATTTGTGATGATTCTAATCGCACGATTTTGCATTTTGCAATTTTTAAACCTTAACTTTTTTATTATTATTATTTATTATTAAAAATCTATTTAAAGTAGGCTAAAAAACGAAAGAATAGCTAAATTACAGCTAATTAAGTCCTACTATTTACAATATACATTATTTACAGCTATTAATAAATATTACAGGACAAATCAGAACCAAAAAATCTATCCTGTTAGAAACCCAACTTTCGGGATATATACTTTGCAGAGCCTACAGTTGCATTTTCCACCATTCCAACATCTAATTTGTTTTTTGAAGATGGTAAGGCTGTTTGATTGTTTTATTTCTTGTGGTAAATTCTGCCACAGTTTATTTCCAAGGTAGGCAATGGATTCAACTCCACAGTCTTCAACTTGTCGGCACAGTATTCAACTTCAACTTGTCGGTACTCAGCACAGTTCACTCACAGAGGACATTAGAATCGAGAATCTGGCTCCACAATCACGAGGTAGTTTTCAATTTGTGCACCGAAAGACTTCATTTTGTCGACGAGTTGTACAAGAGAATTATTGATCACAAATGTAGGGGAATCCGCACTTTTTCACTCATCCTTTTAAGATTTGGTGTAGATCCGATGACGACCCCTCGCAATTTATTGCCCTGAAGCTATTCTTTCAAACATTTAAATTCACATTAAGTGTTTCAGTGATATCCTCAGTGCTCTTACAGGAACAGGATATGTTAGTATCATGGCATACAGTGTTACTGTGGAGTTTTTCAATACGAATAGCAGATCATTTACATAAATTAGGAAGAGTAGCGGACCTAAACAAGAGCCTGGTGGTACATCACAGGTGATGCTTCCGATCTTAGATTACGCCCCAGTAATCTTAGTGAATTGATACCTCTAGTCGGGATATGATTGGAACCGTCGATGTTCAAGATCTTGAATTCCGTAGTTAGGTAACTGTGGAATAAGTATGGCATGATCAACAGTATCAAAAGCCTTTATCAAGTCAAGGAAAATATTTCCTTTGAACTTTTAACGTTCAATGTTAATATGCCAGTCATTTGTGCAGGAGAGGAAGCAAGTTACAGTGGAATGCAGTGCTCTAAAACCTGATTGACCAGAAAACAGAAGTCTATGTTGTCTAGATAACAGTATACTTGGTTATGAATTGATTCCTCAAAGAGTCTTGCATAAGTATATATTAACTTATGTTTCAAAGATTTTTCTGACGAATTGAAAAGAAACTAGAAAAATACCTCGATTGCACGCAAGAGCCTTAAAAGTTTTATTTAATGGAGGCGAAGCTACACAAAGAGGAATACATAAGTACATTTGACATTTCATCTCTAAAGTATTGGATTCTCGTGCAAATTTTTGGACATTGATTATCACGGAAAACATGCAGGTCGTTCACGTCCTGGTATCTTTGTCAGCTCTATGATTGAACCAGGACAGTTATAGATCGAGCATGCATGCAGTGATTGATGCAGTAATTGTCTTACATATATCAAGGAAAGCGAGAGGGGTACCAATGTCTGGCCCCAAGTAGATGTCACGTGAAATTGTCCGAAAATAGAACAATTGGACAGTTTTGCACGATTAATTTTCAATGATTGCAAATCTCACGTGACAGCAATTCTAGGTAAACTTTTATATATCGAGAGAGAAATAGAACAGATTGCAGGGGCGGATCTAGTCCAGCCCAAAATGAGATGTTCTCAATAGGTAGGACAAAGTGTGAGTCGAAGGGGACCCGGGGCTGGAGCCTCCGTAAAAATGTTGGGGCCATGCAAACTGTAAAAAACGCCCCTTTTTGATATTTCATGAAACACCGTATCAAAGGAAAAGGAGTTTCTTACACAGAGAGAGGGGCCTGTTAATCTTTCTGATGAAGTCAGTTTTTGATTCCTTTCAAGAATCCTACTATTTTTCACCTTTTAATCTTGAGTTGAATCTCATGATGAAATTATACTGGATATTGACACCACAAGACACATTCTCAAATCGCTGATGAATTTTACAACCAATATCATTGGCTCATGGCTTCTTTGAAACAGGCCTACTATATCTGAAACAGCACAACCTTTGTTGAATCAAAAGCAACCAATAGTAGATTAGGAGTCTTTATCTGAGAGTTTCGATTGATAGGAATGGCCCATTGATACAAACTTCCGGATATGAGGTAGGTAAAATAATGCAGAAATATTTAAACCAAAAATTAGTGCTTACCAAAGGCAGGGAAAAAGAAATTCATCCTGGCTGGGCGGAGTTGGAGTTTGGCATTTTGTCGGCTTTTTTATTAAGAGCGGAACATGCCACAAGTGCTTGCTTGCAAATAATATTAAAATGCATTTATCATTACGAGTGAGAAACAGCATTTTCGTTTCCAACTTACACAGATTACTTTCCATCGTAGTAAGATAAAAGCAATGGTGCTTCTTTTTCACCGCGACACGATTTTTTTTGTCAGGATCACCTTCAGCATTTAGGCCAGCAGAAAACAAACAAGAGATGAATTTTCTTCCAGAACAAGGTTAGCTCTTTTCTAGGTGGGCTTGTGGCAGGGACTTTATGTAATATTTGGCCATTCCCAGGACGTGCTGCCACATTTTCGCCGGCGAAGTTCTCCTACACTTTTCTATTGCGTTGCTAAAATGCATCGTTCGCCTCATGTGCTTACAAAAAAACATCCCTGAAAAGGTGGTACTGCTTTCCCATTCCTCTCATATGTCCGCGCAGTTTCCTTATTTATCCGATGTTCGCACGCAATTTATGCACAGTTTGCCTTTGTTTCGTTAATGTATTCGGTGCTCCATCCTCCCTTTTAATTAATGCAGATACGAAGATTCCAAACCAAGGTTTTTAGAGGTGTGGCTTTCCAGCACAGTGGTGTTCAAGCCTCCTTGAAGCAATTCATAGTGACTTGGGACGCAATTGACCAAGGATTGTGCAGGTGAAATCATGGTGAAATATAAAACACAAATATTTCGCACGTTTCCTGCGAGTTTTAGTAGACCGAAACAGATATTTGTCAATTTGCATAAAACCTTAAAAAAGAGTTTTTTTAAAGATTTAACTTGGAAAAGCGGCATGCTTACGGAAGAACAGTGAGAACGCCTAGATTCGCCCCTTGAATGTATGACTATTTGTGGACGACAGCATCCTTAAAGGAGCCCAAATTTCTTGAATTATTATATGTAATATCATGTTACTGTTAAACCCCATAAGACAAAGGCTGATCACCATTGAGGGGCATTTCCTGGATTGATAGTGGAAGTCTTTCTCTCATTAAATGTCAAGGAGTGATTCATGTTTTCGCAAAATTGTGTTGGTTTTCTTAGAAAATATTTGTCTGACCGTTAATTGTGGGGTGGATTCTAGGTTGACATGGTTAACAACTTTACTTATCTTCTGTGATTACAAATTGCTAGCAGAGCCGAATTTGGCCATCGCTAGTGACTGCCATTGAATGATTCGCTAGCATCGGGAATGGACTCTTACAAGTATTGTGGCCTTAAATTTGGATGACTTAACAAACAGGCTTGAATTTGGATCACTTTGTCAAGACAGTAAATTGAATTGGACTCATCGCAGTCAAGGAATGCAATATTGAAGAATTTCTACCACACATTTCTAACTTGATCATGGCTTTAATGACAATCGAAAGCCAACAGTGTTGGTAGAGACAGCAATACATGGAGCTGGACTCATTTAGAAGTGCAGTATTGAAGCATTTTTGTCACACATTTGTGAAATGGTGACTTTATTGACGAGCTAATGGGATTTTAACACACTGGCGTGTTCATGAAAAAGCAATCAGTATTGGTAATGGCTCCAGTAATTGAAATCATTTGCAATCAAGAAGTACGAGTGAAGAATTTCTACCACACATTTGTAACTTGATGTTGCCTTTAATGAAGAGTTGATATGATTTTAACATTCTGGCTTCTGAATCAAATGCCAATAGTGTTGGTAGAGACTGCAGTAAATTGAACTGAACTCATTTGCAATCACGAAGTGCGATTTGAAGAATTTATATTACACATTTGTAACTTGTTGTTGGCTTTAGTGAAGAAATGATCTGATTTTAACATACTGGCATGTTGATCCATAGCCAAAAGTGTTGGTAGAGACTGCAGTAAATTGAACTGAACTCATTTGCAATCACGAAGTGCAATTTTGAAGAATTTCTATCACACATTTGTTATGTGATGTTGGCTGTAGTGAGGAATTGATCTGATTTTAACATATTTGCATGTTAATCGAAAGCCAATAGTGTTGGTAGAGACTGCAGTAAATTGAATTGAACATCTTTTGCAATCACGAAGTGTAATTTTGAAGAATTTCTGTCACGTATTTGTAACGCGATGTTGGCTTTGGTGAAGAATTGATCTTTCACTCACTTGCAATCACGAAGTGCAATTTTGAAGAATTTACGTCACACATTTCTAGCTTTATTTTGGCTTTAGTGATGAATTGATATGATTTTAACATACTGGCATGCTAATTATGAGCCGACAATGATTTCAATGACTGCAGTAATTGGACCCATTTGCAATTACAACGTGCAATATTGAAGAATTTCTGCCACACATTTGTAACGGGATCTTGGTTTTCAACTTGGAAGCTCGACAAAAAAGGTGTAAGGATACTTCAAATGCTCTTCACAAAAGGATTCAATGATCAGTAGCTGTCCCTTGTCATACACGATGAGAAACTGCCTTGCTCAGTTATTTTCTTGGTGGAAAATTCGAATAATTTGTTAATCCTACTATACTCAAGATTAAACTAAGCTTGAGATAGTGTTTTGCACATCTACTGATGTGAGAGGAAGCAACTGGGAAAAAGACACCGGGACTCAAAACCGATCAATGGTACTGCAGCAGTATCTGAAATGAATTAAGCATTTGTCTCCTTGTCATGTCTGACATGATTAAGGTGATGTTCAATGTTCTATCACCTGGAGTGAATGATTAGAAACAATGCGAAAATGCTTCATACCATCAAAGAAGAACAATCTATAGTCAGGAGTTGATCACTGCAAAGTCATGGTGAGTTCTGAAGTATACAATTTCAACTCTCTTTTAATTTTGTCATGGAAGACCTTTCACTAGACGGGAAGAATTCTTTGCATTCATGCTCTCGTCAAACTGCTTCCTCAATTTGATCAGCCTTTGTCATTGTCTTGGATAAAGGTGAAAAAGGGAGTATTATGTTTTATTATAAACGTTAAAACACCGCTCATTAATGTCGTTAGTCACAGGTACACTTAATTGTCCTAGATCTTTTTCAAGTACCATATTCATAAACTTTCTGTATCTAATCAACCATTTAAAGTATGTCACAAAGAGCCCCTAATGCTGTCACAATTTGTTAATCTGCTTTGGCGGAGCAAACGTGTTCATTTCTGGTTCATTTTATTCTCCGTTGATCCCCGTTAAATCTTTACGAAGTGGGACATTTTATGGAAAATAAATGCGATTTTGCTTTAACTATCGGGTGTCGCAAGCAAGCCCTATCCCGTTTAATGAAATGATTAAAGATTAAAGATTAAACCGAGCATAGAATGGCACGCTGGATAATTTTATTTAGAGCTATACTTTTTAGACAAAGGTGTAAATTCTGCCTAGTTTTGTGATGGATCCAAATCATCCAAGTCTCCTGCGTGATATGCTCTTCTCTCGGACATTTGTGATAAAGCTTGATGCAAAGTGTGCACAATGGAACTAATCAAATAATCCATTGAACTTTTGCCGTATACGACAAAAATTTTCATCCCTAAAACGACCCAAATTGCTCATTTTGAAGCCAATCAAAGATACTTGAGACACTAGAGAAGATAATTATGTCCATGATCAGCTTGCTATAAGGATTGACTTTGTAATAAATGTTGTTTTTCAAACGTAATTAGGTTTTTGGACACCAGCTAGAAAAATAATTTATTTTCCACGAATTTATCGAAAGTAGCGTTATTTGAACAGATCAGCAAAGTAGTCTGAGTCGCTCTTAATTTAACAACACTACGACAGTGATGATTGGGTCTTATTTGAAATTTACCTAAGTTTTACATACTTATTTATCACGAGTCATTCACTAAATCATCAAACTGTGTCACTCGTCCGAAAAATTTTGATTATCGCCGTTATGCAAACTGAAACGTAATGTAACAAAGTAGTTGTAATTCTTAATTACCTCAAGTTCAACCATGAGCGACAGAATACCAATTATGCATCTGTATTATTCTTTTATGAGTACCGCCTCATGTCATTTTGTATCTGCTTGAAATGAACTTTGAGTAGAATTGAACAACCATTAGTCCTGATTCACCTTTATCATAAGATTTATAGCAACAAATCACAATTAAGGTTTTATGACTTAGCGCTGAAATAGTTCACTACTATTGAAGAATGAACTTTACATAGATTCACAATTAGTTAAGGTTGCTCACTATTGTTAAACACTGCTCAGTCAAAATGTTTGCTAAGTTCTGTTCTTCAAAGTTTGTGGTTAAAAACATGTTTTCATTGAACTTCAATCGGTATTAATTTGTGAAACATCGGGATTGTTTGTAAGATATACTGGAGGAGTCTGAAAAGCAAACCGTTTTTTAACGGCCACTGTTCCTTGGATGGCAAGACGACGATATTGGCCGATATATTATTTACTGGTGGAAATCTTCAAATCCATATAGAAGTTACTCGACTTAGGTCGGCAACTTTGTTCTGAATTTATAGGATTCAAGAAAGCAAGCACGTTTGGCACCAGGTTATCCTCTTCCTAGGATGCAATAACCTAAATCAACCTCGTTATGCTCCCAGGTATGACAAATTTAACCTCCCAAAAGAACAGTACTTGCTAAGGCATGCAAAAGTCGTGGCTATAAGGCAGAAAGTTTATGCCGTTTTAAAGGCTGTCTGAAGGGACTCCCTCGAGAAAAGCTGTCATAATTTCAGAAGAAATTGATGGATTCAAGTCATTTGAATAGTAAAATGGATTTGAACATATCCAGCAGTGAGTGATATATTTACCAACAGTGCTTTCTTGACATCAAGGGATCAGTGATCTTTGAAATGGCGATGGTTTTTTATTTTCACCCGTTACATTTTTGTCTGTATCGAAATTAATTTTTGATCCAGCTGCAGTTTGATATCTGATTGCGGTGGGAGTTTTGTTTGAAATAAATTCGTTGTTTGAACGATATTTTCATTACTCGAAGTGCTGATTGTAGGACAATGGAGCATAAGGCATCTAGAAAATGCATTCACAGACGAATGATTTCCGTACAGATTTTAGAAATTGACATAAACAACAGACTCGTAATAAACCAAAAAATGTAACATCCCACAGTGTAATTTATCGAAAGGGACCGCTAGATCCTACAAAAGACTGACAACCCAATTAAACTGTAACTAGAGAGAAAACTGTTTAAATCATGCAAGAGCAATGATGAGTTAACTTTGGACTCTGAATTAAATAGAGAGAAAATAAGATAATAGCTGTAATAAATTCAATTCAAGTCAAACTTTGTTTATAGAAAATACAGTAAAAGCCAATACATGACAACCTAAGATATTTAACTCAGCCTACCCAGGTTCTTATGCAATGAGGTAGATCCAGTAACCAGGCCGTAGGCTTTTAGCATAGGGTCTAAAATAAACTGCAGAAAGCAAGGGATAGTTGAAGGTATAGCATTCAAATTTGATGGCAAATTAGCTGGCCAATGCAAATCTGTTTGCAGTGGATGTAGATTCAATGAAAGAGGTTAATTGGCAAATTGGTTACATTTGTTTCCCCATGGATGAATGAATGAATTAATGAATGAATTAATGAGCTAATGCATCGATTAATTGATTAATTGATCCATTCATTGATTAATTGATTAATTGATTAATCAAGGAAAACCATTATCAAAGGCCTAGTTAAGATATTAGGCTGAATTGGTTCTTATTTATTGGAAAATATATAATTTCAGGATGCAGGTGCTCAATAAATGAAGGTTCTTATGTGCGGCTTTTTACTGTACTAAATACAACGTGTAACTTATACGACTCAGAAAAAGTAAAGCTTATCTAGTTTTAGCCACTTTGAGAAAAATGCTTGCGAAGTTTTTACAAAAAGTAACACGAATAACAGTATTGGCTTACTGATAAGAGATTAATCATTAATTTCATGAAACATTGAAGAGCAACTTTGAATAACAAATAGTTTTGTTTCTTTGGATCAAGACAAGGGCTATCTGTGATTCTGAAAAGAGGCTGCTAATTACATTTGTTCAACTCAAGTATGCAGAATGCATTGCTTGTCACTGAATTCTTCTCCTTTTGTTCGCTACTCAATCCAGTGGGCTAACATTATTTTGATCGTAAACTTTTCAATTGGTTGCTTTGAGGCTACCAGTACGTGCTTAAAACAGCTTCCTTATAGATAAAAAGGAAATATAGCTAGCCACTGGAGCATCATTCCTATGAGTCTAACAACAATATTGCTGGTCTGAAGTAAAAATTGCTAAATCTCGATATATCTGCTGATTCGCATCACTAATAGTCCCATGAGCTAAACGTAGCCTCTTTTAATCGTAGGCACAATTTCAGAGAAAAAGTCGTTGTCTGTGGCAGGAGCTGATAGCGTTGTAGCACAACGTCCTACAAAAATTGAAACGGACAAAGTTGCAATATCTACTAGTACCAGGCAAACAGTTGCCTCTCCCACAAAGAGTAAGAATTCTCATTCATAGCTTACATTTATCATTCAGTATGTCGATGGTTCTTATTTTTGAGACACCCATTTTTGAGTAAACAAAAGATTTTCTATGTAACACTGGTCATTAAACGAGACATATGATAGTGAACAGCATTTGCTATGTGAATTTGAAAGTTGTGAGTCAGGTATCGAAAAGTTTACTTGGTCCTTAAAGAATATACTTAAGCCTTCCATCCAAAAAGATCGGCTCTTAGTTAATGTAGACTTTCATTTTTACCAGTAGTCAAGCTTTTTGGCATGCCTGGAGAGCCTTTGACTTGATGTACTTTGTATGGTCCATAAGGGTACTTAGGTTGATGGCAAAGAACTTTCTACATTTATATTTGATGAAATTGCTCAAGGCCATTGCAAATCCTAATGTGTAGTCCTAAAATCATGTGCCGTATAGACGTGGATAAAAGAGCATGCCCTTATGAACGAAATATATATAATTGACGTTTATGTTTTGGTAAATTGACTCTGATCTAAGGACATCCTCCTATATGCCGGGTGTTTCAGAAAAAATGCAACCCAACTTCGTTTGAGATTCTTCAGGAAATGATAGCACTTGAATCACTATGAGGTATGCCGTCTGAAAGCACAGTCTATCTCTTTTCCAATAATGTATCCAGATTGATTGGATTCATTTATTTTTTCATCTCTTAACTGACGTTTTCATAATTATTGATTATTTCAGATGCCGGAAAAGTGATAGGAAATTTACACGGTCGAGAATCCATCTTTGTGAGAGCTTACAGTAAAAGCCCGCGCATAAGAACCTACGATTTTGCGAGTCAGCCTGACTAGTTTCATATATTTTGGGTATTGGGAAATGAGATTGACCAATTTCTTAAAATTTTTCGTATCTTATTCCGGACTTTCAGTTATTCCTTTTGTTCAGATTCAAACTTCAGGCCTATGATTTATTGTTAGCTCACAGCACTTGAGTTTGTGAGGTCTTATTCACAACAGAAGTGTGGAAGAATTAAAAATTGCATAGAATCCAACGAAAAGCTGTCAAAGCATTTTAGAGTTCTTTGCGATATGCACACATAGTATTATCAGTTTATATAGTATCAATGACTTAACAACTGGAGTTTCATTGATATCCTCTGCTACAAATAAGAACCTATTTGAAATTTCAAGCTGAATGGGTTCTTATGAAGTTGGAGTCTAATTTGAGGACTTCGGCATGTATGTATATTACTAGGTTCTCATACGCGGGTTTGTACTGTAATTTATCATTATCAATAAATGGAATAGGGACATGCCCCTATATACGTGGTGCCCTTTTATCTGCATCTGTATGGTTGAACAAATGTATTTGGTTATAACGTTGCCTTTTTATTGCAAAAGTCTTCAAAGTTGACAACATTTAATAGAGAAATTGAGTCTTGCAAAGATGATGTGTTTTTAGAGACGCAAGGGGTGTTTTAATCCCATGAGAATTTTATGTGTTTTGTCACAATTTTTTAAGACCTCTTATCTTCTCTTGAAAGAGCGAACCTTCTTAAATAGCAAGGTGCAAATAGATTTTGCGTAGAGTGAATGGTTTAGCTGTTGCAATTCAAAGGTTGTGCCAGGTGAGCAAGGGAAGCTCTGTTTGAAAGGCCCTGCTCCCTCGATGCCACGAGGATAACACTGGCAAATATATTTTTGACTGTGGACAAATTCAAATCTATTTGATTATTTACGTGACTGAATTTGTCCTCTCTGCTCTAGAATAGTGAGGAATGTAGCTGTCAATATCAATGCCTTGATATCCAGGGAGCAACGGCATTTCAAATACGCAATTTTTTCTTTCCTTGCTCGCCGAGTATTTAGTTTTTGTTTTAATATAAGGCATCTAGGCCAAGAGGGCCTCTAACCTAATTACAAAAAAGCTGAAATTGCTATTACATAAAACAGTTAATTACAACAGAATCTTGGCATATAAAATTAAAGCCACTAACTTATAAAAAATAGTATACTAAATGGTGATAAAAAGCAAAGCGTAGTATGTGAATCGTGGGACAGAGGTTATTTATACTTTAATTTCTGATTTCATTTTGTAGCATTTCTGGAAAAAAGTTTCTATCAGATTGAGGCAGCATTTATCCTCTTGGCTTAGCAACCAGATGAATTTGTTTTGGACACTTTGATGACTTACGTTTGAGTAAAAATCAGCTATTGTTGTTTCAAGAATTTTCCTTTCCTCTTGGAACTGTGGGCACACCATTACAAAATGGATTTCATCACCAATGGTTTTGGTTCCTATTGTCAAACAGTATTTACAGTGCCTATCACACCTAGGTGCCACGTTTTTTCCAAGTCTTCCAGCTTCAATGTCAAGATAATGCCCGCTCATTCTCAGTTTTGAAAGGCATCGCCTGCTTTTGAAATCATGTATAGTGTCTAGGTATGCTTCGAACCGAAATACCGACTTTATCTGGGCATAAGTGGAAAGTTTTTTTCCTACACTAGGTTTTCATTAATATTAGACATGATATAATTTTCGAAATAACTTCTAACCTTTGATTCAATGGTAGAGATGTTGTCACTTGATAGAATATTATATTTCTCCTGCAATTCACGTGCCATAGATACCCAGTTAACATAACCTAGATCAGCAAATTCGCAAAGGAAGCGGAAGGACTTACAGGCGAGACGGTATGGTTCAGAATTATTCATTGAGATCAATCTTACATAGAATTTCAACACGGAGACTTGTCGATTCAACGTTAAGGGAATTCTTCCCAATTCAGCATAAACTGCGTCTGCACAAGTGGCTGATTTCACGCTCAGGATATAAGTGCATGCAGAGAGTTTTAGTCGTTCTAATGAAACGAATTCTTCATGGCCCCAAATTTTGGAAGCATAATTCAAGATAGAAGCAATGGTGTGATCGAAAAAAAAAGAAACAGTCTTGGTTTTAGGCTATCAAAATCATTGCATTTGGAAATGAGGGAATAGTACGCCTTATTAGCCTTACTATTCAAATGTGCTCGTTGAAAGACATAATGGACACACGATCGTAAATCTGACTTGGAAGATTTTCAACGATAGAAGTTTAGTTATTTTTCAGATTTTACTTCTTGTCTAACTCGATGCCTACAAGATACATCAAAATGATTGCACTCTGTTCAGCTAGTGTGGAGCACCCATTATTTTAATTCTATGATAGTTTTTATGAATAAGGCTTCAACTTTGATTTTAAAAGATTATTCAGTAGGATTTTAGGCATGTTATTGAAATCTACAGTAATTAAAATAATTTAGATATATTTCCAGTATTTTGGGGGACTTGGTTAGTAAAGTTGAAAATCAGCAAACTTCGAAGTTGCCCCTTTGTCAAAACCAGAGTTGCTGCACTAGCAATAGTGAATTATGATATCAAGTTATAAAACATGATGATCCCAGTATTTACCGAAGACTGCTGACAAGCACGCAAGTCACAAGTTAATTGAACGTTTAAGAGGCACTCGTTATAAAGATTCTGTTCAAGACACAGTTAATTTTTCTAAAATGGCTAGGCTATTAGCTGAGTTGTACTTTTAATTGGAAATGAACACTGTGAAATCTCTCAAAACTAGGTAACTCATAAATCAGCAAAGGATCCCTTTGCTACAGTTTCTTGATCAAATTGTGTGCTTTTCTTTAATCCTGTGAATCTGTATGTACGCCAGGCTTGTCATTTTGCAGTATACTTTGCATTAATGCTAGTAGCTCTGGTTTGCCTGACAATAAATTTACGGTTTGTTGATTTTTAACTCTGCAGCCAAGTCACCCAAAATTCTGAAACATATGTCAAAACTTAATCTAATCATTGCAGATTCAGAAAAGTAATTATTTGATTGTTAATCTCAAGCAACTTTTGTCAGGATTTATCAAACCCATTGCGTTTTTGTAGGACACCTGGTATATGACAACTTGAGATAAATTAATAATGTTGAATGATGAAAGTTTCTTTAACACAGGTGCCTTATTGGTATTGGTGTTTTGAAAGAAGAAATGTTTATCTTGAAAGCTCAAACATGTGTCTAGCTCAAATTCAGGGCTTTGGCAATTTGGCCTAAGAAATTCTTCACGCAGATCGTAGTCAAAACCTAAAATTAAAGGGGGTGTGCAATGGTAAATAGTGCTCTCTGTAAATAGAACAAAGAAAATGCGCAAACACAGCATCGTTGCCTTAGCTATTGAATATTTACAACACCTATGGGCCATCAATTTCAATGGGCTATTTTTGTATTTTTCTGCTCTGTGCAAATGCAGGCTTATAGCCTTGCACAAACCCTTTAAGGAGAAAGAAAAAGTGCATGCTAAGTGACTTCTAGCAAATGGGATGTAATTTGATCTAATCTTTCAAAAGTTATCAGGCATGTCGTAGATTCATTCGATCCGCGGCAAGATCATGTGTAGGCGTAGGTGAAGATGATCTGCGGTGAATGTGAATTTGCGATTTTTAACCACTAAGTGATGGCGCACAAAAGTAGCTAAATGCTAGCCGAATTTGCAGCCCCTTGTCATGACGCTCCAGTGTAGCGACTCCACCCAGTATCGAGTCCTGTCCGTTTCACTGTTCTTGGCTACCAATTCAGAGGATTACACCACTGCGCCACAAAGAACTTCTATCCGTAGGCCAACAGACCAGGGCTCTAGTTTGGAAGTGGACACAGATTTGAACTTTCGAGATCAATATTTCTACTCTTACAACAGCAGAACCATTAAATGATGTATCTATTTTCAAGTTAACCACGGAGGAACATTTTGAGAGTGATTATTAGCCATTGATTAACACTAAATTGACATCGCTGGAGTCAACTAATTCCATATGCCTTTTTTGAGACCCTGCAGTTGTAAGCATAGGCTTTCCAGAGTAGCTGCATAAACTTAGTAAAATCACTTTGAGACACCCATATCGTTATTTGCTGTAGGTATGACAAAGTGCGCTAAAGCAGGTATTGTTAAGTTGTGCATCACCTCGATTGTTGGATATGGAATATTTCAATTCTAAATAACTCGTGATTCTTTCGATGGTAGCCTGGTCCAATATTGACAGATTCGATGAGCCTTTGGTTTAATCTTCTCGATATATACTCAAAGAAATCACCATTCTTATCATTACGAGTCACAATTTTTCTTCTTCCTTGCAGATAAACCGAAAAAGACGAAAATCGGACTAATCGTAGGTGTGGTATTTGGTTCCGTCGCAGTGATTGCTTTAATCATAGTAATGGGTGTTTTGATTGGCAAGAAGAGACCGATAAATCGAAGCCCAGCTGAGAACGAACTCCTGTAACTTTGAAACAGATCAATTTGTTGTGTCATGTCATTGTGTTGTGTCGTGTAAAGGCTTGTTTACATGAAACCAAGTTTCGTCGCAAGTCTGTATGGATATTTAACTATTTATTTGGATGTCAATTGATTCTTGAACTCGTCTGAGTTTTCGCACTAAGCAAATGCCAGTGACCATTGAAGACACAGTCAAGTTTATGCTTGACGGTAGACTTATTACGATGAGTCTCTTGTTTTCCTTTGCTCTTTGACTTGATGATGGCGCTTCAGTCAACAGAGACTCGTAATATTACCGTGAAAAACCTGGCCCTATTTAGGTCCAAAATCCGCGATTCCTTGACTACCAATCAGATTGCGATATTTGGCAAAGGACTTAAAACTATGCTGTCGAATTTTCAATTCGAATGATGCAGTTGACTACAGGGTGTCTCAAAAAATTGTTCGAAGTTTGATTGAATACTGAAAATCAACGATACGCTGAATGCATCCTTGGTTACGTTACCCTTTTCCTGAGATTTTTGATTAATTTTTGACACAAGAATCTTGCAAATCCGCTAAAAATTCATGGAGTTACAAGCATTTGAAGTTCAAATTTGTGCGAATGCTGAAACCAGAGGCCTCGAAATGGCATTTTTGGTAAAAGCTCCGTAGGCCGTCGTTTCTGTTATTTCTCAATTGTTTCAGGCGAACCAAGTTGGATTCAAACAGGTTTTCGATAACCTAGCTGTCAAGCATATAGATGCGTTCAGGAAACAGATTCAGTCTCTCGCCGATTATGCTCTGAACCACTGTTTTTGGACTTTTATCATTATTATTATAACATTATTTACAGTTGGTTTAAAACATAATAGTTCTAGGTTGAACTAATCAAGACCAACTATTTACACAAAAAGAAAAAAACTTATTACAATCAGGAGATAATTATATACAAATACACTTTTGGTAAAATTCCCACGGACTCTTTATCTACATATTTTACATGAGCAATTGTCACCCTTCCACTCTTTAATTGATCTCTTAAAGCTAGTACTGGTTGCCAGACTCTTTATTGAGTCAGGCAAAGTGTTCCAAAGGATGGCACCCCTGAAGGATAATGAATCATTCCCATATGATAATGTATTGGTGCTCGGTAACTGTAGAAGATTTTTTGTCCTTAGGTTATAGGCCACATCTTTTGTCTGAAAGATATTCCACATAAAAGATGGATTTTCTGAATTGAGGCATTTATGTATTTCCAGCATTAAATTTTGCACATTTCGAATGTGAATTGTACATTCGCTACCCCTAGCTAAGAGTTCAGTAAAGGGGGCTGCGATATCCTGCCACATTATTCTCAGTGCCCTTTTGTGTACTCTGTTTGTTGATGCATTGGCATCTTTGCCACAGAACATCCATATTAAAGGGCAATAATTGAAATTTGACATGATAAATGTATTGTACAGAATACGTCTCTTGTCCTGATCTAAATATCCCGCTACTCGCGGAAACGCGCTAGTCTTATTGTTGGCTTTTTTACATAGAGTATTTACGTGTTCGGAAAATTTTAGCTGGCAGTCAATAGTAATACCTAAAAGTTTGACAGTGCTGGTTGCAGGAATAGGTTTCTTATCAATTTCAAACACATACTCCTGGTCTGATTTCAGCCCAAGAAACATGACTTGAAATTTGGAGGGATTTGCAACCATGCCATTGTCCCGAAACCAACACAAAGCACTATGAGTATCATCCTTGAGACAGGATACAACGTGCTCTAGGTTTTGACTGCATGCATATATTGTATTGTCATCCGCAAAATTACAAAACTCTGATTTAGTAATGGCATATGTGAAATCATTCATAAAAAAGTTAAACAAAAGAGGACCTAGCACTGAACCTTGGGGGACGCTTGATTCTATGTTTTGCCATTCGCTAAATGAGTTGCCGTTTTTGACGCGTTGCTTCCTATTTGAGAGGTAACTTGAAAATAGTTTCAGGCTTTTCAGACCGAAACCATATGCAGCCAGCTTCTATTAAGAGATCATGTGGAAGGCAGTCGTAAGCTTTTGACAAATCCATCAGTACCATTCCCACATAGCCTTTTTTGTCCAGTGTACTGCGACAAGCTTCAATTAGATGGAACAATGCGTGTTGTGTACTGTAACCGTCGCGGAAGCCACACAGTAAACTACAAAGTCTTGTATTTACAAAAGGCGTCATTTGCTTCTCCATGATTCGCTCAAGGACTTTGGATAGGGCTAGCAGGACACTTTTTGGCCTGAAGTTAAATTTCAACGTAGGATCGTCCGCTTAGAAGATAGGTGATACATCAGCCAGTTTTAATTTGTCCGGGAATTCGATACATTCGAACATCTTATTAATATAGAATGTGATCTGATCAATGCACAAACTTGAGAGTAATTTTAGGATGTCCGTAGGAAATCTCCCCACTAGATTTTTTCGAACTATTTAGCTGGTTGATTTTATTCCAGACATCAATAGGTGCAACAAAATTAAATTCAAATTTGTCAACAACCCCAACATTCTCCTTGATTCTAATAATACTTGGATGGTTCCTATATTTTTGAATTGAATGCAGCACGCGATCAGTTGTCAAAGTAATTTCAACGTCGGATTCAGGCGGTGCAGTGATGGGTAGTGTGTCGGTTATATTCACAAAGTATGAATTAAAAATTTCACTAATCAACTTGTCATCGTTTACTATGTTTTCGTTTTCTACAAGAACTATCTTGTTCTGCCCAGATGTTTTGTCGGTGAAGAGGGGTTTGAAAGTTTTCCAGAAATTTTTTTTCTTTTCCAACTTCTTTTGGGTCTTGTTGGGAGAAAAATTTTCTCTTTGCTGCTCAATTCAACCTGACAACTAAATTTCTCTGTTGCTTATATTTGCGAAAATCTTCCTCTGTTCGGGTTTGATTGGATTTATTTTTCAATCTTGTTCGAACCATAATTGCTTTTTTGAGTTCTTTTGACACATAGGGCTTATTGTTTCCCCCGAAGATAGCTGTCTTAAGGGGAGCGTGCTTATCTAGCTTTGCCCTTACTATTTCCTCGAACTCATCAAATGTTTTAGGTCTGGTTGTACAGAGTCCATTGGCTAGGTCTGCTCGGAAATATTGATCCGAGAAATGCTTGTAGCTGCGATATTGGACAACCTTTGGTGGGACCTTAACGAAGGCAGTTTTTAGAACTGTATAGATCAAATGATGATGGTCACTGAAACCTGTTTCAAAACTCTGGCTGTTCTGAAAACTGTGCTTTCGATTTGTGAGAAAGAGGTCGATACACCTGCCAGAAGAACTTTTGAAACAAGTAGGAGTTTTTATCATACTTTACAGCTCTAACTGGTCAATAAGTAAACTCAGCGTAGGATCACTTGCCTCAAGGTTGAGGCCCCCAAAGACCAAAAGGTTGTGCGTGGATCTGGAATAGAAATCAACCAGTATACCTATTTGCTCAACAAAATATTTTTCATTTTGAGATGGAGGCCTGTATGAAGGTACCAATAACCATTTTATTTTTCTGATATTTAGCTCGATGAACTTTGCTTGGATATCATGAGGCACCGCAATTCCTGTTAGCTCCTTAGACATTATTTGCTCATTCACATGCACAAGAAGCCCACCAGAATGAGCTGATACGTCTAGTCTGTAAGGCTTCTTATAACCTGGGATCATGAATTGTGATGTGGGGAAAGAGCTATCTAGTTTGGTCTCTGCAATAACTAAGACATCCACAGAGCCCTGTACAAGGGATACAAAATCATGGAATTTGTTCCTGATTGAGTTTATGTTTATGTAACTTATGATTATCTTTTTTGGATTTGCAATGCGCAGTGCTTTCATTTTTTGAAAAGCATCTTATGCAATGTAAGGAACTTTAGAGAATGATCGCAAGAAATAATTTACTTCAGAAGTCCTATTTGGTTTGCTCTGATATCAACGAGAGGTATGACATTGGATAAGCTTCTCTTACCTCCGTGTTCGAGCTTTTTGCAATACCAGTAATCTGGGGGGGGGGGGTCTCTGGTTTCAGCTATAGCATATTTTTCATCTTCGAGAGCTCGTACCTCAGTGAATTTTCAACTGATTTGCACGATTTTAGTCTCTAAAATTATTTCATAATCTTAGGAACAGGGTTATCTTTCCATGAGCTTGTTCACGTTGTCCTTATTTTTCAATATTTTATCAAACGTCGAACAATGTTTTTGAGACACCCTGTAAATTTTGAATGAAGTTGCTGCGGATGGTAATTGAAAATTTCTCTGGTTTGTTTTGGTATTCAAACATGGAAAATGTAGTGTTCAAAGAATCATTTTGCACTCACCAAGTAAAGTGAACGTCTTTTGTCAAATTTATGCCAAGTTTCATTGATTAAATGTCTGCCTAATATGGTTTTTATCGCATTTTCGTTCTGAGGAGTGACTGTTAGATAGATATAAAGCAGTCGTTCGATTATGATTGGATCCATCGAATGCAGAAAATAAGGCCTGGTTTTCACTTTCGTTATGAGTCCCTGTCGAGCAAGGTTTACCGTAGGGATAGAACGTACTCATCGTCATAAGTCTAGCCTGACGAGAGTAACAGCTAGATCAAAGCTGCATTCAGAATCATAATGAATTACCCCTTTGAAATACAAACTTATCGGCATTCATTATTTTTTCATTTTTAGATATTTATACAGGATACAAATTTCAGTAATAAATAACTGCTTTACAAATTGACCTGTGCAAGAAACAGAAATGCCTAAATTAAAGAGAATTATAATACAATGTACAAAAGAGCATAATATAACTAAAATTGAAAATATATTGTACCTCTCATATGGATTTTTAAAGGTAGCCAAGGACGATGCCAATTTAGTTTCCCTATCTAGCTCATTCCATAATTTGCTCCACGATACGATCAATGATGAAGACATTGTGATAATTTAGATGATATAAATGAACAAGTATTGTTTTTCTTTAAATTCTAACTTGTAGAGAATGATGTGTACTTCCTTCGTGCTGAAAAGTAGCGCGTGACATTTGCGTTTCTAAACATATTGCAGACATTAGGTTATAATTTTTGTGACGAAAATTTTTTCAGTTAGCAGATGGTTTAACTAAAGACGTCCAAGCTAATGGGTGACGTCATTTTGCTACCCATGCTGGTATAACCTATGAGAATTCAAATTCAATAAAAACGGAGGATCTAAAACTAGATTTGTGTGCCAGGATGTGGATGTCGTCTGCTTTTGAATTTTGTTCTTGCAAATTTCCTTGTTTTAGAGGAACTTTGGTAACTGTAGAGAGCATTAAAGTCATATCTAATGAATTTACAATGTTGTTTGAATGTAATTTGTCTCAGTCAACCGGGTTTTAAGTCGCCACCCCAAAACTTTTTAGAATAGCAACTAAACACTGATGGTCATCATAGTTAAACTTGCGGAATTTTAAGGAATGTGATAGGTAATCAGAAAATAAACAGTTCAAATCCTATTGTTTAACCGCGTGAAAATGATGTGCAGATATTTCGATAGTGCTCGCAGCGAAAATCTTTAAGATGGCTGGAATTGTTTCTCTACCCTTGAATCTCGGGGAATGTCTCAGCCAGTATAAATCATTCGATTTGTCCTCGTGAGCACTTTCATTCGATATATGATGTATCTACAGGGTGTCTCAAAAAAATTCTTCTGCGCTTGATTAAATACTGAAAGTAACGATACGCCGAATGAAAACTTTATCACGTAACCATTTTCCTGACATTTTAACTTGATTTTCGACACCAGAATCTTGCAAGTCCGCTAAAAATTTAGGTAGTTACAAGCCTTTGAAATTCAAGTTTGAGCTAAAGCTGAAACCAGAGGCCTCGACATGGCATTTTTGGCCCAATCGCATGGGCCATCGTTTCAATTATTTCTGAATTGTTTTAGGACAACCAAATTGGATTTAAACAAGTTTCCGATAACCCAACTTTCAACCGTATGGATGCTTTGAGGAAACAGATTCAGCCTCTCGTCGATAATGTTTGGGGCTTCTGTTTTTTTATACATGCTATGCTAAGCAGATTTTGACAATGATTGTAAGGTTTAAATTACTTGAGAAGTCCTATTTGCTTTGCTCTGATATCAACGAGAGGTATGAAATTGGTAAGACTTCTTTTACCTCGATCTTCGAGCTTTTTTGCATTCCATGTGTTCTTGGGATCTCTGGTTTCAGCTGTCGTATATTTTTGTCGTTGAAAGCTCGCAGCTCAATGAACTTTCAACCGATTTGCAGGATCCTGGTCTCTAAGATTATTTGAAAATGTTAGGGATAGGGTTTTTTCCCATGAGTCTATTCAATATCATTCTTTTTCAATCAAACGCCGAACAATTTGTTGAGACACCCTGTATATTTGTCTATATTTGCAATTCATTATCTCTGTAGCGTCATAGATATTTATGTCATCACATTTCTCATTAATTAGTCATTCTTACAAAAAAAAATTATGGAATGACTTTGAAATGCCCAGAAGAGTACTTGTTTTCATCTAATACGTGCGAAATTGATAGTGTTTAGTCATTACTATTGTTCAAACAAATTCGCATTAAATCCAAGTGGATGATTTATTTGGAACCAAAAATACCCATATGAAACTATGCCATGTATATGAAACTTCAAGGTAAGGATGTGATAACTTAATTTTTAAGTGTTTATAGGGCTAGTTTTCGCCGATGCTATTTAGCTATTCAGCAAAATAGACAATTTTTTGCAAATTGCTCGATTTCTTCAAAGTTTTCATTAATCTTAATATCTATATATATATATTGATATTGATATATTGATATTTATATGTTTGATATTTGATTTCATTAAGGAGGGTTGCCCTTCAACAGAGTTGATTTACAAGGGGCCCTCCACTTGAAAAAACTACTTACAATATACAATATACAATTACCGAATAAAAAGCCAAAATTACAATATAAAAACCATAATATAAAAACCTAATACAAAATTTACAAAGTCTAATTTAAAAGAGAAAAAGAAAATTGCCTAGCAATCAATCACGTAGGTGAAGGTGAACATAGAGCAGGCAGACCAGACAGAGCAACCAAGCAGAGCTTATAGAAAAAGCACAAGCTGAGTTATTAAATATCGCTGAATGGATGAGGATTAACAAACTCAGTCTCAATCCCACCAAAACAGAATACATGATAATAGATCATTCTCGTAGAAGGAAGAATAGAGAATTATTACCGCAAGTATTCATAAATCGAGAAAAAGTTAAGCAGGTTGACAAAATAAAATATCTTGGGGTAATAGTTGATGATACTTTAGGTTGGGAAGAACAGTATGAATCAGTTAAGAAAAAGGTTGCTGGGGGCCTTGCGACAATGAAGAAACTTAAGGACATGCTCCCACAATCAATGCTTTTTCAAGTGTACAAAGCGCTTGTTGAGAGTCATCTTCGCTATGCTGACGTAGTATGGGGGAGCTTAACCGAAACTAAAATAACAGCCCTTCAGAGACTGCAAAATCGTACATTTGAAATTATTCAAGGATCGAAAATAAAGGACTCTTTGATTCGACCCACATTTAGCATCGATCAGGTGTTTCAATTTGACCGGTCGGTTCTGATGTATCAGATAATTAACAAGATATGTCCTGAGAGTCTGCGCGATAAATTTGCTGGAAGATCCTCAATAAACAAGTATGATACAAGAAACAAAACTGATCTCCAAATCCCAAGGCTAAAAATCTAGACTTCAGTAGAAAAAGTTTCAATTATACTGGTCTAAAAACTTGGAATTCTATTCCAACACACATAAGAGAGTCTGGCACACTCACTCGGTTTAAGAATGGGCTAAACAGTCATTTTCTAAGCTGAGGGAAAATATGTTTTCGCACGATTCCATGGAAGAACAGTACTGGCTTTTATATCTGTTATTAATCATACTATTTTCATTATACTTTTTTTATACTGAATGGATATCGTGATTAAATAAGAAGAAGAAGAAGAAGAAGAAGAAGGTGAAGTTGCGGGTTTAGCGCCAAGCGCTAATTGAGTCTGCGACCCCTTGTCATGACGCTCAAGTGGAGAGGCCCTACCGCGTCTCGATCCCACTTCGCCTGACTGTTCTGGCTGCAAAGTCAGAGGATTACACCACTGCGCCACAACACCTTCACGTAACTAAGAAACTAATTGATGCCGCTTTGTCTCTTTATGACACAGAGCTGCATATGGCTCAAATCTTTAAAAAGGCGGGTATGAGATTTATCTCATCTTTCTTTGAATCAAAATACTTTGCTTGAAAGAAACTTCAGGACTTTGTTTTAAATCTGCCTTAGCAATTTTTGGATATCTTGATTATTTTAAGAATGGTGGCATTTCGATTATTTTTGAAAAATTCCTCAAAAAATTTGAATAAGTTAAAATTGTCGTATATCTTAAGTTACTCGGGGGAAATTGATAACAACCTTCTAGAAAACCATAGTTTATAAAGCTCGACAGTATGGTTGCAAGCAGAAATCAATTATCAATTATAATCCTCTTGATGACGTCAGAGCCTCAAAATTAATGAATGCTACCATTCTGAAAATAATCAAGGTGTTGTAAAATTGTCATGGCAAATTTACAGCAAATTATTAAAAGTTCCTTTCAAGCACTTTAATTCAAAGAGAAATGTGATAAAATTTTACAGCCACCTTTTCGATCATTTGAGCTCTATGCGTTATAGTACAAATTGTTGTAGCTGTCATACTTATGGAGATAATTAGGTGCTTGAAAAGCTCTTCCTCCAGAAAATGGAAGGCATTTGCCTGGTTATGGCTGGTGCTACCACTCTGTTTGATTATGTTGAACTTGATATGTCTTTGTCTTGATATTTCTTAGTTTGTTTGGATTCGTTGTTTTTAAAAATGTGTATTGTGTTTAAGACAAACCAGACAACTTTCCTTGTAGTTCTTTAGTGGTGACGAAAAACTGCGAATTTTGTGATTTATGCCCCCATTCACACTGCAAGTTAAACCAGCTTAGATTAAACCAGGTTTTGGAATAAGGACTTCTGATTGGTCAATCCAACGAATCTAGTCATTTGATTGGGTGAAATTTAAACTGCTTTTAACCTTAATGAACGGATTTATGAACGATTTTAAGAACTTTTTCCTCATCAATCGGCAAAGTTTCCAGAGCATTATTACACTTTGGAAGAAATGTCGGAAGGGTGCTTCCAGTAGGTATGGCAGAACTTTGCTCTCAACGAAGTAATCATTAAAAATATTTGCCTTTGTTTGAGCATTTGTTACAAATATCCCATTTTCTAATAGTGGTGGTATATTTGAGGTTTTTTTCTTGTTTAATAATCTGTTCAAAACTGTCCAATAACCATTTGTACCTTGGCTAGGATCAGAAAATTTTTTTGACCCAGTTTCTGATGATATTTTTCTTTCGCATTAGTGATCATTTTACTCGTTTCATTACGAACCTCCTTAACTAGATTCCAGTCCTCTTGTTTCCTGCCACGATCAAGGAATTTTTTGAAGACCCGATGCTTTCGTTTGATTCCAGTTTTAAGCTCATTAGTTATCCAGGGAGGATCCTTATCATTGCATTTTATCATTTGTTAGAAATATTTTCAGAACGGATAGAATAGGTAATGTTGGTGAAAATATCGGCCATGTCCTCCGAACCCAAGCCACAGAATATAGTCTTCCAGTCGACAGCGTTTAAGACAGCTTTAAGTTTTGCAACATTAGCTTTACCGTACTCCCAGACGGTTCTCTTGTAGGGAGGCGGAGGGGGCAGGGAGATATTGATTTTACCATAAATGATTTGATGCTGGCAGTTTTGATGCTGGCAGTTTTGATGCTGGCAGTTTTGATCCAAGGATGAATGCACTCCTGACTGCAAAAAGAGATTTGGTTGGTCTGTTATGATAAGATCAATGCATGACATGGCTTCCTCTCTTATATTGGTCGGTTCGTCGATTAGTTGGTGCAGATTATTTGTCTCAATCAGCTCATCAAGAGCTATACCCTCTGGCTCCTCCACATCTAGCGGCCACCACTGTGATGATCGACAGTTGAGATCACCAGTTAGGATCATTAGATGTGGTCCTTCCCTTTGCATAACATTTAAACTCCTATGAAGTCTATTGATGAATTTTTCAAATTGTTCACTGTTTTGGCTCGGGCTTCGGTAAAATGTAGAAAACAGGATTTTCTTACATGAAATCGTTATTTCAGCAACAACCATCTCTTGCAAAAGTTCAAGATCTTTCCTACGCTTTATTGGCAAACCTTTCCGAAAATAAAGACATTTGTTGTCTCCTGGATGATCAGCACGATATATTTCTCTACTAAACCCTTCAATTGAAATGACATCATTTCCTATTGTCGACTTTAACATAGTTTCTGAAATTGCAATGAGGTCGAATTTATGTACGGAGTCATAAGCTTCAATTAACGGAATCTTAACAGCTCCTCTCATTTTTTGAAAGAAAGAAAGTGCTGTTATATGAATGGAAAACACTGCTAATCCCATGAAAGATTTCAGAAAAATTTTTAACCGACACTAGAACTCTTTCTTTGGAAGCTTACTTTATTTTGACATTGCTGGAGAACACTAGAAATGCTGGTTTGTAGCGACCACTTACTATGCTTCTTCTCTGCTAAAAATCAGCAACCACGTGTCAGATTAACTACAACAAGGTCTCGAACGCTAAGTTGTAACCTGAACTATAAAATTGTGTAAAAGCTGAAATGATTGAAACTACGGCTCCTCCACAACAGCCTCGCAAACAGTATACACGTCTTTGGCGACGGTCATGTAGATTTTTTTCTCTTAACGTTTCCTTACTAGATTCTAAGATGCTTTGTTTTAAGATTATTTGATATTTCAAGAAATACTTCTTGATTTGAGAAAAATAGTTTCTTGAGAATATTTTTCTAACTTAGGTGAGTCAGAAATTATCCAAGAGCAAATTTTCTGGTTTTGATACTTTGGGCGCTTTTCGCTGTCCTAGAATCCTTGATCGCCCTTGTTAACAGTTCAACAAGCCTGATGATACAGAAACTCTGTAAAAAATATTTGAAAGGGCTTCTCAAATTTGACAAATTTCATGTTAAACTCTAAGTCAGGCGATGCAGTTTCATTTTAAAACTGCTGTCATGGTTTTTGCATTCTGAGTCCTCTTAGATGCACACATCTTCCTGGCTGATCCAAACTATCAATGGAAACCATGAATTGATTTTGAATCTTCATTATTCCTCAGTTTTGAAATACGTGAACCTTTTTTAAAGGATCAAATTGTCTTCTCGTAGACACAACAAAAGGATGTTCTGACAAAACAACAAGTGCATCATGCGAAAGCTGGGCAGCTTCTGGCTATTGTGACACAAATGAATACACTAGAAAGAATTGCAAAAGAACCTGTGGGTTTTGCTCAGGTAACCTTGTTTATGAGAAATCTGACGAAAAACGGACGATTTTTTGGAGAATTTTGGGCCCAAAAACCCACCCATATTGGCGGCACATTCCCGTACCCTCGACATTTCATGTGCCCTCCCTCCAGGCTCTTAATGCTCATAAAAAGAAGAACAGTGATCTAAGATCTATCGACGGCTGGACTAGTTTTATAGTTGCGATACTTTTTAGGATGATCTAGTGACTGGATGTGTTGACAATTAATGTCTTTTCCAAGGCGTTTTCGTCTATGAAAAATGGCATTGGTCGCATTTATAGCCAAAGTAGAGGACATTGTCGCAAAGAATTTCTGGGAGCCACAGCTCCCTCGGACTTTCTCACTTTCTAGCCTCCTCAGTCCAAAATATGCTCTGCTGTTCCTGGACTATGAGGATCAACATTTAGAGCATCCTAGAGTATTCCTTTGACACTTTTCTTTTATTCATAAATCCCTCTTTCGGTCGCGTCATCTCTGCTGGTATCGCTAGAATCTTGGAACGGCAATGAATTAGTCATGCTACCGTAAATCTTCGGATATAAGAACGTATCAAAATAGGAACCTAGAGGCTTTCTTTCCTAATTTATGCACCTTAAATCTGTTTCAGTTTGATGAAACACAGGTTCTTATGGCAGGGCTAGCAAGTGGAGCTTTGTATTGCTGTCACTTAGTTCACTTTGGTCCAAGTTGGCTGTTAAGGTTATATTATTCTTCCAATTAATAATTAGGTCGATAAGAAGCCTTCCAAAACAGTTAATAGGCTAAGCATCTTTTGTAACACTCCGGAAGGGCATACACAAGGCAACCTTCACATAAGAACCTATATATACCTTGAAGTTAGTCTTAGTGACCTTGAAAAAAAAACCTATTTGAGCCTGGCTCTCTAAAAAGTAGGATCGTATCTGGGGGGATTTCCTGTGACGTCAGGCAAATTAGTTTTTGGGTGAAAGAGGCTTGCAAAAGCTCTTGTTGCCCTAATTTTGAGGTGGCAAGAGATTGGCATGATGAGGCATTGGAAAAACCCACAGGATTACGTTAGTTTTGGACTTGTTGTTAATTGAAAATTTTTAAAGATCAATATGCGAGTGCCAAATGTGTGTGTATTTTCTGAATACAACTTGCAGCTGCTTCTGGATTAGATAGTTTTGAAACAGTACCCAATTTACATATAATCTGCTCACGTCTAAAAAATGTATGATGTCTTTGATTGACGTGGATGGTGGTTATGGCCACTGGAATGCATGGAGTGTCTGCAGTAAGAGTTGTGGGAGTGGGACTGAGACAAGAAAATGGCAACGTAGTAATACTCCTCCTCAAGTAAATGGAGGAGGTTGCGCAAGACTTGGAAGAGCTACTAAGAACAGATCCTGTCAACGACGATGTCCACATAAATCCTATAAGCTTAAATCACTAAGCCCTTTTTCTGGCCGATTTTCTTTCAACATGGGTTGATTTGCCTGAAACTGGAAAAGAATTATTAAAAGTGGGTAGTGTTCCGTCAAAATTCATTGCAAAGGTGGATGCGAAGGAAAATTTTGTAATTACACATGGTTAACTTTCTGAGAACCTTGAACCAGTTGAAAAACCCCCGTCCATCCAAGAGTCATGTGTCCTCCCCCCCCCCTTTGATGCTTCTTGTGATCAGATAATGTTTGATTTCATGCAAATGAGTGCAAAGATATGTTTCTACAAGTTGAGTCAGTGAAAAAGTCCGACGTTTGAAAAATTCTGCTCCATGAATATCAAAGCGATGATATTGAGAATCGCTAGCGATAAGCGCTAGTGAAAGAAAACTTGATATTGAGAACTGTCTTGTTTTATCCCCGATACGTCAAATTAGGTTTAGAATTTTGCGCGGCTTTATTCGGTCATTCCTTCTCATGGAAATAGGAGATTTTCTGTAGTAAGCCCCTTTCAAAAGCCTGCAAAAATGAGTGCAAACACCAAGCAAGATTTCCCTTTGTTCTCCTTCCTACCAATAATGACTCTTGGATGTGTTCATATATTTTGTTCTCATGGGAGAAAAGAATCCCCTTGAATAAGTTATAAACACTTGGGGGAAGACTTGCAACCCGCCAAAAGGAAAGCACGTGCTAAAGTGTGCTGAAAGTCATCGTTGTGAGGTAAACACATTAGGGATTCTTGTTTGTAATTTTAGTACTTTTTAAATGCTTCTGAAAGAGATTCATTTAAGAGATCGCTTACAGAATCTGAACGAAGTGAATGATTTTAGCCAGGAAAATGTCCAAAAATATTGAACATGTTACCTATTCAATCTTGCATTTTCAAAATATTGTTGCTTATATACTCAGGGAGCAGCTGCCTTTCAAACGTCGGACGTTTTTTGTTTACTCGCCCGGTATATGTTACTAGCATCTAAACAAAATGTTTTGTATCAGTGATAGATGTGGATGGTGGTTATGGCCTCTGGACTAGATGGAGTGCCTGCAGTAAGAGTTGTGGGGGTGGCACTAGAACAAGAAGACGGCATTGCAATAACCCTTTTCCTCAAAGAAATGGAAACGACTGCTCAAGACTTGGTGGAGGTACTGATGAAGAAGACTGTAACCAACAACGATGTCCAGGTAAATGCTACAGCTTATTCTTTATAGTTTCCGTTTAACTACTGCATGATCCGAAAAAAAAAACTTCACGAGCCAGGTTATGATTGGCTCTCTGAAATCGACAGTCATTGACACATGCTTTGTATCACCGTTTAGTCAAAAAGGCTTGGCAATCTTTTAAGATGCTGCATTGTCACTTTAGGCAACGATTTCTGTCAGCAAGACTAGAACAAGATTTCGAGCCCTATTTTCCAACAAGGCTGATTTCCACTCAGTAGAATTTTCCGAGGAGACTGAATTTTAGACAACAAAATTTTTATCACGCTTGACATTCTATGCAAAATCACCTTAACATTTTCTCACGTGAACGAAGAATGTCCCGTCCAATCGGAAAATTCTACCGAGTGGAAATCAGCCTTTAGAGTTAAATAATTGCTATCATTTGCAGTGAAATGTCTGCGAGAACTTAACAAGAAAATAAACTTCTCAAGAAATCTCTTGCTTGCAAAATGACTTATCTCTGCTCGAAGAGACAGTTAGATTCGAATACAGATAGATTTGAAAAACAGATAGATTCGTCTCAAAGAATGATGTTACGGAGTGTAATTAACAACTATTGCTTAAACTTAATCTCTGATGAGAAAGACCATGTGACAAAACAGACACCAGCAAATGTAGTGCCATCATTAGAAAGAGGAGGTTAGATTGGGTTGATCACTTGACGAGATTTGATATGGAAACACCGGTTTGGCTAGCCTTATAGGAATCCCTGGAATTGGTGCGAGGTATGCCATGCTTAACTTAGATAAAGATCATAGAAAATATCTTGCATTGGTAGACATCAAACTAAATTTAAACAATAAGGCACCTGATGAAACAATTCCAATAACTGAAGGACTTATGAGGACGGAAGCATGTGGCAAAGGTTAGTGAAGGATTTTATGACGATTAATGGTTAAAATATGTATCATACTTTTTATGCTAAGCAAAGCAAATTTGGAATTCTGCTTGCCGTACCACTTCAAAATTAGATACTGGAATGGGATAGGAAAATACAAGAAGTGAATGAATTCCGATGTTTCCTAAGACTGTTTTCGGAGGGTAGTTGTGGCGTAACCTAGCCAAGCAACTGCTCTAATGTAATGTTTTCTTCATTTTAATATCATTTAAAGTTGGTAACTTATAACAGCTAATATCATAAAAAGATATACTAATTTAAACCAACTAACTAGACGTCTTTATATGTGAAATACAGGTGACAGCTATGCCTTTCCGCAAGGAACTAGTGTCATGTTGATTTGGAAAATATGCTTTCTTGAAGAGTAAAATACTAAAAATTTGTAAGAAATGGAGGCAAAGAAACAAGACTTTGAATCAGCACACTGAGGCCTTTCGAACTTGTGTTCTCTTCAGAGTGTGACTAACATTTGAAATTGAAATCTATCATAACGATTTATATACAAACTGCAATGTATTTTTATGTTTCCTGTTCGGCGAATGATAAAGGAGATATATTTTAACTGTTAAGTAGGCTATGCCCGGCCTTGAATAGTTTGCTCTCTTCACGTAATAGCATTCTTGGATCTGTTAATGCGAAAAAAGCGTAGGCTTTGAAGAAGGTTCCTTTAAGTTATTGTTCTTTTTGCCGCATTCGAAGACGTGTTTTGGGAAATTACAACATGACATGCCAGTCCTTGATTCAGAAATATGATTATTCAGCCGTTTTTGAAAAGGATAATAAAGTCAGCAGAAGATATCATCAAAACAACCCTGAGCGAAAGTGCACAGCCAACAAATCAACCACCAAGACCAGACGAAGAAGACGAACAATCTTCAGCCAAACTTTTAGCCCGACAATTAGAACAAAACAAGAAGACTTTCTTGAACAAGACACTTTGATATCGAAAGAACATTTTTGGAAATACACTCGTTCCACGGAGCTTGCCAAGCTCTACACACAATCCCTCGAGGAGGAACCAAAATACATTCCCAAAATTTTTAGAGAAGAAAACGCCAGCACACTTTCACAGCAACAACAAACCATTTACGACAACCTGTCCGAGCACAAACTGAAGGCTGAAATTGAAGTGCTACAAATTCGTTCAAGTGAAAACCAACAAAAACTGGAGAAAATTGAGCATGAAATCAACGAATTCTTCGACACGAATTCAAGCAGCGAAGAGATGATCAACGAGCTCAAATCGAAATGGAAAGAAAACAGAGAAATTGATGAAAACCAAATCATTAAAACATGGAACAACAAAATTCCTGCCAAAAAAGCCTCCTTTTCAAAGGATAAGGCCATAAAATCAAACAACAACTCACAGCCAGGAACAACCACCTCAGCTCCAATTTCAGCTGCAAATAACGCCAAATCAGCAGACAGCACAGACAGTCAACAGCAACAGCCACCTTCTACACGACTTCGCCCTCACCCACGCCAATCCAGCAGCACAAGCCCTCCGTACTCAAACAGCAGCAACAACAGACGGTACCCAAGCCAACAAAGTTCAAAAAACTTCCTCAGCCAACACAGACAAGCACCACCTCTACTTCAAACGCAACAGCCACCCCATCTTTTCCCGCTAAACTCATCAACCTTTCCTCTTTCCCCCTGCAAAACGGTATGTATCACTACTAACAAGAGGACCAAAATTTACTCCCACGACTACGCCTAAACATTCCTTTCAAACAGATATTAAGGATTTCACTAGGAAGGTTAAGATTAGAGAAATCTTTTGGGGACAAGAAAATGACGATGAATAACTCCACCGCAACAAATCAAACAGACCCATTTTCACAAAAAATTCAGAAATCAATCAAATTTGCAACTTTATGGAGTTACTACAACCGGATAAAGTCTTTTCAAAGGACAACCTTTCCGAAGTTGAGAGAACTGCCCTATCAGAACTACAAACCAACAACGATATTATTATCAAAAGAGCTGATAAAGGAGGAAATTTCGTTATTATGGACAAAGACTTTTATCGTGACAAACTAGTTCTCGAAGGACACCTAAATACAAATGACTACAAACGTGTCAACGATGAAGAAGACATCAAAGTAATGATAGATTTAAAATCGATTACGAAAAAATTCGAGAAGGAGCTAACCACTAAAGAGCAACAATTCATTTGCGATTTCCCTTGAAAAACAAGCAACTTTTACATTTTACCAAAAATCCACAAATCTACAGAAATTATTCAAGCAATTGCGAGATCAGATAAAGACTATATCGAAATGTCACCACCTGATAATCTCAAAGGAAGACCGATCGTTGCTGGACCAGCATCACCTACTCAAAGATTAAGCGAGTTCCTGGACATTTTACTGAAACCCATGTGCCTACTTTTTCCACCTACGTCAAAGATGACTGGGATTTCATAAAGAAAGATACCACGAGAATTTCACACATCTACGTTACTGTTTTCATACGATGTCGTTAGCCTTTACACTAGCATACCACATACCCTTGGAATTGAAGCTATTGATTATTGGATTGACAAAAGAAACGATTTGATACCAGCACGGTTTACAAAGAACTTCATTTTAGAATCAGTTAAATTTATACTTGAGAACAACAATTTCCTCTTCGACAACGTCATGTATAAGCAAGTATCAGGCACTGCTATGGGAACCAAATTTGCGCCTCCGTACGCTTGCCTTACCATCGGTTACTTAGAGGAAACAAGGTTATTCCCAAAAATTTGAAAGAACTATTTCACGGATTCAACTTGTTTGTATATAAAAGATAACTTTTTTCGCTATATGGATGATGGATTTATTGCATTAGCACAGAACATCGAGGCTATTTCCCTGAAAAATGCCTTGAATGATTTGCACCCTAGCATCAAGTTTACAATGGAAAGAGGAAAAATGAAATCGGACACTACGGAATCATTAAATTTTTTAGATATCGAAATAATTCTTTATAATTTGAAAATTCGTTAGCACCGACATTTTTTACAAAGAGACAAATCCGCACGATTACTTCAATTTTCATAGTGCACATCCCAAGCACATAAAAGACACAATACCGTTTCAACTAGCAAAGCGAATTATCGTTTTCGTTACCGATGAAGATACCACGAAGAAACGCCTAAATGAACTCAAGCAATGGCTCATAAACTGTGATTATCCACTCCGTCTAATTAATAAAGCTTTCGAAAAAGCCAGACTCCAAGGACCAGCGCCGAAACAAAGTAAAGACATTATTCCACTCGTTACCACATACTATCCGAGCCTAAGTTATGACAACCCAATGAAAACAATATCAAATCTCTTGAAATCAATACAAGATCCAGACGCGAAAACAAAATTTAAAGACACAAAACCAATCCTTGCTTTACGTCAACCACCAAACCTCACATCTATTCTCACAAATGCGAAATTCACATCTGAATGCATATCTCAAACGCGAAATCGTATGCCTGGAATATCTTTATGTGGTAAAACGCGTTGCAAACTTTGTAAACTTTACTTACAACCAGTAGACCATTTTACAACAGCAAATGGAACAGAAGGGCAAATCAAGTCGCATATAACATGCAAAAGTACGAACGTCGTGTATTTTTTAACTTGCAATATGTGCAATGGAGCAATGAACTACATCGGACAAACATCGAATTTTCAAAAACGGCTGAATAATCATATTTCTGAATGAAGGACTGGCATGTCATGTTATAATTTCCCAAAACACGTCTTCGAATGCGGCAAAAAGAACAATAACTTAAAGGAACCTTCTTCAAAGCCTACGCTTTTTTCGCATTAACAGATCCAAGAATGCTATTACGTGAAGAGAGCAAACTATTCAAAGCCGGACATAGCCTACTTAACAGTTAAAATATATCTCCTTTATCATTCGCCGAACAGGAAACATAAAAATACCTTGCAGTTTGTATATAAATCGTTATGATAGATTTCAATTTCAAATGTTAGTCACACTCTGAAGAGAACGTAAGTTCGAAAGGCCTCAGTGTGCTGATTCAAAGTCTTGTTTCTTTGCCTCCATTTCTTACAAATCTTTCTTGAAGATATGCATTTCCATGCTTGTTTTTTTGGCTCACCTTCAAATGGAAAAGCAATGGACCTTTAATCTATTCTAAAATAAGAATAAGAATACATTTCTATATGCGTAGGTTTTGACGATTTTTCGAATTTAGAAATCCTACCGGATCATTCAGTCATTTACAATGTGCAGTTTACAGAATTAGACAAATTAAGGCCTTCAGTGTTACT
This sequence comes from Aurelia sp. 4 Dawson et al 2005, assembly GCA_964019985.1. Lineage (NCBI taxonomy): Eukaryota > Metazoa > Cnidaria > Scyphozoa > Semaeostomeae > Ulmaridae > Aurelia > Aurelia sp. 4 Dawson et al 2005. Next base: position 7,132,996 of record OZ026502.1, on the reverse strand, counting down.
GTCTTTTCTCCAGTAAAAAACAATTGAAACAACGAGAAAGTGATATTTTATTTTGGCATATTGTTGCTTTCTTTGTTCTTGCGCATTCCTTTGAGATCTGCTTCTTGCAAAGCTTATCTACCAAATGACAGCACAGTATTCGGGCTTTCAGAAATCATTATCTCATTTGTATATCAGACACTTCGTTGCAGAGAAATTCAAATTTTTCAATTGTTTGTATGATATAGTGGTCACATCTGATTGGATAATGTACAGGAATGGACATCCGCATTGGCTCTATTGAAAGATTATTCACCTTTGTTTTCAAACTTGGTATTGTATTTGGTCAATGCTATGGAGCTTTCTAGCTGCATTGAAAGTAGATGTTTAGTTTAATCAAAATACTTATGCGCATTCACTTTCAGTCAACGTTCCTTAGTGTCCATAATTTTTACAAAACAGTTAAATCTAACGGGTGCATCGACAAAGAGAGTTTACAGAAGTGCAATGTCTGGAAATCGCACGGACTGTGCAGCAGTCGTCAATACGTGAAAACCAATTGTAAAAGAACTTGTGGAATCTGTTCAGGTATGTAATTCTTTAATTTCCAAAGCATTATAATTAATTTGGAAAAACTTGGCCACCACAATTTTGTTGTTAGCGAAGATTTGGACTACCTGCAAAGCCTCGATAAAGGTGGTAAAGCAGGGGCAGTATTGATGGATCTCTCCAAGGCATTTGATTGTATTAGACATGATCTCTTGATTGCAAAATTGCATGCCTATGGCTTTTCTTATGAAGCATTAACACTCATTAATGATTACCTCACAAACAGACAACAGAGAGTCAAGGTAAATGGTTCCTTCAGTTCTTGGAAAGAACTAACACGAGGTGTTCCTCAGGGGTCAGTCTTAGGCCCACTGTTGTTTAACATATACATCAATGATCTCTTACTTTTCATTCAAAGCTCAGATATCTGTAATTATGCAGATGATACCACAATCTATGCTTGCGATAAGAACCTGGAAAACATAACTCATAAGCTTGAAAATGACTGCAATGTAGCATTAGAATGGTTTGCCAACAACTTTATGAAATTAAATGCAGATAAATGTCATCTTTTGGTCATTGGGAAGGGATGTGATGATCCAGTTGCTGTTAAGATTGGAAGCGCCGAAATCGTGTTTAGCTCTGAAGAGAAAGTACTTGGAGTTCATATTGATAGTAAACTCTCCTTTGACCATCACGTCTCGAAACTTTGCCAAAGAGCCAGTAATAAACTTTATGCACTTGCCCGCATATCCCCGTATATGGATCATAACAAACTAAGAATCTTGATGAGGGCATTTATTACTAGTCAATTTCAATATTGCCCTTTAGTTTGGATGTTCCACAACAGGCAGCTGAACCAAAAAATCAACAAAATACAGGAAAGGGCATTGAGAATAACATATAAGAACACCGAATCGACTTTTAGTGACCTATTACAGCGGGACGATGCAGTCACTATTCATACAAAGAACTTGCAAATACATATGACTGAAATGTACAAAACTAGAAATGACCTAAATCCCTCATTTATGCAGGAAAGTTTCTGTGAAAATATTACTCACTACAACTTGTGTAACAATAACGAATTTATTCAACCAAGAGTGAGATCAGTCAACAACGGCTCTGAAAGCGTCAGATTTAAAGGTCCGCAGCTATGGCAAACGTTACCACCAACAATACGCAATTCAGAATCCCTTTATCAGTTTAAAACAAAGATAAAAAATTGGTACGGAGAAAATTGTTCATGCAGGTTATGCCGCAAAATTTGTTCCCAACCTGGGCTTTTTGTAATGCACATTTTTAGATATCTGTTTTTATACTGTTTGATAATGACAATTTGTAAATATTTTATCCACCATTTTTATGTAATGTTTGTATTGTAGTATTTTTAGGTTGGAATTAATTAACTAACTACTTTTAGCTATTTTTACTATTGTCCAACTGTAAAGAAATTGATAATAATAATAATAATGCTCTGTTTCCATAATTATTCGATAATTCCTTTCATAAATCCGCTAAGAGTCATTTTGGTTTGTCTTCAATTTGCTTTTAAAAAACCTGTCCCATCCATGTAACTGGAGAGGTTGCACTATTTGTTATGCTTGGCATGAAAATCTCCAACCATGTGTTGTCTCGTACGAAGTGCCAAAGCCATTTATTCGGTGGTTGCTTCGTTGCCAGCATCTAAGGAAGATTTTAGGTTCCTTTAACACGAGATCCGACCTGAAATTCATTCCCGCGTGATAAAATGAGGTAATGCGCTTTTGTTTGCTAAAATTTCGACATGAAATCGTCTGAAGCTAGTTTTGCTTTTTTTTTAATTCACATCAGAAAAGAAATATGGTGATATGCTAAACTGCGAGTTGCATTTGCGACTTGCGAGTTGCTAGTTCCGAGTTGCACTCATTGTGCGAGTTACGAGTTGCGAGTTGCACTTCTTTTGCGCTGTGCGCATTGAACGAAAGTTGCGAATTGGAAACACAAAAGTGAGACTTGCCTTTTTTCTTTGAAGGAAGGCTTTTACGCAAAATATAATGTTAGTCTGAAGTTGCAGTTTAATTTGCAACTTTATTGAGGGTTTCCCTTCACAAAAAGCGTGTTAGGCCCTTGTAATTTTCTTTGTGGAAGCCACTTATGAAAACCTAAAGAACTTTTTTCCAAATATTATGAAACCTTTGCATTTTGCAGCTTTTATTTGCCCTGTCGTTCAAAAATGTCACTGTAATATCGTAAACTGAGACCTGCATAGGTTTTCTTGAAGGAAAATCAAGGGAGAATTCGTTGTCTGTCTAGACGACTTGTGCAAATGCACGTTCGAATATGTTTAGGAAATCGCATCCAGAATGTGAATGTTAATTTGAAGTTGCAAGTGTCACGACGAACAGCCTCATTTTGACGAAAAGCTGATGATGGCACTAGTTTAAGTGCCAAAACGATACGATAATCATTTACGTCTTGATCATGTCTGAATTAATCAATCATAATGTATGTACTACTGGATTTTGTCACTAACATGGATTTGTCAATAGTTTCTGCTCGGATTCGTTACTAACACATGGATTTGTCAATATTTATACTACTTGGATTCCTCGAATGATCTCAACTTGCTCAGTCTTTCTTATCACGTCATCCTAAGGTTCAAAATGAACTGTTCGTCGTGACACTTGCAATAAAAGTCTATGTTAATTGCTGAGCTCGTAAATTGAGGTAAATTGGTCTCTGAGGGTGTCTTTTGACTTGAAAAGGCATCTTCGGCCAAAGCAAAGCATCGTTAACCCTATCAAGGCTGGGGGGCTCAATCAGCCCCCAGCGGTTTTTTTGCCTGCAGAATTTTACCAAGTGCACTTACAAAGCCGAGACTTTGTGACTTTTAGTTTTTATCCTGGTCACGATCAAATATTAATTTTTTGAAAAAATCAACTTCATTCCAAGGGGTAAACGCGAGCAGTTTTCGAGAGATGTATGTGTAAAATTTTGAATAATTCCTAATAAAATCTACAGCACATGTGATAAAATGATGAAAAGAAGGGAACATATGCTTCTTTTGATGCTCTATCCAACAAACTAACGATTTTTTAATTTGAGCGTATGGTTTTGCGGATTTTGGCACTACGCATGCGCGCATTCTTTGCATTCCTGTGTGATGACGTCATCACTTTTTATTAATTTTTCTTCACGGAGTGAATACTATTCAGACATAGAAAGCAATGAAGTCAAACTGATGTCCGTAATGCTTTTCATTTTTTCACAATCAACGGTTGAAAATTTTTAGTACTGAGCCCTATTGACTTTGAAAATTGAACAATGTGACGTCATGGGAAGGTCACGTGACATATCTAAAAATAGATTTCATTTTTGGGCTCACCATGTGATGTTCCACACACATGCAAAGTTTCAACGCTCTAGGTTTTCCAGAACAGAAATGAATTAGGGGGGCTGAATCAGCTCCCCCCAGGCTTCCTAGAGCATCAAATACCTTAGGCCTGATAGGGTTAAGACAGAACCTTGAATGATATTATTTTTGTGTACGAGAGGCATCAGGCTCATCATCATTCGGCGACTGCTTCAAGTCAGAAGATTCGTCGTTATTCCTCTCCAGTAGTCACGATCTTCAGCTCCTCTTATGCATTGCTCAAAGTTTATATTTGTCCATTCCATGATGTTCTTCATCCATGATTTACGTGGACATCCTCTTGGTCTTTTCGCACATACATTTCCTTCCAACAATGATTTTAGCATCATGTCTTTCCTTACTAAGTGTCCAAATATATTGTGTCTTTCTCAGTTTTATGTTCTTTTCTAGTGACAGACCTTTTTCATGTATACATTTTAACACCTCCTCATTCGTAGTGTGACTTGTTTATGAGATCTTAAGCACTTTTCGATACATTCACATTTCGAAGCTGTTTATTTTCTTACATGTTTCAGCGTTAAGCGTCCAGGTTTCACTTGCATATGAATGTGTTGATAAAACATAACATCTGGCTAAGCGTTTTCTTGTCTCAATCTCAATGTCTCTTGATGTTAAAACATCACTCATATTAAGGAAAGTTTGTCTTGCTATTTCAATATGTTGTCTTATTGCAGTATCTGATCTACCATCAGATGTGATCGTTAAAAGTTTAAACTTAAAAGTAGTTCAATAGAGTAGTTCAATCCACCTTTATATCGACTTTAAGATTCACTTGATCTCGATTGATTACCATTGTTTTTGTCTTCTTTATATTCATTTTTAGGCCTCTCTTTAAACTTTCTGATTAGGCTACTGTAAAGGATTTTGCGTGATCCAGACTGCCGTACTGTTTCCAAAATGTCCACATTTTTGTGTCAAAATTGACATGTCTCTATATCGGTAGAATTCTGAGAGTCTGAGGAATGCACCAGTACCTTTACTTTTCCTGTCACTGGCCTCAATAACGGGTTACTGATTTTGAAAGTTAGATTATCGAAAATGTCATTTTGAACAAAGTGTTCTGGAAAGATATTTTCTACAATTTCATAGAAACCATTTACACAGGTGCATTCTGGAACTACCAGGGAGAGACTTTGAGGCAGAAATATCCAATTTCGAGCCACCGTATGAAAATTTTACATAACCAGAGCTTATGTCGTCATAGCCATTTTATTCTCGTTGCACCGAAACTAACCAAACAAAGAAATTTTCAATTCAAATTTGGAATCATCATATCGACATCTTTAACTACCTAAACAAATTTAATGGAGGAATGGACTACCTTTACGCTTCTCTCCGAAAGTAAACATGATTTATGACCATTGCCTTATTATATGTACTCACAGAAAAGCAAACATTTTTCCAAAGACTCATCTGTTTTGTTGCGAAAAAATCCGTTATCTGAAGCAGCAAAACTATCCTCAGGAAATGGGGTTCTTACGTTTTACTTGCTGTCGTTGGTCTTCATTTTCGACTCCAAGCTGAAATTCAAACTTAATCTGCTAATTCATCATTCAAGTTTAACTTAATTGTGCAAAATTTAATGTGGTAGAAAATCTCTAACATTTAAGACCCAAATCCAAGAGAAGCTGGTAAGTGACTGTCGTAAGGGAACGAACATTCAGCTTTGGATTCTGGTCAATTAAACATAGATTCAGTAAAATTATCTGTTGCCGAGATTTGATTTAAAACTTTTTTCCAAGGCCATTAAACTTTTTGCAATGTTTTGATTCGCCCTTTTTTTAACTATACCGATATAGGTCCGTCATTTGTATTAACTTCATATTGACTTCAAATATTTCCTAGTAGAGTTTCCTCATTTCCAAAGGATTTGAGCCTACCATTCCTCATAAGTTGTTTTTTATAAAGTGATTATTGCATCGTGCGAAGTTTGCAATGTTCATCGTACAGCCTTCGCAATGCAGAAACAGACTGTATGCTATAAAAGAAATGGTCAGGTAGTGATTAGAGATTTTTATCCTACAGAGGTGTAAAACCGTATAATAGCCTCTCAGCCGAGTCCAAACAAGCATCCTCTCAGTGTACTTTTAAGAACACTACTTAGAGAGGCGGGATCCTCTCTTTTGATCGTAAATTTAAAAATTTTTACACACAACTTTTAAACATTGTAAATAGTGTTTTAAAGTTTGATTTGCTTAAAAAAGTTTTGATTTACTTTTTATCTCCTTCATAGATTCCAATCATTGATTTTATTGGAGGACCCCTTGTATACCAGCTTATGCTGAAGGGCGACCCTCCTAAAACCTTGGGTATGAAATATGAAATATAGACATGAGATATCAATAGGTCATATCCTACCATCTCCAACGCATCTACCTTAGTGATTTGTTCAGTAAAAAAGTTTGGGAGTTTGTGAGAGCCAGCTATGGTTTTGTTTTGTTAATCTTCTTCTAATTGTTTTCAAAGGCTGATGGACTGTTAATTTCCATTTGAACAATGATTAAGAGCTGTTATGAAGTTTAATTTACTTTTTCGACCAAATCGTTCAAAGAAACATATTACATATTTCATGTAGGTGTTTTGGATAGCAGATTTGTGCTCCGCACATTCTAAACATTGAAAAGTGTCAAAATTGGTTACTGTTCACGTATTCTTGAAACATTATGCCATTCAACAATAATGATTTGAGTATGCTTCCTTCTGAAAGGCTTATTCATTAAGGATGCAAATGACAACGGATGGGCTTAAGCTCTTTTGGCAATTCACTGCCTGTGTCAGAAGTTCGTATCTGGATGTTTTATAGATATGCTCGGATTTAAAAATATGGAGTGAATTTAAAACCATGAAATTTCACTGAGTTGACCTTACAGCCAAGGCATTTTTTTCATTTTTCATTCATTTTTATTTATTTAGGCACGGTAGCCCCGTCAGTCCATGAGAACTGCTTTTCAGGGGGCCGTGTATCAGGCAATATTGAACCACGAGGGTTGGTGTTGGCTACCGTTTTATTTGTTTTTATGACATCATGGTCACATCTGGCGATGGTCAGATGTGACCATTGTCATATCTTTTTTATATTGTACCAATGAAAACACGTCCTTTTATTTTTCATTCATTCATTTTCATTTATTTAGGCACGGTAGCCCCGTCAGTCCACGAGAACTGCTTTTCAGGGGTCCTTCGGTTCTATTGAAAGGTTATTGCTATTGCTACTGACATTAGCCAATGGGTACTGTAGTTGGTTAGTTTTATGAAGTTTTGTGACTTCATCGAAAGTTGGTATTTATCTTTGATAAAACATCTATATGTCATGCGTTTCAGCAAATATTCTATAACATCCTATTTTATCAAACAGTTAAAACTGGCGAATGTAGTGACATGGAAAGATCGATGGCATGTCGTGACTGGAAATCTAACGGACTTTGTGAAAACAATTCATATGTGAAAGGCAAATGTAGAAGAACCTGTGAAATCTGTTTAGGTATGTCATCCATTTTTTTTGCTAGGCGTTGTGGTTAGTATGGAAAAATTTTGCCGTTTTATACCTGATGAATATCTGGCTGTTTTGCTTGATAGTCTTGATCTACGTGCTCTGATGAAATAACTATTCGATAAATCAGGGCATGAATTCGCTGAATGTTGTTTACAATTCTTTTGCTATTCACTGCCAGAAGACCCTGTTCATTTCCCTCAAAAGGCTGTGCTATTTGTTATGAATAGTATGACACTCTCCAACATATGCGGCCATGCGTAATGATTTTTAGAGTGCTCAGTTTACTTTATTCCATGTTTACTTGGTTACCCGAATCTTAAGAAAAATGTAGAAGCCTATTACACGAGATCCGGCCTGACACTCATTCCCGCATGGCAAATGAGAAAGTGCACTCTTGTTTGCACAAGATCTGACATAAAGTCTTCTATAACGTGTGATGCATTTTTTCTTGAAGTCACATAAGAAAAAACTGCAAAACATATGGGAAAATATATTCTCAATTTAGAAAGTAAGGCTGTGGGGAGAAAACTGCCTGAGTGCTGACTTCGAGCAAGCAGAAAAGATTTCATGGATCACACCTTTCAGATTGGTTCAAAATGTGACTATACTCTTTAAAGACATAACAAGCAAATTAAGGATATGCCGACAGTGCATCATCGGGATGAAAGGAGCTCTTTCTACTTGATTCCTTTCTTCTAGCTGAAAGACAAGATAGTGTTTATATTATTATTCTCACTAGACAGCGCTCGAAATTAGAAATTATTTCACTCCCAAGATTATAGTTCGGAGCATGCAGACTCCCTCTGGACTAGGGCCAGTCCCCTGCAGCACAGTGGGCATATTGAAACCATTGCCCAAGTCTGATGTGGCCTTCTTTCAAGACACAATGAAAATCGGTAAACTCGGAAATAACCCACTCTCCTCCCTCTGTTGCAGTGCACAATGTGACCACTCTCCTTGCCACAACAACGAAGTCTCCTTTCCCATCCCCATTACTGAAATGATTTGGTAAGGAAAGCGGAAGGCTCGGTGATAACATGGTACTTCTATCTAAATATCTAAACAAAATGTTTTGTATCATTGATAGACGCTTTTATACTCAGGGAGCAGCTGCCTTTCAATCGTCGGACGTTTTTTCTTTACTCGCCCGGTAAACATTACTAGCATCTAAACAAAATGTTTTGTATCAATGATAGATGTGGATGGTGGTTATGGCCTCTGGACTAGATGGAGTGTCTGCAGTAAGAGCTGTGGAGGTGGAATTAGGAAAAGATCACGGCATTGCAATAATCCTCCTCCTGAAGGAAATGGAAAACACTGCTCAAGACTTGGTAGAGCTACTGATGAAGAAGACTGTAACCAAAAACGATGTCCAGGTAAATGCTACAGCCCATTCCTTAAAATTTCCTTTACATTACCACGTGATCCGAAAAACTTCGTGATCTATCTTCGCGAGCGTGATCCAAGGGGGGGGGGCAATCAGCACGTACGCAAATGGGAGGTCAGTCCAAGAAATTTCAGAAAGCCCCAAAATAATGACTTCAGCTTCTTTGCGAATCAAAAGTATCAGCTCATCTTATGCTCCATTCACACTGACATGATCAAGCCAGCTTTACTTAACAAATTTAAATCTCCCCCAATCAAATTACTGGACTTGCTGGATTGACAAGTTAGAAGGCCCTTTTCGAAAACCTAGTTTAAGTTAAGCTAAATTAACATGCAGTGTGAATGAGACATTTATACTTGGAAACTATCCTGAAACTAGGATCGAACTTCTGCGAAGGTCACTTTTTCCATAAATAAACAGCTGATCTTGTCTCTTTTAAAGGTGACAAAGCGAGTATCGTTGGAATTAATTATTTTTTGCTGGCCAACTGTAGGCATTTTCCGTCTGGATAAGGGATAAATGCCTTGTATCACCCTTCATTTTCATCAATCAATCAATATCAATATTTAAAGTTGGTATTTACAGTAGTATCAAGATAACACTAATTCAAACCAACTATTTACAAACATAATATATATACAAAGTAGAAAAAATAACATTTACAATCAGGGACATATTTTTCATGTAAAAATGAAACTCCTAGAAATACTACGCTGTGCTGAAAGCTACGCCTGTTTTAACACGCACTGTTCAAGTGTGCTTCGATGACCTTCGTCAGCCCAAGGCTTGGCCCAAATCAGGTTCGAGAATGACATAATCCATGTAAACAATTGTATGCTAAATTTAGATCTCTTAGTTAGGCTAGATGCAAATCTGCATACATTTAAATGCAAAAGTTTATGGCCTAAATTCACTGGGGGCCTCCCGTCAGAAGTGTTCACCGCCCAATGATCAAGTCTCCTCCCTGTGAAAATCGCCTGTATTTCCAGTAGACCTTGTCTGATCGCTTTCTATGGCTTCAATGTAATTGCTAATCGCGTGCCTATGTTGTTTGGAAAATATTACCTGATTAAAATAAATTTCAGGAGTGTTTTGCTTCTTTTTTACTGGCACACTGAAATTAGCGGATTTGACGTAAAATCATCAATTTTCAACAATGCTTCAAATCCCTCTTTTGGGAAGGAAAAACATGTAAAACCACACACGAATCTTTATTCAACAAAGGACTTGCTCCCCACCAAATCCCAGAAGAGATTTAAACGCGCAAGCAAATTACCGCAATTTAATTTACACCGATTTCAGACAATCTCGGACAAAACTCGTTGGTACAAATGAGTTTTGCGTTAAAAGAGGCCTTTCTAGTACGTAAACTGCTACATTTCACTGCTAATGCTCCCCTCCCCCCATTGCAATGTTGGTTGCTGGAAGAAGACATACTTGTCAGCTCATCTATGATACTAGGCTTGCCTCGCGGTGCCTGCGGCACCGCGCTGGCCCACCGTCGTACCAAGTAATGTCTTAAAGGCATTGAGTCATGGTAAATAGCGATTCTCCACTGGGGGTCTGTCCGCTTTCATATGACCAGCTTGTCTTCATGTGATCAGACAGAAAATTTTTGTCTGCTCTGCCGATTGGGAGGTTACAAAATCATGTGTACAGTTTGAATAACAGCCAATCGGATTGTCGAAGGCTATCATCATGACTCAGCAATTTGTGCAAAGTGGGTATACGCTGTCTATTTACCATGACTCAGTGCCTTTAAGAGAACTTGCTAATTCAGGCCCCCTTGAGGCTCACCTTGGTATGGAACAGAATATATGAACCTCTTAAACCTCTAACCGCTTGTTTTGGCTGGAAAAAGAAGGCGCACTAATCTAATGAAAGTGTGAGAACACGTGAGCTTCTTTCTCTTTTTAGCCCAATGCCCCACAGAAAAACTTGCCCTCTCACTACATCCCCCTTGAAGCTCTCTGTGATAGAACACGTCCATATCGTTCTCGCTCAGATTTCCCATTTCCAGGAATTCATTACCTTGGTCTTGCGTCAGATGAACGGAATGCATTCACCTTTTTTCAAAGCCTTCTTTCAAAATTTCAATGCTGAAAAGTTTTCTATAAGCCTCCTTGCAATCTCAAACAAAGCTTTTGATCATCTCAAAGGAATGATGTTTTCTTCGTAGTTTGAGGTATACAATCCAGAGCGGTAGAGGAGATAAAGCATGGGATTTTGAGACGTTCTCAGTGCCATTTCGCTCAGAATTAGCTTTCCCTCTCATTCAAGACCCCCGTTAAAACCTTCCTTTATGCCTCCTCTTTAGCTTAGTTGGAAAAAGAAAGCGATCTAAGTAAGCGTGGCCCAGTTGCGTAATGGAGGAGTGTGGGGCCCTTAGTGAAAATAATGGTTAGGGGTCCTCATACTTAACTATCCATGCAAATTTTAATGATCAGTGTCACATGAAATGAAATAACTTTCTTCATTTCCTGATAATTCCAATTTGAAATCCTTATTCAGGATTTTTGCATCATTTCTTTCCGCTTTCTTTTCTGAGGTGACAATCAAGTGAATTGAGACAGTCACTTTACATCATTATTATGTGCTTACTCACAAATCATATCCAGTCTTACACTCATTTTGATATTGTTGTGAATGCTGAAACATATCCGTTCATCCCCTTCCATCCAAAAACCCACCGCCCTTTGCCAAACTACTTGGGGCACCCCTTCGGGTCCCAAATGTTCGAGGGCCCTGAGTTTTGTGCTTAAAGGTGCACACCGTGCGTTACGCCACTGGCCTGGCCTCTCTTTAGCTTTTTCGTTACATAAAGGATGAGGATATGTACAAGGATCATTCCCTTGCGAGTTGAACCTTGGATAAAAATGGATGTACCCCAGCCCCCATATTGTAGACAAAGAAAATAAAACCATTCGTATCCACTTCAGACTTCGGAACAAAAGCTTGGAAGGTTCTTTTCCGTTGGAGAGATGCTGTTTACAGTGCTGAAAGAGGAAAAAATTTGAAGAAAAAAGGTTTCGGGTCATTCCTATGACGCATATAGATATGAAATCGAGAAATATCTATGTCACAGAGGAAAAAGTTTTGAATTTGAAACAAAAGGTACTGCGTAGTAGGAAAAAGGATTGAATTATGAAAGAAAAGTTCAGAAATCTTTGATTGGCATGCCTCCCAATGCAAATTTTGAGAATTCAAAAGAGAGAAATTTCTTTTGAAAGTTAAAAGCTTAAGGATGAAAATCTTCCCGTGAATGTGTCATTACTTGAAAGTAGAGAGTAAAACAGGGAGCAGATCAAAACCTGGGAGAAATGAAGATAAATGCAAGAAAGTAAGAGGAATTTGTTGATTGCAAGTAGGAGGTTAGTTGTTCAATTTTCATTGTATCCATGTATATTTAGAGGGGGTGACAGGGAGAGTCTTTGGCACCGGTACCAACTCATAAGGTACCAGGTTCCACCCAAATTAAAGGTATTGGTACCACCAATTTTGGGGGGAGGAGCAAATGACTGATTATTAATATTTAATTATGAATATGACGAATTCTGAAAGGAGATCTACGTCAATTCCTCATGAGACCAATAATGCAAGACCAAATCACTCCTGACCACGTCAGTGTGGCATCTGTGTCACTGTCTGCACTGTTAAAGGCTAAAATTTGTTCTGGGAATTCCAAAAACATGCATGGACGAAATTTTTATTGATACCTACTCATATAAGCTTAGTACCGGTACCCCTACCTTTGGTACCAGATTCCACCCCATTTGCACAATATTGTACCAGGTACCACCCCTCTGGTATCATGGTACCACTACCATGTCACCCCCTCTATTTACACAGTAACCAAAGAAGAGATGAACAATTTTCTGTGAAGGGAGGAAATGAAGGAGTGATTATAGAATGCAGGGCAATTGCACCCCTGTACTGTTTGTCGATATTTTCTTGTTGAATGTTTTGCAGATGGTGACAATTCAGCTTCTCTTTCTAGACCGTTCCACAGTTAAGCCCCAATAGGAAAACTGGTTTGACTCTTCGGAGCTCTCAGAAAACGTGTCTTGAGATCAGTTTCTGAAGATAGAAGTTCTGTCAACCGTTAAAGATACATTTATTAAGCCTCTATTTATTAAACTCTCTATTAAGCCCCCTCCCTAAAAAGCCACCCCTGAGACAAAATTTTTGATAACCCCCTTCTCTATTAAGCCCCCCACTTACATCAAATTCAAGAAATTAACAAAGATTTTCAATTTGTTTAGCTAATACAGTGTTGTATTTTGATTAGTTTGATGTCGTTTGCTATAAACTCTGTGCCAAATTTACGCGTTTGATCCGTAAAATTGCATGTTCAAGCCGGAAAATATGAAGAACTGAAAAGCAGTCATTCTTATCCATGTCATTTGATTTTCCAACGGAGCCAAATGAGTTTGCTACATTTGGGCCATCAGTTTCATAATTTTGCAATATTTTTCAATATTTTTGCAGCTTCTCATTTTGCAAGATTTTGCAATATCTTTCGATATTTTCCCGTTTCTCAATTTCTGACGTAGAGCAAATAATTTGGCCGGTTCGAGGAATAGTCTCACGAGGAAAATCGTATCGATTTTCAATGGAACGTTGTTAGGGGTGGTTGCAGTTGATATCCGTACCCCATATGGAAAAACAACTCATCAAGGTCGAAGGCCTCGGGTTTTTTTTGATAAGGGACCATTCATTACTTGGTAGGGGCTGATAGATATTCAGAGGGGCGACCAAAAATTGAGGGCAGTGAAAGGGGGCCACTGAAAACCTTGAGTGTAAAATAAGGGGCCATGAAAACTAAACAAATTTATCTGAAATGCAAACGTTATCCATCTATGATCTTTGTTAAGCCTTGCGTTTTTCCTCAAACTGTCAATTTTTCATAAAATCTCCAGGTGCCATGCCACTTTCTTCTCTTGAAAGCTTTTCTGTGTCCTTTTGCGCCACTTGCCATCAGAAAATATGATTTGCTGCTTGGGAGTGTGCCATCGAATTAGATACAGAGAGGGGCCACCAAAAATGGCAGCTGCTAATCAGGGGCCCTTGAAAATCTAAATGAGGAAATGAAAGGGTTATGAAAAATGTTTATCATCGATAAAAGCATCTTCCAGCCCCATTGGTTCCTAAATTGTGGTTGGAAGATCCGGATTTTGCCTCTAAAAGTACAGGAATGTCCGGATTTTTGGGGGTTTAACATAAGGGGCATTTCACTCCTGAAAACGTGTTAAAGTTTTGGCAAAGTCCTCTGCATGCCCCTGATTTGGGGGATTTTTGCATATCTCTGGATTTTCTCTTCCATAGGGGAGGGGGGTACGGACATTAACTGGAACCACCCTAGGAGATGTGTGTGGGCGTAAATTCAATAGGCGGAAAAATTTTACAATTCATTGTTTTCAAAATGTATGGGAGGAAAATTTATTGTTCTCACATATAGGAAGAAGTGCCCTTTTGCAAATTCAATAGGATGAAGAACTTTTAGAATCTATTGTTTTCATATAGGGCAAAAGGGCAGGATTGCGATTTTTTGACTGAGCACCCAGGGCCAAAGTCGCCGCCCAGGCAAAAACTATAGAATTCAATTCCTGGGCATACATCCAATAGACTATTTAAATACAATTGCTTATTGTTATTTTACAACGGAGGATTCTTCAATTTACAATGGTTAACAAAGGAACAAAGCTAATTGGATAATCGTTTACCTGCCTTATATATATAGATTTTCATCCGCTTTCAGCATTGCAATGAGGGGGTGGGGGATCTCAACTCGAAATTTCCTCCAAAATACAAGGTGTGTCATGAGTTTTGTCCGCGATTGTAGGCTAGATTTGTCGCAATCAAATTTTATATTTCTGTTCACTTTTCGACAGCGAAGGGTAAAAACCTTGGTCAACAGATTACCATGTTAAGAATCATGTTTTCAACATTCAGCCTTAGAATAGTACTCTGAAATGTTCCATTGGCAAAAGAATGAACAAATGAATGAATGAATGTTCCATTGGCAATAGATATCCTTGGAGCGCTTTTGTGACAGTATCATTTCTTGATTGTTACCAGCAAGGCAGGCAATTGTGCAATGTTCCGTTTCGTGTCCTTTGAGAGTTTCACGAGCATTCACATAAAATATCGATTTCTTTACGATTCCACAATGAACGGAGATCTGAAGCTAATCTTTTTGCAAAGGGGTTCAACTCTTTCCTACGTCCTAATCAGTTGACCAAGGTTTCTATCCTTCGCTGTCGAAGAGTAAACAGAAATATTAAATTCGATAGCGACATATCTAGCCTAGCATTTTCAATCAGACTTCGTAAAGTTGTAGATCAACGATCTAGCTAAAGATATGGCGAAAGAAAACCAACAATTTTTTGAGTAGTTTTGGAGATTAATCAGCTTTTCTGACATCAAAAAAAAGTTTTGAAAAATAATTTGCAAAGCTAGTCTTAACGGAAATAATGCGATTTATGCATTTGTCGATTGCCAAGACTATGTAAAGCAACATCTTTTTTTACCGAATTTCGATCGACCGTATATTTTGGATAAATTAACTGTGTTGTGAGGAGAGTTGTGTTGCAAAACGGCAACTCGCTGCTCACTGGAGCGGCAAGCGGAGTTACCTTAAGCCTCTCTCTGATAAGTTCCTCCTTGCTGAATTAAAATTTTGAATAAGCCCCCTCTCTATTAAGCCCCCATCCCCGTCTTCGATCAAATGCCAGAGGTCAACCAAAGATTTTTCATTCATTTGGCTAAACAACTGTTGTTCATTTATTTTGATATTGTTTCGAATAACAACTGCGTTGAATTTGTGAATTTGACTATTGGCTAAATTGGCTATATTGGCTAAAAGAACAGCAAAGCTATCCTTTTATTCTTATCTTTTGGTTTTATGAGTAAAGCCCTGGCAAAACGACTGGACATTTGCACTGAACATTGACTGAACATTGCTCATCATGTCCAGTGTGTGAACATATGAAAAATTTTTGGGCGTGACAAAACGACTAAACATTGTCCAGTGAACATTTTCTCTGCAGTAAAAGGCGCGCGACTTTTGGGGTCAGAAATTTAGTTTTAGAAGCCTGGGGTAAACTGATCACAGGATGCTAAGGGGATGGAAACATAAAATCTGCCGCCAAAATTTTGACATCAATAATCATCGATTTTAAGAGAAAAGTTAAAGATAGATTCGGCCTGCTGCTAGACCCATCAACATAATCGTTTTCTTGTTCTCTGCGATCGCTTTGGGTTCTTCAGAGCTGCAATTGATCTAATCAGAGGAATCCTCGTTACTGTCTAAATATTCCACCCCCCCCCCCGGGGGGGTACTTAGTATATTTGTCCGACGGGGATGTGCCGTTTTTCAGGGGATCCTTTTCGCCTATTTTTTCTAGAACACGGTATCAAAAGAAGGCAGCAGGTTGTCAAAACAAGTCAAAAGAGGAAATTTTGTTACAACGGGTTATTATTTAGCCAAATTTTTGTATTTTTGAGTATACTTTTTACCGATT
This sequence comes from Aurelia sp. 4 Dawson et al 2005, assembly GCA_964019985.1. Classification (NCBI taxonomy): domain Eukaryota; kingdom Metazoa; phylum Cnidaria; class Scyphozoa; order Semaeostomeae; family Ulmaridae; genus Aurelia; species Aurelia sp. 4 Dawson et al 2005. The sequence goes on along the minus strand of OZ026502.1, from coordinate 7,116,650 downwards.
TTTTCTAGAACATGGTATCATTTGAAGGTAAAAATTCTGGAGCAGGGTGAAAAAATTTTATTTCGTGGGCACATCCCCGTACAAATTTAGGTCAAGAACCCCCTCCGGGATTTTTCCCTGCTTGTCATGAAACTAATTGATGCTAATGACTCCATTTCTTCCCTGTAATCAAGAAAATTTCCTTCTTGAATTTGCAGTGCGCTTGTGCAAACTGGACAATGTTCAGTGGGATGGTTTAACGACTGAACATTTTCTTCAAACAAAAGAAATTTAATCTTGTCCACTGAACATTTTTGACTGCCTTCAAAATCGACTGAACAACCCTCAACATCACTGAACACGACTGAACAAGATTGGACAAAGTGGCAAAACGACTGGACATTTTGCACTGGACATTTGTCCAGTGCATGTTCAGTGCAAATGTCCAGTCGTTTTGCCAGGGCTTAATTCTCCCAACCTAATAAAACCCTTTTATCTACGCCTCCTCTCATCTAAGCCCCATTCTGGAGTTTCCAAAAATACACAAGCCTCCTGGGGGCTTAACGGAGCGTTTACTTCGTGGTCGTATTGATGCCTTACCCTGGGTACCAGACTCTTGGTACCCAGGGTATGTATGCCTCAACAAAGTATCAATATTTGTGGTGCATAGATTACATAATCGAAAAGGATGAATCAAATTTTGATTGCAAGATGAGATATTTGTTCAGGTATTGTAATACCCTAGGTACTGGAAAAGAAAGTAATAAATTTTTTGACCGAAATATTTTTCTCTTTTAAAGTTTTAGAATGAGGTGCGAATTCTCCGAGCAAGCGTAAAAAAATTCATTTCAGAGCAATTTGTAAGTGCCTTGTCTCTCTAGTCTCCCTTCTCGCGAAAAGGTGACGCCAAGCTGAGTTTCCGAGGGTAACTACCATATACCGGGTGTCTCAAAAAAGTACCCCCTTTTGCCTGGAAATAGGAACGAAGCGATAAGATATCATTACTCTCCGAGTAGTTAGCTAAATTTATCAATCTTTAACTTAGATTCACATACCTTGCATTTAAGAATCGTCCACCAAACACCAGAGATACAAGCTTGCAAAGACAAAATTTACAGTGCACCCAAAACCAGAGGTTTTGTAAAAGGGCCTAACCATGATTTGTATTATGGATCTTTTCCAAGGCACCTGTAAACTTTAACTTTCAGTTTTTTGCTTTCGAAAATAGTAAAAAATACTCGTGGAAATCGCCCTGATGAAGCAAATATACCAAAAATGTGTTAAGAATGATGAACTCGTGCAACTTCTCCCAAATGAGCATGCATGTGTTCCTTTTCTTCTGCTTTTACACTTGGAGTAGAATGCAATGCACGGATTGATTCCTCAAAGGAATAACTATTTGTAGAACAATTGAAGCATTTCAAGGTATAATTCTTTTCAATGGAGAAAGGTAAAGGTCAAAGTCGAAATTCATGTGCAACATGCCTGTGATAGCAAATTATGGCTAGGCCCTTTTACAAAACCTCTGGTTTCGGCTGCACTGTAAATTTTGACTTTGCAAGCTTGTATCTCCAGTGTTTGGTGGCCAATTTTTAAAAGCAAGGTATGTGGATCTAAGTTGAAGATTGATAAATTTAGCTGTCCACTCGGAGAGTAATGATATCGTATCGTTTCGTTCCTATTTCCAGTCAAAAGGGGGTACTTTTTTTGAGACACCCGGTACATGCACTCAGTAAGGTTCCAAAGGCTGTAGTTCAGAACTTCTTCGTTGAGTTTTCACATTACAAGGTTCTGGAATGGCACCAATACAAATAATGCATATCTGTCTGTTTTCTGAAATGCTATATCAATTAGTAGAGCTCCACAGATTCCACAGGTTCCAGTTCTGTTATCTTATGTTAACTGCCTATATCTAATGACTCAAAAACTATTCTGTTGACATGCTGCTACTGTATATGCAATGGAGATGAATCACACTCTCTTCTGAATACTTATCAACGTATCAACGAGATATTGTGCAACGAGATATTGAATAAAACATACTCGTGGAAATCGCCCTGATGAAACAAATATAAAAAAAATGTGTTAAGAATGATGAAGTCGTGCAACTTCTCCCAAATGAGCATGCATGTGTTCCTTTTCTTCTGCTTTTACACTTGGAGTAGAATGCAATGCACGGATTGATTCCTCAAAGGAATAACTATTTGTAGTTCAATTGAAGCATTTCAAGGTATAATTTTTTTCAATGGAAAAAGCTAAACGTCAAAGTAGAAATTCCTGTGCAACATGCCTGTGATAGCAAATTATGGCTAGGCCCTTTTACAAAACCTCTGGTTTCGGGTGCACTGTAAATTTTGACTTTGCAAGCTTGTCTCTCCAGTGTTTGGTGGCCAATTTTTAAATGCAAGGTATGTGGATCTAAGTTGAAGATTGACAAATTTAGCTATCCACTCGGAGAGTAATGATATCTTATGATTTCGTTCCTATTTCCAGTCAAAAAGGGGTACTTTTTTTTGAGACGCCCGGTATGCTAGTACGGGATGCGCCATTTTTGGGGTGGCCTTTTTCGAGCAGAAAGTAAATTTTGGGGTATCATTTTTGGTGAAAATACAAGTAGTCATAAAGTTTAAAGTGACATTTAGGAGAAGGAGAAAAATAACTCCTTGGGGTATTGACTTAGATCAAATTTCACTTACTTGGTTTAAAATTTTGGATAGTTGTCACATTTTCAGGGTATACATTTTCAATAGCCTGTAAATGTCAGCGTATGATTTCAGACGTCAAATGGCACACCCCTGTCATCGGCCTATTGAACTTACCTCCCCCCGGGCTGAGTTTTCGTCGTAAAGGGAGGTTGTTAACTTCACTTACCCCTCCCTTAAATCCACCACTGGCATACTGTCAAGCGGTTGAGGAGATAAAGAACCGTCAGATCTCATCAAAATTAGTTGATGTCTTATTGGCATTAAGCCAAAAATGGTACTTGATGCAAAATCTGCAAAAACGATTGATGTTTAAGATCAATCGATGATTAGGAAGGATCAAAAAGTGCCCCTACCAGTGTTTAGTGGCTAGCTTGCCCGCAGTCTATTCGAGAGACTTGAAAAAGAAATTTTTTCTCTTTGACGATCAAGCAGAACTTACTTCAGTTTATTCAATGCATTGTTGTAGGTACTACGAATGTCCAAAGATGCAAAATGCTTTAAACGGACTCTGTTTCGTCAACAAATCATTTAATGAATGTAATTTTAGCTTTCAATTGCTCTAAATGATACTGCTTCTATTGCAAAAACCATACTAAACAGGATATAATTTCTGCATGTTTTCCAGGATAGTTGTTTTGAGAGTGTCTCAGCTCTCGTTGTGAGTAAGGACACATGTTGCTAAGATATCAGTTGACGCCATGAATCTTCGTGGGCTTCACAAAAGCGAATGTTATGAGGGCTTTGCCATATTTCAAGACGTTTCTTGGTCAGTTCATGCTATAAACACCCTCGAGGAACCTTTTCAAAAATATGGTAATTCATTCATTTCTCAGACTTTGCGTCCTCTTCTAGTCCATGTTTTGGAAGATGTGAAAAATCGAATGCCTATTTTGCTTAGGAACATGAAATTGGAACAAGAACAGAAAATAGTCAATTTACAATCAAAATATTTTCACTGACGACTTCAAATACATCTATAAATCAAGTTTTTGCTAAATTTTGACTGGTAAAGGATAGCAGCTATTTAACCCTAGATGAGAAATTTAGGGTTTGAAATTTTCCTTAATCTCATTTCCGGACAGTAATCAGAAGTCGAAGTGTCCATGCAGGCTCTCAAAGGATAGTCAAACCTTTCTAGGCGATGAAAAAAGGCATTTGTCAATAGCACCTTATTTCAGAGAACGATTCTTGGTTCAGGTCGTTAGATTTTAATGGGCTACCAGGTAGTTGTTCCAATGTTCTTGTCTTACTGCTTCTTTTTCATTTTTCTAAAGCTCTAAGTTCTCTGATTACTATATATGGAGTCACACTCGTTTCGCTCTATCATTTGAGTTGCATCCACATTTTTCATCCTAGCCGACTGCAAAATCACAAAATCAGGTGCTGAGTATAGGGGCAAAGTTAACGTTACAAAGTCAGGTAAAATTTGTCAAAGATGGGACTCACAATGGCCACACGGGCACGACAGGACTGCACAACTTTGGCCTAAGGCGGGATTAGCAGAAAATTACTGCAGGAATCCAGACAACGAGGACAGTCCATGGTGTTACACAACTTCTGAAAAGACAAGAACGGAAGACTGCGAGATCCCAACCTGCAACCAAGGTAATTCCGATGATATCAGTTTGTGTTTGATTGGTCCTCCCAAGCCTAACCAATTCTGAAATGGTAGACTTTGCAGAGACGGAAAGACACCCACCCATCAAACATAACACCCTTCAAAGCAGCAGGTTTCAGACTTCGTCTGGCAAAAAACAAAGATTTCAAATTGAAATCACGAAGACTCATCTGGTGCTTGGCAACGAAGAGTGCGAAATTTCCACTGACTCGATCATCGTAAAAACACCAGCGAATTCGCCTCGTTTTCAGTGTTTGGCAAATGGGAAAGAGAATCCCTCCAAGTCTGCCAAACCTAGTGTCTCTTAGAGCAGAAAGTTCAGTAGGCCTGCCAAACTGGCAAACTGGCCGTTTTCGGAATTTTTTTCTATTCATGTAAAATAATTACAATATATATATATATATATCTTATATTCAACCATACTACCTTAATTACTGTACTTCACTACGGGGACGACACCATGAGGAGCGAAGACAATTAATAACCATTCATCAATAGGTAAAGACGGTCAACATTAATCAAAGATTGAAAGAAATACAGCTAAGCCAGGTAAACTAATTATAAACACAAAGTAAACCAACAAAGAAGAGTACAGTAGTGTCCCTCAAATAAAAAGCAACATTTTCAATTTCAGGTCTGAGGAACAGAGGGGAATTTGGTTCTGAGCCAATCAGCGACTTTGTTTATACGGGAACAACCAATCATATTGCTTCATTAAACAATATTAGCAATAGAGCTCTTGATGTCAAATATGGCGAACACAGATGTAAACAAATCTCCTCGCAGCTTCTCGCTGCAAAACCACTGACTCTAAAATCGACACGATGCACTACATTTTAGGGTGCTACAAAGAGTATCATGACTTCTTCGTATTATTTATGAGTTGATCTAAGTTCCTACCAAGAATGTTTTTGTTATCTGGGCCAAGAGCAGAGAAAGCGTCAACATTAAAATAGGCATTTTAAACTGAATTTGCTTAGCCCCATGGTCGCTCCTCTGGTGGTTATGGTCATTTTGAAATGCGTTCCTCGAACATATCTGCACGAAATTTTCCGTGTTAAACAACGTTCAAAACGAAAGGCATGGCATCCCCTTTGAAAAAGAGCTTGGTATTGCATTCTTGAGCACCACAATTACACTTAAAACAGCAAAATGTCTGGAGGCAAATTCGTTGAGAAATCCAAAGCCCCAATGTCACAAATAGGTCGTAAATATCGGAAGGTACTCACCTGCCCTCCATTTGAGATGACTAGCAAAAACTAGAGCAGTCTACAAATCTACACAAACGAATTTAGCAAGGATGAAGTAAACTATTTCCACAAATTTACCAGTGCATTCTTTACTGCACCATCGCGTTGATCTGAGGTCTATGTCATACAAAACCTGAACTGAATGGCGGGAAATTGATTACGTCTACGAATATAGTATTTGGCAAAACAAATCGATTTCTGGTCTTGAGATAATTCTTTTCAGTATTTAAAAGTTGGGAAATAGACGACTAGATAACTTCTGACAAGGAGGTCTGGTCAAATATAATCGAGGAGTCTGCAGCTGTTGACATGTTTTTTATTGTCCCATATCCTAAACTTGTTACATCTTTTTTGCTTGATTTTTGCAAGAAATTTGGATTGGAATTCTGTGAGAAGGTCTCTTAACTTTGGTTGCGTCCAAGTTTTATGGTGAAAGTTTCTTGCAAAGTTTCTTCGTTTTCATAAACTGAATTTAACAATTCATCACATACCATATTTTGAGTTCATATCAGTGAGGAAGCAAATCATGAATGACAATTACATCGCCCTTTGATATCATTTGCTTGACAATGCATTTACTGTTGAGAAAACTTTGCAATTCATGAGCTAAAATTAAAACTGTTTCTTGACTTTGTTTATTAAACTCTGATAACTTTTAGGGAACGACTTTTCTAGGAGAGGCCACGTTTCAAGCGGGTTCTTATAAGGGATACTTATACTATTAATACACAGCTACCTTTCGAATAGAAAACAGCGCGTGAAAGTCGGATCGGTAGGTAGGTAGGTATTTATATTTAACGTGGCTAGCCCGCGAAAGTCTGAGAGACTTATTTCCAGCAGGGGCCACGGATGTTTTACCATCAGTCCGCCGCAGCTACCCGCCACAGCTACCAGATTTCCCTCGCATGGCTCTGGTCGACCCGGGCTAGTGTTATGGACAGCGAGCAAACTGTCCAGCGTGGGATTTGAACCTACGGCCGTTCTGAACTTTGGCTCACGAGTCAGACGCCTTAACCACTCGACCATACGCTACCAGATCTGAGTTTAGTGAATGGCTAGGGATCAAATCAGGTGTTCCACAGGGGTCAGTACTCGGACCACTTTTTTCAATATCTTTATTAATGATCTGCTTCTGGCAGTTAAAGATTCTGAAGTTTGTAACTTTGCAGATGACACTACGATATACACGTCTGGAAAAGATCTATCCTATCTAACACCCTTGACTGGTTCAGAGACAATCATATGGCAGCCAACCCTGGAAAATTTCAAGTTATGTTTTTAGGGCTGAGAGAGAAACCAATGTTCATCCTCGAAATTAATGACCAATTCATCCCCCTTACAGATAAAGTTAAATTGCTAGGAGTAACTATTGACTCTCAGCTAAAATTTGATGATCATGTAAAAGGCCTCTGCCAGAAAGCGAATAGGAAAGTGAGTGCTTTTTCACGCGTGGCTCCATATTTGAACCACAAAAAGGGTAAGATCCTCTATAATACATTTGTTATGTCCAATTTCAATTATTGCCCGTTGATCTGGATGTATCACGGGAAGACATCAAACAATCAGGTAGACCGTGTCCAAAAGAGAGCACTAAGAATTTTGCACAATGACTTCAATACGCAATTTGAAATACTTCTTGAAATAACAGATGAACGAAAAGTGCACACAAAGAATTTGCAAAAATTGATGCTTCAAATCTTTAAGTGTCTTTCAGAAGAAAATCCATCATTTATGTGGACATTCTTTGAAAGGAAACATATAAAATAAGAACTAAGATCTAAGAATCTGTTGCAATTACCAAAAAGAAGTGCAAACACATTTGGAGTTAATTCGCTGGTATTCAAAGGCGCTCTACTCTGGAACACTCTACCAGATAATATAAAAAATGCAAACTCAACAGCGATATTTGAAAGAATGATCAAAGAATGGAGTGGGCAAAATTGCACATGCAAGATCTGCAGTTAGAAGAAAAGAAGGTGATAATGGGGATCCCTGATTTAACTTTTAATTTTTGTAGCATTTATTGTAAATAGTTGGTTTGAATTAGTTTGCAACTATGTATTATGCCAACTGTAAATAATTTGATAATAATAATAATGATAATAAAGAGACAGCTCCCGGAGAGGGCTCAACAGGCATTTTAGCGGTGCTGAGATACTTCGGTCCAGGACTGCCCAAGCTGTCCTGTAAAAAAGAACTAGGTAGTTTATCCTTTCTTTCTTACTTACAAGACGACTTGGGCAAGTCCAGGTCAGTATCGTAGAGCCTTAGAACGGTCAATTAAAGGAGGGATCCAGTCCTTCGCTCTATAAATAGGCTCTCTCAGTCCACCTTTTCAAGGTTAGAGGCGCGAAGGCGGAAGTCTTTTGTTGTTAGAGATATTGTATCTGTGAGTCCAAATTTCTGTTCTACATACAAAGGTTAGAGTAGAGGCAAATTTTCACTTTCATATCTGTCTTTGTTTCGAAATTATGGCATTATGAATAATTTGAACTCATAAGGGCTTTGACCGTGAAATCAAAGTTTGGACAAAAATTTGTCCAAACATCTGATTTCACGGTCAAAGCTCTTATGAATTCAAATTCTTTAAATCGCCATAACTTCCAAACGAAGACAGATATGAAAGTGAAAATCTGCTGCCATACTAAAGTTTGTACGCAGAACAAGATTTGAGAGGCAAAAATGCAAAATCTCTAACAACAAAAGACTTCCGTTATCGCACCTCTTACCTTGAAAGGTGGATTTCCAGAAAAGACAGCAGTAGCCACTGTAGATCCATTATCCAAAAAGAATTATAATTCTTTCCATTTGGATGATGATTTGTTCACGCAGGCGACCTTTATGCAAGAAAGACTCCTGTGGAAAGTGGTATCCAATGTAAACTATTTGAGGTTCGGACATGAGTTTGGGAGCAAGGGAGAAACAGCAAACCTGAAATTATAACGGATTGGGAGAGCACATGCCCCCAGTTCTTTCCAAAATACAGAAACATAAAAAACAGTGCATTTGTTGGAATGCAAGCTTGAGGCGGTTGTCTGTGTTCAAGGCCCTTATCACCCAAAGCAGAGTCTGAAAATTTGGCCATTCTTGTGATGGCTGCCGCCCCCCCCCCCACTTGAAACCAGACTTTCTGCCACTGCTCTAAGACGTACCGAGACTTGAAAAGATGGAGAAGCTGGCTGCTTTCAAAGAGAACCAAGTACGGAATGGTCACCCTTTTCAGCCTTATGCTCTCTCCACTGTAAAAGACCTAGATCGCAAGATATCATAACGCACCAGGGGGATAAATGTGTTGCACATTTCATTTGACTTGACCTGAACTCAATAAAAAATATTGAAAAGGATTCTCTCAAGATCAGAAATCGACTTGTTTTTCAAAGAAATACTACTTTTATAGACTAATTTCTAATTTCGTAGACTAATTTCTCGCTATTTCAGTTCAGACATTTCAGTTTGGATGGCATAGACCTTAGATCAACACGATAGTGCAGTAAAGGCTGCACTGGTGAAACTTGTAGAAATAGTTTAATTCGTCCGTGCTAAATATGTTTGTTTCACATGGAGCGCGTAGATTTGTAGACTTCTCCAGTTTTGACTAATCATCACAAATGGAGAACTGGTGAGTACCTTGCGATATCTAAGACCTATTTGTGACATTAAGGAAGACTCAAAATCGATTTTGGTACGCCAAACGTCAATTTTACGTATTGGGGAGGGGGGGATTGAGCCCATGACGTTTAGAAAAAATTTAAAACATTAGATAAAAATCGATAAGGCCTGTTAGCTAAGAACTACTTTAGTCTTTACATCTTCTATCATTTTTCAAATTCTAATGATGAACCTGGTCAATATCATTAATTATTTCCTCGGCTCGAAGAATTCTCATTTCTCCATCGAAGGTCGGCACAAGCAGAGCTGGTCTGACTCAAGAGAACTAGAATTTCTTGACGAGAAAAGGCATGGGGTAGCGGGTAACTTATATCAATTATATAATCGCAAACTATTCTTAAAGACTTGAGTAAAAGAGCAACAACGATTACTGCTCGAAAACTGAGAAAAAAACTAAATCATTAAATACGGTGTGAAACTCAACAGCATTCAAATAGGCCAGGGCTAGGCTATGCACATATTCTGAAGCAGAAGCCGATAAAAATCAAAACCGTAAAAGCGCATTTATCGAAAATTTAGAGACAAATTGACCTGATGTTTAGAATAGGGGGCAAGGGGTTGAATCCCAAACGTCAGATTGACGTCTGCCGTACCAAAATCGATTTGTGAATTTTCCCGTAAGGCATTGGGTTTCTCATCGACTTTGCCTCCAAACATTTCGCAGTTTTAAGTGTAATTGTGGTGCTCAAGAATGCAATACCACGCTCTGTTTCAAAGGGGATGCCTTTCTTTTTGAATGGTGTTTAACACGGAAAATTTCATGCAGATATGTTCGAGGAACGCATTTCAAAATGACCATGACCACCAGAGGTGCGAACACGGGGCTAAGCAAATACAGTTGAAAATGGCTATTTTAAAGGGAATCGACATGGTTAAAAGCTGGCCCGGGCCAGGTCAAAAATATAATCCATTGTACTTGGCGGTTTCGACGCATCCGGTTTCATTGTGTAGCTAAAGAAACAATGGGTTTGTGGGCGTTTCTTTAGCCTATTTATAGTGGCTACGAGATATAGCTATGTCTATTCCCTTTAACGTTGACGCTTTCTCTGCTCTTGGCCCAGATAACAAAAATGTTCTCAGTAAGAACTTAGATCAACTCGTAAATAATGCGAAGAAGTCATGATACTCTTTGTAGTACCCTAAAATGTAGTGCATTGTGTCGATTTTAGAGTCAGTGGTTTTGCAGCGAGAAGCTGCGAGGAGATTTGTTTACATCTGTGTTCGTCATATGTGACGTCAAGAGCTCTATTGTTCCTATTGTTTAATGAAGCAATATGATTGGTTGTTTCCGACATAAACAAAGTCGTTGATTGGCTTAGAACCAAATTCCCACCTGTTGGTCTGATGTGTTTCTTATAAAATGAGATACAAATTTCAAATCAGGGTAAAGTCCCTAAGTTTCCTTTTAGAAAATATTGTACTATCAATGAACTGCTCAGACACAGGCTCTATGGTGGTAATGCAAAACACACTAATTTGATTTTCATTTGTAAATCTTCACTTCCAAGAAAAGCTACACTTATTCCCTAAGGTGCTTATTGCTACATTGGCTTGCAAAAAAGTCTTGTTTTTATTTTGAATAGATACAATTTAATTCGATTAGAGAGCTGAAAATATAAGCCATTGTTGTTTCAATACTCTTTAAATAAGAAACAAGCGTTTTCAGACCAGAGACTGTTTCTTATCAAAGTGGACATTATTTTGAAAATCAGGCCTGGTGTTTCTTAAATTTGTGTTTCTCATATGCTGGACACTACTGTATGTGCTGTAAGGCAAGTCAAAATAAACACCCGGTGTTTGAAAGGCTTCGGTAGGATTGAGCAAAATCTTAAAATAAGTAGCTGGTGAAACAACAACAATGCACAAACGCTTTCAAGAGTTTCGTTTAATTGATATTCAATGCTTCTTGTTTCCCGCTAAAAATCTCAGATCTGATAAAGGCAGTTTAATATTTTTTCAAAATGTCTAATTCAATCACTAAAATAGGCCAACTTTTCCCGATGAACGGGAAAAGTGAGTCTGTTTTCAAAACTTGAATAATATGAAAACATGAGAGAGAAAAAGAATAAAAAGAGTATTAAGTTATATTTCCCAACTATTTTCTATTCGATGAAATCCCAATCTTTGCCCTTTACAAGGCAAGAACCCTTGATGCAGTGTGATATAACATGCTAATAACAAATATTTTCAAATCACGGGATTGCATTTGTCCCAAATCCAATTTTTGACGTTTCCCTTGAATACAGCAGCTGATGAAGCATTATTTATTAAGTAGGGCATGCTGTTTGATAATGGGCTGCCTCGAGACTTGATAGAATCAATGCCGATGATATTTTTCGTTGCAGGAATATGTAATAAATCATTTGTCCTCGGGTCATATTTAGTGTCCTTTCTAAGAAAGCATTCCTACACGAGACGGATTAGTACAGTTAACCCTATTTCAACAGGGGGCTTTTTGCACCCCCTCCCAAACTTTTTTTGGTAGCTCTTAAACGATGATAGCTATAACACTGAGACTTCCTGGCTTTTACTAGAATTTAACTGGCTATCATAAAATAAAGATTTCAATGCCTATTGTTAGTCCGCGTGACAACCAGATGCCCATATTCAGAGAGTAGTCACAAAGAAAATCGTTAAAATTGTTCTAAAGTACGATAAAAAACTATGTAGAGTTGAAAAGTTTTTCGATGTCATTTCGGCTCTATTTCCTTAATAGTAAAAGTTAAGGTCTCCTTCGAAAGAGAAAGGGAAGCGTAATACTTGTAAGCAGCATTTTCGAAATTTAAACTTACAGAAGGGGGTTGAAATCAAATAAATTAAACCAAGTTGAAATCAAGCCTCAAAAAAGCAACTCTTAGCCCACGCAGCCGTCGAGGTTGAAAAATATATGGCTGAAAAGCTCTATTTCAGCTGTATCCAAATCTGTGCTCCGTTTATTTTTCTACCCAATAAGTTTTTGTCTACATACGAAGAAATGTTTACATATTGATTTTCTCAATAACGGTGGAAGCTTTAAGTCGCTACAACGACAAATAACAGGGACTCTATCACAAAGGACTGTATCGAGCATGAAAAATTGTCTCAAGAGAGTTTAGAATGAAACGATATGAAAATTCTTAAGATTTGAATATCATTTCAAATTGTCATCTTCTTTTAGATAGATGATGATGCTAATTTGATGACCTAACTCTCTAAACGCTGTGTACTACTCGAAATATAAAGGCAATCATTTTTGGCAATCACGTAATCTCCCACAGATATACAGCTGCTAATAATGTTTTTCTTCGCACATTCCTTCGCAAATGTAATTTATTTCAGTGGCCACAGGTCACTTCTTTTATTTGCTGTTTCATGAAAATGTTGGCTTAAAATCTTGTAGAAATTTGAAACTTTTTTTAGGGTGATATAAACAAGTTAAAAGCCTCTGCCATGAAGCAACCTCTTATTTTGACTTTATTATTTCATAATTCTTCAACTACTCCTCTGACAATTCAAATTCTACGTTAAAGCTGTGATTAGTCACATTTTCCTTTGCTGTCATTATTAATATGATATGATTTAATTCGACTCTTTGGCAGTGACAAATTGCAAAGACTTGAACACTGAATGTGCTCGATATGAGAAGCTTTGACTTTGTAAATCCCGGCTTGATAGAGAATATATGACAAAGAATTGCAAGAAGTCGTGTGGATTCTGCAACGGTAAATTGATTCAAAGTCCTTTTTCCTTTCTCTGTTCCTGAATTTATTCATTTTCCTCATTAAATGGCTATACCAACTGCGAACTCACAGCTTTGAAAGATAAATTACTAGAGTAAAAGTCAATAGACCTGTACCTTTTCTACGAAAGAGCCTGGATCGAGCGGTATTTTCATACGCTCGATATAATGGTTTTAGGCTTTAGAGCTTCTGTCACTACTGTGCGCATTCGAAAATTCTACACAATGTTGCAAAATATTTCTCGATTCTGATTCTTAGTAGAATGGCTAAAAGGTCTATTTCTTTGCATAAAGGACCAGCTGAAACTGAGCTTGAAGGTGTCGTGGCGCCGTGCTGTAATCCACTGACTTTGCAGTCAGAAGAGTCAGGCCGACGGAGTTCAAATCCCACCAGCACCTCTTGAGCGTTATGACAAGGGGTCGTGTACTCGATTAGCGCTTAAATATTTCTGCGATCCCAGCGCTTGGCGTTGAAAACCGCAACTTCACCTTCACCTTGAACATAGCAAAGTAGATGAATCGTTTATAAAAATTTGTCAGAAAAAGATAGCCTATTAGCTCAGTGGTAGCATGCTTGATTCCAATGGTTCTAGTTCTTGCCCTATCAAACATGTCAAGTAGAGTGAAGAGAGGCTTCCAGCTCTAAATAATTCCAGGCATGATGGATCACGAAGTATGGTCTCTTCGAGGAGAAGGCCCAGGGCACAGCTAGCCAGAACACTTTTTCGATAAGCTCAGCTTCTCAGTGTAGTAAAACAGCCTTTGGATGCATGAACAAATAAAGACAAAAATAGCTTGATCTTCCTTAGCCTAAGTACTCAAATAGCTGTCAGAATTGTTTATATGCAGTGTAATGGGAACACCTCAGGGAAGTTTCTTAAGGTCTACTGGGTGAATCAGCAAAACGCCCAGCATTTGAAAGGCTATTGCTCCCTGAATGTATAAGCAATAATATTTTTTACAATGCCTGATTGAATAGCTAACATGTTCAATTATTTTTAGAAATTTTTTTGACTAAAATCGATCTCTTTGTTCAGATTTTGTGGGCTATTTTGCTAAAATGAGTCCCTTCGAAAAATCTTTAAAAAACGTGCTAAAATTACGAGCAAAAGTCCTTCGTGTGTTTACCTCACAGCGATGACTTCAGCACCCTTTAGCACGTGCTTCCTCTTGGTGGGCTGAAAACTCTTCGTCCTAGCATGAATGACTTATTCAGGGGGATTCCATTCTCTCGTGAGGACAAAATACACGAACACATCCAAGAGTCATTATTGCTAGGAAGGAGAACAAAGGGAAATTTTGATTGCTATTTCACTCTTTTTTGAAGGTTTTCAAAAGGAGCTTTCTGCAGAAAATCTTCTATTTCAACGGGAAGGAATGATCGATTAAAGCCGGGTAAATTACTGAACTTAACTTGACATATCGGGAATAATATAAGACAGTTTTCAATATCATTGCTTTCATATTCAGGGGGCAGGATTTTTTCAAACGCTGGGCATTTTTATTGACTCAACCGATATAAGATTAGGAATGCTATTCCAGATGCTTTTAGTAGCATTTATAGCTTCATGGTATCATTTTAGTATCACTCGAAACAAAATAATTCGAGAACAACAACAACAACTTCGTTGTAATTGGCATTCAAAGATGTAAAATTCACTTGAAGCAAGTAGCATTTTACAGTTGTGAAAGTAACTTGTTAATGGAGCTTTTAGAATGAGGGTTTAAATTAAAACGACTCTCTTTTGCATGATCCTACTATTAGCAAGTTAGGTAATTTTTACTGTTACATGCGAAACTTTTTGAGCATTGTTTTATATATTCTATCTATGTTTCTCTAACATCGGCAGGTAGTCTTTAGGATGCTTAGAACCTAATCTTATCGAAGCAGCGATCTGGTTCTTCGCCTAGGCGAGACGACACCTTGATAGTCCTTTACATTGGAATTACAAAGACTATGTGAATCTAAGTTGAAAAATTGATAATTTTTGCTGTTCACTCAGAAAAGAGTGATATCTTATCGTTTCGTTCCTATTTCCAATCAAAAGGGGGAACTTTTTTGAGTCACCCGGTATGCAAATTTAAAAACCATAGCTTTTTCGCTCATGCAACGTATAGTATTTATCATGTCGTACCTGAGGTTTTCACCTTAAGTATCTGGTATTTATTTCAATATTGACCAAATATATTTGTAACATTTCGTGGTAGTTGTCTAGTTGCATGTCCTATTATGAGGGTAATAGGACTGTCATGATGGCCATATGACGGTTAACAAACTGTCGTTGTCCTTTTCTCCTCATGGAATCGTACTTGTAGCGTTTCATAGTAATCAAAGGTATAGTATAATGTACCCTGTACCGTAATATTCCATATTGATTTAAGCCGTAATATTAATATTGGTTGTAGTGCTGGAAGCACTACAATTGCAACTCTTGACTGATTCTGCTCGTGCCTGGACCCCTGAAGGTGCATGCTCGCTGCTCGTTTAGCCTCAAGCACCGAAAACAACGGCGAAAAAATTGTTTGCTCCTGGGGTGTTCCTCTCCTACGGCTATGATTAGAATAGTTTACAGAAAATTTTAAGCGTCATTCATAGTGGGAACTCGCTGACTACAAATCCATTCCGACTATAGATGGCACGTACTTGATATCTTGTTGTTTTATGGCTTGTTGTTTTTTAATGAATACAGAAGAGAATATTGATTGAATCAAAAATTAATCTGTGCTTTTCAGATTGATTTGGTTGAATTACCTGAAGAAGAGGTGCTAAGAGCATAGAAGCTACAACAACGAAGAAGTTTTGATTCTGTATGATTTTATAATGGAATGAGAAAGTTAACTTTTACTATGATTATTTGTTAGTAAAGTCATTCACTTTAAAGAAATAGGTCATTGAATTTTACACCCGCCTTTTTCGTAGATTTAAAGATTTGGAACCTATGCTTTCGTGACAATAATTTTTGAAAGAATTGTATACTGGACAGCACCTTTGCTGCATTCCTGTACTCAAAATAGTTTCGCAAATTGATTCTCATTCGGTTCGTCCATGCGTAAGAAGTTGGGTAGCTTCAAAGCAAAGGCTCTAGTGCCTAAGGTAGAGCAAATAGTTCCTGAACAGAAAAACGTACCAACTTCCTCATAAATTCCAAGTTCCAAGTGTTACAAAAAATTTTTGCTCCGTTTAGAGATTACGAGACCAACTAACATATCAAAATTAAAAGTAGTTAGAAAGCTTAAAAGTTTTGAAGTATTTCAAGTAACTCGCAGTTCATGATTTGTAGAGAGTTTCAAACCTGTCTTACGAAGGTGTAGGTGTCTTTAATTGTGTCCTTCAAAGGTACTATTCGAAGGTTTCTAGCAGTTCCGAGTAGAAATTGACATCCCACAAGGCACTGAGGGTCAGTATACAATGTTTGTTTTATATCATAGACAGTGCAAAACGTAACGGGGCAACTACTTCTTTGAATTCGTACAGAAGTGAGTCAACACTTTTAATTAACCAAAGACAGGCATTGGCATTTCATGAGCTCAATGTGCAGTTTGAAATATATAATTGTTCATTTTGAGGGCAAAATTGAATGTCATGCAGGGTGAGAAATGCTTGGAAGGTGTATAAGAAATGACGCGAAATTTCCATATCCGTTACTTGCAAGAGCGATTCATCACTCATTTCTTTTCGTCTTCAAGGTCAACCATTTTGTTTACAAAGGCTCAAAAGGTCAGAGCTGAATTTGATATGGCCTCTAGCTAATTCATCGTTGGTACTATCTAACAGCTTCTGTTAATGAAAGGCAGGTATATTTCTAAGGAAAGGGTGACGGGGCAGTTGGCTTCTTTTTTAAATAATTGCATAAGGGACAAGCAGATTTTTCAATAGGAATTTTTTGTCTCTACCGGCCTTGTCATACAATGAATTTTGCAATGTCCGTAACAATGCAGTCTTCATTCAAACTGCAAATGTCTCACACGCAAACAGCATACAAGTTAAGATTCATTTATGGCTCAAAGGCTTTTAAGCTCATTCAATCCAAGATTCAATGGCTCACAAATTCTCCCTTAATTTGACTGTTGATAGCTCAAGAACAAAGCGTCATATCCACGGGGTGAGTGGCCAAGTTGCTTAAACAGTTTTCGTCAGGTAACTGAAGTTAAGCTTCGTCAAGTGAGATCAAACTCCGAATGGGTGACCTCGGAGGCCAGACCTCACCACTCACCCCGTCGTCCTCCGGAAAGGACGCTAAACTAGGGGTCCCATGCCTGGATGCGGCATGCACAGAGGCCTAAATTAGCTTCAGTAGCTAGAAATCCTGACAAGCCCCCTCAGAACAAATTGAAGAACAAACAAACAAACAAACAATAGAATCACGGAGAAAACTTTTCTCCACTGACACTCGAAATTTGAACTACATTTTCAAGTATTGTTTGAGCAGTCCTGCTGGCGACTATGGTAGATCAAATACATCGCCACGACCATCTTGCAATCTTTCCCCTACTCGTATTTTTTCATAAGAAACGAGGGTCCGGGGCTTGTAGGCAGTTTATAAATTTTTTGGCTATTTTGCTATCAAAAGGTTCTTACGTGTTTTTTAGATAATTAATTCTTTCAAACGTACTTCCAAGGTAAAGTAAGTAGTTAGATTGTAAAGCAACACATCTAAAATATTAAATAAGGGCTTTAATGAGGATAAACGCAGCCTGCATGTTAAGTGTAGTTTGGCAGTACACAGTGGTGTTCAGGGTCGAAACTGTTCTGAATGACTGGGAAAATTAAAACTGCAAATTACAAAGTTTCTTAGCTTTTCCAATTCTGCAAAGGATTGTTTCCAACCTCGTCTCCATCGCCTTTGGTCATATTGGGACGGGGACGAAAAGGCCCTGGGATCGGCTTTGAAAAACTTGACAAAAACCTGACCTGTTCGTAGCATCCTGTTTCCTCCACGCCGCTGCAAACTTGACACAGCCGTGGCCTAGCGAACGTAAACTGCTGCATACATTACGATTTCTATAATTTATGACACCCACGGAGAGCGGGTGTTTTGATGGTCATGTGACCAGCCGATCCCAGGGCCTTTTCGTCCCGTTCCAATATGACAAAAGCCCCTGGGGACGAGATTGGATTGTTTCTTGTCCTTCGAAAAATTGAGCCTACTGTTTCTTGTAACCTGTTTCTTATGAAAAAATACTTGTATACATTTTGTATTGGATGTCATCCATCACACTTCGTCGTAAAAAAAGTAACGCCTACAAATTGGCGCCGCAAAGCGACGTACTTACAGTTGCAGGCTCGTTCTATAATATATGCAAAAAGCCTGCTATTCTTTTGTAAATCGACTTCTAAATATAAAGTAGAAAGCATGGGAGCATTCAAAACACAAGAAACAGAACGAGGCAGATCAAATAGGGACCGTCCAAAGGACAAGTGAGTAACACTCGCTTCTATGTGATTAGGAATAAAAGCAAGTGTTGATTTAAGGTGCAGTGATGACCAATCTGTGCAGTAATGAATCGAAAATGTGCAGTGATGAATTGAATATTGTTAAGTGATGATATTTTTACATTTTAGCTCAACACTGCTGTTCTCGATATTTTCAGAAGAAAGACAAATGAATACTCCATTTCAGTGAGAGTCTACTTGGCAGCCCCTTTAATGTAACAGGAATTTTGCTCATTTTATTGAAACTAATTCACATCTTCATAGTTTCTTCACACAGAATGTCGGGGAAAATATACAATGCAGCATCATTTAGTAAAAACGTAAGAATATGGCCAAAACCAGCTGGAAAAAGAGTTTAACTTGAAAAATTAGGAAGAGATTGAATCAAAAAGCATGATCAATGTTTGGGAAGTCAGCTACATGCCAAACTGCCTTGGATTAAGGAGCTCGTGCTTTCTAGCTATCCTAGAGGTCATATTTACGATTTTCTTCAGGGGAGCATGCCCCTGGACCCCCTAGATTCATGCATCTCTAATATCAGGTATCTCGCTGCACAACCTCTATCTATACAGCCAGACAATAGGGCTCGGCAGTCAATGCTGTCCAGTATGTCATACAGTCTCTGTCATCAAGGGGCTCGACCTAGCCAATTGCCACACCCTTTTGACACTGCTTTGTGCAGTGATGAAAATTCCTTAACCCTAGCAAGTCTAGGGGGAGCTCAATAAGCCCCCTAGTGGTATTTCGTCTGTAGATTTTTCCAAGTGCACTGACAATGCTGAAACTTTCTGACTTTTAGTTCTTTACCTTCTTACAATCAAAAATCAATTTTTCGTAAAAGTTAGATTCGTTCCAGGGGGTAAACGCGATTGATATTCGATAGATGTATGTGCAAAATTTTTAATAATTGTTAATAAAATCTACAGCTGACATAATAGAATGGTAATAGAAGAGGAATACGTACTACTTTTGCTGCTCTATCAAATCAAATAACTATTTTTTAATTTGCTTGTATGGTTTTGCGGATTTTCGTATTACGCGTGTGCACATTCTTTGCATTCCTGTGTGATGACATCATTACAATTATTTAATTTTCTTCACAGAGCAAATGCTATTCAGACAAAGAATACAATAAAATTGGACTGATGTCCTTAATGCTTTTCGTTTTCTCACAATCAACGATTGACAATTTTTAGTACTGAACCCTGTTGACTTTGAAACTTGAGTAATGTAGCGTCATGGAAAGTTCACGTGACATATCTAAAAATAGATTTCACTTTTGTGTTAATCATATACTGTTCCATGCACATGCAAAGTTTCATGGCTGAAGGTTTTTCAGCCCCTTAGGCTTCCTATAGCATCAAATACCCTAGGCCTGATAGGGTTGAATTAATGCCTGAATGAAAATAATGAATACGAGAAGTTTCAAAGATTTTGGACTGAACGAAAACTTCATAAAAAGCTTGGAAATCATTGCTTGAATTCTCCTTCGCTAACAAAATAATTATGAGACATTTAACTTCAAAAGATTACGTTTTGGAAACTTGATCATCTTCTGTGCATCAGTGCCGACTGTCTTGATCCGCCCTTGAAAGCATATTAAATATTCTTTTGAAAGTAGCAAAATTACTGTTGGACTTTGCGGTTTTCATCACTGTAGACGGAAGCCTTCTTTGCTGCAAGACGCCAAGGCCTCCCTTTGATCTAACACCTCTCAAATTACAAGACAATAGAAAACAGATCGTTGGGATGAGACCAGCGGAAAAGGACATCTTTGCTCTTTATGGTGGTGCAGCTTTCTACAAAATGCATTGGAAAACCTTAACCTCTTTGTGCCTCTATCTCATTTTGATGCAGTGTCTTTCCAGTATTTCATGTAGTCCAGTCAAATTGAAAAAGAACAGGAAAAGATCTCCTGTGATGATTTTCGAAGTTAACATGAATAATGGAAATTTGATGAGTAAGTTGCCTTTATGTTCCTTATGAGGAAAGAAGACTCTATTTTTGTGAGCGTCCGTCATTATTGTTTGGAATATAGTTTCATGGTTCCACTGCTTTTCAAGACAATACAGCTCAGTATACTTGTTCTTGTGGCTCGTAAATGTGGTTTACTATTCTGGAACGCATCCAAAAACTTGATCAATCTTTTGTTAAACTGTGTAGTTGTAGCAGACATCCATGCATCAGTTTGTTATGAGGGATTATATTCTGCGAATTGCGAGTTGTCAGTTGCGAGTTGGTTTTTACTCATATTTTGCGAGTTGCGAGTTGCGAGTTGCGAGTTTCGAGTTGCGAGTTGCGAGTTGCAAGTTGCGAGTTGGTTTTCCATCACATTAATTCATTCTATACTTTCGTTCTAATTTTAGATTATAGCTAAAGTTTCTTGTGAGCTTTTTTGAAGAAATATCCATAACATTTTTGTCTTTTCCAGGGGCCTTCAAGGTACTTGCGAAGATTTCTTTCAAACAGAGTCAAAGTATTGGTCAACATCAGATAAAACCATAGGCATTGGAGGGCTGCATCGTACCTAATCTAGCAAATTTTATCGCATTTCAGGCTCGCTTTGGGCAGTTCCTGTTCGGGCAAGATCCATACTAAGCCTTTACCCCCCCCCCCATGCACTGAGCACTGAGCATGCACTGATGCACTGAGCATACCCCACACAAGCAGGGAAACTCCTTCTCTGATCTGAAACCTCATAATTCTCTCCAAATAAATATTAGTAGAAAGAAGACACACGTATCAAAGTGTTCCTGAAGGGTGCACCTCAGTCCCGTTCTCCTCCCACTCATGTTTTTTCAAGAAATCCTATTAATAGTCGGTGATCAAATCATAACACCAACCCCAAAACCTCATTCCTTGAGCTTGACTATAGCAAATCCAGATCTCTTTCCCCCCTTGCAGTGCCCTTGAAGGGAGATCAGTCGACGCAAACTTTGAAATTACTTTAGCAACAGGCAATACCGTAGAAGAAGCATTCAACTAAAATCTTAGCCCTAAAATACAACCCTTTTTCCTTCAAGAGAAGTAGAAATTCTCCAAAGAAACTCATAAGAAACTTTGGCTAGAATCTATAATTGGAACAAAATAGACTGAATTGATATGATAGAAAACCAACTCGCAACTGACAACTTGCAACTCGCAACTGACAACTCGCAACTAACAACTCGCAACTCACAACTCCCAAAAGACAACTCGCAACTGACAAGTCGCAACTGACAACTCGCAACTCGCTAATTATCATATCTCATTTGTTATTTTAGGTCAAGAGACATCAGTTTAAGAGCAGCCCTAGTTAGAATAATGATAACTGAATTGTGAAGTGAAATTCAAAGAGAAACGACAAATCATGTTACATCTTACTCAGTGTGTTTTGATTTAAAAATTTCCTGGAATATTTTGAAACCCAATTGCACGAGAATCCTTCGAGCGAACGTATGAACAAGATAAGAGATTATTAACATTTAGCTTGCAAATATATCTTAATGATTCGATTTCAAATGTTCCGCCTTCAAATATATTGAATACAGTGCTGAGTAAATGTTGGTTCAATTAGCTTGATTATTGTGTTCCACTCTGTTTTAGGGCTTGCACCTCATACCGGCTGTTATGGCTACTCTTACAGACCTCAATCGTGGTATTCTGTTAACTTGCTGAACAGAAATACTGCGAGCATCACGCAAAAATGTATTAACATATGCCGAGGACGCCAATGCTGTTATGCTGCCTTGCGTTACGAAAAATGCTCGTGTTTTGACAATCTCAGAAAATATGAGCAGAAACCAAATAGATTTTGTAACAACAGATGTATAGATGAGACAACATTGAGATGTGGTGGATATAGGGGCATGTCCGTTTATCGACTTGGTATGCATTTTTGCTTCATAATTGCCGAATTTTGTTCTTCTTTTGAGATGTCACCGTTTCATTCTCAATCAGTATTACAGAAAGTGCAATATCAACAATCTTTCCAGTCAATTGTCTCTGTAGTCCAGGAAATATGCGACAAAATCGTGCACTTTTGGATACTTGGCACAAACATAGAACTAGGTCCTATGATCAATTTTTGATATAGAAGCAACTTCAAACATGATCCGTTGTCATGGTAACCAGCTGACAAAGTTTCCTCGGAAGGCTCCTCAGTTACATCAGTCTTAAAATCGTATTCTTGAAGGTCAGATGGTTTTGGAGGCATTTTATGCCTGTAGTTGAATAGAGGATGTTAAGAAATATTTTCAACCGCCGAGCATTGCAATGGTTGCCATGGAAACCACAATTTTTGTGACAAAGTAGATTCTTTTGCTTGGACATTTGCATATTCAAGACTGAAACTTTGCAACAAAGGTAATGTGATGCGACCTTCATGCATCTTCAACATTTCTGGAACTTTTTCAAGATGATAGGGTTACCATGGCAACACGTCTTGTCTTAGTTTGCATACAATAGACAATTTCGAATAAGGTTTGTTTACACCTAGTGCAAATCATGTGACAAATCTTTTCATCTTTGAATTCTGAGATTATTTCATACTATAAAAAGTTGTGCCATGACTGCAAAAGGAGAATAATGGTGAAACGTCCCAAAAGTATGGTCATATGAATTTACATTGGCAAAACAAACCTTTGACGATTAGGCCTAAGGACCCCGTTTACACTGTACCTATGCAACTTTGAATCCGTAAAAAAAGGTCAAGATTAGCCTCCTATCTCGACTGTTCCTGCTAAACCGTAATGTTTTTGTTCCTTTTACTGCAGAAAATTTCAGTCTGAAGCAGTATAAAGATTTTGAATCGCAAATAGTTTGTGTCGCATCAAACACGTAACTGCAACGAAGTAAATGTAATCTAAGAAGAATTGAATGGATGGAAGACACTCGATTATATGCTCCATGTTTCATCTTCAAATTGGATTGCTGGATGAAATTTTGTTAAAATAAATACTTTTACTTTACAGCACCCCTTGTGATTGTCATTCCATGAGGAAAATTTGCCATCACAGGAGCATAATAATGTACATTGCAAGTTGCCTTTTTGTACTTGCATCTTGTCATGCATCCTTCTTGCAACAGCACTACAAAACTTCTTTGCAGATCTTTGATGCATCTTGCATTTTCATCCATGATGGTTCGCACCCATCGTTTCCCCTCTGCTATATCCCCAACATGTAGGGTCTGGTAGCTGCATATTCTTTTGCAACGCCTGTTGCCAAACAAAGACGGCTTGGAATACTACTCTCTTTACATGCTTCCGCAAAGAATCCTCCGTTGGTGGTAGACTGTCAACCATTCCACCTTTCTTTGTGAATAAATACTATCGCAAATCATTAACCTTAGGGAAAGAGCGTAACATAAAAAAGAACTGTGTCATGAATTGTGGGAATTCGAAGGCAAAGTTTCCCGAAAAGGACGCAACAAATTACTGCTTCAAGCTTTTACAATATTTGAGTTCATTACGTCAGTTCTAAGATGAACACCCAAAATATGATTGAAAGTTTGAAAGAGAGACAAAAAGGGATAGACTTACTAACTATAGAAAGAGGTTGCCGCAACATATACATAAGGACCGTCCTTTACCTTTGTAACAAAAAGGTTCTTAGTTAAGAGGCTGCTTGCAAAATGGTTGATCAGTTTTTCCTCCGACAACGAATATCTATCTTAATTAATGCCAAGCTATCGACTGGTTAGTTTTTCTGTTAATCTGTGACAGACAGATGGCAGATCAGCTACCCCCTCGTTTTAATTCATGGGTCACTTGGGTTTAATTTCCAGTCAGTAAATGTCAAGAACGTGAAAACAATAGTTGCCGTATAACCACAAAATATTCGGGCATGTTTCATATCGTTTTTAACGACTTGCTCGTGTGAAATTCTTCATCAGCAGTATCTTAAAATTCTTGCACTATCCTTGCAACTTCTGGACCCGAGACCATCCAACGTCCAAGGCCCTTGCTATTTTATGTCAGACCAATCATTCCTCCATCACCTTTCAGCTTGTCATTCATCTACTCATGTGCCTGATCCAGCGAAGTTGCAGAGAAGTTATTGACTGACCTCTAAACGCTGGACTTTCCGTTGCTAAACTCTCTTGCAATGATAGGATGCTTTTCCTTCAACTCTGTCATGTCTTCTAAATGAACTGGAAGCCAATGTGCATAGTTTTGATGATCCATTGAGAAAAAACCATGGTGCAAGTTCATTCATGACTGAAACATGCAAGGAAAAGTTGCATTCCCAGAATGATCGAAAAAGCAGCATAATTCTTTCCACTTACTCTATCACAAGGTTCCAAAAGATTAACATTGCACTTTGTGTCCCACGAGATCACGCCATGCAGCAAATGCGGCAACACGTAGAGAGCTGGATAGCACGCTGGATTGCGGCACGAATGGAATGCTTCTACAGAACAGAATTGAGGGTGCACAATAGGTTTGGCGGGATGGCGGGATCGGCCGTTTATGACGGCGGGATACGGGATACATGATTCCTGGTAAGCGGGATACGGGATAGCCAAGTGGAAGCGGGATCGGGATTTGAAAATATAGCCTTACGGGATACGGGATTCAGCATTTTGTTGGGCGGGATGCGGGATTAAAAAGAAATCAAATCGTATGCTGCTGCTGACTTTATTTGGTCTTCGCGACGCCTGCAAGCCTGCAAATAAAGCATCATAGCCGCCAGCCTCGTTTTACAGTTCTGCAGGCACGAGGCTCAAAGCGTGAGGCGCGAAAATCATTGCATGCCTCATCATCTCTTTGTCAACAAGCAAGAAGATGGAAGCGGAAGAAGTCCATACTGTTTGTGACATAATTAATTGCGTCTCGATATTCTACGAGAAGGGTAAAAGTGGTGGCAGCTTTCTTCGGAAAGAAAGATTTAGGGCTGAAGTTCCTAGGAACAGGAAGACCTTGAAGGAATTCGTGATATAGTAAGGTACGTACGTGTTACACAGTTGAGCATATAATAGAGGTTGATGGCCAACCTATTATAATAGGCCTAGCCTTACCACTTTCTTCAGTTTCAATTATTTATCAAATCAATCAATCTTAAATACAATTCTACAATCATAACCATACAACTACAAATTTACAAGATAACATACAAAACTAAAGAAATTACACCCTACAAAGAACTTAACATAATTACATTACAATACAATTGCTCTATGATATGAATAAAAAAGAGAAAACAACAATACCCAGATTGGAAAGTTTGCAGAATGCGTGGGGGATCTCTCCTTCATCCAAATTGCTTGCGCGGCTGGATTTGTTTCACTAAACAATGACGTTTTCTTTTGTTGTTGCATGAAAATTGTGCAACCATCATGGCTGAAAAGTTGTGCGCAGCAGAGAGATCACAGCCACGCAAGGCCAACTTTCCAATCTGGAGCAGCACTAAAGAGAAGACACTATACAACAATAAAGAACTGAAGGTTAACGAATCAAGAGAGAGCCCCCCCCCATAAAAACAAAGAAACTAAAATCTTTATAAAAACAATAACCAGAGCCAGATGTGCATTAGAAATGATGGTTGGTGTACAAAGAAACTAAAGTTGGTGTAAGAAGTAAAATCCTAACTTATAATACACATTTTTTTTATAAGAAACTAGGATCAGGCCATAGTACTAAAAGTTTCTTAATCTAACAAGGAATTTGTCTGGCACTTGCAATAAGCTTGAAAGACAAAAGGGGAGAAGATGGGCATGTTGTGTATTTTCCCAATTTGACATAAGCTGGATGAAAGCGAAACAGTAAGCTCAGATTCAAACATTTGGTGCTTATATATGATCAGATGATAGGGCTTTGCCTTTGTCCAGGAACCCCAAATGTTGGTAATGTTGATAGTCTAGAAAAAGGGACAATCTGTAGACCTGCGGACATGTTGGTCATATCATAAAGTATAACTTCCAAGTTTCATTTATGACAGAGAAAATTAGGCCATGTTTGTCTTCTTAGTACTGTTTTTGGACTTTACGTGAAGGCAACACAACACTATTTGTACACAAAGGGTCTAAGCAATGTTGGTTAATCTGCATTGAAATATTCAGCAATATTTCCATCACTGATTGTGTAAATTACTCTGATTGAATCAATAACAACAATAAGCATAACAATCATCGAAATCCGTTTAATTTTGCCCAGCTGAACGGAACGAAATTGCTTCGTATTCACCCTAGCGAATAGCCAAATGTTTGTTTTGATTCCATGCATGCCCGCAAAGGCTCTATCTTGCACAGGCCCCTTTAAGAGGGCTAGGATATCCAGGGATCCAGCAGCCAAAACATTATTTCTTAGTTAGTCCAGGCAGCTGGCCGGCACTGCTTTTCTAAGTTCCTAAAGGAATGAACCAATTTGATTATTAGTTGTAATAATGTGTCAACCTTGAGTCAATACTCTTTTTGCAGACCTTGTTTGTTTGTGTCTGCCCCTTGGAAACCCTTTTTGTGTTTCTTCTCTGGCACTTTAGGTTCTAAGCCATCTCCTCTTGCATAATTAGCCATTTTCCCGAGTTCTGAATTTTTACTTAAGATGGCAACTTGTCATTTTAAAATACTTAAAAAGTATCTAACACCTTTTGGTAAAATCAAAGAAACCAAATTGCTAGCCTATAACATGCATTTGCAAGATAAGTAATTATGCTTAATTTTCTCATTACAAAGCAACTTTGGAGGTGTTCATGACGTGGCAAAACAAATTGGTCTTGGTGAATGTCTAGACATTAAGCTTGCAAGACTCCAAAAATCAGACAGAGGGCCTACTTGCTATGCAATTAACACTGATTCCCAGCTGCAACTTGAATTGCCAAGCATCCAAAATGGTGATGACACACTTCAATGTAAGTATATATTCATGTTGGCTTAATTTGTTTAAGTTGGTACACAGAACACAGATTTGTTTAAGTTGGTACTTTTTTGAAGCTATTCAGAGAGTAAAATAAAGAGAGTAAATAAAATTTCTCTCAATGAAGCTGAGAGGTGTAGAGGCACTTCTGCTGTTTACTCTGTTTTTATAGTAGCAAAGGTGTGATCCTCTGAATTAGGATACATAAAAATCATTTACACAATGGTTACCTTTCTTGCATTTTACCCCACATCATGTTTTGGCACTATCTTCCAATGCAAATGATCAGTAAGAATTATTTCTCTGTGTTGTCTAAGTCATCTTCTTTATCTTACCTTAAACACTGTAAGATTACCTGTAAATAGGAACAAAACCAGACTCTAGCCAACACTTATTCTTTCTTTCAAGAGAGGCTGTTCAAAGAGTATGAACATTTTGTCTGTAAGTAGTAAGGATAGCTGAAACAATTTGCGAAGTTGCCTTTATGACTCCTTACATTTTGAATTTTGTAGATCATTTTGATGACTGTCAGAGGAGAGGCAACAAGCGGAGGTCTTCTTCACAGTCTACGATTACAGAAACGTTTGCAAAGAATGCTGAGAAAGCAAAGAAACAAAAGCCACATGACCCTGCATATGACTCAGACATTGAGATTTCAGACAATGACTGTGACTTTGAAACTTTGTAAGTAATACCCTATTCACTCTGCAAGTTAAACCAGTTTAAACTAAACCAGGTTACCGAATTGAGCCTGGGCAATGCAAAAAAGCTAATGCATTTGATTGGTTGAAATTCAACCTGGTTTGGGTAAAGCTGGTTTAACTGTGTCAGTATGAAAGCGGTATAATGCAGCAAAGAGCTCTTATACTTCTGTGAATTTGGCATTTATTACTTATTTTCTTGTTTTGTAGTTTACATATTTTTATGCTGCAAAGGATTTGTCGCTTGAATGAGCAAGTCACGAGTTTATTTGTTTTCTTGATTAAACTGTTTTTCCTTGTACGTTAATTTTTTGAGAGTACACATTGATCATCCCTTCTTTATCAACACCAAACAATGAAGAGTATCCAGATCTTTCAGAGTTCCCAGATTAATTCATGATAAATTAAAAATCAAATGAAATGTATTACATGCTGGGTATATATATATGTTAAAACGTTGACTTGCAAGGTGAGGTCAAACAATTGTCCCAAGAAAGTTTGAACTATTGCCTCTTTTCTTGCATCTTGCAGCTCCGATATCGATTGTATCTCTGACTACCAGTCATCACTGACCGATGAATGTGATGACCCAACCAGTGAGGAGGACGTTGTTGATGATGACTGTTTTCAAGAGATGGAAGAAGATTCAAATGATATATCGCAAATAACTGATAGCGATTGGAGATTAGTTGCAGTCGGTGTGGAAAATGCTGATCTTCTGTGTGTCAGATTAAACGAACATATTCGGAGGGGTAAAGTCAAAAAGGAAATGATTTTCTATAAGTATCTCAACGATGTTGTTGAATTCATGTACGATCCAAAGCATCAGTATGACAGGGAAGTTGTTGAATTTTTTAACACGATTTCTTACCTTGGTGGACGTCGCACTGTGAACATGATTCGAGGTCCGATGTTTAGAGGAATGGGTCATGGATCAGGACACAATACGTCTTACTGCAGAATGAATTTGGGTGGGCCTTCCTTAGAAACTTGTAGGAAGAGTCAAGCTGCATATACAAATGATTCAGGTGTTCACCGCAATCTTGTTTCTAGTTTTCAGAAGCTGGCATTATCGAATAATTCTGAATGCAGTTTTCTCATCGATAACGAAAAACTCCGTGTTGTACCATGCGCATTAGCCAATGATGGGACCGCCCTAAAGCCGGCACTGCAGTTTGACACAAGAACTAAGAAGAATGTCGGACTTGACTGTGAAGTTGACGTTTCATTTGTCAAAGAGAACAAAGAGCCCTCACCAGAATTTCTGAGCAACCACATTATTACAGAAGTACTTGTTTCCTCTATAACATCTCTTGATAATTGTAGCAGTCTACCTTGTGCCGTGGACTACGTTCCAAAGAAGGGTAAAACAGGCAATGACATGAAGTCTTTCTTTGAGCATCACTGCAGCCTAATCCAAACCTGCCAGTATTGTCAATCATTATCAAGTTTGAGTGATAATATTGTGAGAGAAGAATGTCAAACAAGGTGTGACAGTATTTGTACAAAATGCATTGATGAAGGTAATGCCTGCTGTGACTGTAAAAGAGAAGGTCAGGTCAACATATTACCAAACCTCAGAGCATGCAGGCCATGTCTGGAAGCTGGTATTAAGTGCTGCAAAATTGCAGTTCTTGTTTTAACGGTAGATTGTGAGGAAGGAAACAAGCAGGTAATGATTTCCATGAATAACATTGAAAATCCACATCTGCAGTTGTTGGCCACTCTACCAGATAGCGTACACGTAGGGAAAAGTCTTAAAGCTAGCTTTGCCAATTGGTATTTAAAACTTGGGAATGAACGAGGAAACTTAGCAATCCTCGGAATGCTGCGCAACAGAGCAAGCCAAGAGGTTAAGAAAAACATGAAGAAGTTCTTGCCAAGTAATGATCATGTGAGGAACAAAGACCGTCAAGATCCCAAAGCTGTAATCAAGCTCACTGAAAGAAATTTGACTGAGTATCTTTCCACTCTTGGCTTCGTTGGGCACACGATAATTCCTGAAACTGATCGCTTTACCGAAAGCAATAAAGTAGGCATGTATCCTTGTCCAATCAGCATTGCAACTGGGCAGTTTGGTTATTTGCTATTTCTTACTCAGAATAGCCAATCCAAGAGATCAAGTCTATACATTGCTCAGCTGCATAATCCAGTTCAAAAGATAACCATGCTTCTTAAGGACATAGAGGCAACCAAGGTTCATTGCCAAGAGAACGTTGTATTCTTAGTGAGCATGAGAGGACCAATTGTTATCTACGAGCTTGAAAATGGAGCAGTAACTTTGAATCTTGCTAAAGTTAGAAAAAAGGAGGAAATTGCTGAGCTCATGAAAGAGCACAACTTGTCAAGTCATGGCACAGTTAAGGACATGAAGGAACGTCTCAGAGATCATATCAAAAGCTTGGAAGATGAATATAACCGTAAAGGATACGTTCGAGATCACATCAACTTTTGGGAACACGAAAACCAACCGGAATTCGAAGCAATACATGTTATCGATAGTGGTATCATGTATGGGGCTAGTGCTAGTGATAAGTGCTTATTTACAATCAAGATGTCAAAAGATTGCTATGGTCTTCGTGGGGCTGCTGAGCATTTGATCTCATACGGTATTCAGTGGGGCTCAGTAACATCGATGGCAGTTCATAAAGAAAGCTTATATGTGGCCCATCTTCAGGGCATAGTGGCGATATCTCTCACTTCTGGCGAAGGTTGCCTTGTGGTTCCTCGGGGTCAATATTACCATTCCCCAAGTCCATCGGTTCAGTCCTACAAGAGTGGTATCCTGTATGTCGACCCTAAATCTCACGTCGTTCGATTTTGGGATAGAGACAGGAAAGAGAATGAGATTTTTGCAGGTTCCACAAGTGAAGGTAACAAAGACGGGTTATCGAAAGAATGCCAGTTCCATCAGCCAACTGGTCTTTCCATTGAGTTCGACAACGTTGTCTACGTTTGCGACTCACAAACAAGTTGCATAAAAGTATTCACGAGTCTTGCAAAGACCGCAGAGTTTTTGGATGCATTAGGGAAGATCTATAAGGCATTTTCCGTTCACGAGAAACGCCAGAAGTACATCAAATGCAGTTTGCAGGATGCAATTTTGCTGTTGAATGAATGCCTACAATATCTTCGACAAAATGAGCTATTGATCAGAGAAGAAATGAAACTGAACACAAATGTATTAAATGGCCCTCAAGGGAACGTGGCATCAAAAACGATTGATTCAGTTGCAATGCTAAAGGATGGCCTCATAAAGCTAGAGCGTACATTGGAGCAGTTTGATTATGATGCAGTCAACTTGCTCAGCTGCATGACCATGGATGTCGAAAACATGCACTCGATTGTGCACCACAAGTCTGCAATCTGCACTGCACTGGAATATGCCCGAAATTTTGGAAACGCCGTAAAAGAGGGACTAAAAAGAACAGCCTCTTGGGCTGCTTATTATTACACCAATTCTAGGTCATGGTATCCTCTACCAGACCGTGCAATGACATTGTCTGACATAGATCTTGCCATTCCTAGTCAACCAGCATCTTTGAGCAAAGAAGATACATGTTTAATGAAGGAGTGGGCACATGCTTACGGTGCTTGTGTGCGTCAGCGCACGGTAAGACAAGAAACTACAATGGCAAAGGCTGGAACTTTACCTAGCTACTTGTATCAACGGCAGATTCTACCAGAGCAGAGAGTAGCATTCTTAGATGGGGTATTCGAAGATGGGGCACTGTCAGAGTATGATTCAAGCAGCGAGGAAGAGATAAACGAGGAAGATGAGGTAAATGATGATATAGATGACATTGGCGTTGAAGCAAATTTCTTGATTGGAACGAAATCAAGGTTTGGTCGGACGATTCGGTACAATAACAGATTCATTTCATAAAACAAAGCAGGTAAGAAATATTCCATTGCTTAATCATTTTGTTTTTCTTTCACATACACAGCAGCAACATAAACAACCTGTTTAGTGATTTATCGATAGAACTCTAAACAGCGAATAAACGCTTTCTCAGTCATGAAATCATCGGACAAGATAAGAAAGGCTGGTGCCCTGATTCTAAATTATCCAATCAGATAACGCACTTAAACTTTTGTTTGAAGGCTAAATTTCAGCATTTAAATTTGATTTGTTCTCTGGTTGGCTCATTTTGAAGTAGTGCACTTTCTTCAATCTTGTTTATTAGCTGTTGCTTCCACTTACAATCAGTGGCCAAATCTAACACCATAAAGTTAAATTTTGATTCAACTGGAGATATGCATCCCAAAATAGGCAATTATAGAATAGTTGAAAATATCAGAAATTATCACGCTGTCGATGATTCATACCCTTCAAGAAAACGTACGGTCATGCGTGATAAGCTTTGCGTTTTCCTTTGCCTTTTGCCGTCTTTTTCCATAAGATCCGTCAAGATTTCTGTCACGCGAGCAGTCTACCAACGTTGAATATGGGCTCCTGTAGGTCATGCCCTGTTCCATACTTTTGTCTGGGCGGGATCGGGATTTGCAAAAATGCAGCGGCGGGATACGGGATATGCGAGAAAACAGGGGCGGGATGGCGGGATGAGGGTACCCTATTGTGCACCCTCAGAATTGGTTGTAATATTCCCATGGTCCCTGACAGAAGACACCGTTTGACCCCGTCTTTTAGATTTTCAGCTGTTTTTTATCGAAATATCGGTTTTTATCTTCTAGTATAGTACTATCTCGTAATTCGCAAAATCCGTGAAATTTTTTTCCTAGATTGTATGAATCAGAAATGATACTGAGATGTATACAGTCAAAATAGAACAAGAATTTCAAGAATCGGATTAGTGTAGGTAGAGAAACTGAATTTTGAAGTTAGTCTTTTCTAACTTCTGTTCACTGCCTTTTTGATGTGAAATTTGTAAACTTGTGATATCGTGAAACTTCAAAAATCAGTTTCTTGGCTCTCACCGATCCGATTTTGATAATTCTTCTTTTACGTTGATTTTCAATCATTGCTCTTTCAAATGAGCTATAGTTTGCTTAATTCTGAGAACTTTCATTTTTTCGGCATTTATTACATTTGCTGGATCACTGTTAGACTTGCTCCAAGTCTACTCCGTGGTATATCAGCAGCACTGAGGAACATATAGTTATTCCTCCGGGGGCGTAAACCACGAAAAGGACGCTGCGAAGGAAAAGCAAAGGAGAATGTTCCTTAGTGCTGATATCCCACGGAATAGACTTGGAGCAAGTTTAGATCACTCTGTCTTGGGGATAGAGCAGAGGGGATACGATGGGTGCGAACCATCATGGATGAAAATGCAAGATGCATCAAAGATTTGCAAAGAAGTTTGTAGTGCTGTTACAAGAAAGGATGCATGACAAGATGCAAGTACAAAAAGGCAACTTGCAATGTACATTATTATGCTCCTGTGATGGCAAATGAAATGACATTCACAAGGGGTGCTGTAAAGTAAAAGTATTTATTTTAACAAAATTTCATCCAGCAATCCAATTTGAAGATGAAACATGGAGCATATAATCGAGTGTCTTCCATCCATTCAATTCTTCTTAGATTACATTTACTTCGTTGCAGTTACGTGTTTGATCCGACACAAACTATTTGCGGTTCAAAATCTTTACACTGCTTCAGACTGAAATTTTCCACAGTAAAAGGAACAAAAACATTACGGTTTAGCAGGAACATTCGAGATTCGGATTCAAAGTTGCATAGGTACAGTGTAAACGGGGTCCTTAGGCCTAATCGTCAAGGGTTTGTTTTGCCAATGTAAATTCATATGACCATACTTTTGGGACGTTTCACCATTATTCTCCTTTTGCAGTCATGGCACAACTTTTTATAGTATGAAATAATCTCAGAATTCAAAGATGAAAAGATTTGTCACATGATTTGCACTAGGTGTAAACAAACCTTATTCGAAATTGTCTATTGTATGCAAATTAAGACAAGACATGTTGCCATGGTAACCCCATCATCTTGAAAAAGTTCCAGAAATGTTGAAGATGCATGAAGGCCGTATCATATTACCCTTTTACCAAAATTTGATTCTTGTATATGAATATGCGAATGTCCAAGCAAAAGAATCTACTTTGTCACAAAAATTGTGGTTTCCATGGCAACCATTACAGTGTTAGACGGCTGAAGACAAGTTTTGCCATCCTCTATTCAACTGCCGGTTTTAAAATGTTTCGGAAACCATCTGATCTTCAAGAATACAGCTATAAGACTGATGTAACCGAGGAAACTTTGTCAGCTGGTTACCACGACAACGGGCCATTTTTGAAGTTGCTTCTATATCAAAAATTGATCAGATGATCAAGTTCTATGTTTGTGCCAAGTTTCTTGCTGGTATCCAAAAGTGCACGATTGTTCTCAAATCTGCACTTATTTCTTTCTGGACAGGTTGATTATAAAGTTGCTCTGCCCGTTCTTGATGATCAACGAAGAGATCTTCTTGCTGGAATTGAAGAATCATAACGACCATTTGTGCAAACCGCTAACCTTTCAAATAATGATTTGATACAACTCTTACTATATGGTAATAAAACCTTTCTTGTGAAGTGAACAGAGATATGTTTAGATCGACTCTGCGTTTCTTTCGTGAAACTGGTCGGTTTGACTGAAATCTACTGAGGCTTCAGCTGTGTGCAAAGCAACCACAAAGTACCTTTACGTAAATGTTCTTGTTTCTTTCCTTGTAAATTCTGTTTCATATTAAATGTCTGATCCTTTCTTTCGTCCAAAGTCAAGGACGAGTTTCCGCTTGTGACTATCCAAATTTGCCATCCCAACCCTGATCGGACATCTAATGTGAGACAGAATCTATCAGTGTATCTTGTAGTTTTAGCTTAATATTGTGTGTCTTTATGTCTTTGGCCCTTGGGTAGTCATGGGTCACAGGAAACGAAGTAATAATTGCAAATGCAAACGCAAACTTACCTTTGCATTTATCGTGGCTTCTTCGGCCTTTCTTGGCTTCCCTTTGCTTCCCTGGCTCAGCTCAATTCATTGCTTTAAGTTCATGGCGGCCTAATTCAATTTCTCTGCAAAAGCGAGGCTTCCCTCGTTTGCGGTTTTGTGGTTCAGCGGCGGGAAAATGCGACGCTGAACCACAAAACCGCAAACGAGGGAAGCCTCGCTTTTGCAGAGAAATTGAATTAGGCCACTATGAACTTAAAGCAATGAATTGAGCTGAGCCAGGGAAGCAAAGGAAAGCCAAGAAAGGCCGAAGAAGCCACAATAAAGACACAGGTGTGTTTGCGTCTACATTTTTAACTATTACTTTGTTTCCTGCGACCGACGTGTCGTCGTTGTTTTTTCGACTCCCTCAGCATTGTCCCTGTGGTTTTGTCTAGCAGTTTTGGATAGTAGAAGGTTTTAAAGTGTTGGAGATAAACACATTATTCATAATTAACCCTATCTGACCTGGGGGCGGATTCCGCCCCCCTCGTACATTTTCATTTATACGTGTTTCCGTGTTTGCTGGATGCCCCTGAGATTTAGCAGTTTAATTTTCTATCATACAGCAATGAAACGGTAACAATATTGGTGCTCTATTTTTAGCCTTGTCTCCATGGTAACCTAGCTGTCGTGCACCACTCTGTGAAATATATACATTGTATCTCTCTTGATCCTTTTT
This sequence comes from Aurelia sp. 4 Dawson et al 2005, assembly GCA_964019985.1. Classification (NCBI taxonomy): domain Eukaryota; kingdom Metazoa; phylum Cnidaria; class Scyphozoa; order Semaeostomeae; family Ulmaridae; genus Aurelia; species Aurelia sp. 4 Dawson et al 2005. Next base: position 7,081,112 of record OZ026502.1, on the reverse strand, counting down.
AATTGGTCCAATTCAGTCTTAACTATGAATTTACATCTATTTTGATCTATATATTTCATTTCTACACAAAACTTGAAGTTTTACGAATTTTTAACACGCATTCATTTTTATGACGTCATATGACATCATTACATTAATTATACTCTAGCAACAACAACAAAAATGCTAATTTAACTATTGTTTTAAAGATTCATTGTTTATATTATGAACAACCTTTGTGCCAAGTTTTCCATATCTTATGCAACAACAGAGATAAACAGGGTAGCCGAATCCGCCCCCTCCCAGGCATTGAATGTTTCAAATCACCCAGGTCAGATAGGATTAAGATTGCTTTTGATTGCCATCTTCAAAGCAGATTAATGATATTTGACACCTGCAATTTCAGATCTTGATGAGTGCAGAACAGGAAGGCATAACTGTGAACATAGCTGCACGAATACGTTTGGAGGCTACAGATGTTCCTGTAACTCTGGATACTATCTTGGTAGTGACAGAAAGAGCTGTCACGGTATGATTTTATAATACACCCATTTTTTTAAGAAACAACAGGCTCAATTTTGGCAACTTTAAGTGGTTTGTGCAAAGTTAAAAGATTGCATTTGCAAAGGGGAAAGATATAAAAAAATTGCCTCTCCAAATTTCGTCCCACATGTACTGTGAAAAGCTGATAGCCATGACACACACTCCCTGTAAGACCCTACCTGAGTCGAGAAAGCTAAGCAGCATTTTTGATTTGCACTATCAAATGTTTGAACACTGGACAGTAATAGCTCCTATTTTTACATTTCTTTAAGCACGAACTTTGTCATTACCGTAAAGTCCCGCCTTCAAGAAACTCATTACACAAAGGTAACCTGATTGGTTTCTTATGTCAAGATATACTTCTTCAAAACCAGGTGTGTATACCATGGTATAAAAAACACTTTTATTCTCCAAACAGCTGTCAAAATTGTTAATTAAGAAAATGTTTTTTGAAATATGCACTGGTGTGCTAGGATCCAATGGTTTGAGCCAGTACTGAAAGTTGCTTGAAATTATTAAGAATTTCGGTTAAAACTTTCCCTCTTGTTCTGGAGAATTGAGACCTTTTGAAGACATATTCAGATATACGCCTTATAGTATTGCTATGTACCATTGTACAAGAAACTGAATCAGCCTTAATAGTCTCTTGCAAGAAGGCATTTTATTCAGCGAAATCAGGCCCGAGTTTCTTATAATGCACTTTCTTAAATGTGGGACTTTAATGCTTTTGCTTTGAGCTCTCACTTAATTATTTGAAAGCCCTCCTGGCAAAAATACCTCAAATCTAGGCTTCTGGTGTTAAGAACATTGGAAGCTCATTTAAAAGTTTGGCTACATAAGTGTCCCAAAATTCGAAGAAAATTCCTTCAAGCCCTTTAACTTATCTACTTTTATAAAAAATGAGTGTATGCAGGCTACTTGTTGACCCTTGGTTCTCTAGTGCTGATGCAAAACGATCTTTTCGAAGGCATTAATTCGAACTTGAATTGCATGCTGGCCAATGTCTTAGGTAATTTTTTGAATTGAATAAAATTTTCTGCTGAATTTAAATCGTCAGGCAAGCGATCCCAATTGGTCCGGGGTACCAAGTGCGTTCCAAGAGACCTGCGACTATTTGAACGGAGGCTTATTTGGTTAAGCCACTGGTGCTCCAACATGAAGATTGATTGAAGGTTCTGGTTTAGGAAAATTTTGCTTGAATTCAAGACTTAGCTGGTTTACTAATCTGAAGATCTCAGTACAGAGGTATCTTAGCCCATTTGCATGCATTGTGCAGTTTTCTGATTTTTAAATCAGTCCTTCTTGATAAGAACTAGGCTTGCCTCGCTGTGCCTGCGGCGCCGCGCTGGCCCGCCGTCGTACCAAGTAATTTCTTAAGAGAACTTGCTAATTCTAGCTCCCTTGAAGCTCACCTAGGTATGGAACAGAATCCATGAACCTCTTAAACTTCCAACCACCTTTCTTGGCTGGAAAAGGAAGCCGTACTAATCTAATGAAAGTTTGAGAACACATGAGCTACTGTCTTTTTTTAGCCCAATGGCCCCCAGAAAAACTTGCCCTCTCGCTGCATCCCCCTTCAAGCTCTCTGTGATAGAACATGTCCATATCGTTCTCGCTCAGATTTCTCATTTCCAGGAATTCATTACCTTGGTCTGGAGTCAGATGAACGGAATGCATTTAACTCTTTTCAAAGCCTTCTTTCAAAATTTCAATGCTGAAAAGTTTTCTATAAGCCTCCTTGCAAACTCAAACAAAGCTGTTGATCATTTCAAAGGAATGGATGGTATCTTTGTAGTTTGAGGTATATAATCCAGAGTGGTAGAGGACATAAAGCATGGGATTTTGAGACGTTTTCAGTGCCATCTCCCTGAGAATTAGCATTCCCTATCATTCAAAACCCTCGTTAAAACCTTCCTTTATGCCTCCTCTGGAGCTTAGTTGGAAAAAGAAAGTGATCTAAGTAAGCCTGGCCTCTCTTTTTGCTTTTTTGTTACATGAAAAACGGCATTACGATAAAGATCCAGCATACTAATAGTCCGGCGATGAGGACATGGACAAGGATCATTCCCTTGCGAGCTGAACCTTGGATAAAAATGGATGTACCACAGACCCCACATTGTAGACAAGAAAATAAAACCATTCGTATCCACTTCAGACTTCGGAACAAAAGCTGGGAAGGTTCTTTTTCGTGGGAGAGATTCAGTTTCTTACTTATGCTGTTTACAGTGCTGAAAGAGGAAACAATTTGAAGACAAAAGGTTTCGGGTCATTCCTATGATGCATCTTAGTAAATCGAGAATATTTACGTCAAACATCCACAAAAAAAGGAAGACATGCTTTTTGAATTTGAAACAAAGGCTATTGCGTAGTAGGAAAAAAGGATTGAATTATGAAAGAAAAGTTCAAAAATCTCTAATTGGCATCCCTCCCCGTGCAAATTTTGAAAATTCAAGAGAGAGAAATTTCTTTTGAAAGCTAAAAACTTAAGGATTAAAGTCTTCCCGTGAATGTGTCATTACTTGATAGTAGAGAGTAAAAAAGGGAGCAGATCAAAACCTGGGAGAAATGAAGAGAAATGCAAGAAAATAAAAGGAGGAATTTGTTGATTGCAAGTTGGAGGTTAGTTGTTTAATTTTCACACACTAAATATTTCCATAAATATTTACACAGTAATCAACCAAGAGATGAACAATTTTCTGTGAAGGGAGGAAATGAAGGAGTGATAATAGAATGCAGAGCAATCGCACCCCTGTACTGTTTGTACATATTTTCTTTTTGAATGTTTTGCAGATGGTGACAATTCAGCTTCTCTTTCTAGACAGTTCCACAGTTAATCCCCAATAGGAAAACTCCTTTTGACCCTTCGGAGCTCTCAGAAAACGTATCTTGAGATCAGTTTCTGAAGATAGAAGTTCTTTCAACCATTAAAGATCTATTTAGCCCCCTCTATTAAGCTCCCTCCCTAATGAGCCCCCTCTGGGGTAAAATTTTAGATAACCCCCTTCTCTATCAAGCCCCCCTCACTTATAATATCAAATTCAAGAAATTACCAAAGATTTTCAATTTGTTTAGCTAATACAGCCTTGCATTTTGATCAGTTTGATGTCGTTTGGTATAAACTCTGTGCCAAATTTACGCGTTTGATCCGTAAAATAGCATGTTCAAGCCGGAAAATATGAAGAACTGAAAAGCTATCATTCTTATCCATGTCATTTGATTTTCCGACGGAGCAATATGTGTTTTGCTACATTGGGCCATCAGTTTCATAATTTTGCAACATTGTTCAATATTTTTGCAGCTTCTTATTTTGCAAGATTTTGCAATATTTTTCGATATTTTTCCGTTTCTCAATTTCTGACGTAGACCAAATAATTTGGTCGGTTCGAGGAATAGTCGCACGAGGGAAATCGTATCCATTTTCAATGGAACGTTGTTAGGGGTGGTTGCAGTTGACAACTCATCAAGGTCGAAGGCCCCGGATTTTTCTTGATACGGGACCAGTCATTACTTGGTAGGGGCTGGAAGATATTCAGAGGGGCGACCAAAAATTTAGGGCAGTGAAAGGGGGCCATTGAAAACCTTGAGTGTAAAATAAGGGGCCATGAAATCTAAACAAATCTGATTTCAGCTATCTGAAACGCAAACGTTATCCGTCTATGATCTTTGTTAAGCCTTGCGTTTTTCCTCAAACTATCATATTTTTCATAAAATCTCGATGTGCCATGTCACTTTCTTCTCTTGAAAGCTTTTCTATGTCCTTTTGCACCACTTGCCATCAGAAAATATTACTTGCTGCTTGAGAGTGTGTCATAGAATTAGATACAGAGAGGGAGGTTATGAAAATGTTTATCATCGATAAAAGGATCTTCCAGCCCAATTGGTTCCTAAATGCTGGTGGGAAGATGCGGATTTTGCCTCTTAAAGTACAGGAATGTCTGGATTTTTCAATTTTACAGACAATTTACCCATATGTTGCCCGTATGGCAGGGTTTGCCAGCAAAATTGAAGGTATGGAGTTTTCCTGATTTTTGTCGCTCCCCCAGGATTTTTGCAGCTCGGCAGCTGCATGCCCCTGGATTTTGGGGGATTTTTGAGTGTGATAGATGTTTTGTGCGAAAGAATCGATTTGCGTACAGCCCGTAAGGTGTGACATTGACCATTGACGGCGGTGCCAAATGAATTCAGGGCACTACTTTCGGCTTTCTCAACATTGATAGTTGCCTTCATGTGAATCATTATCAGGCTAATGTTTGCAGTCCATGTCAAAAGATTGGGGGGGGGGGTTTTGCCCAAGGGGCATTTCACTCCTGAAAATGTGGTCAAGTTTTTGCAAATCCTCTGCATGCCCCTGGATTTTGGGGGATTTTTGCATATCTCTGGATTTTCTCTTCCATAGGGGAGGGGTACGGACATTAATTGGAACAACCCTAGGAGATGTGTGTGGGTGAAAATTCAATAGCCGGAAAAATTTTACAATTCATTGTTTTTAAATTGTATGGGAGGAAAATTTATTGTTCTCACATACAGGAAGAAGTACCCCAATGGAAATTCAATAGGAGGAAGACTTTTAGAATCAATTGTTTTCACATAGGGCAAAAGGGCAGATGTGTGTGGGTTGAAATTAAATAGCCAGAAAAATTTTGCAATTTTGTTGTTTTTGTCGACTTATTTTACTTCGAATGAATAAATAGCTTCTAATTATATATAATATATAAAAAGAAACTAATCAAATTCAAAGAAAGACTAAAACTAAATAAATACACTAAGTTCGATATGGAAGCACCAAGGAAAAGAAATTCTTTTTCAAATTTGGAGGAAGAAAGTTGCAGTCCCATTGGAAGGCCGTTGAAAGGACCAATTCGATTATTGTAAAAGAAGACAAGTAATCTTTGATACAAGTGCAAGAGGGTCAAGCAAGCAGGATACTCAGCACACGGACGGACAAACGCGCCACAGCAGGCCTGCCACCCCGACAGAAGGGAGCACCAAGCCATAGGCGAAGCCATCCAACCGAGCACCGGATACCCCACCGGCCAACCATCCCCCACCTGTGTTCATTAGGATTCTGTGTGCCTGCAGACGTTGCAGCCGCATTTGATACGCTCCCTGCAATTCATTGTTTTCAAATTGTATGAGCGGAAAATTTATTGTTCTCACATATAGGAAGAAGTGATCCATGGGAAATTCAATAGGAGGAAGAACTTGTAGTATTTATTGTTTTCACATAGGGCAAAAGAGCAGGATTGTGATTTTTGGACTGAGCACCCATGGCCAAAGTCAGCGCCCTGGGAAAAGCATAGAATTCAATTCCTGGACATACATCCAATAGACTCATTGTTCAAATACGATTGCTTATTGTTATTTTACAAAGGAGGATTCTTCAATTCACAATGGGTAACAAAAGAACAAAACTAATTGGATAATCGTTTACCTGCCTTACATATATATAGATTGTAGTCATTGTACAAAAACGTAGACTTATTATGTTGAGTCTTTGTAATTGCTACCACCCACCCACCCCCGCTCATACTAGTATGAGCGGGGGTGAGAGGGGAGCAGCGATTACTAAGACTCAAAGTAATAAGTCTATAGAAAATGTAGGGCTGTTGCCTGCAACTTCTTTCGATATATGATAATTCGTGAGTTGCAAGGTGTCAGTCGTGAATTGGTTTTAACTAATACTTTGCGAGTTGCGAGTTGCGAGTTTCGAGATGTGAGTTGCGAGTTGCCAGTTGCCAGTTGCCAGTTGCCAGTTGCCAGTTGCCAGTTGCTAGTTGGTTTTCCATCATATGAATTCATTCTATTCTTTTGTTCTAATCTTAGATTCTAGCACAAGTTTCCTATGAGTTTTTTTAAATGAATTTCTACTTTTCTTGAAGAAAAGTTTGCAATTCGGATTTGAGATTGCAGTTGATTTTTCTTCTACAATTCTGCCCTTTGCTAAAGTAATTTCAAGTTTTGCGTAGACCTTAGGCTCAATCTTGCAAGATCAAGAGAAAATTACTTACAACGTCAAGAGACAAAGAAATTTGGTGATTTAAACTTGAATTTTACGAAGACATAAAACATGCGAAAATGTTTTGACACTCTCCGACTTTGTCAGAAATCTTACTGATTACATTGAAGGCCCGTTAAAAGTACAAAAACAGTAGAGACATTTTTCATTTAGAGTAGTAGATAGAACTTCATTTAAGAAACTTATAAGAAACTTTGCCTATAAGAAAATTTGGGAAAATATTTATATGTTGACCAAATATTGACACAAATAAGGAGTTTTCCACCATAAATTGTTTGCATATTTGGGCCTGAAATTACCCTTAAAGTATCCCTTTTTACCAAAAATCGGCACTATGCCGCGGAAAAAAATTTTCTCAGCAAGAGGCTACATAGTCTGGAGAACATTTTTGCACTATGGATATATTTGGGAAAATATTTTATATCTTCACCACCTAACAACAGAAATGATGGTGCTTGCGCCATAAAGTATTAATGATAATAACAATAATAATAATAATAATAATAATAATAATAATAATAATAATAATAATAATAATAATAATAATAATGATAATGATAATACCAAAACAATGTCAATTTAGAGGAGATTCAAGGACAGAATGTCGTTGAGAATGAGCCTCCGGATGACGTAGAAAGGTCAAGAACTCAGGGTGAAGAACTGCCAAACAGTATGAATTTCGAGGAGCTTCAAAGACAATTGATATCAGATGACTTTAAGAATCAACCTCCGGATCTTATGGAAAGGTCAAGAACTCACGGTGAAACGAGCAGTCAGGAAGAAGAGGTTAGCAATGTCGATTTTCCTTTTGATTTAGATGATAACGGACGAATTTGTGGACGCTTTGAAAATGATAAAGTTATAAATCTTTCTAAACGTGCATTAAGTGAAGCAGAGGTATCAGTTTTGTCTAAAGGGCTAAAGTTTGTAAGTACACCAAAGGAACTAGATTATTCTCAAATTAAAATAGATCTAGAAAATTTTGGGAGAAGATTACGGCTTAAATGGTGGTTTAAGGATGAAGAAGATTTTTCGGAAATTCCTGTTTCAGACCACGCAGTAAGTTTAATCCTAGGCATAAGGACGTAGCTATTGAGTTTTATCTTTCTGAGATCGAGGATGAAATTATGAAATTATCAGCGGTTGGTAAGAATTTTAGTAATCTTACAAGGGAAGAAATATCAGCTTTGAATGGTCTCAAGTCTGACAGAACGATCATTATCAAGGAGGCTGATAAAGGGTCAGGAGTAGTTGTCTGGGACCGAGAAGACTATATCAGAGAAGCAGAGGATCAACTGGGTGACCCTGACGTGTATTTGCCCCTTGATAGCGATCCTTCTGACATTCTGCATAATGTCATCAATCAGGCAATGGGTAGAATTAGACAACGAGGGGATGTTGACGATAAAACTTTGGAGTATTTAATGGTCAATAACCCAAAGCTTGGTAGATTCTACCTGTTGCCTAAGATACACAAAAGGCTTAATAGTGTCCCCGGAAGGCCTGTTATTTCTAATTCGGGTTTTTACACAGAGAATTTTTCGGAATTTTTGGATTTTCATTTACAACCCCTGGCTAAAAGTGTCCGCTCCTATATCAAGGACACAAATCATTTCTTGCAAAAGATACAGTCCTTAGGTAACCTTCCAGAGGATGCCATTTTGTGTACGATTGATGTGGTCGCACTTTATCCTAGCATACCCCACAATGAGGGATTGAGAGTGTTACGAAAAGCCCTTGATTCTAGAGCAGATCGGTCGGTGTCTACAGATTCTTTAATGGATTTAGCAGAAGTAGTTCTTACGAATAATATGTTTGAGTTTAATGGGAGATTTTACCACCAAATAAGGGGTACAGCAATTGGTACTAAATGTGCGCCACCTCACTCTATTCTTTTTCTTGCGGACTTAGAAGAAAAACTTCTGTATTCTTACGATTTTAAGCCTAGTGTATGGTGGCGTTACATTGATGACGTATTTTTGATTTGGACGCATGGTGAAAAAGAGCTTCAAAAGTCTGTCGACTACTTGAATGTATCTCACCATTCGATCAAATTTACCGCAGAATGGTCTAAGGAAAGCATCAATTTTTTAGACACAAGGGTTATTAAGAGAGACAACACTCTTGTCACGGATTTATACACAAAACCAACAGACACCCATCAGCTCCTCCATCGTTCTTCCTGCCATCCTTATCATACTAAAAAGGGTAGACCTTATGGTCAAGCTCTTCGCATTCGGCGCATTTGTTCAGAGGATTCTTCGTTTAAGGAACATTTGGCTAGTTTAAAGTCTTGGCTTATGGATCGGGGATATAAGGGTGGGGAGATCGACACACAGTTGGAGAGGGTCAAAGGTTTGCAAAGGGATACCCTTTTGAATAGGGAATCAAAATCCAAAGATGGCACGAGGATACCCCTTGTCCTTACTTTTCATCCTGCACTTAATGAGGTTCATGAGATTTTGCGGAAATGTGAAAACATCCTTCTTGTAGATCGTGAGCATCGCAGGGTTTTTTCGGGAAAACTTTTCGTTTCGTTTAGAAGGGCCAAAAACTTTAAAGATACCTTGGTTCGGGCAAAATTACAACCGGAAAACGAGGAGCTGGTGGAAAAAGGTACACATAAGTGCAATGGTAGAAGGTGCCAAATATGCCCGATGATGCAAGAGGGGTCCATGTTTTATAATGCAGATGATTCTCGATTTTTTAGGAACTTTTTGGGGGCGTATGACTGCAACTCGGAGAATGTGGTCTACTTGCTGCAATGCACATGTTGCAATAAAAAGTATGTAGGCAGTACGAAGACTAAATTTCGCCAGAGATTTAACGTCTATAAATCGTATTTTCGGACATACAAACAAAAGCGTCTAAGTGGTAATCTTCATACGGGTAAGCCTGTCCCACAGGCAAGCTTTTTCTCTCACTTTTTTGAACAAGATCATCGGGGTGAATTTTCTGTAAAAATAAGCATCATCGATGGTGCAGGTGACGTGTATTCGCTTCGCAGAAAGGAGCTTTTCTGGCAATATAAATTGGATGTATTTTCCCCTAAGGGCCTAAATGAAAGGGTGGCGGATATCGAGTTGGATTTGTTTGCTTGTGGGAGCGCTTAATCCTTCTACCTTTGCACTTAGATCCCGAGGGAGTGGAAGGATATGCTGGTCGGGTAACTTCGTGCATTTTGCACGTGGTGTTGGGGTGGAATTCCCCATCAGGCTATTCGGGATTTAGCAAATTAAGCAAATCCTTGGAGGGTTACTGGCTAGCGTCTCTTTTTCTGTTCCCTTGGAAATTAGGATTCTGCTACGGAGGACACTCTCAATCCCATGTGGGTAAAGAAACCAAAAAGATAGGCTGTATTATTATTATTGTAACTCTATGGTTTGGAAGGTGTAGTATTTTATTCTTGTTTTTATCTTAAAGCCTGGTTCGCGCTGGGTCTTTTGGGTCTGTTGGGGTCGTGCGGGGGGACCCGAGAGACAGAGATTTGAACTCCAGTTCTTTGTCTTTCGGTTTTTTTTTTGCGCTGCCCTGGTGGCCCGGGAGACCCGGTGTAAATCAGGCCTAGGTTTCTGTTAATTTTGTTTACGTTGTAATGTATTTTATGTTCATAATTCGAGTTGTATCAAGGGTATTCTAATTTTGATTTTATGGAAATTTTATGTTAATTTTAATTTTGTTTACAACGTATAAAACCTGGCTTGTCCCCAATTGTAAGTAAACTGAGGAAGATTTTAAATCGAAACGTTTTAGCAAAATTGCAGTTGTGTTTCTTTAATAATAATAATGATAATAATAATAATAATAATAATAATAATAATAATAATAATAATAATAATAATAATAATAATAATAATAATAATAATAATAATAATAATAATAGTAATAATAATAATAATAATAATAATAATAATAATAATAATAATAATAATAATAATAATAATATTTTTAATAATTATCTACATAGAGTGCTAGGCACCGGTAGTGTTAGCTAATACAAGTTTCCCTTCGATATGGTTTTCTTTTCCTTTCAATAAAGTATTGGAGAGGTACAAATAGATTGTATGAAGAATTAGGATGGGAAAGTCTGTATCACAGATGGTACAGATTTCTTTAACTTAGTGAGATCACAATCACCTTTTTGATGAAATCCCTCCCGAGCGTCAACTTAACTAAGGTCTTAGACAACCTCGTGATTATGAGGTACACGTTGCTAGAACCAATCGCTTTTCTAATGCTTACTTTCATAATACCCTGTTCGAGTGGAATTTGCTTGGGGAAGAGATCAAAAATTCAATATCCCTTTCTCAGTTTAAGAGCAATTTATTAAAAATCATAAGACCGGAGGGAAATTCTGTCTACAATATTTCTAATATTGAAGGTGTGAGATTACTCACAAAGTTGCGTTTAAAGTTTAGTGTGCTGAATGAACATAAATTTAGACACAATTTTGATAGTCTTACTCCATTCTGTGCTTGTGGTAATGACATGGAGGACAATGAGCACTTTCTCCTGCGCTGCCCCTAGTTTGATGTGATGCGGCAAGATCTCTGCGGGCGGCTCTCAGAAATCCCTGGTTTAAATATTGATCTAGATGATAAACCATAGTGTGACTTGCTTCTGTTCGGAGACTCAAAGAATAGTGTCATCATCAATCGAATAATCCTTGAAACAACAATTTCTTTCATCAAAAATACGAAAAGGCTTTCAGATTGACCTTAAGCACAAAACAGTAGCAACGTTTCAGTTTATTTGTTAATTGTAACGGGTGTCTTGTAAAGAAGTACTTCCATTTCCACCGTAGATAGCAGAAATGCATACTACGGTGTGCCCTTTCGGCAGGGCGGTGCGCGCTGGTTGATTGGGGTCGGTCTCTTGCGCGTGCGGTACGTGCGGGAGATCGGCTTTGCTTGCCTGGCGCGAGCTGTTTTGTTGAAAGGGCGTTTTTCCATGACATGTCTGAGTGCTTCATTGACAATCTGCAGTAAGTTGGAGGAGGTCCTCTTTCCGAGACGCCCGTTCGAGTTGCTTTTCTTTCTTCTATTAAATCATTTGTACATATATTTTGAAATTATTGTAAGTGGCTGTCGTAGTTGGAACTCGCTGACATCATGTCCTTTCCAGCTATGGCAGCCATAGAACATTTGCGTTGTAGGTGAGTCTTGATATTTTATGTGATAAAAAAAACTTGCCTTGAACCTACTAGTATTAGAACAAAAAAACAGAATTAATTGACATGTTGAAAAACCAAGTCGCAACTTGACAACTCGCAACTCGCAACCCCGGGGGGAGTACATGACTTGCAGATGAACGGGGGTCTGCCCCACGGTTTTCAGAAAGCTACCATCTTCTAATTACCGGCAGTTGCCGTCATACCCACTTTCATGATGAATTTTAGCGACAACTACCTATTTTTTACGTTTTTTTGTCAATTTCTGGAGAACCCACCCATGTTTAAGGAAAATCTGCCGAAAAAGGGATCCTTGTTTAGAGAATTTTGGACCCAAAAACCCACCCATGGGCGGCACATACCCTTACCCTCAACATATTATGTTACCCCCATCCCCTCGGGCTTGCAACTAGTTCCTCACTATTTTCGTTTTGATAACTTTTTAATTCACGACCAATGAATGAAGGCTGCTCCATTCTTTGCTGTTTAACTTTGAACTTTGGAGCTCTTATACATATTTTCTGCATTATTCGAATTCGTTTTCTCGTCCTCTGAAATGAATTAAATTGACTTAAAGTCGGTAGGTATTTGAATACATCATTTTTCTCCGACATGTACTCATTTCTTCGCTTAAAAACCCCCTTTCATGTGAAGAGCGGCTGAGACTGCGTTCACACCATACATAACTGACAAGTTTTGAATCCAGCATCATGTGAAAACAACAACATTTCCGACGCTTTGCAAACCATGCTGATCAATTTTTGAAGTAAACACATTCCTTTGACTTTGATTCGTGAGAAGTTGCAAGGAGCTATTTGCCGTAAATTTTCCTGCCGTTTTCAAATTTTCTCAGTATGATATGAATGCTACCCTAAAATTTTGCTGTCCTTGCATTTTCACCGTCTTAAAACCGTGCAGTTATCATGTGGAAGTTGTCTGAGATTCCACCTTATGTCTAAAGAAAACTCGTGTGATTGACTTTATTTATATTTGTATCAGGAATAATCGACGATTGATGTCCCATTATTTAAAGTCGCTGATCTTCCTTGCACTGGCACTTTAAAGGAATTGAGTCCATATAAATACCTTAGCGTTAACGCTGTCCTGAAATTTTGCTGACAAAACGCTGATGGCCCTTTGTTATAGCACAATATTTCTGAAGTCATTAGCAGTGGAGACCAAGGACTTCTTAATCCTTGCATTATCCTCAGGAATTTCTATTGTTTATTTTCTGTTGGGATTAAATTACAACTTTTGTTTTATGATTGAAAAGGAGTTGATATTGGTCACGAGAGCTCTATTTATATGGACTCAATGCCTTTATTAGAAGTCAATATATTCTTAATTCTCAAATTTTGCTTTGTTATTGGCATGAAATTTACGGAGCGGAAAGAATTCATGATTTGAAGTCAACTTCTCTCTTACCTTTGCAGATGTCAATGAATGTCTCATCGGAAATGGTGGCTGTGATCAAAACTGTATCAATTTCAATGGAGGTAAAAGATGTAGTTGTAAGATTGGATACCGACTTGAAAGTGATGGGAAAACATGCAGAGGTATGTTCGCAAATATTGATGTATTGACAGGAAACGTCAGTCTCAGAATAAATTTTAACGGTAGAACCGCAACGATGATACCCACCTTCGAACAAGTCGAGTAGGAAGACACACAAAGATTTCTGAAATTTCCATTTAGTTATGACATATGACAAAAGAATTGCCAAACCATTTTTGAAAGCCCAGTGGTTACAAAAAGTACAGTTAACGCATATCTGACACGTTCATTCCTTGATTTTCTATATTTTCATCTAAGCGGTAACGTTTCGAAGCATGCATGCTCCATCTTCAGCACCCCATAATTGCTAATGATTGAACAACGTTTCAATAAAGTTGAAACAAAGGAAACAAATGAACCGTGCTAATAAACACAAAAAACGGTAAACAAAAACTGACGTAGGAATTGGGAACCAGATGCAGAAATGTAGGCATTAATTAAGAGAACGATAATTGAAAAAGCAAACACTAGACGACAGAAAGAAGTTAGAATAATTCAAGAGGAGCTGGTGAAAACTTGTTGTTGACAGGCGGTCTCTCCCTACAGATTAAGAGACTTTCAAAAATGAGTGAATCAGAGTAGTTATTACTTGGTTCTATCAAGAATGGAGATTTTCAATAGAGGCATTATGTTCACATTGATCAAGGTGCTCAACTGAAGGATTCACTTTGATATTTGCCAGCTTCGTTTATTCCTAAGTACTGTCAGCAGCACATGGCCAATTGACGAGAAGTTTTCCAGCAGTACATGGCCACTGTGATCCAGCTCTATAGAAATCGTGGAATCAATCCAAAAAATGAAAATGGGAGATCTATTTCATAGTTTCATCATGTGGAAGAGACATGATACTATTTGACAAAACAAGCGTTTTTCAGATCGGAGTTGTGAGCCCAGAGAAATGGTTTTTTGAATTTGGCCTATGATACCAATTTTTATTTACATCACCATTTCTGGCCTAATATTTATGGAAACATTCTCGATGAAAACACACAAATCTAACTTTCTATGTATCCTCTACGGGAAGGCCGATCTTCAAAAACCCTTTGTTTTATTTTACAGATATATATGTAAGCTTTCCAAGCGTATAAATTAATGTTTTGAAAATCTTAGGCTGAAATAGATTTTGTTTAAAAAAGTCAAGGCCAGTTTTAAGCACTAAAACAGTGAAATCATCACATTTTTTTCATTTGTAGTGAGAAAAAGTCTAACTAAATGTAACTCTTATCAAAAGATACTAAAGTTAAATTTGATATGTTGAGAGCATCTTTGCCAAAGAATGCGTGTAGATTCGTGCAGAAAAAATTATGAAGCTTTTAATACGGTAGGCCCATTTGGAGTTTTACATTGATTTAGTTACAGACGTGATGTATGGAATGGTAATGCCATCTTTATTGGGAGTCTGGCTGATGTGATCTGAATATTCTCCTTTGCTTTATTTAGCATCTGTTTTTCATTCGGTAGTAATTTTATTGAAGAAAATGTTCAGGTTCAAATTTTGATAGCACGTACAGTAAGTGTTTACGATCTACAAGATAACAACTGTTTGGAATGATTCTCAGAATGCTTAACCCTATTAATACCGGGCTTTTTGGACCCTTGTAGTACCCTCCGTAAAGTCGCCAATATTGCAGATATGAGAACGAAACTTAGTACAATGGTGTACAGTCACAAAATCTACACAATAGGCTACTTTTTCATTTTTCATTACATCCATGACGTCACAATGACGTCATAATAGAGGAAAATTCAAGTATTTGATGGCTGTTGGCAAAATTGACAATATTTAAGTTTTTATTTGACTATTCCTTTCTTAAATGGACTAAATGTATCAAAAAAACATTAATAAGTAAAAATCTATAGTATGATATCTATTTAAGTTCATTATATATATTATATATTCATTATTTATATACACCAGTTTTTCATTGCTTAATTTAAACCACTAATTGTCAATTTAGATACTCTGAAATGCCTCAAAACGATGTATAATAATTAAGAGAATCCTTTTTGGTCATCAAAATTTTTCTAATACATTTGTTATTATATATATGACGTCATAAAAATTGATGACGTCATTAGGTTTAAAATTACTGACGTCATCGAAAATGAATAAAACTGTATATCATCTGAAAGCTCTCATCAAGATCTTTTGAATGGTAGTGTTGTCAATGATCTGTGATCTCTGATCATTCTGGAAAAAATTAGAGTCACTTCTTTTCTTTTACTGCTGATCACGTGTTGAAAAGATGCTGGTCATGTGATCAGTGTCTACCATTTTGAAAAAATTTTTAGATCTTAAATTAGTATGTTGAATTTGAGGAAAATTCACCAAATTTCAGCTCTGTATCTCTCGAACTGACAGCACTGCATCAAATAATCTGCGCCGCGGGCACTTTGTGCCCCCCCCCCCGGCAGTAATAGGGTTAAATTGAAGAAGAAAACATGAGCTGAAATCAAGCTGAAGGAAATGAATAAAGATCATTTCTCGTAAATCTGACTAAACCAAGCCTTTATGTTTCACGTGCCTTCTTCAGAATAGACATTTTTAGAGTCAATGTCCTGGTCAGTTTCTTCAGCGAAGTTAAACAAATTTGCTCCGACGCAGGATTGTTAGCATTAAATCTAAACCATTACTCCTATTACGTTTTGCTAAGTCGGGCATGTTCGTCACAGCTAATGGGAGCATTATGATTTCATAGTTGAAAACGGCGATTTAAAAAATAAGAAAGCAAATATACCATCAAATTTAAGGATCTAGCAGAGAAACTGACTGAAGAAAAAAATCTTCAGTGAAGGTGTCTACAAATATCAAGTAGTTCTCACAGAGGTATATGAAGTTAAGGTAAAGGACGATGTCTGGCGCACAAAAGAAAGAATATTTAATGATTAAGTAGAAGAGCAAGTAAAAATACGTAACCGGCCAAGATCAGCTAGTCAGTTATCATTGCCACAAAACTTTAGCCGTCTCACGCTTGTTCTAAGTGGTTTGCCTCGTAGAAAATTTGAGCACAAGCTGCTGAAAGAAAGCTTTAAATCCGTTGATCCATTCGCAGACAGAAATGGATTAGAAAGGAAGAAATGTTGCAGAAGATGGTTTAGGAGGCAAAGTCAGAAAGCTGGGACATGTCAGAATTTTTCAAAGCTTATATGTTTCTACTATTCCTGTAAGTGAGCTGGCAGCCCTCAAATACGTTGGAAACATTTCCCAGCGTCAATGCCAAATGTGCCGTAACTTGTTGATTAAATACGGTGTGAATTGTTTCCAACCAAGAACTGAAATTGACTGTTACGGGGAATCGCTATACCAGTCAGTCAAGGTAAACTCATTGTCCGCCTCGGTAGATGTTAAAGAGCTTTCCGACTCTACATTTCACGCGCTACATTCAAGTGAGACCTTGGAAAACAGCCTTGATTTGTCAGAATGTTTATTCTTTGACGTTATAGCTGGTCTAGACGGGTCTGGATCACACAAAAAGCGACAGCATTCGTCAGGCGATAGTAATGATGATTATTCCATGTCAACTTCAGAGAACTTTCTTTGAATTTTTATAAACCCCATGAAAGTGCTCTTTCAGGCTGAAGATGGCTGCCACTCCATTTGGAAACACTCTACCCCAAATTCAATCTTTTACACAAGATCCATCAACTTCGTGAAAGCTTAAGCATCAAGGTAACTCATCGGAATGGTATTTCTGCAACTCCAGTCCGATATCAAATCCTTCATATAGCCACATGATGTTCCTGGAACCACCCATAATGTGACCATAGACACTAAAGTCACAATTAGCGATGGGAAAATTGTTTCGATAGTGCAGGGTGATTCAGGGAGTTTTTGCCACTATGGTGACATTGCTCAAAACCAAGCGAGTCAGTTACGGTATTTGACAGAAGCTGGAGTTTACGGTATGGCAATCACCAAGACTGTTGAAGGGAGTATGAATTGATGGGAGATGGTCGAAAATGAAGAGACTGCATACTCCGATCCTCGACATAGAGGGAAGTGACATAAGCCCATGATATCACAATCGAACCACTTATTTGCTATCCTCCATCAAATTTAAGATTTTTAGATTTTGTTCTAAGGATCTGCCATCTTATTAGTAAGCAACAGGCTCGCAGTGAAGCAAACCAAGCCATAAAATCGAGAGTTGAGGAGGCCAAAGCCAAAGCAATCAGCCATGTGAAGCTTATTAGGGGTGTGCTCAAAACAAATTAGGTGCTAGATTTAGCGGAGTAACAAGGTTCAGAAATTTCTTGGTTATGAAAAATTCCTGGTGTGCCAGAATAAGTTTCTACTTTTGAAACTTTATAGGATCAAGAGTACTTTGCAGATTTAAATGATTCAAAATTTAGTGAAAAGCCAAAAGATGAAAGTATTTTCAAGACTCTTGCCGCTGCCTCACCAGCTCTAGAAATATAGGTAATATAACGTTACAAAAATTTCATCGTTGCAAAATGGCTGAAAAATGGCCTAAAACATAGATCAAATCATAATGGACTCCTCGCAAAGATCAATAAAGAAAGGCAGTTGCTTATGGCTGAGAGATATCTACTGTACATTCATTGCCATGGGACTGAAAATCATTAGCACTTGTTTGATGATTACTTTCTTACAGCTCTTGAGAGAGGTGAAAGCCAGTTGCGTATCATTCCGTGTAAGGAGAGTCCTTACCATTTGATCTATGTTTTAGGCCCTTTTTCAGTCACTTTGCAGCCATGAAATTTCTATCAACTTAAATTTGCCGATACTTCTAGTGCTTGTAAGACAATAAAAAAAATCACAAAAATACTTCGATCTTTCGGCTTTTAACGGGAATTATGTTGGCCTTACAAGCCAAGTAGATCGAATAACAAGTAATGACTCCTCTTTCTCCAATAATCTTCTTGATAATAACAGCAGTACGCAGTGGATTGTTTACATCAGGTTTCATAAAATCGGCTACTTGAAAGTTGCTTCATACAACGAAACCCCGGGGGGGTACTCCCATTGTGGCTTGACAGGGGGTCCAGTCAGGGCTAAAGAGGGTCAAAGCAAAAATTTTGAAAAATACCCTCAAATGGCAGTATCTTTTTACAAAAAACCCTCTAATGGTAGTTGACGAACTTGAAAACTGGATCATTTGGTAGCATTTAGTAATGAAAATTTTCTACTGTTTTTCACAATGTTTTATTGCAAAACCGACAGAACAAACCACGAAAACTTTCAAAATTCATTTATTATTAATGCTGTAATGACTAAATTGGCGTCCGGAGGAGCGTACCAGGTTGAAACATAATAAGTGGCTAGGAATCTAAGAATATCTCCAACTGGTAGTATTTGGTTGACAAATAGCGTCATTTGATAGCCATTCAGTAAAACCCTCAAGCCGACTGGACCCCCCTGTCAGACCACATTGAGAGTACCCCCCCCCGGGAACGAAACTCACGAAGGCTCACGAAGCTAAAACGCAGCCTCGTGCACAAACTTAATAGTCTGGAAACCAGTTCCTTCGCAGCGTCTAGGGTCAGCGACCCGCAACATATTGGGATTGCTGTTTAAAATGATCATAAAAAAGATTTCAATACTGTCCAGTCTCTGCACACCTCAATTAGAATTATTCAAATCTTTGTAGAACGCGAGGTGTTATGAATTTTTGAAAGTGGGAATTTTTTTCTTGCTCACCAGAAAAATTTTTCACAATGACACATACCAAAAGGTTTGTAACATTTGCTTAAGCACTTACTTCCGCGTACTGCGGTCTGCCAAGTCTGCCTCAAAATCAGCCAAAAATGGTACATTTCCATCTCTCTGCATAAATCCATCGCATTATTCAAAAACATACAGGTGGATTCCAATAATTCAACTCTCTTCTGACAAATTGAGACACAAACAGAATGATTTCCTTCAAGATTCGAGGCATAAAAATGAAGATGAAATTTTCCAATTTGGCTCCAAGCAATAGGAGATTTGTACGTAGGCCATGTGTTGTGATTTGAAAATGCCCTGATGCTTTAGCCTCGGACTTGATATCAAAAACATACAGGTGGATCTGAGATCCCTATTGTTTCATCTACCATAGAGTACAAAATGAACTTATATTTTTGAAAAATTCGAGGCATAAAAATGCGAATTTCTAACATCCACTTTTTCGCCTTTGGATCACCTGAAGCTGCGGGAGAGCTTCGAGGATAATGGTCGCGTGTCACATGAGAACAGTGAAAAGGAAACAGAGCATGCGCATGTTGCTACAGTTAGCTGTGAGGGTAATGTTACAAATACTATCCTTGTCTTTTCCCATGGCCCGTGTTCCTGCATGTAAAGGAGAAAATAAGATATTTCTTGCGTTCAGCAAACCACACAGGTATAATACCGTTCAATAAAGCAAAAAATTATGATAAACAATGTTTATCATCATCATCATCACCATCATCATCATCATTATCATCATCATCATCATCATTATCATCATCATCACCATCATCATCATCATCATCATCATCATCATCATCATCATCATCATCATCATCATCATCATCCTCGTCATCATTATCATCATCATCAGTCAAAGTTTCAGCACTTAAATCGTCGCTTTCGTCCTCATATTCGCCATTTAAACTGCTTTCTTACTGGGACTGTCATATAAGATTTAAAAATTCATTTCTGTTTCAAATACTTGAGCTCGCCATCCAATTTCATGCACAGTCTGGTGATTCAAAATTGTTGTCGTTTTTCGCTTTACACGTATGATTAAATCCTCTAAGTTACTCTTCGTGAGATCGAAGTGAACTTTAACTTTTTTCGAGTTCCTTCTAGCCCGATACTCCATGGCTCGGTGCCTCTAAGTGGTAAGTCTCGAAATCATTTGCTGGCTTTTCTTGCCCCTTGATTGGTGATCTTTTCCATTGCCATGGGCTCTATCAACCACTTCGTCTGGCATAGCAACACGAATTTCTTTGAGGGCAGGCACTCATCAGGAGACTCAGATTCACTGCTCATCCTTGGAAGTGGAATTCCATTTATACGTAAACAGAGTCGCCTATGGCATTGCTCTTGGTTGTTGGCATTCCTGCTTAGGGCTTTTCCAAAATAGCAACTTTTGATTCCAAAAAAGCAATTCTCTCATCTTGATGGGCAATTATGGCCTACGAAGATTTCATACAATCCTCAGTTGCAATGTTAGATGTGATAGATTCGAATGGTGCATCAAGGTAACTTTTGAGAGCCTCCTGGACAATTTCTGGCTCCTTCCCTTTGGTGCGGCCAGTCATGATGGGCCTAACAGCTCTTCAGTTCTTCGCAACACTTTTTCAATTTTTAGACGTTCAAATTTATTTTTAGGTAGCTTCAAAACATGGAATTTAGAATGGTTATTCACTGAACACCAGTCAAGTATATCAAGTAAGAATTGCAATCAATTGCTTTTCTTAGCTTTGTTGCAAAATGATTTAGCGCTGATAATTCGATCTTGGTATTCGAGGAACTGTCTCCTTTCATTACTTTATAATTGTCTAGTCGGTCGGCTGCATCTTTTTTGCAAGAAGCTTTTGCAAAAGATATCGTTGTTGCAATTTGAATTATTTCATTCAGACTATGGTACGTGCTCTTCACATCATTTTTTTAGATTGTTTCAACAGTAGTACAGGCTTGTAAAAATCTAAAATCTTCTTAGGATTTGAGGCTTTATCTTTTGACATTAATTTGATAGGGCGTAATGAATAACAGTACGCTGTTCCTCTGTTTTCTTTGAACTGTCTATTAGATTCCAATACAGCATTGTATATCACAAAGCTTTCCCAAAGTCCCTTTTTATCTGTTTGAATGAAAGTGGGACAAAGTAATTCTTTTTAGGTGCCTTTGGCACCCCCATTTCGTTAAGTCGTTGGGGCACGTTGGATATAAACACATTATTCATAATTACGATTCCTCGTGATTGCCATTTTCAAAGCAGTTTCATAACACTTGACATTCGTAATTTCAGATCTTGATGAGTGCACAACAGGACGGCATAACTGTGAACATAGCTGCACGAACACTTTTAGAAGCTACAGATGTTCCTGTAACTCTGGATACTACCTTGGTAGTGACAGAAAGAGCTGTTACGGTATGCTGGGTCTTTGTAGATCCTTCAGTTCTCTCATATCAAAACTGACGTTCAATCTGATTTGAATGATCATGAGAATTAATTCTGGCATCACCTCCTACATTAAAGAGCTCTACTGGCCTAATAAATACGATCTGCTTAGAATCCTAAACAATGTCACATTGGACTCATCTTTTTAAGAAACAACAGGCTCAGTTTATGTAACTTTAAGTGGTTTGTGAAAAATTAAAAGCTTGCATTTACGAAGGGAAAAATTTAAAAATTGCCTTTTTCACTTTTTGTCCCAAATGTGCTGTGAAAAGCTGGTAGCCATGACACCCTCCCTCCATGCAACTACTCTACCTGAATTGAAAAAGTTAAGCAATCTTTATGATTTGCATCATCAAATATTTTAACACTCCGGCAAAAGCTTATTTTTACATTTTAAGCATGAAATTTGTCATTAATTGCTTTGAGTTCTCACTTACATGTTTGAATGATGGTTGTCGATGATGGGAAATTTGTTGGCGCAGTCTTCATTGATCTAAGCAAAGCGTTTGACACAATAAGTCATTCAAGGCTGCTTGAGAAGGAAATATGGCATTGACGGAAAAGAAAATGCATGGTTCAAAGACTACCTGTCTGCTCGAAAAGCTGTCTCAAATTACAACAATTGTGTCTCAGATGAGCAAGCACTGTTCTCTCGAGTGCCAAAAGGGTCAATACCTGGCCCTTTATTGTTCATCGTGTTGTTTAATGACATTACCGATACCATACAGCACTCTCAGATAGTAAAATGTGCAGATGATACAGTCATATACTTTGCTGACGAGGACTCGAAAAGTATCCAATCATATCTCACCGAGGATATGGATCTGATCTCAAATTGGCTAAAGGCAAACGAACTTTTCATCAACATGAAGAAGGGGAAAACTGAAGCATAATTGTTTGGAACTGCTAAACTGTTAAGCATGCAGACATAACCTTTTAAAGTATACCAAGGGTCAAATGCAATAAGAAACACCGATGAGTACAAATACCTGGGTATTAACGTGAACAATTCACTTGATTTGAATTCACACTTTGAAAAATCGCACAACAAAGCAGCAGGATGACTGAGGCTTCTGGTGAGGTTAAGAAAATATCTTGACTTGCAGTCAGCCAGAGATATGTACTGCTCTAAGATCATGCCCGTGTTCACCTACTGCGGTGTTCTGCAAACGAAACTATCATAAACCAAGATGAAACAGTTAAAGCGTTTCATGATCGATGCCTCAGGATTGTTTATGACGGAGAAAAAGCAACGATGGACTCCCATCAGTAATGAATGCAATTTTTCAATCAGACTTGGTAAAGTTGTAGATCAATAATCTAGCTAACGATATAGCGAAAGAAAACCGAAAACTTTTGGAGTAGTTTTGGAGATAAATCCAATTTTCTGAAATCAACGAAAAGTTTTGAAAATTAATTTAGCCAGCCTTAACGGAAACATTGCGATTTGCATATCTTTCGATTGCCAAGACCATGTAGAACAACGTCCTTTTTACAGATTTTCGATCGACCGAATAGTATTTGTGAAATTAACTGCTTTCTGAGGAGAGTGGTTTTACAAAACGGCAACTCGCTGCTCACTGGAGCGGAAAGCAGAGTTGCCTTAAGAACTAACGTTTCGATTAAAAATCTTCGGAGTAAAACTTTACTGGGACAGCCGAGAATTTATACAAGTTGTTTACAGATTGTTTACAGATAAAAATATACATGACAAGTCTATTTACAAATTAAAATATGCCAATTTACGTGATCAATTTGTTCCTGATCACTTGAGAACGCATTGGAAGCGTTTAAAGCTTAACTTATTCCTTTGAGGCTGTCCTGGCAGCTCTGCATTTACCCCCAAAAGACCCTCCGAAAGATTCGCATGATGCTTAACTCTTCTTTTAGCAACAGCTAAATCCCAGAAGGTCTAATACTAATTCTGATTTCTTTCATACCCCTGAGGCTGCCCTAGCAACTCAGTTTTTCCCCAAGTGACCGTCCGAAAGATTCGCATGATGCTTGACTCTTCTTTTAGCAACAGCTGAATCCCAGACGGCCCGATACTAATTCCTTAAATCAGAACAACCTCTAGAGACCTTTAGATGCATTGGCAGAATCTAAGGCCCTGTTTATATGGGGAAAAACACCTCACCTGCCAGACCCGGGGCTGACAAGCGAGGTAACTCTCAGTCACTGTTTACATGAGATGTTTCACCTCACCTGTCAGCCCCGGGGCTGAGAGGCGAGGTGGATTAAAGTCTCTCTTCCGTGAAATCAGAATGAACTGACCAATGAGAATTAACAAAAAGTGTCATTTCACCTCACCATACCGGTGGTGTTTCGTTTATATGGAAAAATTTCACCTCACCCAGGTGAGATTCCACCTCTGGTGAGGTGGGATTTCACTATACCAGTGGTGTTGCGTTCGTCATGTAAACGCGAACTGAAAATACAAAGGATTCTTTTGGAAGGTGGAATCTCACCTCTAACCCCCGGGTCTGGCAGGTGGGGTGTTTTTCCCGAAAAAACAGGGCCTAAGCTGTTCCTCCGCACGCAAATACCAAATGTGCTCCTTCATATGCGATCCTTTTTTAGCAGCGCTTGAAGAAAAACTACTTGCTGAAGCTCAAGATGAACCGTGGGTTTGGTGGAGGTACATAGATGATGTCTTTTTAATTTTGCAACATGGGGAGGAAAAACTGAGGGATTTTATAACTTTCTTAAATGGGGCACATGACTCGATAAAATTTACTGCTGGATGGTCCACAGAGAGGGTGAATTTTCTCGATGTTCAAGTCATTAAACAGGATGATAGCCTTATGACAGATTTGTTTACAAAACCTACTGATACCCATCAACTCTTGCATCGAGCTTCATGTCATCCGAACCACACTAAAAAGGGAATTCCTTATAGCCAGGCCCTTAAAATTCGTCGCATTTGTTCAGAAGAGCAGTTTTTCTCAAATAGGGTAGCAGATTTGAAAACATGGCTTTTAGCTAGAGGTTATGGTGAAAACGAGGTGGATAGTCAAATTGATAGGGTACGGGCCAAAGATCGTGCTCCTTGTTAGATACAAGACCAAAGGAAAAGGATGATATGAAAATACCTTTTGTGTTAACATATTACCCAGCCAGGCACGAAGTATATGAGATACTTCGCAAGAACCAGAACTTATTGCCGGTAGGCAAGGAGCACGAGGCAGTTTTTAAGGACAAAATATTTGTAACATTCAGGAGGGCTAAAAGTTTGAAGATGCCCCTTGGAATAAGCCAGGATCATAAGAAAAGTAATGAACAGCTAAGGACAAGAAGAAGAAGACCATATATGATAGAAATGGCTGCAGGTAGTAGCCCACTATGCATATAATATCCACCAGGAGCAAGAACTTACCTGAAAACAAACAAATAATGATAATGATAATGATAATGATAATGACAATAATGATAATAATAATAATAATAATAATAATAATAATGATAATAATAATAATAATAATAATGATAATAATAATAATAATAATGATGATAATGATAATATGAAAACTGAACCATCTTTCAAAGAAAACAGAAAATGAAATATAAAAAATAACACTGTGTTTAAGAACTGACGTTTCGATTAAAAATCTTCTTCGTAGTACAACTTTACTGGGACAGCCGAGAATTTATACAAGTTGTTTACAGATTGTTTACAAATAAAAATATACATGACAAGTCTATTTACAAATCAAAATATGCCAATTTACGTAATCACTTTGTTCCTGATCACTTGAGAACGCATTGGAAGCGTTTTAAAGCTTAACTTATTCCTTTGAGGCTGTCCTGGCAGCTCTGCATTTACCCCCCAAAAGACCCTCCGAAAGATTCGCATGATGCTTAGCTCTTCTTTTAGCAACAGCTGAATCCCAGAAGGTGTAATACTAATTCTGATTTCTTTGATACCCTTCGAGGCTGCCCTGGCAACTCAGTTTTCCCCCAAGTGACCGTCCGAAAGATTCGCAAGAAAGATTTTCAGACCGGCCTGAGTTTCAGATCGGCACGAGTTTCATTTCGGTGAGAACAGCCGAAATGAAACTCGTGCCAGTCTGGGTTCGTTTCGGTCTTTCAGACCGATTGGAAAAGTCAGGTCGACCTGAAATTCTCATGTAAACAGAATTTTTTCAGATCGGGGCGAAAGGAAAGTTGTGAATGTAATTGCGGAAGTGATATTGCACCACTGGGAGCCAGTCTTATTGTTTGGTCGTTTGTTTGTTTTTCTCCTGTGGTGTACAGTATGCAAGAACTAAAACCACAGTAATTTACTGTGCTAAAACTAAGAAACTAACTTAACCAAGCATAAAAATCTGAGGCAGATCAGCCTCCTGTTTTAAATTCAGGTTCCGAAGGAGTATTTGAACCATGAAACCGAAAAAGATCTGTGATGCAGTACAAACATATAGTTTATTATCGTTGATTATCCATTCTAATAGCATCTTGTGTTGTCGATAACGTGGCGCCTCGATGAAAATAGGCCTGTATCCAAAATACGAGAAAAGAAAACCACGGTCACATTTGCCTCAGTCGCATTAAACGCATACGAAATGTGACGCTAGTATAATTTCAGACCGGTTTGAAACTCCATGTAAACGCAACGCAAAATGGCAGACATAGCAAATTTAAGCTTTTATTATTTATTTTAAGCTATAAAAAATTTAAGCAAAATTAGTATTAATATTAATATTAATATTTGAAACTGAGGAAGATTTTAAATCGAAACGTTTTTAGCAAAATTGCAGTTGTGTTTCTTTATTATTAATAGTATTATTATTATTATTATTGTTATTATTATTATTACTATTATTATTGTTATTATTATTATTATTATTATTATTATTATTATTATTATTATTATTATTATTATTATTATTATTATTATTATTATTATTATTATTATTATTATTATTATTATTATTATTATTATTATTATTATCATTATTATTATTATTATTATTATTATTATTATTATTATTATGAAATTTTAAGCATTTCTGCACTGGTTGGTCTTATTGCCGTTTTTCTTCCTGTTAGGCTAGTCACGACATATGACTAAAGGCTAACAGATGTCCTTCTTCTTTAAAGTTCTAACACTTTTCTCAGTATTCTTGCCGTCCCCAATAAAGCAGTCTTCTGCAGTACTCCAACCTCAGGCAAAAGGTCCATCTTTTCAATCAAACATTCAAGATCTTTTGTAACGCTTTCGAGGGCACCAATCATTACTGGAACAGCTTTAGCTAATTGCAGTTCCCACAACCTTTTTATTTCCCTTTTCAGATCTTGGTACTTTTCTACCTTCTCTAACTCTTTTTCTGCAATCCCCGTATCCGCAGGTACAGTAATATCAACTATCAGAGCTTCTTTCTTTTCCTTATGAATTACTATAACATCTGGTCTCCTTTCCTGAATGACGTTATCACATTGTACCTTGATATCCCACAGAATTTTCACAGCCTCGTTCTCAACAACACCCTCTGGGGTGTGTTCATACCACTTATCAGAATGCTGAAGTCCGTGTTTCCTACACAAATCCCAGTGTACTTTCTTTGCCACGTTATCGTGGCGCCTTTTGTAATCCCTCTGGGCTAATTTCTCGCACTCTGCAACAATATGTTGTATGCTTTTACCTCGTTTACCACACATTCTACACAGTGGACTGTCACTGCTCTTATCTTTATAGTGCTTCACGTAGTTGGTCCTCATTGCTTGCTCTTGTGCAGCACATAAGAGAGCTTCCGTTCCAACCTTCAAATCACTCCTTGAAAGCTATTCCCAAGATTTAATCCTGTCTACCCTTTCTGGCATCTCTCTAACAAATCGCCCATGCATTGCCTTTCCTGTCCATTTTTGTTTGAGTTCTTCTGCCAATCTCCTTTTGAATTCTTCCTTCTCCATTGTTTCTTCTGTTTGTATGGTTCCTGATGCACACACACCTCTTATCAGCAACTCTTCTGAGTTTGCCACGTAGGAACCTAAGCTGCTTTCTTCTCCTTTCACACATTGCTCCAAACTGATAAGGCCACGACCTCCTTCTTTCTTTTTCATATATAGTCTGTCCACATCACTCTTTGGGTGCATGGCACCATACATTGTCAGGCATTTTCTTGTCTTTCTATCGATGCTTTTCAGTTCACTCTCTATCCAGCTTATTATTCCTGCTCCATATCTTAATATTGCAACTGCCCAGGTATTAATTGCAGTTATCTTATTTCTCCCATTCAACTTGGATTTTAGAATTAACCTCAACCGTCGCTTATACTCCTTCATTGTTTTCTCTTTCATTTCATTCTCCTCATTTTCATTCTTTCATTTCTTTCATTTCATTCAGTTCATTATTATTATTATTATTATTATTATTATTATTATTATTATTATTATTATTATTATTATTATTATTATTATTATTATTATTATTATTATTATTATTATTATTATTATTATTATTATTATTATTATTATTGATAATAATAATATATCAATTATAATAATTAATATGAATAATTATTATTATTATTATTATCATTATTATTTTTATTATTATTATTGGATTTCAAGCATTTCTGCACTGGCTGGTCTTATTGCCGTTTTTCTTCCTGTTAGGCGAGTCACAACATATGACTGAAGGCTAACAGATGTCCTTCTTCCTTAAAGTTCTAGCACTTTTCTCAGTATTCTTGCCGTCCCCAACAAAACCTCAGGCACAATGTCCATCTTTTCAATCCAACATTCAAGATCTTTCGTAACGCTTCCGAGGGCACCAATCACTACTGGAACAACTTTAGCACATCGCAGTTCCCACAACCTTTTTATTTCCCTTTTCAGATCTTGGTAATTTTCTACCTTCTCTAACTCTTTCTTTGCAATCCTCGTATCCGCAGGTACAGCAATATCAACTATCAAAGCCTCTTTCTTTTCCTTATGAATTACTGTAACATCTGGTCTCCTTTCCTGAATGACGTTATCACATTGTACATTGATATCCCACAGAATTTTCACAGCCTCATTCTCAACAACACCTTCTGGGGTGTGTTCATACCACTTATCGGAATGCTGAAGTCCGTGTTTCCTACACAAATCCCAGTGTACTTTCTTTGCCACGTTATCGTGGCGCCTTTTGTAATCCCTCTGGGCTAATTTCTCGCACTCTGCAACAATATGTTGTATGCTTTCACCTCGTTTACCACACATTCTACACAGCGGACTGTCGCTGCTTTTTTTTTTTTTTATATATCAATTTAAAAAATTACAATATATGCTACATTCTACTATACTCTAACTACTGTGCAACACTACAAGGACGATACCATGAGGAGCAAAAGACAATGTCTACCCCATGGCCAACACATAGAGATATAAAAATACACATAAAAAATGGTACATACGATACGATACTGATAAATACTGGAATCTGTTTCACATTGGTTGCCAGGTCAGCGACGGAGGCGCCTGATGCCAAACAATAGAAACCCCGGTTGAGAGAACAACCAACAACAGCAACAGTTGCTGCTGTTCCTGACTCCCTCCAGAGTCCCCACTGCCCAAGACATTGCACCTTAAGTTGATCAGGGTTTATGGAATGCAATAGTGAAGATATTAAATGTTTGAAATTTTGTGTAGATGGCCTTACATCCAATGTGAAACAGACTTAAAGAACGGGAAAAACAAATAAAGGAGAAAAAGAGACTTTGCGATCGGGGGGGGGGTTTAGCAGCTGCTTCAAACAATTTCAATTGAACCGGCCTGTGTTGTGAATGAAATTGAGGGTTAATTTGAGTACGTTTTTATTAACATCAATAGAAAGGTCTTTATCACCATACAACAAAATTTCGACCAGCGCGTTATTTGGAAGGCTGTTTATTCGAACATAAGGTCGCAATAATTCCGAAACTCCAGCGAGAAGATCTCGTCGTTGAATGTCAAATGAAGGGCAGAGCAACAAGAAGTGCTCCGTATCCTCAATGCCATCGTTCGTTGGGCACATTGGGTCAATGGTATCTCGAAAATTATGACTGAATTTGTGAAGATTTAATTTACTGAGACCGACCCTTATTTGGGTAAGATACGATAAGCCTATTGGGTCATGAATACCAAATACAGATTTTGCAGGGGGACGAATTATTGACAAAAGCTTTTTCTTAAAAACAGCAACAGACGGTGCAAGCCTGATTTCTGGATCGAGCTTGTTCCATTCAGATACGCAGTTAGGATAAAAACAGGATTGAAATTGTTCGGTTCTTGCCCTCATCCGCCCAACGACATCCTGATTGCGAAGAGAGTAACTTGACTGATGAGGTTGTGGGATCGGCTCCTTTGTGTACAAGGGTGTGAGATTATTCATAATCTTGTAAAACAAAGTAAGGCGTCTACTCCATCTTCGGGAGCTCAACGACTCCCAGCCAAGCTCAATGTACAGCTTTTCACGTGATGTTCCCTTCCAAGTTCTTGTTACAGCACGGGCAGCAGAATACTGAACAGATTCTAATTTTTCCATTAAATTTGATAAACTGATGTTTTGACTGAATTCACATACTTTAGCTGGGATGTGATAGATAACATCCCCGTAGTCCAGATGTGGTCGCACGTAAAGCTTATATAGTTCGCTTAGGGTATGTCTGGGTAGATATTTGGAGAGATATTTCAGCAAACCAATGCCCTTTCTCGTTTTAGAGATAGCAGATTTTATATGAGCCGAGAAGGAAAGCTTTGAGTCTAAGATAATACCTAAATGTTTATGTTCATTTACTTTTTTTACGGGTATGTTGTTAAAGAGAATCACTGGATGATCTGTTTCATTTCTTTTCCTTGAAAATAATAATTCAACAGCTTGTTTTTGCGGGTCAGGATTAAATGACATTCTCCAATCATGGGCCCACTGACTTATCAATTGAAGTTCATGGTTCATATCACTTGCTGCTTCGTCAGCTTCTCGAACAACCGTAAACAAAGACGTATCATCGGCGAAAAGTTTGACATTACATTTCAAATCAGCAGTCAGATCATTTATGTATACAAGAAAAAACAAAGGACCTAAAATAGAACCCTGAGGCACTCCCGCCGAAATATCTCCCCAATTAGAACACTGACCATTCAGAACAGTTCGCTGCTTCCGATCCTTAAGAAAACTTTGGATGAGAGAAAGAAGTTTCCCGGAGACGCCACATCGTTTTAATTTATAAATGAGACCATCATGCCATACCCTGTCAAAGGCTTTTGAAATATCAAGATACACAGAACGAACATCAAGAGAAGGATTACAGTCAAACGCCTTGAATATCGTATGCGTTATGGAAATTAGTTGATTTACTGTTGAGTCGCCAGGACGAAACCCTGATTGATTGGGGTTGAGCAAATTACATGAAACAAGATGCGAGTATAAGGAGTCGTAAACGAGTTTTTCAAACATCTTCCCGAAAATTGGTAGAAGAGAAATAGGACGGTAGTTACTCTTTACATTCTTTTCGTTTTTCTTGTGAACCGGGACTACATTTGCACACTTCCATATTTCGGGAAATACACCCTGTCTCAAACAGTTCGTGAATATTATTTTAAGAGGGGTAAGTAACGAAACATCGCTTATTTTTATCATTCTTATAGAAATGTCATCCCAGCCATGTGCCTTGTTAGGATTAAGTGATCTTATGATATTTAGAATATTTTCCTCAGAGATGTTAAAGTAGTTTATCAAGGGAGTAGGTATTGGAATATGTTGAGGACGTTCACTACCTGTATCAATTGTTGTACATTGGAGAATGAAATAGTCATTAAATAACTGAGCCTTTTCAGTAAAATCAGTTATAAATAACCCGTTCTCTAAAAGGGGTGGTATTATAGGAATCTTCGCCTTATTCAGAAGGGTATTGATTAAAGACCAATATGTTTTGCGAGATGTCCCTGGATTAGCTAAAGTTTGCCCTGTCTTACGGAGGTAATTTTGTTTGGCATCCTCAATCATTTTTGCACCGTCAGATATCATCTTTTGTATTCCTTCAAGCTTGTCGCCTGGCTGACCGTTCCTAACAAAAGTTTTATAAGCATGATTCTTTTTCCTGAGGAATTTTTTAACATTGTGCGTTATCCAGGGAGCTTCACGAGGCCTGATGGCCTTGACTTGGTTTGGAATATAATTAGAATAAATGTTCAAAAGGACTTTGTTGAGTAATTTTATTTGCTCGTTAGGGCATGTGATTTTTTCAAGATGTTCCTGCCAACGAAACATTCCAATACTTTTCATAATGGCGACAAAATCTGCCTTATCATAATACCAGATTCTGCGGGTATGAGGGGGCAGTGTAACATTCGAAACAGATAATTTCCCATAGACGATTTGATGATGACATTGCTCATGTAGTGATGGATGAACACCAGAATCAATAACAAGGTTTGGTTGATCACTAAAAATCAGATCAATGCAGGATTTTGAATCGCCCATTAAGTGAGTTGGTTCCGAGATCAGTTGATGTAGACCAAGGTCAGACGTTATTTGCTCAAATAGCTTTCCTTCATTATTTTCGATATCATTTTCCCACCATTGGGACGAGCGGCAGTTGAAATCACCGGTAATGATAACAGAGAATGGATTTTCAGCATGCAATTTTGAAAGCAACAACTCAAAATTCATTGTGAAGTTATCAAATTCACTCTGACCTTGACTTGGACTTCTATAAACAACTACGAAAAAGTACTTTTTCCTGTTTAATTGGATCTCACACACAACGCACTCTGGAAGAGTCACCAGGTCCGAGCGATTTTTTGAAGGAAGAGAATCCCTAACGTATAACCCAACGCCACCTCTTTTTACATTTTGTGGGTGATTCGCTTTATGAAATGTATAGCCATCTAGTGAAAGCCTATCTTCATCAACGGTGCTGTCAATGTGAGTTTCAACAATGCCGATTATGTCATAGTTGCACACTGAGTTGTATGCCTCAATAAGGGAAACTCTTAAAAAGTCATATGTAGTAATACTATTCAAATTCCAACAGCAAAAATCAAGTGATTCCGGACCAGGATTAGTTTCTACATCACCACTCAACAAAATGGTTCTGAGAATCAACCATCCTATATGTAATGCGTAACAAGCTACGCACGCCACGTGAAAGTAAACATAATGGGAGTGAAAGGACTTCTTCCGAACAGCAACAAGAATAACTAGCGGAATTCGCTTGACGAGTTCCACGATAATGTACAGCACTGTCTTCACAAACTGATGCGCGTGGGCGAACAAAGGCAAGAAACCCAACTGTGTTGTAGCAAAGTGCATTGCAAAAGACTGCAGTATCAGTACGAGTGGTAGCACAAAGATTGAAATTGCGATAAAACAACAACAAAACCAGTACAGGCAAAAGACGCGTGAGATAATTGAAAATGGCCTAAAGGCTTTGCATGGGGAACATAAACCGTTAATGGATACATGGAAACACCCTATTGTCACCCGCCATTGCTTCATTTCAACCGGCATCGTCACAAGGAAATCCTCTCGCTGGTCCTATGGGGAAATACGGGCAATAATACAGCAAGAAAAGATACGTGCTATTGACCATTTCAATAGAACCCCCACCACCGTTCGCAAGCCTCAACAAAAATACATACATAGAGAAAAACAATTTACAGGTACGACAAATATTAAGATAAACACAAGTTAAATGAAACGCTAAATACAAAGGTATTCTTGCTTCGAATGCATGGGCCTTGTTGGTTCTGAGTTTTTCATTGTTCTCATATTCTCATAACCGAGAGCAACTATTCAATATTATTGTTGTTACCTGCAAACAATTTTGCTAGTAGAATTCCCGAAGGACAAGAATAATTGGTTTGACCATTCAAAAATTGGCCCAAATGTGCCTTAAAAATGAGCAGTTTTAAATTTGTCATCATCTTACCACTTCTTATCAATAGAAGTGGGATTTGAAGGGATTCGAAAATAAAGCCTCTTTTATTATACCAGAACAAAATAAAAACTTTCCCAATTGTCATTGGTATCAAACTGTGGCGATTTCGCATAGTAAACCAAAAACAAAACTGAGGTTCATAATCACGTGATACATTTTAAGTAGATGTGTAAACAACGCAAATTTACCGTGCGAAATCTATCTATATATTGCTTCACGTAGTTGGTCCTTATTGCTTGCTCTTGTGCAGCACATAAAAGAGCTTGCGTTCCAACCTTCAAATCACTCCTTGAAAGCCATTCCCAAGTTTTAATCCTGTCTACCTTTTCTGGCATCTCTCTAACAAATTGCCCTTGCATTGCCTTTCCTGTCCATGTTTGTTTCAGTTCTTCTGCCAATCTTCTTTTGAATCTTCCTTTTCCATTGTTTCCTCTGTTTGTATTGTTCCTGATGCACAGACGCCTCTTATTAGCAACTCTTCTGAGTTTGCTAAGTAGAAACCTAATCTGTTTTCTTCTCCTTTTACACAGTGCTCCACACTGATAAGGGCCCGACCTCCCCTCTTCCTTTTCATATATAGTCTGTCCACATCACTCTTTGGGTGCATGGCACCATACATTGTCAGGTATTTTCTTATCTTTCTATCGATGCTTTTCAGTTCACTCTTTGGGTGCATGGCACCATACATTGTCAGGTATTTTCTTGTCTTTCTATCGATGCTTTTCAGTTCACAGATAGACTCCCTAATACAAACTACTCATATTTTTAGTACTGATATAGGAATGGAATTTGGAATCAGGAAATGTGGGGTTCTAGTCCTAAAAAGAGGGAAGATTGTAAGATGTGAAGGCATAGAATTACCGAATGATGAGATGATAAAAGAAGTGGGACAAGAAGGATATACTTATTTGGGTATTGTGGAATTAGATAAGGTGAAGGAGAATGAAATGAAAGAGAAAACAATGAAGGAGTATAGGCTGCGGTTAAATCTAAAATCCAAGTTGAATGGGAGAAGCAAGATAACTGTAATTAATACCTGGGCAGTTGCAATATTCAGATATGGAGCAGGAATAATAAGCTGGAGAGCTTATTATTATTATCATTATTATTGAATTATCGCACACTGATAAAAATGTCATTTCATTCAGCGGTAATGTCTTCTTGATATTGGTGACAGCAAGTCTCCTCAATTTTCAAGGACTTTCCTCAGGATCCGTGCAGATTGCAGGATTACAGTCTTCTGCATTTCTTCAATTCTGGTCTCAATTCCCAGTTCTTCTATAATCATTATAATCATTATCATTATCATTATCATTATCATTATCATTATCATTATCATTATCATTATCACCATCATTATCATTATCATTATCATTATTATTATTATTATTCATTGTTCACTCGGCGGTGATGTTGACTGCCGGTTGACTTCTGGATAGCAGGCCAAATCCCTTGGCTTTAGGTATCCAGTACTTTTCTTACTATCTTTGCAGTTCCTAACAGGCAAGCTTTCTGTAAAAGTTCTGTGCTGCATTCTATTTCAATCTTCTTCAACCAGTTTTCAAAGTTCTTTCCAATCGTACCCAGAGCTCCAATGATTATTGGTACAATCTTAACTTCTCTTACATTCCAGAGCCTCTTAATCTCTCTCTTCAAGTCTTGATAGACCTCAATTTTTTCCTTTTCTTTTCTTTCGATCCTGGTATCGAAGGGACAGGATATGTCAATCAGCAAACACGATCGATCCTTTTTATTTTCAAAAACAATGTCTGGTCGGTTATGCTCCAGTCGATGATCTGTCTGTATGGGAAAATCCCACAATAACCTAATGTCTTCTGTCACAATAACATTCTCTACTTTATGGTTGTACCATCTATCTCCATAATCTAAACCTAGTTTTTGACATAACTTCCAGTGGACAATTTGAGCTACTTTGTCATGTCTCCAGCCTTTATATTGTACTTGCGCTAGCTGTTGACATTCAGATACTATGTGCGCTATCGTTTCATCTGCTTTTCCACATAGTCTACATTCTTTTGATACATTTTCTTTGTAAATGATGTTCTTTACAGAATTCGTTCCCACTGCTTGCTCTTGCGCTGCAAATATAGTGCTCTCTGTTTCTTTCTTTAATCCTGCATGTTTCAACCAATTCCAGTTCTTATCCTTATCCATTAAATCTTTTGTAGCAGCAGCTGTTTGCCCATGCAGCGGTTTATCCATCCACCCGTTCTTATGCTGTTCTTTATTCTGCCGTTTCCATACTTTGGGATCTTTGATTTCATTTGATCTCAGTATTCCTTCCTTTTCAATTGATCTCATTATTTCGTGGGCGTTGTTCATCACATACCATCCAAGACTGTTCTCCTCACTTCGTACAGTCTCTTCAGCTCCAATCAAGCCCCTCCCTCCTTCCTGCCTTGTTAAATACAGTCTGTTCACATTGCTTTTAGGGTGGAACGCTCCATACATGGTCAGTTTCTTTCTTGTTTTTCTATCAAGTTCTTGCAGTTCGTTCTTGGTCCAATTTATCAACCCTGCACCGTACCTCAGCAATGACACAGCCCACGTATTTATTGCAATGATTATATTCTTTCCATTCAGTCTTGATTTAAGAATCTTTTTCAACCTTCGTAGGTATTCTTTTTGTACAAGCTCTTTCATAGTTTGATTCATAATCTCATCTATCTCTAGTATGCCAAGATACTTATATCCTTCTTTGTCGACACTTTTAATTGATTCACCGTTTGGTAGCTGTATACCATCGCTGTTGACAACTTTTCCTCTTTTCATTACGACCACTCCGCACTTCTGGACTCCAAACATCATACCTATGTCCTCACTAAAAACATTCACCGTTCTTACCAGTGAATCGATCTCATTTTCATCCTTTGCAAACAACTTCAAATCGTCCATGAAAAGGAGGTGATTTATTTTCGTTTTTCCCCTTTCAAGTTGATATCCAGCCTTACACTTTCGGAGTATCATCGACATTGGCAAAAGACAAATCACAAAGAGTAGCGGGGAAAGGCAGTCACCCTGGAAGATTCCTCTCTGAATGCTTACTTCACCTAATTCTTGTTTCCCTGCTGTTAATATCGTTTTCCACCTAGGCATGCTTCTTCTAATTAGCTCCTTGAGGTTGTCTGCAACTCCAATCATGTTAAGACATTCTATTATCCACGAATGTGGCACCATATCGTAAGCTTTACGATAGTCAATCCAAGCAATGGAGAGATTCGTATGTCTTCTTTTACAACTCTTTATAATGGTCTTATCGATAAGTAGCTGATCTTTTGTGCCCCTTGCCTTCTTCTTACACCCCTTTTGCTCATCTGGGAATAACTCTCTCTCTTCCATGTATGTGTAAATCTGATCTGCAACAATTCCCGTCAAAACTTTCCACATAAGTGGTAAACATGATATCGGTCTATAATTGTCTGCAGCATTACCTTTGCTAGTGTCTTTCACACACAAAAGTGTCTTACCTGTTGTCATCCATGTCGGTACAACACCAGTTCTCATTATTTCATTGAGTTGCTCTGCGATTCGGTTGTGGAGTCCATTCAAGTTCTTGATCCAGAAGCCCTGCACTCCATCAGGCCCTGGGGCCTTCCAGTTTGGAATTTTCTTTAGCTGTTCCTTCACCTTTCCTTCTTCAATTTCTATGTCTTCTTGTTGATGGTTTAATCCTGTCATCTCCTCTTTGATGTCCTTTAGCCACTCAGCCTGGGTGTTGTGCTCAACTGGATTTTCCCATATTGAACCCCAGAATCTTCTTGCTTCATCTGCATCTGGGATCAGACTTTCATTTCTAACTTTTCTATCTAATTCCTGATATAACCGCCCTTGATCTACTTCAAATAATCTGTTTTGACGCTGTTGTTCATTTCTGGCTTCATACCTCTTAATCTTTGCAGCTTTCGCCACTACCCTTTGCTTCAATTCCTCTATCACTACACTAACGCCTTTTTCTTTAACCCTGTACTTGTTATTGATATATTCCATTCTTCTGTTGCTGTGCATTTCATTATTCTGTCTCCTCTCAAGTTTACTAACAGCTGTCCTCAATTGTTTGATATCGTTGTTAATGCGTCTCTTCCACCAAGGATCTTTCTTTGGTCTTTGCTCTCTTTCTTTCAGGCCCATTTTATAGGCTACATACCATATCAACGCAATGATAAATCTGTTTGTTTCGGTTATGGTGGGTGTAATGACCTTTTTAATAAGATTTTCCAGCTTTTTTATTTCTCTTTGTATGTTCTTCTTATTCACCGTTTTGAATGTTACCTTTGGTGGTTGCTTCTTTTCCACATAAAAAGTCCGTATGGTAGTCAGCTGTTCCGTCTCTTCCTCGCTCAACATAACATCTTCCCGAAGATCAAATCCCTCAATACTATCATTGTCGTTCCCCGTCCTATCTTCTCTGTCACTTTGTGCTTCTGCTCGTGTTTCTTGTTCCCCTTGAAGCTGTGTCCTTTCTTCCTGGTCATTCATATCCACTGTTACGTAAGTATTTTCTCTTTCGATTTCCCTTCTAATTTCTTCAAGCTCTACATCTGTTAACCATTGATTAACTACAATCGCTCGTGCCTGATCCATCAATCTCTGTTCGCTGATGTCGAACACCCCTTTGTCTCTCCATATTTCCATCATTCTCTTTCGATATCCTCTTCTGTTAGGCTCACTTTTCAATTTACAATACATTACCAGTCTATTGATAGTCTTACTCCATTTCTGTCTGGCAGTTGCTTGATGACGACCGGGCCTGCGCTGCTCGTCCACAGGACACCTGCCGAACGAGGCACCTTCATCATTGTTGATTCCAGTACCATTCACGTTGTTGTTTGATGAATTATCATTAGGCATTTACACTCAAAATGAGGATGGTTTTATCCGGGTTTTCCTTCCCTCGGGTGTTTTTATTTTAACGTGACACCATCACTAGGGGGGTTGCCAACCAAGGCTGAAGAGTCCCCCCCACCCATGAGACAGACTAGCCCCCGCCGGACGCCAACCCGGTACTTCATGGCCTCGGGGAGAGCTTACAGGTGCTACACCTTGCTCAAGGGTGACCTGGAGGTAGTTGTGGCAAAGGGTAACCTCATTCGCCCACGTCGAAACTCCACAACCGGATGCAGTTTAAAGTCATACCCAGGACATTATTATCATTATTATTATTATCATTATTATTATTATTATTATTATTATTATTATTATTATTATTATTATTATTATCATTATTATTATTATTATTATTATTATTATTATAATTATTATTATTATTATTATTATTATTATTATTATTATTATTATTATTATTATTATTATTATTATTATTATTATTATTATTATTATTATTATTATTATTATTATTATTATTATGAAAACCAAACCACCTTTCAACAAAAACAGAAAATGAAATACAGAAAATAGAACTGTTTTTAAAACTGACGTTTCGATTTAAAATCTTCTTCTGAGTCAGAAGAAGATTTTTAATCGAAACGTCAGTTTTAAGAACAGTTTTATTCTCTATATTATTATTATTATTATTATTATTATTATTATTATTATTGTTGTTGTTGTTGTTGTTGTTGTTGTTGTTGTAGTTGTTGCTATTATTATTCAACTAAATTAACCCATGTCAAGCAACAATAAGAAACTGCCTGAAGAACGATATTCGGCATATTCATGAAGCTACTAGCTATGGTACTAATGTGCAATATGACAAGTACAAAACCACATGAGAGGTCCTAAAAGACATGAGAGCAACGACAACTGATCACATAACGACCAAACTGACTTCACAAGGATTTATCATTCGCGCAATTTGGGATGCAGTAATGCCAGCATACAAGGGACTGTGGCTCTCAACATTTGATAAGATGCCAAGAAACATATTCAACTTCTGTATACGGTATTTAAACAATACACTAGCCAAAAACAAAAACATGTTTACCTGGAAGAAATCAGCTAGTGCTCAATGCAGTGTATGCAGTGCCCCACAAACACTAGGACACGTAATTGGTGGATTTGCAGCTCACTTGAACGAGGGGGGATACACATGGAGACATGATTCTATTCTTAAAAATCTTGCTGATTACCTTAGACTAAAAGAAAACTTAAAGTAAAAGAAAAAGAAAATGTGTGCATGCTGATCTGGAAAGATAATATTCACCTTCAGTGATAACTGGTGATGATTTGCGACCTGACATAGTGGTAATCAAAGGAAAATTGCTGTACATATTGGAACTAACCGTTGGATTTGAAACTAATATCTCTAAGAATGCTGAAAGGAAAGAACAAAAATATGCAGATCTGATTGAGAACTTAAAAGGATGTCGTGAACAAAATAAGTACTAAAAGGTTCTATTTGTAAATTTATCACTAGGAGCCTTAGGAATAATTGGAAAGGAAAGCCATAATCTGAAGACAATGCTGCAAGAACTAGGCCTATCCAAGAGTGAAGAGGATTATATTGTCAAAAAACTAATAAATGTTTGCATAAGGTGAACATACTTTTTATTTTGCAAGAAGGACAGTGACTGGCCAGAGACAGAATTGCTTTCATGGTAAATCTTGTCATTTCATTGTAAAATCGGAAATAGGTTTGTACGAATATTTTTTTCTCCTTCCTGAGCTTTTATTTAGCCTTTGTGTATTCCATTCAGCTTGCCAGATATGAGATTGCTGTAATGGTTTTTAAATTCTTAGATTTTAATTAAGTGGATTTTTGATGAAAATGATACATGATATTTCAAAAAATTATTATTATTATTATTATTATCATTATTATTACTATTATTATTATTATTATTATTATTACTATTATCATCATTATTATTATTATCATAAACAAATCTACCATCACCAAATGCTCTGGAGTACAGAATAAACGGGGGGGTGAGAATAATCGGGGGGGCTGGAAATGGTTCAATATAACAGTTCTCGGGGGGTTGGAGAAATAGAAAATAGTCGTTTTCTAAGGTAAACACGTCTCTTATATATATCTATGCGAACAGTGATGTTACTAATA
This sequence comes from Aurelia sp. 4 Dawson et al 2005, assembly GCA_964019985.1. Classification (NCBI taxonomy): domain Eukaryota; kingdom Metazoa; phylum Cnidaria; class Scyphozoa; order Semaeostomeae; family Ulmaridae; genus Aurelia; species Aurelia sp. 4 Dawson et al 2005. The sequence continues at coordinate 7,040,800 of OZ026502.1, read as the reverse complement.
CATTTACTTTTGAGTTCTGTTTCTGTTGAATGCACTACTTGCGACTCTTTCTTGCTTTTATTCAGAAATTATGTTTACTATCATTTCATTTTTCCAAAAATTAATAAAAGGGGGGGTTGGAATAAGAGCGGGGGAGGTTGGAAAATTTTTCAAAAATTAATAAGCGGGAGGGACGATTATTCGGTACTCGAGAGTAACAGAAAAAATGAAAAGAAAACACAACTGTTAAAAGTCCTAGACGTTTCGATAAAAATCTTTTTCAGCACAAACTTTCCAAAGGGACAACCGAGAATTTATACTGTACAAGATAAACAACCTAAATTAAAAGAAAAGTACAATTACATTTTATAAAAAGAGCCCCATCCTTAGTGAGCATGATTGCTATTGAAATTAAAACCAAGTGGGAATGAAAAATCACGTTTGAGTTCAAAGTGTTTGAAGCCTGGTCCACAACCTCGTCCCCAGGGCCTTTTGTCAATGACAAAAAGGCCCCGGGGATGAGGTTGCCCTGGTCCACACGAGGCCCCACGGGCCACCAAGGCCGCCCAAACAGACCCAAGGACAAAGGACCCAAACTCTGAGTCTTTGTCCCCTGAGTCCCTCCGAGCCACCCAACGACCCAAGAGACTCAGTGCGACCAAGGCTCCAATCGTAAACAAGAAAATGAAATTTTTGGCTAATTAGCGATTATGCACCTTTGAGACCAGTTGAAACACAGACCAAACCTCCAAGGAATCCAGCAGGCGACCCCGCAGCCCTCCCATGCGACCTTTCAATGATTCGCAAATTGCTGAACCTTGAATGGCTTGATAAAGATAGGAATCAAATGTTTTAGCCGATTTTTGCTCTTGGCCCATGGCCGGAAACCATCAAAGTCTCATTTTCACGGACCAATCAGACGGTGAATCAGCGAGGAAGACAGAAGAAATGTGTGAAAAATTCTCTCAACTTCATAAAACGCAACCAGGACAAAAACTGCTGGAAATTTCCCGATTTTTTTTTAAGATGTCTATTCACCAGATGTTTGGGTATCCAGGTTTGGATGCCGGTTTAAATGCCTCACAGTTTGGTGGAGATATAGCGTTTTCTATAGAGGAAGGAGAAGCAGAGGAAGGCAACCAAAACGTTGGCGTGACAACATTAGCCTTTGGACAGGACGAAACCTGATGTCGCTGAACACTGCTGTCAAAGACCGAAATCTATGTAGACAGTTAGCACATGTTGATGCGCAATCTGCCGAAGGCGGAGAAGGCGAATTATGATGATAGCGTTTTCTAATAGGCAACATCGGCCGAAGATTGCCAAGCCTTGTTTACGCCATTTCAAGTCAGGCGATAAAGCCTCTTGATAAAACCTCCTTTCAATTTCATTACTAATTTCGAACCATGAAAACTTATGCCATGAATGCAAAGAGTAGTATAATACAGAAATTTCTCAAGAGTATTGCCATATGACTTGAAATGTGTGAATTAACCGAAGCGAATTTCTTCAGTTCACATAGAAATCGAATGGGCATTGAATCTTGAACCAAAGAAACTGCGGTGTAAGGACAATGGCAAGAACAATTAGAAACGGAAATATTTGCCGTTCTGGGATCGTTCTTAAAACAATCACTATTGTTATTGCCATTGTTTCCAACCCAGAATTTATATTGTTTAAGGTTGAGTGCCTCGTCGGTTTTGGAAACGCCATAACTCCGAGAAACCATGAGATGTTTAAACCGGCATCCAAATATGGATACCCAAACATCTGGCGAGTAGATTCCTTCACAAAATTCGGGAAATTTCCAGCAGTTTTTTGTCCTGGTTGCGTTTTATCAGGGTAGGTAAAGTTGAGAAAAATTTTCACACATTTCTTCTGTCCTCCTCGCTTATTCGCCGTCTGATTGGTCCGTGAAAATGAGGATTGGAAGGTTTCCGGCCATGGGCCACGAGCAAAAATCGGCTAAAACATTTGATTCCTATCTTGGCTTGATAGGGAATTCCACCCTAACGCAGTGGCGGCTGGTGAGGAAAACATTTTGTGGGGCAATTTTGAAAAAATTAGGGGTCTGGGGGTAAGACTCCAGAAAAAATGTCATCTACCACGCCATTCAGATGCTCGGAAAACGTTGGCAACGCCCTTTTTTTGATATATTTCTCGAAACTATTATATGTAGAACTTTTTTGCATATCTCTTTCGTTGTGCTTGTGCTTATGTTCTGGCGAAATGCCTAGGCAGAAATTTTCTTGCCTTGATAGAGTTCAAAATCTGCTTTCAAACTTCATATTTCCTTGAAGAATGCAATTAAAAATTGTAAAACACAACAAAATAGCCACCAAATGGTTCTCGTTTCTTCGTTGAGTCGGTCTCCCTAAACAAGGAAACATGTCTTATCATTATTAGACTTGCTGCAACGTGTACGGTGAGCCAGTCTTCCCTTGCATACAAGCTCCTTGCAAATATACGCGATGGTAACTTCAGCCGTCATTCTTGGCGATTTGGCCACCAACGTTGCTTCTAATCTCCCTTCATGACTTTGGCTATCATATTTCCTTCGATCGTTTGTTGACAACAGCACTAGGCCTTCGAAATGTCTGAAGCATCAAGTGGTGTTGCTGTTGTTGAATGGGAAGGGCAGATTGAATTTTGCTCAAATTTTACGAAATTGGCCAATCAGCTAACTTCATGGCATGAAAAAGACGACGAAAACGCTATAGTGCGCTTGACAATTCCAAAGTGAAAGGGGCAGAAAAATCTTTGCCCTGAAACACAGAAACAAAGAGAAGGAAGTTCATAAGGTCATAGAAATCTGATAGCCTGAATAGAAGCCGCTTCTATCAATATCAATAACTTCTGGACGTCACTTGTCAACAGAAGAACGACGCCCACAAAGACCCGCTGTTTTATTCAAATCATACACAGAATCATTTATGGATTTTGTAAGAAATCTTTTCATGGAAATATGATTTTCTTTTACTTTACTTTGAGATTTGCTGATGGGGCACTGCCCCAAGTGCCCTATAGCACCAGCCGCCACTGCCCTAACACCACATGCAAAAAAACATGAAGCCAAAAGACGGCAGAGCACTGCCAACAGAACCCCCCAGAGACATCAGATACAATGGCAGGAATTAGGCCATGCCACACGCAAACATATCGAGTTCCACATCTGCCGCCCGCTCATTCAAACCCTTGGGTAAAAATTTATTATTTTTATTATTATTTTTTTAGAGGCACCATAGCATGATGGGAATGTCACACTTGATATCGGAGTTCTACCCGAACCCTGAGATGCCAAGCACTCTTCTCAAGATGAAGGCTGTACATAGCAAGGCAGCTTTGTGCAAACATGGGACGACCAGAGGAATGTCTATTCATTTTAGATGTTTCTCCAGCTCTTTGGATACTGTTCCCAGTGCACCTACCACTATCGGTACTACAACTGCTTTGACATCCCAAAGCTTTTCAATCTGTATACGCAGGTCTTGGTATTTTGTGATCTTTTCTTGCTCTTTGGCAGTGATATTTTGATCTCCCGGTACTGCAAGATCGATAAGAATGCATTCCTTTTCTCTTTATCTACAACATTATCTACATTATTATTATTATTATTATTATTATTATTATTATTATTATTATTATTATTATTATTATTATTATTATTATTATTATTATTATTATTATTATTATCATTATTATTATTATTATTATTATTATTATTATTATTATTATTATTATTATTATTATTATTAATGGTTCCTTTGATGATAAAGAAAAAGGAGGACAAAACCTCTCAAGGTTTACAAGGTCTAAAATGACTAAAGCCACTCTATCCATCTACTCTCACAGAGGCTCTGTCCGCGCACTTCCGAAATTGGTGAAAACTTAAAACATCTTTTAGCGCAAATTGAATATTTTTGCGAATTAGGCCGAAAGCAATTGCTAGAAAATTGGGCAGTAGTGCAGCTGCCCGGAATTTGCTAGCACGAACATACAACAACAACTTTTAAGGTCGGTGATTGGACTGAAAATACTTAATTTTTTCCGGACCAATGCACCTGTCACACGACCGACGGCCGTGGAAAGAAAAGCAGTAGAAAACAGGTGGCGGGTGGGTGGGAAAACTCGAGGCGCTGAACAACCTGCTCTTTCTCTCTGGCTGATGATAGCAGACAAATGATAAACATCCATTCAATACTTTTAAACTAGCCACGAAAACCAGGCATTCCACGTGCAGCCATTTAGCAAAAAGCGTGAAGTTACTACCAATGACTTATCACACTGATAAAGATAAAACCATGGTCATAAGGGACTCCGCCCTATTGTGTAAGAAACTAAAAAACACCAAGTTCCATTAATTACGATTAAATTTCATTCAATCGCCATTTAATGGTTCCTTTGATGATAAAGAAAAAGGAGGACAAAACCTCTCAAGGTTTACAAGGTCTAAAATGACTAAAGCCACTCTATCCATCTACTCTCACAGAGGTTCTGTCCGCGCGCTTCCGAAATTGGTGAAAACTTAAAACATCTTTTAGCGCAAATTGAATATTTTTGCGAATTAGGCCGAAAGCAATTGCTAGAAAATTGGGCAGTAGTGCAGCCGCCCGGAATTTGCTAGCACGAACATACAACAACAACTTTTAAGGTCGGTGATTGAACTGAAAATACTTAATTTTTTCCGCCCAAACACGTAGTGCCCCACCCAATCACCACCTAAGAAAGAAAGGCAGACAACGAAGAATGCAGAAGAGGATCGTGCTCAACGACCGAGCACTTGCCCACCCCAATACAAGGGGATTTTACTTTCATTTACTCTTGTGCTCTTACGACCGAGCACTTGGCCACCCCAACACAAGGGGATTTACTTTTTACTGTAACTATTTTGATTTTTTTTCCTTCTTCTTGTTCTTCTTCTTTCAACTATAACTATTCATTTCTTCTTCTTTCAACTATAACTATTACTTATGGATTTGACTTTCTTCTTACGAACTATACGAAACACAAACAGAACAACAGGAAACGTAACACGTAAATTCCTCTTTTTTTTCTTTTTATATGCTAAACTCTTTTATATAACTAATATAAAAATAAATATATATTTGTTGTCTCTACACGCCTTATGTTTATTTTTTGTTGCTATTGTTTTGTTTGTTTGTCTTTTCTTTTTGTTTAAATACTTTGCTATTTTTTTTTGTTCTTTTAATTTTTATTTATTATCTCTTTAAATAACTCAACCACAGATAACAAATTTCTAAACAGCACTAAAATAATGTTCCCATTTAAATTCCATTGTTTGATGCAAACAAAACGACGACAGCATGCCATCAGTGATTAAATTGCGAAGAGTATTGCCTTGCTTGACCAAGGTAAAGTGAAGCAGCGGACAAACGTTCTAGCGGCAGTTTAACATAAACTTTATATGCGTCACTTGACCATCGTCCGAGAGCTTTTATCATGTACTCCGGAAATCCCAACGAAGCAGCAGTTGTAGCTGCACCAACACGGAAACTGTGAAGCGTAAACTTGGTTTCAATGTTGCAGGACTTAAAAACTTTCTGCAAGCGACTGTTCAATTTGTCCCTTGTCAACGGTGATTTGTCTTCACATAAAAATAAGGGGCCTGGGTCCGAACCTCTGATCCAAATATACCTTAGCAGAGCAGCCACCGGACAAATGAAAGAATCGCAACGAGCGAGGACTACAGTGCAACCCCTACCAACTTGATCTGTTTTCGAAAAACGTAGGTTTAGAAAAATGCAGCCTGGGCTATCGTGTTTGTCAATGGATACATCTTGAAGGGAAAGAACAGATCCCTTAGCTAAAGTTTCTTTCGACGCAGTATACTCGGACGCCCTGAAGAATCCAAAGAAAGCTGTACAGCAAACGGCCCACAATAAAATATCATCATATTTGCTAAAATCAAGCTCTGCTTTGATGGAACACAAGACTGATGGGGTTATAGGCATCTTACGATTCTCATGAACAGGATTCATTCTGCGAAGACATCTTATAACTAGTGGAATGCGCAAGCAACCCACTAAAGGATCCTGAAAACCATGAAAAATATGTAAAGACCGGATAGTTGCCAAATACACCTTGATTGAAGAAGCTTTGCAAGTCTCGCTCAAATGACCAACAAATCTCAAAATAGTTAATTCGGAAGTGGGGCAAGGAGAACCATTCGCCCGCAGAAAACCATGATCTTCGCAAAACCTAATAAATCTTTTCTGAGCTGAACTATAGGTACGTTGAGTATTCACAGCAAGCGAATCCTTCAGCAAGTTTTGCCATGTTTGATCCAAGGTGGAAACAACAAATGATTGGCTAGATCTTGTGATACTTTCAAGGGTTTTAGAGCTGCTTGAGGAGCAAGTTCTCGAAATCTCTGGAAATCAAAGCGAGACAAAGCATCAGCCTTGGCATTTTTAAAACCAGGTATATGAACAGCAGTAAACGTGAAATCCAATGTAATTGCCAACAAAGATAATTCCCGTAACAAAAAGGACAAATGACGATCTTTACATGTACCATTTTTAAGACAGCTGACGACCGCCATATTATCACAACGAAAAGCAACTCTCTTACGTTTCCAAGAGACCCCCCAGATTCTTGCGGAAATGACAATTGGAACCAATTCCTTAACTGCTATACTCAAGTCGGCACACCCTAAAGGCCATTTTTCAGCAAACCAATCATCTTTTATAAAGGCAGCAAAACCGATGCTTCCTGCTGCATCCGAGGAGACCGTTATTTCTGGGGCTTTCTCCCATTTAGGCAAAAGAAACAGACTGCGTCCATTCCATTGTTTAAACAGTAAATCCCACCATTTGATATCATCTTTTTCCCAAACTGAAAGCCTTACGAAATGGTGCAGCTCTGATACAGTGCAAGACCGATCGATGAGACGACGTAGAAAAGGCCTGCCTAATACTACGGCCTGACAACAATACTGCAAACGGCCAATGAGAGACAATAACTGACGCTTAGTTCCCGCCCTGTGCGAAACCCAAAAGGCTAACTCAGATTTGATTTTTGTGATTTTATCTTGCGGCAAACGAAGCTCCATAGAAGATGAGTCGAGTTCTATCCCCAAAAACGTTAGCACTGTTGAAGGACCAGCTGTTTTATCCTCAGCTAAAGGAATACCCAATTCTCTGCATAAACGAAAACACGCCAACAATGCACTTTGACATTCGTTGCTATTCGGTTTCCCGACCAAAAAGAAATCGTCCAAATAATGTTGAATATGGGTAATTGAACCAACCCTCGACAGCAAAAATTCCAAAACATCCGCGAACTTTGTGAATATTTTCGGCGCGGAGCGGAGGCCAAAAGGTAGAGCTAGATCGATGTAATAATTATTTTTCCATTTCATACCAAGAAAAGAGCGATCATTTGTGTTCACGGGAAGCAGTCTATAGGCCTTTTTAATATCAAATTTTGCCATCAAAGCACCAGAACCCAATGACATTAACTTATCAACGGCTTCTTGAATACCCGTATATTTAACTTCTGCAGCTGAATCTGGAATTAAACTATTAACACTTTCATCTGGAGGAAAAGAAAGGTCCGTAATCAGTCTCCATTTACCCGGGGTGGATTTTGGAATGACCCCAAAACGATTTATATGCAAATTCTTTATAGGTGGGCATTGAAAAGGACCAGCAATAGAGCCATGCGAAATCTCTTCCTTAAGATACCCATCAATGACCTGAGAATGTGCATTCGCAGAAGGGCAGTTTCTTTGAGCCGAAACAGTTGAGCCATCAAGGCAACCCAAGTCAAACCCAAATTTAATACCATTTAAAATCCATAAAGCATCGTGATGAGGATGCAACGCCAATAAATGACACCAAGCATGGTAAACAATAGGAGTTACTTCAAGTGGCGAGGGCAAAACCACTGCAGGATTACCTAAATAGTCATTGACCAGTCATTTGCTTTTCTTTTTTCTTGGAGGGCTCTCAGGTGAAGGGGATCTTCTCCTGGACTTCTTTTGAAAACTATCCTGCGAAACTCGAGAGCACTCATCGACTCTATGAGATCCCTTACATGCAAAGCAAACATGTTGAAATCTGCACGGGTCAAACTTGCAGTGTCCCTTGTTCCAGAAAAAACAAATATTGGTCGACTGATCAATGCTCATAGAAGAAGAAGCGACAGAGCTCCTTGTAGACGTTTTGAAAACATTTGATATAAAGAGATTTACGTCGATATCGGACCAAGAAGCACTAGGATTCTCCGCCACCCTCTTGCGAAATGCCCGATCGTAGGCCAACCAACCTCCAGAATAGGAATCTCGCTGAATTTTGGATATTTGCAAAAAATAACCCATGAGCTGTCCCACCTTATCTGGATGAAATTGGAGATACAAGGAGGCAAACACTATCCAAGCCTCGGCCCAGTCCTGAAAAGTGTGAATCGGCAGTAACTCAGAATTTTTATCGCATCTCAAAAGGCGCATCAATTGAGCTCCCACTGGTTCTACCGGGGGGAGTTTGTCCAAATTAGCAGGGCGTAAAAGGACAAAATCAACAAAGATATTCTTTTTCACCATGTTTACAATGTAACCAGGCACAGGAGGCAAAACACCCGCGACCGAAAAACCAGGTTCCGAAATCTGGCTGGTGACAAAAAGCTGAGGATTCAGCGCAAAAAGTTCTTTTGGAATATTCCAATTGGCTAGGCTTGGAACACCCGAGGACTGAGCTGCGGCTAAGTTCGAGGTCGGCTGGCTACTTAGACTTGAAGTCGGATTAACATTAGGTTGATTTAAGCCAACCGAAGCCACTGGCAAAAATGACGGGGCAAAAGTTTGGCTACAAACAGATTGGCCTGAACTCATAGAAAAACCCGTTGCCTGTAAATTCGTACCAGAGGAAGTTGCAGTTCCTTGATTTGATAAACTGAAATCGGCGGAACCCCTGCTTGACAAAAGTAGCTGCACAGACTGCTGAATATTCGAAACTGCAGATTCAAGTGCTACCAGTCTGGTACCCATTGCATCTCCACTAGCCACATTCAAATTACTCGAAGTCTCTTCCTCAGACATCACAAGTAAGGCAAGGGAGAAAAATTAAGGAAAGGTCTCACCCAAGACAAACCACTGACACGATGCCAAACTCAGCAAAAAACTCGAGGCGCTGAACAACCTGCTCTTTCTCTCTGGCTGATGATAGCAGACAAATGATAAACATCCATTCAATACTTTTAAACTAGCCACGAAAACCAGGCATTCCACGTGCAGCCATTTAGCAAAAAGCGTGAAGTTACTACCAATGACTTATCACACTGATCAAGATAAAACCATGGTCATAAGGGACTCCGCCCTATTGTGTAAGAAACTAAAAAACATCAAGTTCCATTAATTACGATTAAATTTCATTCAATCGCCATTTATTATTATTATTATTATTATTATTATTATTATTATTATTATTATTATTATTATTATTATTATTATTATTATTATTATTATTATTATTATTATTATTATTATTATTATTATTATTATTATTATTATTATTATTATTATTATTATTATTATTATTATTATTATTATTATTATTATTATTATTATTATTATTATTATTATTATTATTATTATTATTATTATTATTATTGTTATTATCGTTATTATTATTATTGTTCTGTTATTTATTTTTTTCCACACTCAAAAACTGATTTTCCGTTTCTCTTCCTGAGGAATAAGGTTATCATGTTTCTTTTGTGTCTTTGATCTTGACTTCCTGTGTCAATATCGTCTTTTGATCATCCTTCAAATTGTGTGAATCTTCTTACAATTCCCATTGTTCCAAGTAAAGCTGCTTTTTGCATTTCTAACTGCGAAATTTCGCAAGGTATTTTTTCCAAATCTTGTTTGAAACTCTTCGATATCACTCCTGTTGCACCAATAACTATTGGTATGACCAGGACTTCGCTGACATTCCACTGGCGTTTTAACTCTATAGAGAGGTCGATGTATTTGTCGATTTTCTCGATCCTTTTCTTTACAATATTTGTATCTGCTGGTATTGCAATATCTATGATGTAAAGTTTCTTGGTCGTTTTATCTTGAAATATTATATCAGGTTTGCTGGCAATGATTGTATGATCAGTATTACTCTGAAAGTCCCATAGAAGTTTTGAGCTCTCATTTTCAAGAATTTTCTCAGGCGTGTAATTGTACCATTTTAATGTTTCTTTCACTTCAACCAAGTTGAATTTCTTTGCTAGTTCCAAATGAATTATCTTTGCTACTGAGTTATGTCTTTTCAGGTATGACGTTGCCGCTAAGGTCGTGCAGCCCGATACAACAGGCGTTATCGTTTCTGGCATTGTATTACACATTATACAGTTCTCAGTATCTGTAGTCTTATGGATGTGTTTCTTTATATATCTGGTTGTAACTGCTTGTTCTTGTATCGCTACAATCGTTGCTTCAGTTTCGCCTTTCAATCCTGTTCCTTTCATTCATTCAAAGGTTGCTTTCTTGTCTATGTGACCTTGTTCTATCATTTGATGGAATTGACCGTGAAGTGGTTTTGCTTTCAACTTTTCTTTCAGTTTCCTTAGGCTAGCCTCTTTAATCGTACTTTTCCATTGCCATTTAGTTTTCCATTTAAGGTCATCCAAATTTAGATTCAGTTCCTCTGCATCTTTTTGTGCCTTTTTCATGATTGAATCACATTCTTTTGCATCCCATTCTTTTACTATCTTAATGTACTTATCTTTGCTATTTTCTATGTGGTGAGCAAGATTGATTATTGATTTTTTGTATTGCTGACTTGCACTGAGGAGTCCTCTTCCACCTTCAGATCTTTGCATATAGAGCCTGGTGATATCAGATTTTTTGTGGAACATCGAGTTCATCGTTAGTAGCTTTCGTGTTCTCGTGTCAATTGTTTCTAAATCTGTTATAGACCATTTCATTACACCATATCCATATGTAAGGCTTGGGATTGCCCAAGTGTTGATTACTTTGATTTTATTACTGCTGTTAAGATCTGATTTCAAAACCTTTCTAACCCTGGTCAGGTATTCTTTTTCAAGGTTTTCTTTCATTGCTGTATGGGAAATGCTATCGCTTTCGTTTAACCCTAAGTATTTGTATGTTGCCTCATTTTCAAGCTCTTGTGTTAAATCACCAGTTGAAAGCTGAACATTTTCAGTTGAAGTTTTTTCTCCTTTGGTAATTGTTAATTTTGCGCACTTATCTAGGCCGAAACTCATTCCTATTATTATTATTATTATTATTATTATTATTATCATCATTATTATTATTATTATTATTATTATTATTATTATTATTATTATTATTATTATTATTATTATTATTATTATTATTATTATTATTATTATTATTATTATTATTATTATTATTATTATTATTATTATTATTATTATTATTATTATTATTATTATTATTATTATTATTATTATTATTATTATTATTATTATTATTATTATTATTATTATTATTATTTATTGCAATACCACAGTCCAAGATATTGTTCGACTGGAAAGTTAAGCTGAACATCAAGCTGCAACCCGCAGCCTTAAATATTCAGCGCATAACGCAGAGTTCTTGCAGTTCCAAGTAGGCAAGCCTTTTGCAATGTTCCAAAGTAAATATTGAGGCTGATGCGTTCAAGCCATTTCTTTAAGCTCTTGGATACAGTGCCCAACGCCCCGATGATTATGGGGACTACCTGTACATCGTTGCATTGCCAGATTCTTTTCAGTTCCTATTTTAGGTCTTGGTAACGGTCTACTTTCTCTCTTTCTTTTTCAATTATGCGCGTATCAAAGGGACATGCAACATCTATGATTTTACAAATTCTTTGATCTTTTTCCAGCACTACTATGTCTGGTCTTGAGTGTTCTAAAACCTTGTCGGTTTGAATTATCATGTCCCATAATATTTTAACCTTGTCATTTTCAACAGTAACCTGAGGTCTATGGTCATACCACTTCTCGGCGTGTTCTAGGTTATAATCTTTGCACAACTGCCAATGTATCACTTGAGCGATTTTGTCATGTCTCCACTGTTTGTATTGTTTTTGCGTAAGTTGTGCAATGTAATGTTTTTGTTTTTGCATTATTATTATTATTATTATTATTATTATTATTATTATTATTATTATTATTATTATTATTATTATTATTATTATTATTATTATTATTATTATTATTATTATTATTATTATCATCATTTTTATTATAATTATTATTATTATTATCATTATTTTTATCATTATTATTATTATCTAAAGTGATAGCTAGCTGCTAGCCAATGTCATTGTGAATTACTGCCAATCTTTGTTAGCCATGTCTTACTTCTATGCCGCTTGGATTACTCCTGATACGACCTTTCGCACTATTGATTCACTTTCCATCAAAGCCGTCTTTTGCATCTCCTTAACAATTTTTACTGCTGCTGTTTTCTCTGTCAATATATTCTCTATGTTCTTCTGTATGGCATTCAGTCCACCCCCAAGACTTCCAACAACCAATGGTATGACTTTAACCTCATAATTCTTTCTCTTTTCTTTAGTTTCGTATGCAAGCTCCCTGGATTTAGCCTCGATATTCCTTTCCTGGGGACACGCTATGTCACATAACCATATCACTTTGTCTTCCTTCTTTTCCAACACTAGATCTGGTCTTCTGGCTTTGTTGGTTTTTCTTACCCTATACTCAAAATCCCATATGAGCTTACCTTTTCATTTTCAAGCACTTTACCTTGTTCCCACTTCTCTTTGTACCAAACTGTTTGCTGATCAATCAATTCTATTATGTCTTTGTAGGTATTCTCTACCAGCCAGCATCTTACAACCAGCAACTATATGATGGACAGTTTCTTGATAACTTCCACACAGTCTGCACATCGGTCCTTCTGATGATATTCCTCTTAAAACTTTCCAGGCTTTTGTCTCAATCATTTGCTCTTGTACGTTTATGATCGCTGCTGTTTTCTTTCGGTATAGGCTACACTGGAGCCATACGCGTGGCTCTCCGTCCTGCCCTATAAATACTTCGCTCTGCATCTCCTTTGACTTATACTCGCTTACTCTTTTCGTGACAGTCGTTTTCTTCAACAACTGTTTCAATCGTTTCCAGCATTTTTCCAGTCATCAGCCAACCATTCTCCGTCGCATAAGATTTCGTTTTCTCTAAATTCAAGAACACATCCAATCTCTCTCATAGCTACCTCTGCGTCTATCCTAATTGAGCAATACTGACTGGCACATTCGCGCTCCCACGCTACCCTTGTCCACTTACTTGTTGATTTTGCCATATAGCATGCAACTCTCAACCCTAGGTAAACATCTCTTAATGAGATCAGCCCCCTGCCTCCACTGCTTCTACTTAGGTACTGTTAGGGATTTCTGGGCCCAACCCCCAACATAAGATTCTACACAAAATTCTAGCCCACCCTGTCACTTCCGATCTCTTCCGATCACCAATCAACTATCACACTGCTCAAGAACAAGAAACGAAGAAATGACACAATCATTACTAATTTGACACGTTAAATGAAACAAAACAAAATATAACCATAACCAAAGATTTGTTAACTCTTTCCGTTTCTCTGTCTAACAAATTCCAACCACATTTCTTCTTTCAGAGGACTGTATGTTCGTATCAACGTTTCATAAATCAACCGACGATCAAATATTCAATAAAATTTACACTCGGCTAGCTGTATCTTCTTCGTAGCAATCTTTCGAACACAATCAATTTCAACACTCACAATCAGTGAAACAACAAAAATAAACTGCGACTCACGTCCCTTCAATTCTCCTCGACTCACGTCCTTTTCACTCCTCTCACGTCCTTTTCTTTTCAGTTCTTCAATCCACGTTCTCCAAACCTTTTTCCTATACTGATTACAGTGAGTCCCAGATATCGCTCTCCAAAACGAGACTACTGCTTGCCAAACCGAGACCGCTCAATCTGGGACTCATAACCAAACTGCTAAAAAACCGGCCTGCTCACTTTTGGATCGAGAAGGACCAATCATCTTGCTGGAATCGTTGTGCGCGAAGGTGATTGGCTTATTCTTGAAAAATTTGATGCCCCTGCACTCATCTGTTTTGAAACCCGCCAGTCTGTGAATTCAATGTAAACATTGGCTGCCATTCCGTTAAATGTCAGTCAGCGAAGATGAGAAAGGCGGCTGTTTGCCAAAATGGAGGCTGTTATTATCACGGCTACGTAATAAAGACAAAGAAAAGGACTGTGGAGGATCTCAAAGGGCACTGTACGAAAGAGTTATTTTGAAGGGAAAGCTTTGCCAACTTGCAGTGGAAGATGTATTACTGTTTTGTAAATCGTCGAAGAAGATTCCTTTTTGGCTTCTGCAAAACAGTGGGAACAGTTCGAGGTAAGAAACATTTCAATCTAACAAAAAGTTAACAGAAAACTCACACATAAGATGCGGAAAAATGCTCTAGTTTCTTGAAACATTCCCGCATAAACAGCAGAAGTATTTGTACTTGAAATTCTGTGCAAATGACGATAGTCTTGCTCAAAACAGACTTTACGGCTACGTAAACAAGGGGCTTGATAAAGATTTCTCGCACGCAAACGACCGATAAATTTGTCTTTCCTCCAAAAGTCAGTCACAGATTACAAAGCGTCTTCTAACAGAAACAAATTTAAACCTACGAGAAAATGCAGCCGTTATGAGAGTTTTGTGGATAGCTGTGTATTTTTTAAGAGAACTGCTTGAACAGTTTGAGATATTTCTTGCGAAGATGATTTGTGTTCGTTTCTTGAGCTTCCCAGACCGAAAGAACATTCCAGAAGAATACCAAAATACCTCTGGGAAATAACGGCAGAAAACTTATAAATTTGATATAAGAAATAACCAAAACTTCACGAAACATTCATGAATCAACTGTAGAAGAATTAGCGATTGAACATGCTAAAAAATAGTGCAAGACTATTGTGTAAAACAGATTCAGAATAATGGGTTGCTAGTACGGCTTCGGCAAAGACTTACTGAAACCGAGCTGAAACGGTCCGTCGAGAAACCAACTACTGGTTGCACTTTACTTTGGGAAGAAAAATATTTCAATGTATCTTTAAGATAATATCATCAAAGTGCACCCAAATGTATCGACTGAAAATTGAAAGCTTTTTACTGAAAAAGAGATAACGAATCCACGTGCAGGCTTTTTCGCCCAAGCAAAATATATGATAGGATTCGCAACGGTGAAGTTCATCCTCCAAAAATTCTACTAATTCTACTACTATACTATTTAAGGCAATTTAACTGTTTCCACCGAGTTATTCAAAGAATAGAAATAGATTTACATGATTTGCTAATGAAATTCTTCTTGTTAGAAAGACTTCACTACTGCAGAAATAGCCCCTGAATGAAAATATCAAATGGAAAATTTGTAAACAAAAGACAAAACCGAAGCCAGTCTCAAAATTGTAAAACCACTACTTGCACTTGAGTTGGTTTCTCTCAAAATATCCCCATAAAAAGTTTATCATTCTTGAAAGTACCGTTTTTCATAAATACAAACACTTGCAAAATTTTGATTACTATAAAGCAAGGTTAATGGAAAATTGTAAGAAAAAGCGTGAAGACCGAATGCCAAGTGATTTGGAATATCTGCTAACCTGAAGACAGCGATTGGTGCATCCCATGGAAATCCTGAAGTTTTGGTAAAAGCATGGTAAAAGATTACAAGTCCTCTGTTAAGAAGAAACTGCTTATAAGAAACTCAACTCCCAGATCGCCAAAAATATAAGAAGCTCCAGCACTGAAAAGATATAACTTAAGAAACCAATATACTTTCGATAAGGGGAATCGAATTTCACATGATAATCACACTTGTCTCCTGTATCAATTACTCGGAAGGTACTCAAATAATGTCTAAACATTAGAAAAGCTTCAAAAACTTTGGTTTGAAATTTTTACGTGGGCACAGAGAGGTAAGGTGAGGTAACTTGGGTCTAGGGGGTAATGTTGGTTTACTCGAGGGGCGAAATTATTTTTTTCGTACACCTTCCTTGAAATCACAAACAAATCACAAACAAAAATCACACATGCAAGAAGCACAAAAACCACAAATCAATGAGAAGTTACTGAAATATGACACAAAAAGTAAAATCACTAAAAACACAAAAAAATCACAGAAAAAAATCATGTGATTTTAAAATCACTAAAGACACGCTCGCTAAGTTGAGAAGTGATTTGCCCCTCGGTCTACTTGCTTTTTCGCTTTTAAACTGATCGCAGCAAGTTGAAAATTTCGATTCAAGAAATACGTGTATTGATAGATATTACAGGTTGAAGCCATGACGAAACAAACGCAAACGCTTGCCACAAAATTGTTTGTTTCATTCACGCCACAAAATTATTATTTTGTAAAGAAAGAGCGCTGCCAATCAATGGAGCGAGGTTTCAGTCTAACGCAAAACGCAGACCACGGCGGCGTATTTTCCAGACCAGAAATTTCCAAAACGAGGCTCCCTTGAATAGGCCGGAAATTTCACTGTTTGTTTATGAGTCGTAGTTGTAGCGGGGTATATCAGTTTGGCGGAGGAGCGAAACTACGGCTTGTAATCAGTCTACCTTTCTGCATCTTGTTTGTTCTCTCTCTCCACAAAAACACGCCACACGACTGTCAATCATTATCAAGTCTCGATTTGGTGTGTGTCTCTATTTGGTGTTTGGCGCCGTAACAGGAACAACCTTTCGTCGCTGGATTGCCTGCCCAACATGTTAAAGTTCCTTAATTGCCTTTTCACAATCATATCTAATTCTTTTACTTCGTTCATTGAAAACTGGCATGCATTCATCGGGTATGCAGCAACTGGGATTACTTCTCAATTTATTGCTCGGGTCAAATTCCCGTCATACAACTCAAGTTGAAGTAGCTTCTTAAATCTATCTTTCATTTCGACTTTAACCCTTTGAAGAACCTTATCCTTTGTATTCCATCTGCTTGTTCGACTCCCAAAAATCTGTACGTATCATTGCTGGATGGGTCTAAGCTTTGCATTCGTTGTTCTAAAATTTCCAGTCCTTCTCCTTTTACCATTATTCCATTCTCAAACACAACTTCTGCACATTTCTCTCTGCCATAACAAGCTCCAGTGTCATGACTAGCCTTGATTATGGTATCGTTAACAGCAACTGCTAATTCGTGGCTTTCTTGGTATATCTTAAGATCATCAACATATAGGCTATGCGTTCTTTTTACATTTCTAGAACCAGGTAGACCCATTCGATATCCTCTTGAATCTGCTAACAACATGCAAACGGGTACTTCGCTCAAGCAAAAGCACCCAGCCGAAAAGCTGTCTCCTTGTAGAAAGCCACATGAGATATCAATCCATCTGCTCACTTGTTTTTTGCCTTCATACCAAACTTCTAGTCTTGTTTTCCACTTATCCATAAGCTCTTTGATGATCATTCTCACTTGGTTTGGTATTCCAATCCACTCATAAACAGCTAACATCCAATCATGGTGTACCTTATCGTACGCCTTTTTGTAATCATCAAAAGCTACAGTTAGGTTTCTGTGATGCTGCCTGACCTCATCCATTATGCAGTTGTCTATGATAAGCTGATCGCTAAGGTTGACCAAATCTGTTACTTTTTTGGGACACCTGGTATACATTGAAGATATTCAACATAAAATGAAGAAACAAGTGGCATTCTGACCATTTTCTTTGTGACCACTCTCCAAATATAGGCATCTGGTGGTTACGTGGTAGGCATCCAAAATTAATTTTCTGATTTCCAATAAAATTTCAATAATGGTCAAGAAGCTTCACCGCTATTGCTATCATCGCTGTGGAGTTATTGAAAAAGTTCGGAAGGCGGGTGAAAAATGCAGGGGCGGATCCAGACCGATGCAACCGATGCAAATGCATCGGTCAATTTCACATGATCGATAATCTAGAAGTCTGTGCAGCAGAATTTTTATCAGACTCAAAGCATTTGCCCCCTTCTTTTTGGTGCAACTGCTCCTACGTAGTAACCTCGTAGCTTCAGACTCAGACACAAAAGCCATGGCCGACCATTAGACACTGATCTGACAAAAAGACTGGATCGAGCAACCTATTGTTCGCCGCGGACTGTTTTTGAAGCCCGCGATTTTTGACCGGCGCCATATTGGTAGGTCCCAAGGAGCGTAAGCATTTGTATGGGACCTACTGAATATAAGGAGAAATTGCAAAGAGAAGCCTGCTATTTCGGCTCGCTGTGGACAGGAAAAGAGAAATAACAACATCAGAAGAAAGAAGGACACTAGCAATGATGAGAAACTGGCTCTAGAGGGAGAATTTCTGTCATATTTTAACAGTAAGTCATAGTTGCTTCGGTCCAGCTTAGGCCGGCCTGTAAACCAACGATTCTGGATGATGGTGGCAAATGGTTGTAGCATTTCTTGATGTTATATCTCTTGAAACTTATGCATTTCCTTCAGTTTATCATAGGCAAATATCTAAAATTTTTAAATGCTTGATTTGGTGCGCACAATTGAGCTTGAAGGCAAGTTATCATGTCCAGTTTTCCTTGTTCATGCCAGGAATGAGATTTCAGATGGTTTCCCTTGACTTTTATGTACGGAAATAACGATCTTTTATTATTCGAGAAACCAGTTTGAAAGCGGTTTTGATATCTAAATCTGTTGTCAGGGTCTTTCATTTATTCCCCACTGGGTGAAATTAATTGCAAGACATGTTTATCATCTACACCACACCTCCACATTGCCTTTCTTTATGTTATTAGCAATTAGGGTGGCTTTGAGATGTTGAAATTTTCTCTCCATGATTTTCATCTGACAGTCATCTGGATGAATTTAGCAGTACATTCTATGAGAGCATTTTGCATCAATGAGGCTAGCAGTCTACTCTTGAAATCCAAGCTTAACTTGAAGTTAGCCTCCATAGTTGTAGGGTCAGGTGCAAACATTTAGTCACTCAAATAAAGATCATACCAGTTAAGGTTGTTTGGTAGATGGCTGTACCATTTTTAAGATTTCATTGCCACCCATCTAACCTAGCCTGTGTGCAGACTTGACCAATTTCTTCTGAAAGAAGTTTCATCAAGAAACCTCTCTTAAACGAAACCAATCTTATCTGCATGAACGATTCTAGCCTAATCCAGCCCTATGTGATATAATGGCAGCCAAACCATTTTGTTTTTGAGAATAGACTTGTTGAAGTGTCACTTCAAAAATAGAGAATTCTAGTGACAATAACAATGTGCAAAAAATAGCTCAAGAAAGTCTATGAATAATATACAGTATCAAGATCTTTGTACCTGGCAAATTTTCTCTTGAACTGATCACAAGTTGTTGTACAGTATTTTTATTAATGCAGCTTTTTGTAATGCAGTCTTTTAATGAATGTGTAGATGCAATCATCAAGGAAGCAATGTGTATTATTTCAGTAATGTATGCTTGTCATCAAAATCTATAATACTATAGTTAATCAAATACAGCATGTCATAACATCATCAACTGGATGCAGCAGAAATGATTTATTATCAAAACACAAAGTTCAAGGAATAGAGTCCTGGTTTTGAGGAAAACAAGTTAATGTAGATATTAGAAGTCACTATGTTTTTCAGATAATTCAGCTCTCTCAATTTGTTTACCATATGCATTCTTTTCACAAGAAACCCTGGATCAGCAGCAGGTGCTAAATATTTCTTAAATTTGCATGAAGAGTTCTGCCAAGTCTCTTGATACTTTCCCACCGCTTGTTTGATCCTAAAATCATAATGTATATACAGGTAGTTTCTACAACTGCTATGGGTGCATTTTCTTGACATATGTAAATACAACAGTAAGTGAGAGAAGTTCTTCTGTGACACTGAAAAACATGTTTTGCAAAATCAAAGCAAGCTTTAAAATTCTGCTTTGGAAATTTCCTTTTCCTTCCCACACGTAGAACTAGAGTTCTAAGTTTTGGCCACCTCTTGCAAACAGGTTTCTGATGAAAGAACAAGTATGTAATAGTACATATGTTAGTAACATCCTTCAGCAGTTTGATCGTAAGTCTAAATTCATAGAATCCGTTTGTAAATGGCAGTCACTATTTCCAAGCAACTCAAGGCTTTCCAATGATTTCAATGAAGCACATCACTGCAGCATTTAAAACTATCACCGCAAATCATCAGGCAAGTGCAAACGCACCAACACATTAACTTTGGTTTATGTGTCACTCAGCTGCAATTATTGGCATGTAATTACATATTCCTTGCTTGAAAAAAGAGCAGTAGGCAAGCGTTTGTGTGAAATTAGAGAAAACTGGCATCCACGGTGCTATTGATTGTATCCATCATTCTTGGACTATCACATCTACCTAGAAAAGAAATGCAAGTACAATTGAAATAGATTCATACTGTACTGATCTTTACAAAATCAGGATTGAATAACAAATGGCCTCATGGCAGAATGGATACAAGGTTTACAGTCCTTGGAAGATATTTAAACAAACTATATTAATAAGAGATAACTGTGAACAAACTGAATCCAAAGAAACTTTACTTTGTAGATCTATCATTCAAAAAGCCTGAGCAGAGGGAAAGGGGCAAGAAATTCTATTATCCCTCATCACCTACTAAGGCTACGCAAAAGCTTTTCTACACTAAACCAAATTTCTCTAAGCTAACTGCATTGTATTAGCCAGTTGGGACAACCTGCACAGTCTGGAGAGATAGAGAGAGGGAGGAATCTTGACAGTCGAGGTTGATCGAGCATGCATGCGCCCTTCATTTTGTTCGCCCCTTTCTCTACGAAACTCGGCGGTGGTAGCGAAAACATAACTTCCTTTCCCCTTCATAAATAGAAACCTACTAAGCACTGTGTTAATTTAGGCAAGAAACGACCCTCACAACCATCACAAATCAAAGAAACTGTCTTATGATCCTACTGCCTACCCGTACGACGCCAGGAGCACGACACCCTGTCTGCCAGTGTGCCCACACCAAAGAAATATTTTGCAGGAAATATCTACATTTCTACCATGAGAATGGTTTAATGAATAAAAAGCTGCAAAGAACTACACAAGAACGAGTAAAAGGAAGTGTACAAACCTCAAAACTCCTTCCATATTTCTCAGAATGAGTGAAATTTCCTCTGTTGTTTATAAGGCTTTACACCGTCTCGCAGCAAATTGGGACCTACCAATATGGCCGCCGCGCATTTCAGCTGGCTTCATTTTCTGAACAACAGAAGCTCGATCCAGTCTTTTTTTCAGATCAGTGCCATTAGACCATTAGACCCATTATTATTCAAAAGAATAAGTGTCCTCAAAACAAATCCGGTAAGTCATATTATTATTCTAATCCTCTATTCAATTGATGTGTGACGCGCGTCTCGACAAGGCAACGAAAGCCAACGCACAAACAGGAGATCCTTGCGTAATCATTTTGATAAGTGCATCGGTGTCAATCATAGCAGCTTTGACAGCTCCTTCCTTCTCAACAAACGATAGCCAAAATACATCGGTCCCCAGACCCCTGAGTGGAGAAAAATCAGCGTTATGCACCGGTTGACCGATGCAGTCCAAAGGTTACTATTGAACAATGGATTGCCCTCTACTATTATTGTTGTTTGCCGTTCGGTTGTCTCGCCTACTCTCGCCTGAATGGAAAGTATTGTGGTGGACTGAATAAAGTAGTCCTTGCAGGGGAACTTTTCTGGCAACACCAAATCAGCAAACAACGAAATTGGGCCTGTCTGGCCAAGATGTAAACAGAACCGAGGGGCAAATCACTTCATGAATCTCGTACACCTCTCCCAAGAATCCTCAGGAATCCTACGGAATCTTTGAGAATCTTCGTAAATCTTGAGAATCTTTGAATCTTGAGAATCTTATGAAGAAACTGTGAGAACTTGAACAGAACTGCGAAAAGCACTTTCTTCAATAGCTCTGACTTGAGGTAAATTTGCACATTCTTGTACCTGAAATAATGTTCAAAGTAAGGTCTTCCAGCTAAAACAAAATTGAAAAGAGCGTTGCCCATTATTTCCGAGAGTCTGAAGGGCGTGGCCACTCAAAAATTTTCTGGGGGCTTCGCCCCCAGACCCCTCATTTCCATCGGTCACCCCAATATCTGGATCCGCCCCTGGAAAAATGCCCCCCCCCCCGTTGAAATAGGGTGGAAGGAAAACTGCTGGAGATGCAAATATTAGTTCTTGATTAGCAACGAATATCCATTCGAATCTTCCTAAACTGAAAACACTTTATTTGATGGCTTTTGAGTGCAATTTAAAGAGCTTTTTTAACAATTAAAGTTAGGTCGGTTAGTTTCTTAAGGTTTGAAAAGTTAAGCCTACGGTTTCTCATAAGCTGTTTATTTGGTTAGGGCATTTTGAAGGCCAGGAACCGCAATCTAAGCCACTTTTGCAGATATACTTTCTGATGTTAGCCGCTAACGCCCCCCCCCTTTCGATCTAACACATCTCAAATTACAAGGCAATAGCAGATAAATAACTGGCCGCAAAGGTCCAGTCTCAGTCTCAATCTCTTTGGTACGTATGGTGGTGCATGCTTCACAAAATGCATTGGAAAACCTTAACTTGCGTGTGTTTCTATTTAGCTTTGATCCATTGTTTTTCCAATATTTGTTGTAGTCCAGCCAAGTTGGAAAAGAGCAGTAATGGAATTTCGATGAGTAAGTTTCCTTTAAGTTTCTTACCAAGTGGGAAGCTCAGTATTCTTGTACTTGTGGTTCGTAAAAGTGTTTTGTGATTCTGGTACGCATCAAAAACTTTATCCATTTTTTGAGAAACAGTAAAGTTGTAGCAGCTGTGCATTACTTTGTTATTTTAGGTCAAGGTAACAATGGTTTGTCAGTTTCAGAGCAGTTCTAATTAGAATAATGATAGCAAATTGGATTTTTAAAATAAATTCGAAGAGAAGCGACAAATATGGAACGCCGTTTGCACAAAAATGACATAAACTGCTGGGTGTCCCGAAAAAAAGTATACAGATTTGGTATAGATGCTAGCGACTAGGATGAATGAATATTATGCGTAAAATAAATTGTCGATATCGAGATGAATAGAGCTGATTTTGGGGCTCCCTTGACGATAGGCCTCACATAAACTATATTTTGTAAAACACATCTGTTGTGCCGTTTTCAAATTTTGTTGATTTTATTCAATATGTTTCAAGAAATTGCTCAAGTTAGCTAGTCATATTCATTAAAATAATTTTGGATTGATTCACGCAATATTCTTATCGCTAGGGTCGACCAAATCTGTATACTTTTTGGGACACCCGGTATGTTTATGTTACATAAACATAGTTTATGTGCACATAAACATAGTTTATTTACATAAACCTAATTTATGTTCATTTTTATGCACAGAAACATATTTTATGCACATAAACTAGGATTATGTGCACATAAACTATGTTTAACGCCTTGCAGCGGAAACCGCCAGAACTCATGATAGATATATGGGTCAGGATCTGATTTTTAGTGATCAACCAAACCTAGTTATTGATTCTGGTGTTCATCCATCACTACATGAGCAATGTCATCATCAAATCGTCTATGGGTAATTATCTGTTTCGAATGTCACACTGCCCCCTCATACCCGCAGAATCTGGTATTATGATAAGGCAGATTTTGTCGCCATTATGAAAAGTATTGGAATGTTTCGTTGGCAGGAACATCTTGAAAAAATCACATGCCCTAACGAGCAAGTAAAATTACTCAACGAAGTCCTTTTGAACATTTATTCTAATTATATTCCAAACCAAGTCAAGGCGATCAGGCCTCGTGAAGCTCCCTGGATAACGCACAATGTTAAAAAATTCCTCAGGAAAAAGAATCATGCTTATAAAACTTTTGTTAGGAACGGTCAGCCAGGCGACAAGCTTGAAGGAATACAAAAGATGATATCTGACGGTGCAAAAATGATTGAGGATGCCAAACAAAATTACCTCCGTAAGACAGGGCAAACTTTAGCTAATCCAGGGACATCTCGCAAAACATATTGGTCTTTAATCAATACCTTTCTGAATAAGGCGAAGATTCCTATAATACCACCCCTTTTAGAGTATCCATTCTGTTTACTTTCTAAAATCACAGACCTGAGTCTCTCTATTGCTATGCTTCTCCTTTCCTCGTTTATTTATTGAATAAAGATCCAAACATTTACAAAGCCTATTCTGAAGACCTTATCTGGTAACCCTCTCTATATGGTGACTTCCATATTTTTTGCACCAGCAACCTGAGTAAATCAAAGGCAAATTTCACCTTAACTTCATTCTTCTATCTCATTCCAACGATTCCTGCCCCACAAACGCTAGTACAAACCGAGAAGAGAGAGGTATCATCCGCAAACATTTTGACATCACAGTTCACATTCTCAACAAGATCATTAATGTAGACAAGAAAAAACAATGGACCCAAGACAGAGCCCTGTGGCACACCAGCACATATCGGTGCCCATTTCGAGCTTCTACCGTTCAAGACAACTCGCTGTTTACGATTTGCTAAGTAGTTCTGGATCAAAGCAAGGACGTTCCCATTTATACCATTGCATTTTAATTTGTACAAAAGGCCCTCTTGCCAAACCCCATCAAACGCTTTGGAAAGATCAAGAAAGACGGCTCTAGTTTCAAGGGTAGGACAAGCTTCAAATGCTTTGTAGATGTTGTGAGTTATAGATAACAATTGATTAATAGTGGAGTATCCCGGCCGAAAGCCTGATTGTTGTTGAGCTAGAAGTCCATCCTCACAAAGATGTTTATAAATTTCATCAAACATTACTTTTTCAAATATCTTTCCAAAGATAGGGAGGAGTGAAATAGGCCTGTAGTTCATTTTGTTCTGCCTGCTGTCTTTTTTGTGGACAGGAATTATATTAGCCTTCTTCCAGACAGAAGGATACGTTCCCGTCTCCAGAGATTTTGCGAAAATTAAACACAGGGGCTCAACTATTGAGGCATCGCATATCTTAATCATGTGAACAGATATGTTGTCACAACCACCAGCTTTTTTGGAATCAAGTGCCCGAATTAGTCGTAGAACTTTATCCCTGTTAATGGCAACGTCCGTTAACGATGAATCGCACGGAGGCAAAAAGTTGGGAATGGTGCTGCCGGTTGATATTTCGGAACATTGTTGCACAAAGAAATCATTCAAAATGTTTGCCTTGATATCTACATTGGTAACAATGATTCCATTTTCTAGAATGGGAGGAATTCCCGCAATGCTCTTCTTATTCATTAATTTGTTCAAGGTAGTCCGATATGTGTTGATACCATTGCTGGGATCAGATAATTTCCTACCTAGCTTTAGGTAATACTTTTCTTTGACATCAAGAATTATTTTTGATGTTTCTTTCCGAACGTCCTTAACTTTGATCCAGTCCTCTTGCTTTCTACCACGCTGTAGAAACACTTTGTAAACCCTATGTTTTCGCCTTATTGCTGTCTTTACTTCCGCTGTCACCCATGGGGCATCCTTGTCATTGCATTTAACAACTTTGTTTGGTATGTTAGAAGACAATATGGAATAAATCGTTGCAGTGAAGACTTCGCTCATCTCATTTGGACCAAAACCCATAAACCGCGATTCCCAATCGATCCCGTTAATTCTGTCCCTAATTGTCTGGGTGTCCGCTTTTGCGTAATCCCACATAGTCCTCTTATAGGGTGGTGGGGCAGGGATAGTCAAATTCAATTTGCCATAAATAAGCTGATGTTGACAATGATCATCCAAGGAAGGGTGAACTCCAGATTCAACAAAAAGATTTGGCTGGTCAGTTATGATAAGATCGATACAAGACATGCTTTCACCACGTATGTTTGTGGGCTCATTAATTAATTGGTATAAGTTATTTGTCTCTATACGGTCATCCAAAGCAGTTCCTTCTGGATATTCATTATCTCCCTCCCACCACTGAGATGACCTGCAGTTAAAATCCCCTGTTATAATCAATGCATTTGGTTTCTCCTGCCTAAGACGAGGCAGTTTCGCCTTTACAAATCTTTTCAAACTCTCCCCAGCTTCCATGCCCAACAAATTGAGAAGAAGAACTTTGAAAGTTGCTCCCATTGAAAATTGGCACGCAGCAAGAGCAACAGCAGTTTTCAAAGTTCTTCTTCCCACATATATAGACTTTGGGCATATCTTCCATATGAGTTGGTGTAGGGATTCATTTGGGTTTTGAGTTTTCTTTCTTGAACATCTTTGGAGCAGTTTCTCGTCTGAAAGTCTTTGAAAGATTGGGACCAATCTTGATCCAATCTCTGGAGGCAAAGTATCATGCTCCTTGTGTGCACCAGGCACATCACCACTTGCTTTGGCACGCTGCCAAAAGCACCAAGAATTTGCCCCTTCAGGGCAGTGGGTATGTTTTGGGCAATCAGCTGTGCTGGAAAGGTGAAATAAAATTGCCATTATCCTTTTCCTACATAGCTTCACATCATGTTAATGGTCCTTGATAGCTTTGCCGTAATAATTCTGAATTCTCTTTATTTTTGCTTGTGTTAGTTTTCCTTTGCCACCAATTGAGTTTTTCTGTGCTTTTGAAACAGCAACCATGTTTCTCAATCCTGTTCCCATGCGCTTAGAAACATGATTAATGCAATCCTCTTTTTCAATGGGCTTTTCATCACCGTAAAGATTCAAGGCAGCCAGTGCATCAAAGGCTTTACTGTCTCCATCAGAAAGCATTGTCCTGTATCTAACATTATGCTTCTCAACTGACCTTGTCCAAAGACGCTCAGCTGCTTCTACCTCCATTGCCCCTGAGGTCCCATTGAAATTTTTGGAACACACTTTTGCATGCTTCTCAAGCCATTCCTGATTTTTGACATCATCTGGAGTAATGGAGCATTTAGCACAATAGTTAGAAAGGACTTCAATGTCAATTGGCAGTCCAGTCAACAAATCTATAGTACAAGCAGCACCATTGTGAGAGGTATGACCCCGCTTTTGCCAGGTTCCATCAAAAGAAACAGCAACATCTAGAATTCCATCTTTGTCTTCATTTACACCTATTGCAGCATATGCTTCTTTTAAGAGTTCTCTTGTAT
This sequence comes from Aurelia sp. 4 Dawson et al 2005, assembly GCA_964019985.1. Classification (NCBI taxonomy): domain Eukaryota; kingdom Metazoa; phylum Cnidaria; class Scyphozoa; order Semaeostomeae; family Ulmaridae; genus Aurelia; species Aurelia sp. 4 Dawson et al 2005. The sequence goes on along the minus strand of OZ026502.1, from coordinate 7,013,770 downwards.
TCTGTGCAACTGATTCAAAAGTTTTTGATGCAGCCTCTTCTAATTTATTATTTGTATTGGTGTAAGCATTTTTGCTGAGCACAGCTGACATATTCATGACACCACACCATTCCTTCAATGCTGAGTGCCCACAACCCACCCCACTGAAAGCCACAGTAGCACGAGCATTAATATCAAATGGAGCATTTTTCAAGCTACCTGGCTCTCCAATTCTTTGTGAAGAGTATTCTTCTCTGCTATACCGTTTACAATTTCTGCATTCAATGGCCATCCTTGCAGCAAAACCGAGATCATCTTCAGGTTTTCGCGTAAATTGAATACTGGGCTGTTTGCACATGGGGCAAAGCAAGTCTGAAAACAGCTTCATAATCTGTGTTCCTTTTACCAAAATGTACTCATCATCGTCGACTGAGTTCATCTGAGAATCACATTCTGCTGTAACTGCATCAAAATCAAACACCTCTACTAGAAATAGTGACAATTTTCTCGCACTAGCAGAGTTTTTTGTTTCTACAGTCTGGTCTTGAATTATTTGTTGATGTGTTTCTTCTGGCCTGGTGGTAGGCCGATCAACAGGCGTCTCGAGGATTTCCTGTTTAATGCGACGCTTTGACAACTTCTTCTTCCCAGCACAGAAAACATTGCGACTCCTAAATTTTGTTCTTCCCATTTTGAGAACGTTTTACCAGAAAAGTCAAACTACAAGAGGAATAACAGCGACTAAAAGCGTAGAAGAACGTGAACTCGACGACTGTTGAAATCAGATTCCTTTCACGATGCTCATCAGCTGACTAATAGCCAATGAAAGTGAAGAATGAGACGAATGGACCAATCAAATTTGAAGACGAGAAAAGATTACGTAATCAGCTCCCTGATAATGCTGTTGCTTTGGCAACTACTACAGAGCACAGGTGGCTCATACAGTAAAATAAATGCTAGCATTTTACAGTAGAAACATAGGGCTTTCAAACCATACGAAACATTCATGGTTTGCCCTGGAATTATTATGGCAAATATCAGGGAAACATGGATGTAAATTTCAAACCAAATCAAACAATTTTTATTGAAAAATACATACTGCCTATCAAACTTTTGGTTTTTGTAGTAATTTGCGAATCCAGAACAAGAAAACGGACTTCTTGGCCGAAATCTCTGATGAAAATGCTTACTAATTACGTAAAATCCCATAAACAAATTTTTTCAAGAAAATTGAACTTTTTTGACTGGTCGAGCCCCTTAAAAATCAATTAGAGTCTTCAAATGATTACCCAATAAACACAACCATACAAGAACGTGCGATGCTATTTAACACAAACCACAAGGATTTAGGGATTTTTGGCTTAACAGGTCAAGCATTTAGGTATGGAGTTTGAAGATGCAAACAAAAACTTTTATTAAGAAATTGTGGAAACCTTCGCTTACATCAAATTTCTTCCATTTTCAAAGTTGCTGTTGGCTTCAAGCAAAGTATCATTGTGTGCCTTAAGAGTTCGGCACACAGAATATGACGAAATCGAAAAATGGATATTTTCACCTACAATCTCTTACAAAATTGTTGGATCCCTGTTGAAAAATCGAATTTTCGTCTCCCCTCCCACCATTTCAATGTTGAACGCAAAAATTGGTTTTGAGTGTCAGCCATGCAGAAATGGTTGCCATGCAGAAATACATACGACACCGGCCTATTCTAATGGTATGGTGTAAAGCACGGGCCGTCAAGGTACCAAACAGGAGAATAGGAAATGGAATCAAAACGGCAGGTTGCCAAAAATTTTTGAGTAGATCCAAGGATCCAATGGATGTACCCTAGATCCGCCCCTGCATGAGACAGCTTTTAACGCCGTGAAATCTGCCCTTACAAGTACGACTGTCATGTGTCCTACTTCGACAAGTCTAAAAACACCAAGCAAATCACAGATGCATCACCTGTTGGTTTATCTGCCATCCTATCACAACACACGCCTGGGAAGGAAAATAAAATGATAGTCGCATATGTCAGCAGATACTTGTCGGACGTTGAGCGTCGTTATTCCCAAACAGAGCGGGAAGTCTTAGCAATGGTTTGGGCCATGGAGAAATTAAACTTGTATCTTCATGGAGGATCACAGATTGCAAGCCCATAGAAATGATTTAAACAACCCAGCATCGAAACCACTAGCCCCGATTGAAAGTTGGTATCTCAGATTTCAGGATTTCGATTTCAGTGTTCAATATGGGTAATTCCATATGAAACCAACAAATTGAAAGGGCAAATTTGCCCTCACCATCTGTAATTCTGTCCACATTTCAGGAACTTGTTTATCATGGTAAGAAAAGGCTGTGTACCAAATTTTAGCTTAATATCTTTTATGGGGGCCGATAAATCATTTTCCAAAGATTTCTCCATTTCGCCCCTTTCTGAGACCCCCTAAACAATAAAACACTAATAGATTTAGTTCTGATTGTGTTATTGAGCCCAGTGATAGCTCATTTTAAAGCTCTTTTCAAGCCCTGTTCAAATATGATAGTTTTTCTAATCTATCCTACATGACAAAAATACCAATCTTGAAAATCCATCTTCATTTTCATTGGCTCCCTGTGAATTAATACCTCTCCCCCCTGAGACAAATTTTATGTCAAAAGCTTCCTTAATGTGTAGATAATCATGATACAAATCTATAGAGTGGGCCCTCTGTGGATGACTGAGTTATGGGCTTTGAAAAAACAGCAACTCCACAAAATGTCAACAAGAAGGAAAAACATAAGTTTCTGGAACTGGCTCTTAAAAAGAAGCCACGCCCTTTTAAGATAAGCCACACCCTCTTGAAATTTAGTAAAGTTCTTAGAAAGTAAAGTTCTTATTAAGAGAAAAGTGAGAACCGTTCATATTTTCATTTTGATTGGATATGAAATATGAAAGTAATACATGAATTGAAAGCTTGTAGTGTGCTGAAGACATTTATGGGCATATTAGCCTCTTTAACTATCAAAATAGAGAAGTAGGGACTGAAAGGCTAGTGAGTACCGTGGTAAGTATTGTTGACAGTACTCGCCAATATGGCCCACTTCCTGAAAGGTCAATGCGTGAGGACAGAGAATATTGCCATATTACTTTATATGCATTAATCTTGACGAGAAACATCTCATCTTCATGACAGAAACTAATGCTGACAAACAGAGTTGCTATCGGTGCAATGGCAGTGGGCCTACTTTCTTCAGCTATAGGGTTTTCCTTCACGCAATGTCGTTGGACCCCTATAAAAACCAACGTTTTTCAGATAGATTGCCCCCCTCCTCCCCCATTTCAATGTTTATTGCTTTGGTGAATCATTCTTTTCCTGGATCTACGTGAAAAAACCCGCTTTGCAATTCATTCAACATTGAAATGGTAGGAGGGGGGACGAAAATTCGATTTTTCAACAGGGATCCAACACTTTTGTAAGAGATTGTAGGTGAAAATATCCATTTTTCGATTTCGTCATATTCCGTGTGCCGAACTCTTAAGGCACACAATGATACCTTGCTTGAAGCCAACAGCAACTTTGAAAATGGAAGAAATTTGATGTAAGCGAAGGTTTCCACAATTTCTTAATAAAAGTTTTTGTTTGCATCTTCAAACTCCATACCTAAATGTTTGACCTGTTAAGCCGAAATCCCTAAATCCTTGTGGTTTGTGTTAAATAGCAACGCACGTTCTCGTATGGTTGTGTTTATTGGGTAATCATTTGAAGACTCTAATTGATATCTAAAGACTCTATCTATATGTTAGCCACAATGGTGAAATTCTGGCACAGGATTGCCACCTTAGGTGATAACGCACTCATTCACCTTGCATACAATGAAGTCAGAAGGCTCCCTGAAGATAAAAATGATTGGTTAAACTCTGTTAAATTCATCCTGAAACTAATCGATATGGAACACATTTATATAAATGCAAATCAAATCTCTAGTAATGTGTTATTCAAAAATACCCTTAAAAAACTGAATGAGATCTTCAAGAATCAATGGTGCAAGAAAGTAAACATATCGTCATCTAACAGCAAAAATAACTCTAAACTACGAACTTATAAACTCTTCAAAAAGGAGCTCAGAGCGGAGAGTTAATTAAACCTTCCTCAATTCAAATTCAGGAAGCTTATCGCCAAATTTCGATGCAGTGACCACCAACTCCGAATAGAAACTGGCAGACACCAAAAACTAGAGGTATCACAACGAATTTGTGACATGTGTAAGTCTGGCAAAGTGGAAAACGAAATTCATTTTCTTATTGAATGTGAGGTATACCATGACATAAGACAAACTTTTCTTGGATCAGATTTAAACAGGATACTAACAGCTGCACAAAAAGAGTATGCGTTCATCAACATATTGACGTCCCAAGATATTAGCAAGCAGAAAAATTTTGCACAATTTCTACTACAAGCAGCAGAACTTAGAACAAAAATCATTAATATTCAGCCAGAAAATATTTGCCCTTGAGAATGCCACAAAACAGAGTAGCTATGCGTCGAGTATGGTTCCATAACCCACAAGAAATTTTTTTTTATTTAGTTGATAGACTTTTTATTATGTTCTTTATTACCGTTACTGTTTCTTTCGCTGTAACATTCTACCTTAGTTTCTTTTTAGAACTGTATCTTTTAAATAATGTTCTGTTTAGGCTATATACGATGTAAATTGTGTCATGCTTTTTGATAAATGAATAAATGAATTGATTTTTAAACCTAAATGGCTTGATCCGGATTAGTGTGATTTATGTGATCCTGATTGTGCTTTTCCATTGCCTGATGGTAAGATCCATTTTTCTCAGGACTCGTAAATCCATGAGGTACAGGTACGAAAAAGCTGTTTTCTACCCCTTGAGCCAATCAAATGTCTCAAAAGTTTCCACATGGCCAGGACAGACTTGGAGCTTGCAAAGAATGTCCCAAATATTTTAAGTTTCCTGGTCCGTCTTTTAGAGCCGGATACAACTGTGAGAGGGTAGAAAAATCATTTTGTAAATTTTGACAGCATGATGTCTCATAGGGAAAAGAAATTTGAAAAATTCCAGACACACTTTAAAAGATTAGGATCTGCACTACCTGCTAATGTGGGTCAGATTCTCTTATCAACACGAGGGTACAAAATAGCTTTTGAAGGTGGTACACTCTGTTAAGCAATAATTTTGCCTGGAAAATTTCATTTTAAAATATTTGCCGATCCTCTGACCTTGCAGCCAGAATATTCAGGCAGAGTGGGTTCGAGACCCGGTAGGACCCCACCACTTGAGCGTCATGACAAAGGGTCACGGACTCGATTAGCGCTTAGATACTTCTGCAATCCCAGCGCTTGGTGCTAAAAACTGCAACTTCACCTTCACCTTTTCCTTCGCCTGCCAATAATTTTGATATGGTTAGAATCCCCTCATTCTTGTGCATCGAAAGATGTATAATTTACCCACATTCCGTTAGTAGTTCGGCTTTTAGGAACCAAAGATCAAATTTCGTGTCACAAACGTTTACCGTAGCTCGAAAAGCCCATATGGATTAGGGTTATTGCCTGCGTTGAGACTTGACATTGTAATAAAATCTGTCCCATCGTTTTCAAACACACGACAACGACGGAAATATACATTTGTCCTTTCCTTCTTAGTTGACGTTCAATCGTTGTATATGGGATGCTACGTCGATACAAAGGAACGTGCACTTCCAGAAAAGAAGACACACTTGCAGAGGAACACGAATGTTGGTTTCACAGTACAGTGCATCAAATATTGCCAAAGTAAAAACCAGCTATATGCCGGCTTGCAAAACCATTATGAGTGCTTTTGTGGAACAGATTACACAAGATACGGAAAAGCTACAGAATCATCTTGTAACCGCAAATGTTCAGATTCTACTGGTCGTATGTGTGGCGGCGCTTGGAGAATTTCTGTTTATAAAACGCGTAAGTACTTATTTACTCTTGAGCATAGTAGTCAAGTCTTAAATGAGATTGCACGTATTGTCGTTACATCTTCCTTTGATTTACAGCTCAAAGGGAACTTAAGGGAGTTCCTGTAAACCGTGGAAGGGCCTATCGACCAGTAACGACCTAACAACTAAAAGAGTGATAAATTACAGTAACGACTTGTCTGTCCCAGTGGGTGTATCAGCCGGACCATTACAAGTATGGAATGGACTGATGAATGTTTCTAAGGAAGACCGGTTTTTTTAACTATGAATATTGGATTGATGGGTTGAATGAAATGCATTTGAATGGAATTTTCTTCAGTTCTTTGTCTTCCTTTGTCCTTTGAGATTAATATTGAGCGTCGCTTCAGTTTATAGGGACTCAAGTGCTAAACACTACCTGCCTTGAATTAGTTTATGTATCCACGGCAAGATTCAAATTGGAATCAAGCTGTACTCGGACTATTACAGCACATACAGCAGTTAGAGGAGGATGGCTTAGGTCGGTTGAGTACAAGAACCCGCAAGGTCGCATCAAATTTTGCATCAACACGATAAACCAAAAGCAAAGATCGTTATAACTAGATGGTGTAATTGACGTTACAAAGATTGAATGTTTGATGACAATATTCCGTTAATTACAACGTTTTCAGTTTCTGCGACTCTTCTTTGCTGGTTTCAAGCACCAAAAACATCAATTCAATCAATTCAATTCAATTCCATTCGGATTCCATTTGACGCACAGTGATCCAAATTAACGAAATAAGGGAATAAATCGTTAAAAATGAAACTTGTAAACTTCAAAATTCTGCTACCTGATATCGACAAGCATACTTTAACATACATGATAAAACAATTTTCGGCAATATCGGATTTCTGGATGCAGAGATATTGCATTTTGAAGTTGGAAGAAATTGATTAGGTCAAAGGTCAGCACAATTTCCGGTCGAAATTCACATTGCTGGCAGAACTTTAATGACTTTGAGGCAGAATTTTATCCACTTTCCGAACTCCGATTGCAATGATCTTTGTCTAGTTTTTTAGGTTGTTGTCTTTATTTAACAACTAGCTAATCATTTATACAATTTCATCAAGGATATTTCGTGTTTGCATGTTTATTAAACTATGCTGTTTTCGCCACTAAATCTCCGAAAAACTGAAGAATTCTTACTTTGAAGCTAAAAGCAAAAAAGGGCGGAAAAGGGCGGAAATGGCACCTATCCCTTGTGGAAGTGTTATTTCAAATGGACATTTGTGCAAAAGAATTCGTACAAATTCGTACAGATAAGAGAGTAATGCTGTTTTGAAAGATATCACTCTGGCTACATGGTTTCAGTGAAAAATCGGTCATTTCTCATAATTTTGCATTTCTTTTGTAATAATTCCATCCTAAATGTTTTTAAACCATCCTTGCTACTTCGAACTAATCTAATTCACTTTTCTCCAATATTCTTATGAGCTTAATCTACAACAAAACTATTTTTTAATTCCAATTTCCGCGCTAAATCGTTAAGCATGATCGTACATAGATTGTACACTTGCCTTTTTCAATGGACGCTCCTCAATTCTCTTTTGGTGATTTTGCCTCACAAGGATGCTTCTGACCTTAGCGATTACTGGTGAAGATGTCACAAGTATGGTCGCAAAAATGTCACAGATGTTGTTTTGGATAGAATTTTGCCTTTCCCAACACCCTGCAACACTTCTGAAACTTTGGGCATGTGTATTCCATGCCTAAAGTCCGCTCTTGGACCAAACGGCTATTGGCTTTCCCTCTAGAATATAAAAAAGCTCCCAACCACGTGCAAGTATTTGATGTACCAAGTAACTCATCTGTACCCTAGGGAATTTCAAAGCTAGTGTAACACTGGAATTTGATAAGAACTTCTTGATTTACACAAAACATATCTAATCATGCAAATTTGCACACAGTTGTCAAATCCAAAGAACTGTTCTCATTGTTAAAAGTTTTGTTTAAATTTACATGTTTTTCTACATTCAACTCAAATATGTGTCAGTGGTTATTCCTACAAGTGGTAACTTGCTGTCTCTTACAACAAAAGGGACTTATATTATAGCAATTTTTTTAGAATTGAAATCATTTTCTTTTCTGTAAACAAGCTGTCACATAGTTCATTGATTCTTTCTTGCGTGTGCAAAATGTCATTCTGCAAAACAACATCCACGACATTTTTGTGCGCATGCTTGTAACATCCTCATCAGTCATCTCCAAAGCCAGAAGCATCCTTGTAAAGCGAAAATGCCAAAAGAGAATTGAGGAGCGTCCGTTGACAGAGGAAAAAGCAATCATACAATCTATGTACGATAATGCTTGACAATTTAGCAAGGAAATTTGACTCAAAAACTGGTTTTGTTGTAAATAAAGCTCATGAGAATAACGGAGAAAGATGAATTAGATTAGTTCGAAGTAGCAAGGATGGTTTAAAAACATTTAGGACGGAATTATTACGAAAGAAATGCAAAATTATGAGAAATGACCGATTTTTCACTGAAACCATGTAGCCAGAGTGATATTTTTCAAAATAGCATTGCTCTCTTATCTGTACGAATTTGTACGAATCCTTTTGCACAAATGTCCATTTGAAATAACACTTCCACAAGGGATAGGTGCCATTTCCGCCCTTTTCCGCCCTTTTTTGTTTTTAGCCTCAAAGTCAGAATTTTCGGAGATTTAGTGGCGAAAACAGCATAGTTTAATAAACATGCAAAACACAAAATATCCTTGATGAAATTGTATAAATGAATAGCTAGTTGTTAAATAAAGGCAACAACGTACAAAACAAGATAAAAATCGCCGCAAATTGAGTTCGGAAAGTGGATAAAATTCTGCCTCAAAGTTATCAAAATTCTGCCAAGAATGTGAATTTCGACCGGAAATTGTACTGACCTTTGACCTAATCAATTTCTTCCAACTTCAAAATGTCATATCTCTGCATCTAGACGTCCGATTTTGCTGAAATTTGTTTTATCATGTATGTCAAAGTATGCTTATCGATATCAGATGGAAAACTTTATCTTTTACAAGTTTCATTTTTTCTACCGGGTGTCTCAAAAAAAAGTACCCCTTTTTGACTGGAAATAGGAACGAAGCGATAAGATGACATTACTCTCCAAGCGGTTAGCTAAATTTATCAATCTTCAACTTAGATTCACATACCTTGTATTTAAGAATCGTCCACGAAACACCAGAGATACAAACTTGCAAAGACAAAATTTACAGTGTACCCAAAACCAGAGGTGTTGTAAAAGGGCCTAGCCATGATTTGTATTATGGATCTTTTCCAAAGCACCTGTAAACTTTAACTTTCAGTTTTTCGCTTTTGAAAAGAATAAAAAAGACTCGTGGAAATCGTCTTGATTAAACAAATATAACAAAAATGTGGTAAGAATGATGAAGTCGTGCAACATCTCCCAAATGAGCATGCATATGTGTTCCTTTTCTTCTTCTTTGACACTTGGAGTGGAATGCAATGCACGGATTGATTCCTCAAAGGAATAACTATTTGTAGAACAATTGAAGCATTTCAAGGTATAATTCTTTTCGATGGAGAAAGGTAAAGGTCAAAGTCGAAATTCCTGTGCAACGTGCCTGTGATAGCAAATCATGGCTAGGCCCTTTTACAAAACCTCTGGTTTCGGCTGCACTGTAAATTTTGACTTTGCAAGCTTGTATCTCCAGTGTTTGGTGACCAATTTTTAAAAGCAAGGTATGTGGATCTAAGTTGAAGATTGATAAATTTAGCTGTCCACTCGGAGAGTAATGATATCGTATCGTTTCGTTCCTATTTCCAGTCAAAAGGGGGTACTTTTTTTTGAGACACCCGGTATTTATTCCCTTGCCTGGATCACTGTGTGACGGTTGATTAGACTGATCAATACATGTACAAGGTTAGTAACTTGGCTTTTTTAAGCCAAATTCCCAAAATTTGGCTTTTTTATCTTGCTGTTGGCTTCACAAGGTAAGTTTGGCTTTTTGGCATATATTGAGCTTTTGTAAGTGAGTTGATTCTTCGTCCGCATTTTGGAAAGGGTGTGGGCATAATTGTTTGTAAAAAAGTCAGTTCCTGTGTGGTCATAACAGTTGATTAGTAAATTGCGAGTTGCGAGTTGCGAGTTGCTCCTCTTTTGCGGGTTGCGAGTTACGAGTTACGAGTAAATTGTGAAAAGTCCGAGTTGGTACATTGGAAATGCAAGTTGCGAGTTCCTTAAAAGAACTTGAAATTTCCAGCTTTTGTAGCTAAGAAACTGTGATTTTAGGAAAGCCTTTATGAAATCATGGATTTACAGAAGAGTTTCTTAATGTTAATCAAATCGTGTTTCAGAATTTAGCATAAATCATACACGGCCGCTAACATAAATCATATAAGCAAATTATTTTCTTTGGTATCATATGAGCTGGTCATATGCTTTATGCCAAAAACAATCTGCAACGCATAACCAAGGCCATTGACAAAGTTTCTTAACGTCGAATTGAACTCTAATCAATTCTTGGAGTTTCTTAATTTTCAGGATTACCAGTATATGTAGATTTTTAAGAGCGCAGGTCTGTGCGGAAGTAAATGCATCAAATCCTGCTAAAAGCACTTCAGACATGATTTTCTCCTCGCTTCGCTCGCACTTTCATACGTGCGTCACTGTGTCATATTTGTACCGCCTGGGCTGCCATCATATAATAATAATAGCAAAGAATAATAGCAAATAATAAAATAATAGAATAAAATAAAATATTTAAAATAATAGCAAAGAAAGCTATGAAAAATAGAAAGATATTCTCATGCAAATATTAGCACTTTCGTTTAAAGTGATAACACGTAATGAGAGTAATGGAAAACCAACTACCGCTAAATTCAAGAACAGCAAATTAAACAGAATAACTCAGCGCAAGAAAGACCTCAAAAGAAAACTTACTAAAGCATCAAAAAGCAACGACCCTAGGAATAAAAAGAAATATGAAATTAAGATAAAATACCTCAATGGAATCCAAAACAAAATAATACTAAAGAACACAAAGCAAAACACCTCCTTGAAAATAAAAGAACTTACTGAGGGAAATGTAGATAGAAACAAAATTTTCAAATTTAGGAAAAAACTTTTTAATTACAGAGAGGATCATGCAGCAGCAATCCTAAACCAACAGGGTAAAGAAGTAACTGATGACAAAGAAATAAAAGAAGCAAACTTAAGATATTTTAAAGCTCTGCTGCAAAACAGAAAACCAAAAAGTGGGTTCAAAGGAATCTACAAAAGACATGACAAAATTTTTAAGGCAATACTGAAAAAGACATCGCGTAAACCTCACAAAAATGACAGAGACTTTACAATGAAGGAATTAGAAACTGCCATTAAGTCTTTCAAAAAACGCAAATGTCAAGACCCCCATGGATTAGTTTATGAAGTGCTGATTGTAGGAGGATTTGATTTAAAAAATTCAATTCTCTTGATGATGAATTCATCTCATAAAATGTCAGTTTTTCCAAAATCGTGGTATACTCTAGTAATAAAGACAATCTTTAAAAACAAAGGATCCTTTAAAGATCTTTCTAATTGAAGAGGTATCTTTATTACATCAATATTTTACAAACTGTATGAAAAATTGATTTACAACAGGGATGAAAAAAAGATTGACCATCATTTCAGTGAATTTGCTGCAGGTGCAAGGAAACATAGATCGACAACAGATCACCTATTCACAATACAAGCTATAATAGATTATTATCGATACCTTAAAAAAAGTGTGCACTTGCTATTTCTGGACCTTGAAAAAGCATTTGACAAACTTTGGCTAACTGATACTCTTATTGATATATACAAATCAGGGGTCTCTGGAAAAAGCCTCAAAAATTTGTATAAATTGAATAAGAAAAGTATAATGGTAATCAGGACTCCCTGTGGAGACACAAAACAAGCCAAGATTGGTAAAAATGTCAAGCAAGGAACTATATGGAGTGCCCCACTTTGTGCAAACACAATCGATCAAATTATCCCAATTATGAAACAAGAAAACCTGGGCATAAACTTAGGAAAAGTAAAAATACGCCCACTTCTTTATCAAGATGATATATTGGCCTGCTCAGTTACTTCAAACATGCTAAAACAACAAACAGAAGGACTAGAAACATTTCAAAATGAAAAGTTAATGAAGTTTGGAGACTCTAAAACAAAAATTGTAACAGTTCGCAATAACAAATCTAAAAGGCAGTCCCTAGATATAAGTCTTAATAACACAATAATTTATGCTTATTATGTCGAAATTCAAAATCAGCACACTCAAATTGACGTTTTTCATCAATAAAACTTTTCGCGTCATATTCACTTTAATGTGACAGTACTGCAGTGGCTTAGCCAGGTCCCCACTTTTAGGGGGCAAAGTGCGAGCGTAGCGAGCAAGAATGGGGGTCCGGGGGCTTGCCCCCGGAAAAATCTTTGAGGCCACGCCCTTGAGATGCTCGGAAAACGAGGGAAATGCCCTTTTCAGTTATATTTTGCACCATAAACATGACTACATTGAACACAAAATAGGCAGGATGTTTTGTTCAATTTGGATCAAGAATTTATGCTTATTATAGCAAGTTACTAAGAAAGCAAAAGAATTCTTATGCAGTTACAAGCGGTCCAACATATAAAGTACGAAATACGAAATGGATCTTCTCAGCTCTACTGCAAAATGATTTGGTGCTGGTCGTTCGATCTTGATATTCGAGAAACTGTCTCTTTTCACTTATCTTTGTCTTGTCATTCTACAGCATCTTTTGTAAGAATCTTTTGCAAAAGAAATTGTTCTTCAGCGTACAGATTCTTCAGATCATCATTTGATGAGCTTTTTCCAGAGTGGTAGCAAATAAGGATCCCTACAGCCAACAACAGGCTAGTACAGGCTAAGAGTCACATGGGATATTGAAATGGATGGGTCCAGGGTCAAGTCACCAGGAAAATTTTTGATGACTTGCATTCTACTTTGGCTTAGAATGCCTCTGCCATCATTGCTCAAGAATTTCTTAGGACGCCGCATTCCTTCTTAGTTACGCCATTTGAAAAACAAGAATGCACTCGAACTAAAATAGTAGAGAAAATTTTCCGTGCCGTTCTTAAAGTGGAAGCGACGAAAACTTTTCTTTTTCCTACAGTCATATTTCAATTTTCACCAAAATTTCGCAATTTAGTACCATGGGTACCTGAGACAAAAAGAAGTAAAAATATAGGAATTTAGAAAGTACCTTGTAACAGGAAACAAGAGAATATTCATATCACGCTGGGCAGATCGAAGAAACATTTTATGAGGAAGAGATGAGCCATCAAGGACCATTGCAGAATGATGGGATTTATGGTACTGTTCACAAATTTCAACTTTGAATTGCTTTGAAACACTGATAAAAACTCAAAAAGGAGCAACGAAGATTATGGGGTATACGGAACATGAAGAGAATTCGAGTGAGGCGAGACGAACATTTTTGAGAAGCATACACTGATACACTGAAGTTCACTGGATGATTGAAATGTCACATCACTGTGGAAGAGATGCACTGTCGATTAAAGTTAAGTTTTAAGTTGGATTCATAAATGCAGAAATCGTTCAAGGATACAAGTGGCTGCGTAAGTACACATGGAAGGAAGTCTTGATAAGTCTAGATTGAAGCGCGAGCGAAGCGAGAGAGGTTCGTGAGATTTGATTAACTTGATTTTGTGTTCTGTGCCAAATAGACTTATACATACATCAAATATGAAAGGGATGCCAAGTCAGATTCAAAGGAACTAATAAAGCCGTTTGCCTTGCGGGGACATGAAGGCAGCCCAGGCGGTACAAAGATCATATTTTGACGCACGTATGTAAGTGCGAGTGAAGCGAGCAGAAAATTTTTGATACTTTAGCTGGCTAAATCGTGCCAAGATGTCATTCATTAGCTCAAGAATTTCATTCCTGTTCCTTATATAACATTGACAAACCACGCTGCCACAAGTGTTGGAGAAAAATTCAGCCTACCCCCCCCCCCTTCAGTTTCTCAACGGATTTGGAAGAATCACAAAACTCATCTCTGGCGATTTTGGGGGCGGCCGCCCCCTCTTGTCCCCCCTGGCTACGCTACTGCAGCATTGCTGCCTATCGGTCAAATATGAATGGAATCAGTGATAAGGACTCCATCTACCCCATATGCTGATAGCTTTGCCAATAGTATGTCATGATCTACAGTGTCGAAAGCTTTTTTGAGATCTAAAAATACGCTTGCATTTCCTTCATGCCTATTTACATTAGAAAACCAGGAGTCAGATCCATTAATGAGTGATGTTAATGTACTATGCAACTTTTGAAATGCGTGCTGGCTTTTTGTAGAAAGACCATTCACCTTCATAAAGCTTATCACCTGATCATGTACAATTCTCTCTCCAGCAACTTGGAGAAAACAGATAGTACAGATATAGGCCTATAATTGCATAAATCAGTCTCATAATCAATCAGCCAAATTTAAAGATTGGGCTCACCTTAGCAATCTTCCATATATTTGGAAAGATTCCCTTTTCAAAGGAAGCATTGAAGATAGATGCTAATGGAGTGCATAAAACATCTGCAGGATCCTTTATTAGCCGTACAGGTATTCTATCATGGCCTGCTGATTTTGCTGATTTTAGCTTATAGATCTTACGCTTAATAGAATCTGGCGTAACCTTCTGGAAGGCAAATCGTGGCGCATCAGCAGCCGACCCTTTATTATCTATGTATTTCAGCGGGTCGTCGGATTCTTCACACTCAATTTTTTCAGCTAGTTGCGGGCCAATTGTGACAAAAAAGTTGTTAAAGGCCTCCTCGATTTCACTGGACTTATCTATACTTTGACCTTCGTATGTGACCGACAGGAGGGATGGGGATTCATTTTCCTTATTCAATACTTTGTTTACGACCTTGCACGTACCCTTGGGGTCATTACAGTTTTCATCTACCTTGTCACTAAAATATGCTTCTACCAACTTACGTAGTTCACTTGTCACTTTATTTCTTAATATTTTATATTCAGGCCACATAGTATGATCTCTTTCAGCCTGCCCTTTAAACCGATCTCTCTCTCTCTCTCTCTCTCTCTCTCTCTCTCTCTCTCTCTCTCTCTCTCTCTCTCTCTCTCTCTCTCTCTCTCTCTCTCTCTCTCTCTCTCTCTCTCTCTCTCTCTCTCTCTCTCTCTCTCTCTCTCTCTCATCAATTGCTTGACAGAGGGAGTGATCCAAGGGGTAGGTGAACACACCCATACTCTTTTTCTTTTCTTTATGGGGGCATGCACATCTAATACAGAGCAAAAAAGATCATAGAAATTACTGGCCATCTTATTGGGGCCACTCCGGGAGGTCGACGTAGCTCTTTCCCAATCAATGGTCCTAAGATCTGATTGGAAGGCCTCCTTATCATAATTTTTAAAACTGCAGTATTCAATTGCTGGTCTAGCATTCTGCTTTTTGTATCAACCACCTACAATATACTGCACTTGAATTCATGAACTCGCCGTTTCTCTCCTTGTTCTTCTTCAATCATCCTGATCTTAGCAAGCAAGCTGGAATGCTGCGATGAAACAGAATAAGTAAGGACACACATCCCCATAATCCATCAGTGCAATTTCAACTTGTGCTTTTATGTCTTCACCAATGCGCAAAAGAATACAAAAAGCTTTTCAATATGTAGACAAACAGTTGAAAAGAGGACACACAATTCTAAGGCTGTATTTGATTGGTACTTCGAAACCTACCAAATTCTGAAAACGGTAGGCTTTGCAGAGACGGAAACAAAATGCCCAATCAAACACAAAATTCTTCAAAACAGCAGAAGGTTGCAGATTCATCCTTGCGAAGACGAGGTTTCCTGTTGAAAAACTTTAAGACCAGCCAGTGCTTGGCAACAAAGACTGAACTGACTCAATTACCATGGCAGCATGAGCACACTCATCTCGTTTTAAGCGTTTAGCCAATGGTGTTAAGACATGGATGTTTTGATTGATTACTTGTTTACCTTGTTTTGATCCCTGTATCTTGCTTTATTGTTTTCTTTTCTGTTCTGTTTCGTCTTCAACTGAACGTAGTTATGCCCAACCACTTTCAAGTTGTTCGAATAGAGCTCCCTTGTATTCCTGTGTCTTAGTGCGCCTACGCACAAGAATGGCTTTTAAAACTGCAAAGCCAAAGGAAAATCTTATGGGTTCAAGGGTGTTAGGACACGGATGTTTTGATTCATTACTTATTTATCTTGTTTTGATCCCTGTGTCTTGTTTTGTTGTCCTGTTTTCTGTTCTGTTTCGTCTTCAAAGGAAAGTGGTTGGGCTCAACCCCTCTCAAATTGTTCGATTAGAGCTCCTTGTATTTCTGTGTCATAGTGCGCCACACAGAAATACAAGGGAGCTTTATTCGAAGAACTTGAGGGCGGTTGGGCCTAACAACGCTCAGTTGAAGACGAAACAGAACAGAAAACAAGACAACAATTCAAGACACAGGAATCAAAGCAAGGTAAATAGATAATTAATCAAAGCATCCGTGTCCTAACACCCTTGATAGAAATAAAAGATGACAGGAATGAGAAATAGAACAAGCTTTGTTGTTATTTCAATCCCTTTTAGCTAACTAATTTCCCCCTTCCTGTTAGCCTAAAGCTTACGTTTCATAAACTCATTTTGGCTAAAATCTCGAAAAGTTCCTATCCCTTTAGGTGGACGTTGTGGGAACTTATTCGAGGGTTCACAGTATTTATCAAATGGACATTAGTTTTAATCACAATAAAATGATATTTTGATATCAAATACCAAGATAAATTGAACCAAAAGCTGCAAAAAGTTCATCCAAAACCTTCTTTAAAATTCAAATCTCACTTGGAAGCTAGATCTCCATCGATTTTCAAATTAATGACATCACAGTGGCGTCAAATGAGGTGGCAGCCACACCCATAATACGCTGCTTGCTGGGAATTACTTGCTCTGTTACTGTGCCTAGTGCTGTTGAATTCTTATGAGTGTCAGGCAGTTTTCAGAGGGCGGTGGAAAGAACCTCCCTCCACAATGTGATAGGCGACGATATGATTTAATGCTACAATAAATGGTAGCTTGAAAAAGCCCATATGGATTACGGTTATTGCGCGCTTTGAGAGTTGAAATTGAAATTGTAATAAAATCTATCACCTTGTTTTCAAACACACGGCAACGGTTTAAATACACCACTGTCCTTTCCTTCTTAGCTGATGTTCAGCCGTTTTATATGGGATGCTACATCGATAGAAAGGAACGGGCACTTCCAGACCAGAAGACACACTTGCAGAGGAACACGGGCGTTGGTTTCACAGTACAGTGCATTAAATATTGCCAAAGCAAAAAGCAGCCATATGCCGGCTTGCAAAACCATTATGAGTGCTTTTGTGGAACAGATTACGAAAGATACGGAAAAGCTTCAGAATCAACTTGTGACCGAAAATGTTCAGATTCTACTGGTCGTATGTGTGGCGGCGCTTGGAGACTTTCTGTTTATAGCACGCGTAAGTATTTGCTCCTACAAAGTTTGAATGTTTGACAAAAATGTTCCGTTAATTGCAATGTTTTCAGGTTCTGTCTATGGGATAGCTGACATTTTCGTGTCCGTCATGCACATGATCCACATGATCTCTTTGTCATGGAGCAAGGGATTATGTTATGGCAGTAATGGAGAATGGAGTCAACAAACGGACTTTTTATTTTACTATATGAATTTACTAGTTACACTACTTACAAAATACTTAACGACACAACGAGGACGATGCCACTGGGCGCAAAATACTATATGACTACTCCATGGCATCACAAAAAAAAGACGACTTACGTATAAATTGCGAAAGTAAAGCAAAATACAAACACAAGAAAGAAGCAAAGAACACTACACTCTATCTCCATTTAGATATCAGGTGAAAATGTCCGCGAAAATAGCAGACAATGATGTTTTCTGTTTATGAATAATTTTACGTTTTCACAGATCTCACCTCAAGTATAATTTACGACAGAAATTACTTTTGATAGTTAACTACATAATTGTTGGCTTAGTAGGGCAAGTGCAGATTTATTCGGGGGCCCGGGGGGCCGGGGGGGGGCATGGCTCCTCCCAACGTGTAAGAGTTCTCGTAAAAACTATTGCTTTTTAAAAGAATAAGTTTTAAACCTTTACTTCCTGAAGCAATTCACAAATAACCATAGCACAGCTGCACGATAGTTCGGCTAACGTTAAGCCCGTCTGACTAACTCTCGAGGCAATTTGTTGTTGATCCTGAGGTTTGAGAAATATACGAATCTGAATTCTAAACGAAATTTTATTGCGTGAGCGTGAGGTCGAGGCTGAGAATCATTTGTTTAATTCACTTTGTCAAAATATCAGTGATTCAGGATCTTCCAGTGCAATTTCGTTCTGATAAAAACTTATGATAAAGGCTCGTGTCTTTTGTTGTAATAGTTATAAAATGTTGATGAGTTACTTTAATATCACTGGAGGGAGAACACATTTTTGAATACAAGTGAAGCTTCTAAAAGGTGACTTATTAACCCTAATCCGCATTGGGGGGTGTTTTCCACCCCCCTCCAGGTTTTTCTTGCCGTGTGTTTAAAAGACATCACTTATGTCCCCCAAACCCCTCCGACTTTTACTAATTATCTGTTCGCCACATTTTGATCAAAAATTTTTAAACAATAGAGCACACAGGTCACGTGACATGCCCATATTTGGAAGCAGGTAGCAGAAAAATCATTGTTTTTGTTGATTTGCATGGAAATATTTGATCAAATTATGAAGTATTATACACCAAATGAATCAGTAAACGAAGAGCTTTAATTTGATACCGGAATTTCTGGAATTTGATGATGTCAGCATTTTTTGATGTTGACGTCATTTTGGCCGCCATTTTGGGCTAATTAGCAAGCTTTTTGAATATTTTCGAAATTTTTCGATTGACAACACTCCAATGATACGTTTGTAATGGAGTATTACCACTTTGCAGCTTCTTTTTGTCTATTTCTACAGAGAACAAATTCAATGCATTAATGACGTCATTCAGATTGGCTAATTTCTGCCAAAATATCACTCCAAATTCATTAATTTCAATGAAATGATATCTTCATATCAAATTTGTGGCTAAGTTGAACCAAAAACTACCAAATTTTCATGGAAAACCTTCTCTGAATTCAAATTTAACTTGGAAACCTGATTTTCACTGATTGTAAACTTCATGACGTCACTATGACGTCATAAGGTGTGGCAGCCACACCCAAATTACGCTACCAGCTAGAAATTACCTGATCTATGATGGTGCCAAGTTGCATTGAATTCTGATCAGGCTAAGGCAGTTTTCAGAGGGGGGTGGAAAGAACCCCCCCCCCATAAATGGTAGCTCGAAAAAAGCCCATATGGATTAGGGTTAAGCGAAGAGAATTTTGATTGCTTACTCCAATGAGATAACTTACCATGGGAATTTTCACGGGAGTTTCACGTAACTTTGAAATGTCTTGAATCATGGATTTGAGAATAACTTCATTTTTAATGCAAAATTTTCACAAAGGTTTCTTGCTTTCTTGCACAAAAATGCCAGTTTGTATATCAGGAGGAATGAAAATAAAGTGATAAGCTTTATGATCTAAAATGAAATAAAAGGGGCATTCTCCACGTTTTCCGAGAGTCTGAAGGGCGTGGCCGCAAAAATTTCCGTGGCCCCAGACCCCCATATTTCCTTCTTAATGGCCCTTCCAAACTTCAAGCCTTGATCCGTCCCTGTACTAAGGGGATCGGGGTAACCAGCACTACGTATAAAACATATTGTTAATTCAAGGATGCTTCCATTGAGATTGTTTAGAAAATTTTTATCGCCGTACAGTATGATTTGCAACAAAACATAATTTGCAAGCAGATAGATAGATAACACCAAAGCGCTGCGATACATCCCAAATCTCTAATACCAGAGTTAAGCCTCGTCCCCAGGGCCTTTTGTCATATTGGGACGGGGACGAAAATGAAAAAAGGCCCTGGGGACGAGGTTGATCAGAGTTTTTGAAAAGCGGTTTTTACAGTTACATTGTGTTATCAATTGTTTATTCAATGTCAAAAGATTTGTTAGTTATGAGCCAGATGATTTCCTTCGAAATTAACTTTTTCCAGACTAATTGTTACGGCCTTCGAATGTTTGAATTGTATCGAGAAAAAACCACGATGGCAGGCTGTGTGTCGGATCTTGCAGCGATGGACGAGTGAAAATATTAGAAGGCAGGAACACCACAATACGACGCAAAAGACATGACGACTATTCTTCTTCTTCTTATGTGCCGTCTACGTGCTGTAGGTAGGCTACTATGAATTATCTCCACTTCTCTCTACCCTGTGCTTTTCTCACAAGCCATCCATAATGCTTTCTTCCCACCCAATCTCCGATGTTATTTATCCACATAGATCTTGGTCTTCCTCTGGGTCGTCTTGATGGTATTCGACCTTCCAATATGACACGATGTAAGTTGTTCCTCCTTATGGTGTGGCCGAAGAAAGTTAGTTTCCTTATGCTTCTTTTCTCTCCTATTCCTTCCAGTACTGTGTCATTTTTCATTTGGCTTTGCCACGAAATTCACCGTACTTTCCGCAAAATCCACATTTCAAAGGCTCTAATCCTTTCCATCATATTCTTAGATATGGTCCAAGTTTCTACATCGTACAAGAGTGTAGACCACACATAACAATTGACTAGTCTTTTCCTTATTTTGATTGAAAGATCTCTGGAAGTTAATGTGTTTGACATACTCCTGAAAGAATCCGTGCAATCTCTATTCTTCTCTTGATTTCGTCATCTGATTTTCCATTACATACAAGAAGCTGACATAGGTATGTGAATCTATCTACTTGACACCAAAGCGACGACTGTGAACCTAATAATCTATTATCACTATTATTTGGATTAAATATTCATAATAAATTGATTAGCCATCATATACAATATGTAATCAATATTTAATCCAAATAGTAGTTGTCATTTCTTTTGCGTTGTATTGTGGTGTTCCTGCTTTCTAAGGGCCTGTTTATAGGATGAGAAACACCTCACCTGCCTGACCAGGGCTGAGAGGTGAGATTCCACCTTTCAATAGAATCCTTTGTAATTTCATTTCGCGTTTACATGTTGTTGAACGCAACACCACTGGTATAGTGAAGTCCAACCTCACCAGAGGTGGAATCTCACTTGGGTGAGGTGAAATTTTTCCATATAAACGAAGCACCACAGGGAAGGTGAGATGAATTGAAATCATTCGTTGATTCTTATTGGTCAATTCATTCTAATTTCACGGAAGAGAGACTTTACTCCACCTCGCCTCTCAGCCCCGGGGCAGACAAGTGAGGTGAAAAATCTCATATAAACAGTGGCTGAAATTTACCTCGCCTCTAAGCCCCGGGTTTGGCAGGTGAGGTGTTTTTCCTCGTATAAACAGGGCCTAATAATTTCGAATGTTTCCCTTCGAAGTCATTGTCCGATTTTTGTCTATTCTATCAGGGTTCTCTAAAATATCGCCACATTTCTACAACCAGAGTTGCTTTTTGCATCCACACAATATGAGGAAAAAGAACCGAAAAGCTATCATACATATCATGGTGGCTCCCCAAGCGATCTGGCGTGATGCATGATTAGCTGATTTATTGCTCGTGATGGCGTGAAAGCTGCCTTTCCCGCACGTTATGGCGTGATCCACGGTGCTTGCGTGCACGTGAAAACTGATTTTTGAGTGCGTGATTACGTGGAGGAGGACTGATATTTGGCCATGGTCATATTATGGTCATTTGATATTTGGGAACAGCTCCTCACCTTTTTCAACCTCCCCTCTGGACTGCCCGAAATTAGATATTGCCCCTCAGATGCTTGATCGCACTTTTATGGTAATTTAATCCCGCATAATGTATTCCACTTCTCCTAATAACGACGGTCTGACCTCTTATCATTTCAGTTCCCATCTCTGCTGAAGTCACGAAACACATGTGTGAACGGGGAAGCATGACAATCGACTGTGGAGGCAGTGCTACAGTCATGATTACTGCTGTAAAAAGGAACCTTTGCTGGAAATGGCCCCCAGGATTCTGGAGCACCAACTGCTTTTCACTAACATCTTTTTCCAAAGTGAAAGAAAAGTGTGAAGGAAAAAGATCATGCACCCTTAAAGCTGTGAATGGTGTGTTTGGATACCCATGCAGGCATTCCCAGAAATACTTACAAGTCAGCTACAGATGTGCAGGTTAAAGCTCGGACCAAGAACTCAGGACCGTTTTGAAACTTATGAGTATCATATCGGACTTATCGAGTAGATCATAGAGATTGTCCTTAGCAGTCTAAGGCATTCATTATCGGGTATCCTATCCATTTGATTTACTATCATTTAATTTAGCCTTAATGAGTAAGTTTTATCATTATCAAGCATTATAGCATACAAAAACAAATCAGTTGTGGAAGATCTGACACTCTGCTGCTCTTTTGAATGTGACTAATTGTTGTAAGAAAAGCTTTTACGGCATTGTCTGAGGTCCGGCTTCTTGTTAATTCCTCGGGTTCTCTTGGATACTTGGTGTTAAAAGCCTGGCCATGTTATTGTGTTTTGTATGTGGAGTATCGTGCAGCGCAGGGTTCAAAAATATGTCGTCGCAGGTGGTATGTGCCGCAATTTTCAACCGCGACCTCTAGAGCCCGTCGTCGTGCACAATTTTCACCGCAAGTTCTAGAGTGCGTCGTCGTAAACGCGACCGCGGGCTCTAGGTTCCGTTGCCGTAATTTTGTTACGCTGCGACTTCTAGAGTTCGTCTGTGAGCTCCTTCAATGAGAGTGCGGCACTTTAGAAACACCGAAAATTTCATGGAGACAAGTTTCATGTTGTCTACGAATCAATGTTTGTTGCCTTTGTGCAAAATATGGAAGTAGTCGGTAAAGAAATATCTTTCTGTTGAACCTGAAACATTGGGCGCTAACCTGATTCTAAGGCGTTATTCGAACAAAGATTTCTCTCGATCTAAGTTGAATATCAAAATCCGAGGAGGTAGAATTTTCGGCAAACTTGTAGTCTAACAGAAAATGCAAAAACATTTACGGTTGGTCAAAAATCCACTCTTGGGAAAAAATTCTTATTTCCCACAAAATCACAGTGTATCACGTGATCTTAGATTCCATAGTGTGATTGGTCAATCTTACAGATGTAAACAAACTCGCTGATTGGCTCAAAACGAAATCTGTCCTTGTTATCAAGAACACGAACCAGAAGATCATATACGATGTTTCAAGTCAACATGCAATGAATTTCAATCGTGATTACATTAATTTTCATATTGACAACCTCTTAAATCTTGTGTTGAGATGCAATGAACTGTTTGAGATGGGTAAAGAATTCATTGTATCCGTTAGACATGCAAGCAGCATCTTTAATCGAAGCAGCACAAAGGAGGCTGTAGAGTCCAGCTTTGTCTCCCTTCAAAAAAAGTTGGACCAAAGAGGAAGACCTGCTCTTATGATAACAAAAGACCAATTGGAATTTTACCTGGAAAACAATTTTTGTGTTCGAGACATTGCAAAAATGCTTTCTGTGAGCCAAAGAATTACAAAACGGAGACTGCTTGAATTCGGTCTTTCAGTTGGTATGGCATACACAAGGATTGACGATAAAGATCTCGATAATAATGTCAAAGGATTGGTGTCTCAATTCCCAAATTGTGGGTACAGACGAATGTATGGTTTACTTATGTCGCATGCGATCAAAGTTACAGAGAAAAGGCTTAAATGCTTAACACATACAATGAATTTTTTCATCCATTTCAAACAGTTGATTGCATCTCAACACAAGATTTAAGAGGTTGTCAATACGAAAATTCATGTAATCACGATTGAGATTCATTGCATGTTGACTTGAAACATCGTATATGATCTTCTGGATCGTGTTCTTGATGTGTGTTTTGATATTGTCTGGAAGTGGAGGTTGCCTGACTGAAAAAAGAATGATTTGGAATAATAACTGCCGATTATCGACAAGTGAATAACAAGGGATCTCGACAACTGAGATTGTAGGAATTAAGATTGTATTTTCTTCTTTTGCAGTTCTCAACTGAACTTTATACAGTTTGCGTCCAAAACGAGTTTTGTTACAAAAACAAAAAACAGTTATTATATGTAATTTTCATCTCACACTGACTTGATTCTACCATTACTTCATTTCAATACATCGAAAACAATAAATACAATCAATTCTTGAACGGAATGAGCGCTAAGGCTAATCTTTTGGCCATGTGCAAATTTTCCATCCAAACTTTCCAAATCGAGGCACGACGACGAACTCTAGAAGCCGCGGCGTGATTTCCAAACCATTGCACGACGACGAACGCTAGAAGTCATATATCATCATCAGTTATTTAAGCATGGTAGCCCATTCAACTAAGTTGGTTTACAAGGGGTGTGATTTCCAAATCGAGGCATGACGACGAACTCTAGAACCCGCGGTGTGATTTCCAAATCGAGGCACGACGACGAACTCTAGAAGCCGCGGCGTGATTTCCAAATCGAGGCACGACGACGAACGCTAGAAGTCGCGGCGTGATTTCCAAATCGAGGCACGACGAAGAACGCAAGAAGTCACGGCGTGATTTCATATCCAATTCACAACGACGAACTCTAGAAGTCGCAGCGTAACAAAATTACGGCAACGGAACCTAGAGCCCGCTGTCACGTTTACAACGACGCACTCTAGAGTCTGCGGTGAAAATCGTGCATGACGACGGTCTCTAGAGGTCGTGGCTGAAAATTGCAGCACATACCACCTGCGACGACATATTTTTGAACCCTGCACCGCGCGATAGTGGAGTGCATATGAAGCTTAGCTCTGCTGTGGAACCACAGAGGAAGAATTTGAATAATCAAGTACATTAAATTACAGTTCAATCAAGTACAATAAAATACAGTTCAATAAACGAAAACCATGCGCGCTTCCACTTTCAAACGATTCACCCTGATGAACTAAGCAAAAATAATGAACAAGTTTAAAACTTCTCAAAGTTCTGGCATTGAAGATATATCATGTTCATTTCTCAAAATTGCGATGCCTGTTCTTGCACCATTATTATGTAGTATATTCAATATGTCCATTTCACGAGGTTGCTTTCCAGGAAACTGGAAGATTGCGAGGGTCTCTCCAATCTACAAAGATGGCTCCACCAAAGATAGATCTAACTATAGACCTATTTCTGTGCTTCCTGTAGTCTCACGATTATTTGAAAAGATAGTCTTCGATCAGGTATATAATTATTTTACTGAGAATGAATTTTTCTACTCAAACCAGTCGGGTTTCAGATTATTTCACTCCGTATTGACATGCTTACTGAAGTGTACCAGTGACTGGTATCTAAGTTTTGACAAGGGACTCTTTTCTGGAGTCACTTTCATCGACTTAAAGAAAGCTTTTGACACAGTGGATCACGATATTCTCATAGCTAAGCTGCGTTTCTATGGAGCTGAAGGCGTGGAGCTCGACTGGTTCATATCATACCTAAGTAATAGGAAGCAATGCTGTAAGGTAAATGGCAAAACTTCTGAAATACAAGACATCCAATGTGGAGTTCCTCAGGGCTTTTCCCTTCGTCCACTCTTATTTTTGATCTATATGAATGACTTGCCGTTTGCCTTACAAAGAACTAAGGTCACAACCTATGCAGATGATACAAGCATTTCCTATTTCTCGAAATCTGTCTCTGACCTGTGCAATGCCATCAACTCAGATCTTCAGAATCTTAGTTCGTGGCTTCAGGGGAATAAATTGTCTCTTAATGTGGCTAAAACTCAGAGCATGATCCTTGGTACTGTACCAAACCCCAGAAGACTAGATAGCAATGATTCAAACAGTTTTCCCCTCTTTCAAATAAATGGCGATGAGATCGAATCCACTGGAAATATAAAATATCTTGGGGTTCAAATCGATCCGTCATTAAACTGGAAAGAGCAATCAACGTTGCTATCGGTAAGATTTCAAGAGGAATCGGAATGCCCAAGCATGCTAAGAGATATCTTTCAGTGCAAACCATACAAAGGATGTAATTCAGCATAGTAGATTCGCACTTTAGATACTGCGGCTTTGCCTGGGGTTGTGCTGGTGATACCACTCGAAGAAAATTGCAAAAGCTACAAACTCGGGCAGCTCGTGTCGTGACAAACAGTCCCTTTGACCATGCATCGCTGCCATTTTCATATTTCGCTGCCATTAATATCAAAACTAGGATGGTTAACAGGTAACGAGATGATTGACTTCGAAACAGCCTGCATTGTATATAAAGCCTTGCATGGGCTTGCACCTCCCTATATGAAGTCGATGTTTCAAAAATTGTCCGAGTCTTGCAATCGGACTTTACGTAAAACCAGCACTGACCTCAGGATTCCTTTGTGTAAAACCTCAAATGGGCAGCGAAGCTTTTCGTATCGAGGGGTTACTGTTTGGAATCAATTAAGCCTTGAAATAAAAACTGCTCCTTCGCTAGCTGCTTTTAAGACGAAATAAAAATCTTTTTTGAAAGATCAAAGAAGTTGATGATCGAAACCAACGTCAGCCACATACTATGACTCCAGAGTCACCTTTCTTTTTATATTTTTCTTTTTCTTATATATTGGATTTTAATGGCGATAATTATTCAAGTAATTAAGTAAGTTAGGGTTTTAAAGCAGGGCACATTGTAAAACAGTAGATATCCATCTATGTTGTTGATGTGTGTTGTTGTTGCTTGGCGAGCAGACGTGTCTTACAGCTGCTCGTATAAAATGTCAGATTCTGAAGTAAATACCGCACAAAACGATGACTCTTTGGTTACGAAGGTATTGGAAGCAATACAGAATGTTAAGAAGAAACACAGCGGTCAATATCTGGAAGACATTGCTAGTGCATGCGAAAGAACTTTCGGTTGGGATAGGCCCATGACAGAAATCGCTTTACAGCACGCTACAGAAAGGAACTTCCTTCGCACGGTACAAGTTGACAAAAAGATCTCATACAGGGTGAACGACGATAAATACAGGAAAGTGTGCGCTCATGATAATGTCAATACAGCTGCTTGTCAAACTGATAACGAAATGGATATTGATCATTTGAAAGAAGAAAGTAGCGTTGAAGATCACCAGAAGGACTCATTTCTTGAGTTTCTTGATGGAGTCAGCACACCCGTAAAATACCCGATGGAAGGTTCTCGAAGTCCCGCAAGAAGTCATGAGTGTCGAGGCTTAACAGATCCTGCATCAATTTTAAAGTCCCCTTCCTCTCCTTATGGAGGATAGCCCACAGCATCTTTGAAAGATCTGAATGGAATTGAAAACGCCGATGATCAACATAATTCCTTTGGTTTCCCAGCAAATAGATTTACTGAAATCCCTGCTTGCCGTTCACATAATCCAGAAGAGCACAGATGGCCCTCATCAAATGATTTTAATAATTTCTTGGATGTCATGGGGAAGATGGCGGATAATGTAAGCAATCAGCTAGAAATGTTACGAGATGAAAAAATACTTAATCGCATGCTTCGGAATACAATTGAAGTATCAAAAGATGATAATAATGACAAGGCTGCACGGATAAAGGAACTTGAAAGAACTGTTGAAATGATGAAAAATCAGTCTCTGGAGAGTACAGCTCCAAAGCCTTCTGATCAAAGATCTCATGAGTGTAATCGTCAATTCGAGACAATTCAAAAACCCCCAGAGGATCACGATATCAAAACCCATGCTGAAGTTAGCCTATCTCTTGAAGAACAATGGAACGTTTGTACAGTAGAAAGGAGACAAAGGTATGAACAATTTCAAATGGGACAAAAGGCTGTAGAACAAAAGAGTAAAAACGAAAACAATGCCAAGAAAAAGAAGAAACAGCATAATTCAAAACACAAAGGAAACAATTGGAAAGTACAAAATGAATCAGAAAAGTCCAGCCATGAATCTCAGAGGAAAGAATTCAGTAAAACAGAACATACAGCTAAGTCACATACATCTAATTCAGATACAAGCTCAGAGGAAACAAACAAGAAATCGACTCATAAATGGAGAACAGGGACAGTGCTTATTACAGGCGACAGTATGTTGAATGGTATTGAAGAGGCTAAATTGCAAACGAGACACAATGTAAAAGTAAGACCTTTCTCTGGAGCCACAACGGAAGACATGAGATGGTACTTACTACCTCTGTTGAAAAGGAGCCTGCCACTGTTATTCTCCACATTGGTACAAATGATGCTACGGAAAATGGAATGGATTCTGACATACTTATTTCAAGGATTCTAGACCTTAAAGCTGAAATCGAGAAAACAGTTAACGGATGTAAAGTCATTTTGTCGCTTGCCATGCGCAGAAAAGACAACAACAAGGCAAACAAGATCCTAATGGAGGTTTGTGAAAAGATAATTGCATTGAAACTGGACATTATAAATAATAGTAACATTATGATCGATCAGCTTGGTCGTAGAGGACTTCACCTAAATCAACATGGTAATGCCAGGTTCACCCAAAATCTTCTGAACAAGCTACAGTGTGTTTGAAAGGATACATAGCAATCCAGTCAATGGAGGGGAAGGCAGAGGGATTATCATCATCCATTGAGTTCTAAGAAAGGCCTGACCATTGCATCTCTGAATATAAATGGGCTTAGAGGGCACTTTGACGAGCTTCAATTGTTTTTACAGAGCTCAGGTATTCATATCCTTGCTTTGAATGAGACCAAGCTTGATCCTCAATACCCTAAGGAACTCACTGCGGTGGCTGGCTACCAACAGGAACGCCTTGATAGGACTTGCAATGGTGGGGGTGTCTCTCTTTATGTCAGGGACTCCGTAAAATTCAAACCCAGGGATGATGTACCCACTGACAGTCTTGAGCTAATTTGTGTAGAGATTCAGCTACCCAGGAGCAAGCCTTATCTTGTCGTTTCCTGGTATAGGCCACCAAGTGACCCCGTTGGTTCCTTCAGTAAGATGGAAAAAGTTCTTTCCTATCTGGATAGGGAGGGCAAAGAAATTATTCTTCTCGGGGACACAAACTGTGATCTCACAATAACAGCCCCAGACCAGCCTGCTGAGAATAATTCCAAGCACATTTGCAGTCTCTATGAGCTCTTTAGCCTCAACCAGCTTATTGAAGAGCCAACCAGGGTCACACTTACTTCATCTTCCATCATCGATCATATTGCTACAACATCTGACAGAAACATCATTGAATCTGGAGTGCACAAGGTTTCTATGAGTGATCACTATATGGTCTTTTGTGTCCGCAAGTTTGAGAGTGCATTAAAGAAGGACCATAAAGTGATCACAACCAGATCTATGAAAAACTTTGACAAAGATGCATTTCTTGCTGATGTTGCTGGCATTTGTTGGGAGCAAGGATTTAGTGAGACGGATGATGTTAATGTGCTTGTCACACAATGGTCAACCCTTTTCTCTTTGATCATTGACAAGCATGCTCCCATCAAGACATTGCGTGTTTCTGAAAAGTACTGCCCATGGGTGAATGATGACCTAAAGCAGCTAATACGAAGCAGGGATAAACTTTAAAAAGCTGCTGTTAAAAGCAAATCTCAGCTTCTTATGAGCTCCTATAGGCATATTAGAAACAAAATTAACAAACAAAATTTCGAGTTGAAAAGGCAGTATTTTTCGGAAAGACTTGCTCAAGCCAAAGGTAACATGAAGGAATCTTGGAAAACGATCAACCAGGTATTAAATAAAAGATCTAAATCCACAAACATAGATCTTTTGAAGGGACCTGGAAGAGAAATTGTAAATAGGCAGGAAATCTCTAACACTATGAATGAATATTTCTGCTCAGTAGGTAAGGATCTCGCTAGCAAGAATGAGGATGCCCCCAACCCCATGCTTACAGGTAAATATAATCTGAACCCTGATAATAAGCGCTTCAATTTTAGACCAATTGTAGTGCAGGACATTAGAGATGCAATGGGTAAGATAAAAACATCTAAGAGCCTTGGAAGTGACAACATATCTATCTATTTCTTAAAGCTAGCCACTCCTTATATTGAAAACGCATTAGTTTTCATGTTTAACACCTCTCTTGAGACAAGTCAGTTTCCTGATTGTTGGAAAAATGCTCGCATCACACCAATATTTAAGGAAGGTGATAGGGCTGAAAGGTCTAACTACCGCCCAATTTCAGTTCTCCCTGTCATCTCAAGGCTCTTTGAAAAACTTGTTTTTAATCAACTTTACGAATATCTGGTTAAGAATAAACTTATTCATCCTGGTCAATCAGGCCTCTTAAAACTTCATTCTACATTGACCTGCTTACTTAAAAATACCGACGATTGGTATAGTGGGTTGGACACTGGACAGATGGTGGGTACAGTCTTCATTGATCTTAAAAAGGCATTTGACACAGTCGACCACGACCTTCTCTGCAAAAAGCTTGAACACTACGGTGTTCAGCAAAGGGAACTGTCTTGGTTTCAGTCTTATCTCTCTAACAGAAAACAGTTCTGCAGAGTGGGTGGGGTCGATTCAAGAATTGGGGACGTTGAAATAGGAGTACCCCAAGGGTCTTGTCTGGGGCCACTTCTTTTTTTGATATACATCAATGATCTCCCTAGTGCTGTCCAGGGTTCAACTGTATCCATGTATGCTGATGATACTAGCCTTTGCTTAAAATCAAGAGATATTTCTCAGCTGAATGAAGCTATTAATGACGATCTTGCGCACTTAGACTCATGGTTGAAGGGCAATAAGCTTTCACTAAACGTTGCTAAAACACAATCTATGTTAATCGCAACCAAACCAAAGCATCGAACTCTAAACAATGCTGCAGAAAAATTGCATCTTAAAATTCGTGGTAGTGAACTTGACGTTGTCAATAAGACCAAATACCTTGGTGTTCACGTTGACAATAGTCTAGATTGGAAAGAACATATTAAAACGGTATCCACCAAAGTATCACGAGCCATAGGATTTTTAAAACATGCAAAGAATATTCTCCCAATTGCTTCTTTGAAAACATTGTACTCGAGTATTGTGGAGCCCCATTTTCGATACTGCTGCTCTGTATGGGGTTGTTGTGGCACAACTGATATTGATCAGCTCCAAAAGCTTCAAAACAGAGCCGCCACAATTGTAACGAACAGCCGCTTTGATGCTCCAAGTAGGCCTCTCATCGAGAGTCTTGGTTGGAAAACCGTTCGAGACCTTGTTGACCAGGATTCTAGACCGATGGTCTATAAATCTATTAATGGGCTTGCTCCGCAGTACATGAGCAATCTTTTCACAAGAAACTCCGCCAGCAGCTCTCGCAACCTTCGAAATACGAAAACAGACTTGAGGCTGCCAAAGAAAACATCCGCAAATGGGCAGAAATGTTTTTCTTATCGAGATGCAAAACTATGGAACAGCCTCTCAGCTGAGATCAAACAGGCACCCTCCTTTGCCGTCTTCAAACAGAACATTCAATAGACTGGGGGACTTTTCTTGCGGTTGGGTGGCTGGCCGCGGCCCGCGGTCTCTGTGCTTGATTCGCTGCTGAATCGGCGATGGAGATCTATCTTGGGGTCTCCGTCGTCGGTTTGGCGGTGGACGGGCGCGGGGACGGGGAGTGCCCTGGCTGCTTGATCGTTGGAGAAGTTTTCCCAATCTACTGGTTTTTGTGTACATTTCTTTTAATTTAGCAAATTAGGGCTTACTTTTTAGTTTTATATATATATTGTAAGTAGTTTTAAATGTTTTTAACCGATTATTTATTGTATTGTAAGTTTTTATGTGGAGGGCCCCTTGAAAACCACCCAATTGGGTGAAGGGCAACCCTCCTTAACATATTGAAATGAAAAATTTCATTTCATTTTCATTTTCATTTATTTTCACAGGGTAAATACATTCAGTAACTATGGTATCTACTGTTTTACAATGTGCCCTGCTTTAAAACCCTAACTTACTTAATTACATGAATAATTATCGGCATTAAAATCCAATATATAAGAAAAAGAAAAGTATAAAAAGAAAGGTGACTCTGGAGTCAAATTATGTGGCTGATGTTGATTTCGATCATCAACTTCTTTGATCTTTCAAAAAAGATTTTAATTTCGTATTAAAAGCAGCTAGCGAAGGAGCAGTTTTTATTTCAAGGCTTAATTGATTCCAAACAGTAACCCCTCGACACGAAAAGCTTCGCTGCCCATTTGAGGTTTTACACAAAGGAATCCTGAGGTCAGTGCTGGTTTTACGTAAAGTCCGATTGCAAGACTCGGACAATTTTTGAAACATCGACTTCATATAGGGAGGTGCAAGCCCATGCAAGGCTTTATGTACCATGCAGGCTGTCTCGATATCAATCATCTCGTTAACTGTTAACCATCCTAGTTTTGATATTAATGGCAGCGAAATATGAAAATAAAAATGAAATGAAAATGAACATAGTTACTGAATGTATTTACCCTGTGAAAATAAATGAAAATGAATGAATGAATGAATGAATGAATGAATGAATGAATGAATGAATGAATGAATGAATGAATGAATGAATGAATGAATGAATGAATGAATGAATAAATGAACATTTACCGATGAACATATCTCAAGGTGTTTCAGAAACTCTAGTCCCGAGTGTGGTGTTACCAAAGAGCAGTAGAAGTAAGTTTCAGAAAGAAAACCAATAACCAACAGAAGCGCAGTGTTGCCAAAGAAAAACACTGCGAAAGTAGAGGAGGAGAAGAAGGTCATCGTCCTCCAATGATTCGCACTGTATACTGAATCCATTTTTACCAGTAACTAATAATTTCCACGCTATCTTTCTTCAAAGTGCCTCGGATCTTCCATCGTCAACTTGCCAAGTCAGTTTATCAAAATGGTGACTCTAAGTTTCCACTTTCTCAAATACTCGAATTTTGAAAGCCCATAAGATGGCAGCAAGCAAACTGCAACTTTTTGAACTTTCAAACAATATGCTAAAGCCAACAAAGAACCGAAGGAATTGGTGGATTTTTGTGGTAGGACTTTGGGGCCAACACTATACTCTTCTAACTTCCAACTAACTCTACCCGTTTTCGCAGCTTTATAAATTCATTGTCTCATTGAAAGTATAAAACTATGAAGATGGTGTTACGTTTAACTTGGTCCAACCGAATGAAAATGTTAAAAATGCGATTGATTTAAATGACAATCATGCGACTGGTAAGTATGACGTCAGACTTTCGTCACATCAGGAGGAAAATCTATTCCTTCTTGGAACATCCAGGAAGTTAAAAGTGAAGAAAAACCAGAGCCATCGATATCATGAATAGTACCGGGTGTCCCAAAAAAAAAGGATACGGATTTCATCGACCCTAGCAATAAGAATATAGCGTGAATCAACCCAAAAGGATTTTCAAAACATACCTCGATAGTCAACTTGAACATAGATACCTCGTTCGTTGATATCGGTGCGTTGAGAGTGAAGATATTGGTCTTCAAAGGACAAATTTGCCTCCACCTCCAAACTAGAGCTTTGACGTTTTGGCCTAAGCAAATTCTTGACGCGCAGTGAATAAAATCAATAAAATTTGAAGACGGCACAACAGATGCGTTTAAAAAGAATACAGCCCACGTGAGACCTTTGGTCAAGGGAGCTCCAACATCAGCTTCATTAATCTCAATATCATATCGACAGTTTAATCTAATAGTCCAGTAAATCTAGGGTTTGACCTAGAACAAATTGCAACAGAAATTATTTTTGCGGGATCTGATAGCTGAAACAGTGCTAGTTAAAATACTAAAAGTCTAAGAAAATCAGACCATCGGAAGACCACTAAATTTGACATATCTTTAAAGAAAATT
Source organism: Aurelia sp. 4 Dawson et al 2005 (assembly GCA_964019985.1). Lineage (NCBI taxonomy): Eukaryota > Metazoa > Cnidaria > Scyphozoa > Semaeostomeae > Ulmaridae > Aurelia > Aurelia sp. 4 Dawson et al 2005. The sequence goes on along the minus strand of OZ026502.1, from coordinate 6,980,045 downwards.
CCTCTCTTCTCCATGTTATACACTACCGTTCCGAAGCGCAAACAAAACTTGTCAATTTTTATAAATCGGTATTGAAATCCGGTATCGCATAAAGTGCGGACCATTGGAAAATGGGATGATTGGACATACTGTTCATTAAAATTAAGAAGAAATTGGATTGTTTGCTTTCATGAGTGAAAGATATTATTCTTTTAGGGTTAGCTTTTGCAGTTGGGGTATGTTAAAAGTACGAATTATATGAGCAAGTGGTTTTCTGGCTTTAAATCGGCGGGAGGAAACATGCTTGGATGGCCTATGAACAAATACCTGTATCAAAAGAAGAAAGAGTCTATGAAAGAAGGAGCATCGCATTGCCATTTCTGTACAGTGTCAGAGCATTTTGAGTGACCTATGAAAATTAAAACTGCAAATCACAAAAGTTTCTTTGCTCTCTAAATTCAGGTAGGGTTGTTTCTTGACTTTCGATGGGCTCGCTTTCAAGTAGGACTGTATCTTACATGTTGTTTCTTATGAAACGGAATACATGTAAGACTGACGCGTCTGCAATTTGACATCAAACTTTGCTAGAATTATCAAGGGACAAAGACCTTCTCGTAATATCCAAACTCTGCTGTTCAAATGTTGCTATTCAAGATCTTCTGATCGATACCTATTGACTGATGCAGCTTGTTGCGCTGTGAAGCTTCATGGTGTAACATTTTGTGTCTATTTGGTACTGAAACTCAATCGTAACTCTACTTTACTCTAAGTGTGACTGCATTCCCAAAGTCATCTTGATATTCATCGATCGCAAATATATGCGTCGAAATATTAACGGTGGCCCTACTCTACTGGAAGCCACTTCCATCCCGTGTATTCTTGGAATATTTTGCAATGTTTGGTCAATCTTTCAGGTCAGTCAATCATGCTAGGGCTTTCCTGAACTTATCCTATACTTCCATTCGACTTTGCCAGCTATCCTAAGAAGGAGATTACTTGTGAGTTCTTACTTGTTTCTCCGGCGGTCTACTGAATGGCATTTAGTTGCTCCCGTATTTTGACAGAAATTGGTTTTGAAAGTCAGTAAAGAAGTCCTTGTCGGTTGATTTTCCATAATCCTAAAAACTTCCCTTGATATTCCGGACTTTACTTTGCTTTATGTTGACATTGGCCAATCGCTTACAAATAATTCTATTTCAAGATACTGTAAGCCAAGAAATTATCAAGACATTGTTCCCAATCATTGGTGGATTTAAGAGGGCGAGCGAGGATGCAACTGTCCTCCTTCACGATAAAACTCAGTTTGGCGACCCACCTTAGCGAAAAGTGCACCCCTCATCTTGGCCCTACGAAATTTTTTTTAACTGTTTCTATCTGAATGTGGAGCAAAAATGTAAATCAAGACATTTCTTTACTAGAAAACTAATGAATTTTCTCAACCAGGAGTCCGACGCCTTCATGCGCCTTTGGGGCGCCTACTTTCTACCAAAATTTGGGTGCACTCTCTGCCAGCTGCCCCTCCTTCAACTTCAGGCTGGATCCGTCTTTATTCCCCATTAAATCAATCCAAGCCTTTGCGTGTTTTGGTGTGGCTTCTTGATCTTAGTCCAGCAGATCGAGATTGAAACGAAGAATTACAAGAAAAGTCATATTTGAGAGAATTCATAGTTTCAGTAGTGCTATTTGATATCAAAAACGTCTAGAGCAATCCAAACAATAGAGATCTCTACATTTTGTTCGTTCGAAATGCAATTTTTTTCGGGCATCTCTGTAGAAGTGCAACTCCAAAGATCCAATTTTCCAATGGTCCGCATTTTATATGTTGCACACTTTCAGCACAAATTTGTGAAATCGACAAGTCCTTTTAGCTCCTCTTCAGAACTATATGGTAAAATATGGAATGACGTGGATTACAGGGTAAAATACATCAAATTTCATGGTCTTCCAAAGCTTGGATTTTCTTAGACGTTTGATATGCTATTTAGTAGCAGATGTAGAATAGTTTGCCATAAAAAAGAATTCTGTTGCAAATTGTTTTAGGTTCGACTAAAATTTGCCTTTCGTTTACTGGACTATAAACATACTATTCATCGGTGAAAGTACTCCCTGGAGAATCAACGCACTTTTGACATCGTCGAATAGTTCCTTGAAAAGAATCCTTATCAGATCTCTCGAGATCAAATTGATCATGACGTATCTTCAAATTCCTTAAGGACAACTTTTTGCCACCAAAAGATCTCTAGATCTTCCTGTCTTGACTCCCGAGAGATCTCATAACAAATTCTTTTCAAGGAGTGATTCGACGGTTCCAAGAGTGTGGTGATACTTTCACCGATGAACAGTATGTGTTAAATAGATTGTCGATATTGAGAGATAAATGAAGCTGATTTCGCACCTCCCTTGACAATAAGTCTCAAATAAGCTGTATTTTGTAAAACACATCTGTTATGACGTCTTCAAAGTTTGTTGATTTTATTCACAGTGCTTCAATGATTTGCTTAGGCCAAAACGTCAAAGCTCTTGTTTGGAGGTGGAGGAAAATTTGTCCTTTGAAGACTAAGATCTTCACTCTCAACGCACCGATATCAACAAACGAGGTATCCATGTTCAAGTTAGCTATCGAGGTATGTTCTGAAAATCATTTTGGATTGATTCACGCTATGTTCTAGTCGCTAGGGTTGACCAAATCTGTATACTTTTTTTTCTATCCATATAAAATATTACAATTACAAGGCTACGTTCTACTATACTACTATATTAACTATGCAACACTACAGGGACGATGCCAAGAGGAGCACGGGACAATGACAACCCCATGGCCTTTAACATAGAGACATGCAACAAGACTAACATTTACAAAACGCTATGCATACATAGAATTAATATTACAATAAATACAGATACTTAAAATAAAATTTACAAGTACAAGGTGCTATATACCACGTGACATGAGAGAAGAAACTATAGTAACTAGGACTTTTAGTTTCCAATTCGTCTATTGAAAGCGTTCTGAAGCATGGATGTATTCTAATGTCGCCAATAAGATTTTCTTATTTGCATCAGCCGGTAACCTTTCATGACCATACAGGAGAACTTTTGTCATTTCTTGTAAAGAAAGGTTAGATAAACCATTTGTTTGCAGAATCGCATTTACGCTGTCGAGAAGATCACACCTGATCAAAGCATAAGCATGGCAGAGCAGCAAAAAGTGTTCCGTATCCTCAATGCCATCATTAATTGGGCACATAGGGTTCAAGGTATCCCTAAAGTTATGTCTGAACTTGTGAGAATTTAATTTGCTGAGTCCGACACGTAACTGTGTTAAGATGGACAAACCCTTAGGGTCAAAAATGCTATAAACGGGCTTACAAGTTGGACGAATAAGAGACAAGATCTTTTTCTTGAAAACACTGACTGAGGTGGAAAATTTAATTTCAGGGTCAAGTTCGTCCCATTCAGATAAGCAATTTGGATAGAAACTTGACTTAAAATACTTTTTTTGGGACACCCGGTATATATAATAGACTCCTACTTTAGAAGCACTTAAAAGCGGCTGCCAGGAGTTTGAAGACGTTTTCTGGCGACATCATACGATTTGATGAACTTGGTTTGATGATCATGGTATGTAGCACTTAATAAGCAACTATATATAAGCTTAATTTTACTCTTGGACCTTCTCTGAACCAACAAGTGGCTTCTGCAAAACTTGTGTAACTATCACACTGCGATAACTGTGTTTAGTCGCAGTCTACCCTGGCTACCAGAGTAGTCACAGTCTTGTTTTCGTGATTCTTGTGATTTTTTCATAATTTTGACTAGGATAACTATGATGACTGCGTTCATTCGCAGTCTCGTTTTCGTACACCAAGCAATTGCTGCTCTGTCAAGATGACGTACGAATTATTTTCATGTAAGACGATATCATTTGTCAAGAGATGACCAGCAGAGATAACCAAACAGAACGATTTTAGATTGGTCAGGCTGACAGTCGGTGGATTTGAAATATACAAAGTACACAGAGCAATTACCTTCATGTTGCTCAGATGTCTTTTGCATAAAAAAACGTAACATAAGAATCCTTTACTCATTTCTTGTTGCGTCAATTAATTGGTAAACCCGGTATTCTCAAAACTTTTCCGGAGATCTAGGCTCCAAGACTCACTCATTTCAATATCCCAAGTTATCTCAGCCATTGGGTTCCCTGTTTGCCATTGGAGTTGGAACGATTGCATCAAAGAATATACCAAACCTGCATGAAATTAATTAATGTTGCAACAACAATTTCCTTTGCTGAGCTTCTTGCAAGAAAGATGCCATCGACTGAATGATAAAATAACGAAAGGAGACTTATCGAATATCGAATATCAAGATCAAAAGACCAGCGTTAGATAACTGCAGTAAAGGTAAGGAAAGCAATCTAGCAATACGCTTTTGGTATACTGGATTGGTCGTTATTGGAAAAAAAATTCTTCCTTCACTTCACCAGAGCAACTTACTGTGAGGAATATGAATTCTCATTGCAGGTTTAACAAACCACTGAATATTTTGTGTGAATTGCAGCCATGTTTGCGATGCAAATATAACTAAAAAGAGTGTTTCCTCACTTTCCGAGCGTCTGAAAGGCGTGGTCATTAAAAAATTTCTAGAGCTACTCCCCAGACCTCCTCAATCTGCAAGTGCTGCGTTCACCACTGAGTTCACAAGTTCTAAGATCTCGATGTGTAATCATCGGTGACACGAACAATACATGCAGTGAAAAAGTAGGCATTATCATCAAACTATTGGCAGCAAACTGATGCGTTACACATAAACAAGCATTCCTTCGACCGTTTTTAGCACGACAGCAAATACACCACTCCAATTAAGCAGCCTCGTTTTGGAAATTTGTAAAAATTTCTTCCTGTTGCTTCTTATGAAAATTTTGTGCCAAGATTCGGGTTTAGCTCTCAAAACTTTAATCTATTTAATTTTTTCGAACTCCTTGCAACTGTAATGTTGATTTTTGATCTTGAAGATCAAATTTGAAGGTTAAATCCCTTATAGATACAAAACTTTACTTCGCCATAAAGTAAACACTACGACCGCCTGCAACATGAAAACTTATGGTTAGACTAAAGTTTGGGTGCTAAATCCAAATTTGGGCTCTAAAATTTCATATGACAGAATTTTGAATAGCCTCCAAAACGAGGCTGTTAATTGCCAAAGACATTTCAGCGTTTGAAAATAGTCCAAACTTAAGAATTCTATAAGTACTTGGGCACAAACAAACACTTGTTTCCCAAACAGTTCGGTTTTAGACGCCTTTACTCCGTAGTAACAAGTCTCCTGTCTAGCACCAACGACTGGTATAAAAATATGGATACGGTGAAATACACTGCATTGGTGTTTATAGACCTAGAAAAAAGCGTTTGATACTGTTGATCATGATGTCCTGCTGAAAAAGATGCAGAAATATGGAGTTTCTGGTAACGACCTTGCCTGGTTTACGTCATAGCATAGCTGCCGTCTGTCTTGGAGATATGAGTCTTATCTCCAAGACAGACGGCAGCTATGCAAGGTCAATGGTGTTTCTTCACGAATAGAAGAAATACACTGTGGTGTGCCTCAGGGATCTTGTCTTGGACCCCTTCTTTTTATAGTCTATATCAATGATCTTCCGTTTTTTCTGGAGAGCTGCCAGGTGCCCATGTATGCTGATGATACCAGCATCTCCTTTACTGCAAAAAGTGTCAACGATCTGAATATGACGCTGAACAAAGAGCTTGATTCTTTACAGAAATGGCTCCAAGGCAAAAAACTGTCACTGAATGTCCTCAAGACACAGGCAATGATTATTGGATCTCGCCCCAACCTTAAGAAGATTTCGACAAAGCAAGTGGAACCTCCCTCTTTTACTATTGGGGGCTCCGATGTCGAAATGGTAGGTAACGTCAAATATTTAGGGGTGCAGATTGATAGACATCTGGCTTGGGATGAACATATCCATTTTTTACGATCTAAGGTCTCTCGTGCAATTGGTTTCCTTAAATATGCCAAGAAGTTACTGCCACAGGACACTCTCTGCAAGACGTATCGTGGTATCGTTGAACCTCACCGCCGCTACTGCTGTTCAGTCTGGGGCGCATGTGGGGGACTAGGTTGCAGATGCTGCAAAAACTTCAAAACCGTGCCGCTAGAATTGTGACCAACGGTAGTTATGATTCTTCTGCTAGTGCCTTGATAAAAACTCTAAATTGGTCCACGGTAGCGGATATGATAGAAGTCGAGACAGCTTGCATGGTTTATAAATCAATAAATGACCTTGCTGTAGACTATCTGTCAGAAATTTTTACCAAAAACTCGGCATGGAGTAGGAAAAATTTGAGAAACACGGCAACTGATCTCCAAGTCCCTCTAATAAAAGCGTGCAATGGTCAACGAGCTTTCTCATATCGTGGTGCTAGAGTCTGGAACCACTTAGATTTGGAAGTCGAGCAGGCATCCTTTTTCAAAGCATTTAAAGACGCTGTAAGAAGATGATTTATTTTGCTGTTTCTTTTTATTATTCATTTATTTACTTATTTATTTTATGTATTATTGTAATTAGGATAGGGCTTTTAAACGATGAATAATTTTTTTTAGATTTTAAGCACGGCCCCCTGAAAAGCACTCTTCGATTGACGGGGTAGCCGTGGATAAATAAGTTAAAATGAATAAATGAATGAATGAAAAGAATTAGATTAACCTTTCTTTTTTGGTTGCTTTTTCAACATTTCATTTCAAAAGACGATTCCGCAAAAGATGGTGGATCTCATTTTACGCAATGCATGATAGGAATATGGCCCCTAGCAACGCATAGCTAACAATACTTACAACTTAAAAACTATTATGATATCATATTTAAATATTTACGCTGCGAAGTCTACCATTTTCAGAATACTTCGCATACTGACTCCAAAAGAATACGCCATTAGAAGAGCGTAGCTTTCAACAAAAAGGTGCGACGGTCTATGTCTGTCATAGCTGCGGTTGTAAATTTTGGTAGCTACGCGGTGCTAGGGGGCATATTCTCATCAAGTATTGCGTGAAATGAAATCTACGATTTACTGTCTACCTGGTTTTGAAACATGCTGCAAAACTGCAAAACATTTTAAGCAAATCTGTTGTTTTTCCCATTCAAATTGTTTGACATGGTTGATTATGCCAGTCCATGGCTCGAAATACTGGTTTTCGCACATCATCATCAAAAATGTTTCGCGTAATTAGCATAATCATTGCTAAAAATTTTACTTATGGTATTGATTAGAGTAAGGTAATTAGAAGATAAGTAATCAACCCAAATTTTGCGAATTTTGCAAACATCGAAACTATTTTTTCAGCGCCTGTGGTATACGAAATCTGTAAAACATCTAATAGCACTTTGATAGCACTGTTCTCAAATTCACATCGTAAAGAGATACACTTTCCTTCTAATTGCTAATCTTTAAGCCAAACCAGATCATGTCATTGCTGATGGGTACTATCACAAGCATGAAATTTAAAGTAAACCTTCCTAGAACTCAAGCTCTAAATGATAAGATGTCATATTTAGTACATAGTCTAGCTGTTCTCAGCGTTGCAGCTAGCATGAATATATCTATTAATGATCAAGTGATACTTTCGAATTGATGATACGGAGTTAGATGGAAAAGGGCAGCAAACAATCTAAAGATTATTATCCAGTAAGTTGGGAGCAAGAAAAACTCCTTCTTTGTTTCCTATCATCTTTGCATATAACGCAGATAAAAGAATTTTCAAAACAGTTAAAACATAAAATCTAAAATAACTATTGAATTAATTAAGTTTACAATTAATTAACATATAATTCCACTATAACCCAAAATATTTAGCATTGCCATTAAACTTTAATAATGCAATATTGTACTAATATTTTTCCTCTTTCTTCTATATTTATTAGTGTTTTTTTCTTTCTTTCTTAAGTTAACGGCCTAGGCTCGATAAGCTTTGCTTCTCCTTGGTCGCATAGAATACACATTTTTAATGACACTATTGTATTAGGGTGTATTTCTATGAATAAAATTGAATTGAATTGAATTCATGTTAGCTCCAAACCGAGGAAGGTTTGGACTGTGAGCTAAACCTTTTCCCTCTCAATGCCCACAAGAGTAACTTTGTATGTCACGAAAATGCTCCACTTTACCCTTCACAAACCTACGTCCTGAAATCTACAGAGCGTGCGTACAGTAACATAAAATCAAACTTGAGTGCATTACGCAAATAGCATTCTTTCATCTAGTTGTCCAGATTCTTTATTTCGAACGCCCATGCCCATGTGCTAGGTAGGTCTGACAAACTCAGGTTTCTAAGATCAATACTAATGCCTTGGTCTTTATCAAGTGTGTTCCATTCAACCTGCTTCTCTACTCCTAGCATATTTACTGTTGTCTTTTTTGTTGTTTGGGGATGCTTGAGTTTTAAAGTTGAGCCTACAGGCCATTCTGATGTGATAACATATACTGATTTGCCTTTCGATGTATACCTGAAAGTAGAAAAAGGCAAATATGATCATTCTCAAGGTAAATACTCATTCAAAGGCAATAGGCCGTGACACGTGCTTTGCCCTATTTGGATACCTGATCTACGTCAACAACAAATCTTTTCGAGATTTTTAGAAAAGATTGTGCATGACCAGATGTTTGAATTTCTTCAGCCTATATTCACGAAGAACCAGGCTGCTTTTCGTAAACTGTATTCCACAATAACATCCTTGATAAACAGAACTGACTCCTGGTACTCCACCATGGACAGAAAAGAAGTGAACCTTGCTATCTTTCTCGACCTGAAAAAAGCATTTGATACTGTCGACCACACCATCTTGTTAGCAAAACTAGAGAAATACGGCATAAGAGGGATAACAGGCGACTGGTTTACTTCATACCTGCAAAATAGGAAACAGTTTTGCACAGCAGACGGGCACAAGTCATCGGCTAAAATGGTAACTTGTGGAATACCCCAGGGCTCTTGCCTCGGTCCACTCCTATTCATAATCTATCTGAATGATTTTGAAACATGCTTAGAATTATCGAAGGCCAGCATGTATGCAGATGACACACATGTTACAATAACATCCAACAACCTTGAAAATCTACTTGAGAATGCTCAAAGGGAGCTTCTCAACATTTCAGAGTGGATGAGAATTAATAAGCTGACTGCTAATCCTAAGAAAACTGAATACATGTTGATTGGCCACCCCCGTAAAGTTAACAAATTGGATGTCTCCGAACCGCTAATACTAAACAACTCAGAAATAAAACGCGCAAAGAAGACAAAATCACTTGGGGTCATCGTAGATGAAGGGTTGAACTGGGAACAACATTTCAAAATTGTTAAAGGGAAAGTTCGTGGAGGTCTCTCATCTCTTAAAAAACTGAAAAACCTTGTGCCACAAAAACAACTAGACAATGTATATCGAGCCCTTATAGAAAGTCATTTGAGGTATGCAAATGTTATTTGGGGCAGTATTCCTAGTTCCAAAATAAAGATCTTACAAAATTTACAGGATCGAGCCCGAACCATAATTGAGAGGGCTAGAATCAAAGACGATTGGTCATATAACTGGCTCAATGTTGAGCAATTAATCAAATTCCATCGATCAACCATGACCTACAAGATTATGAACAGGATGTGCCCAGAGAGCCTTTGGGATAAATTCCCCCAGATATCCTTGCATTCAAACTACAATACCAGAAACTGCAAGGACATCCAAATTCCAAGATATAACCTTGAATATGTGAAAAAAGGCTTTCATTATTCAGCTCTTACTGCATGGAACAGCATCCCCATCAGTATCAGAGAACTGCCAACCTTCCCGCAGTTCAAAAGAAATTTAAAAACTCATCTAAAGAGCTGAAACATGAAACACGACTCCCTGGAAGAGCAGCAAATAGGCCCCAACAGTTAGACTGTAATTTTAATTTTTATGACTTTTTTTTCTTTTATGCTGAAGGGATTTTGTGTAAAAATAAGTTAATATGAATATGAATATGAATACAAATATTGGTATATGGCAGGCTAGAATTTGGCCGGAAATGGCTTGAACCACTTCTATGTGCTGAGATTCCCTAACCTTTACCAGGCAATAAGTCTTATACCAACAGTTTCAAATCTGTCTTTGAAAATGCAAAGCCTTTTCCTTTTGTTGATTTGCGCAGACGTCGCAATGTCGGTCTGTACTGCCAACCTCGATGTGTGTGTTTTCAAATACAGATTTCCAACGATCAGTGCACGGTCAAAATAGAATATTCCCAAACCACAGAGGTGGATTTAGGAGATAGGTGAGACAGTTGCCCTCTTTGATGAGAAGATTCTGCTTTTTTTTTATATACACAAACAAACCATACTAACTACAAAAACAATTTATATATACATTAAATATGCCATTCAGACAGAGAGTCAAGGTAAATGGTTCCTTCAGTTCTTGGAAAGAACTAACACGAGGTGTTCCTCAGGGGTCAGTCTTAGGCCCACTGTTGTTTAACATATACATCAATGATCTCTTACTTTTCATTCAAAGCTCAGATATCTGTAATTATGCAGATGATACCACAATCTATGCTTGCGACAAGAACCTGGAAAACATAACTCATAAGCTTGAAAATGACTGCAATGTAGCATTAGAATGGTTTGCCAACAACTTTATGAAATTAAATGCAGATAAATGTCATCTTTTGGTCATTGGGAAGAGATGTGATGATCCAGTTGCTGTTAAGATTGGAAGCGCCGAAATCGTTAATAGCTCTGAAGAGAAGTTACTTGGAGTTCATATAGATAGTAAACTCTCCTTTGACCATCACGTCTCGAAACTTTGCCAAAGAGCCAGTAATAAACTTTATGCACTTGCCCGCATATCCCCGTATATGGATCATAACAAACTAAGAATCTTGATGAGGGCATTTATTACTAGTCAATTTCAATACTGCCCTTTAGTTTGGATGTTCCACAACAGGCAGCTGAACCAAAAAATCAACAAAATACAGGAAAGGGCATTGAGAATAACATATAAGAACACCGAATCGACTTTTAGTGACCTATTACAGCGGGACTGTGCAGTCACTATTCATACAAAGAACTTGCAAATACTTATGACTGAAATGTACAAAACTAGAAATGACCTAAATCCCTCATTTATGCAGGAAATTTTCTGTGAAAATATTACTCACTACAACTTGCGTAACAATAACGAATTTATTCAAGCAAGAGTGAGATCAGTCAACAACGGCTCTGAAAGCGTCAGGTTTAAAGGTCCGCAGCTATGGCAAACGTTACCACCAACAATACGCAATTCAGAATCCCTTTATCAGTTTAAAACAAAGATAAAGAATTGGTACGGAGAAAATTGTTCATGCAGGTTATGCCGCACATTTGTTCCCAACCTGGGATTTTTGTAATGCACATTTTTAGATATCTGTTTTTATACTGTTTGATATTGACAATTTGTAAATATTTTATCCACCATTTTTATGTAATGTTTGTATTGTAATATTGTTATGTTGGAATTAATTAGCTAACTACTTTTAGCTATTTTTACTATTGTCCAACTGTAAAGAAATTGATAATAATAATAATAATAATTCACTGCGGGAAAAGACACAGGGTCATCTAATTCCCACTGTCAATGGCATTTACATTTCTTTATTAATATACAAATTCAAAACAAGATCAAAAAACAAATTAGGAAAGGGAGTGTCGCTGCATCGGTGTCATCCAGCGCATGAAGAAACGCACAGTCCACCCACCAGAGGCACCAGGCCAAGCCCATGTGCGGCACCGACCACGCCCGCCCATGTCGAATCCCCCGAGCGCGCCCCAAGCCGAGCCGCCATGCAACCCCGAATGCCCACCCCAAAACCGCCCGAGCACAACACCCCGCAGCACACCGTGCCCCCACAGGAAAGTCCTATGGTAACGCACTGCCCCGCGAAGCACCACGCACAAGCAGCCAAGGGGCAGCCACCCAAAGCAACACCACGACCAGACCCCGGAGGAGCAAGGAAGACCCGACACAAACAAGCGAGAGCCGCACAGCACACAAGCCAGGCCCGCAACCACAAGCAGGCAGACCACGCGCTCCCCCATGCGCAGGTATTCTTTACAAAAATTTTCATCCGAACCGCCTCGTCTTTTCAATGAACGAAATTGTAGCTTCAATTATCATTCTGTTCGTTGAGATATTCAGATTATCACTTCCATATAAAAGTAAATCACACAAATTTTTTGACTCCATGTCTGTAATATCTAAGTCTGGGACTTCTGCAAGCTGACGGAAGAGATCCATACGTTCCAAACCAAACTGGGGGCAGTGCAGGAGAAAGTGTTCATTATCCTCCTCTTCCATTCCACATAACGGGGGCTAAAGCAGTCAAAGTGGTGCCAAAATCTGTGCTCGCTGAGTGGACTAAATTGTAGGCGCAGTTTTGTTAAATTCTTGATACCTACTCTGTCATAAACACTGTAAACCGATCTTTGTTTTGGTCTAATTACTGCTAGTAGTTTGTGCTTGAATTTTGAAATTGTTTCAGATTCTTTGATGTTATTATCCAACGAGTGCCACTCAGAAAGGACGTTTTGAAAATAAGTATTTGAGAAGCGAACTGTACGCGCAGCCATTGGTTCATATTCGCGCTGATGCCTTAAATTGTATGCAACAGGACGTTCGGGGGGAATTTCATCAAATAGATATATTGGCGCTTGCGTCTTCCTCAGATTGAAGAAATGACATAATCGCCTGTACCACCTTCTCTGATAGAGACTCTCCCAGCCAAGCTCCCCGTACAACCTCCGCCTGTTTGTAACTCTCCATGCACCTGTAACCGCTAATGCTGCTGCATATTGGGTTTGCTCCAACCTTTTCGTTATGTCTAGCTTCATTTCCGGATCAGGCTTGTGGTAAATTATATCACCATAGTCAAGATGAGGTCTCACATAGAGTTTGTAAATTTGGTCCAACACATATCTAGAGATATACTTTGAAAGGTATCTGATCATACCAATACCTCTTCTAGCTTTCACGATAGCTTCCTTGACATGACTTTGAAAACTCAGTTTGGAGTCAAGGATCATACTAAGATATTTATGCTCCGATCTATTAGTTACCTCGTCAGGTCCTAACATTAGCACAGGATGTTGCAGCCTTATTCTCTTCGAAGAAAAAAATAACCTCTTTGGTTTTATCAGTGTTGAATTTCATTTTCCATTGCCATGCCCACAAACGACTTTTCTCCAAATCTCTATTCAAATCATTGGCAGTTCTAATTGAGCTCTCAACAACGGAAAAAAGTGAAGTATCGTCAACAAAAAGTTTGATTTCACTGTTTATATTTTCAACAACATCATTTATGCACACAAGGAAGAATAGGGAACCTAGAACAGAGCCTTGAGGCACTCCCGCGGATATTCTTTTCCATTCAGAGCTCTTTCCATTCAACAGCACACGCTGCTCACGATTAGACAGGAAATTAGAGATCAGACGAAGGAGATTGCCCGATATACCACTGCATTTAAGTTTATATAACAAACCTTCATGCCATACCCTATCAAACGCTTTAGACAAATCGAGAAAAACTGCTCTGCTTTCCTTACTTGGCATTTCTTCAGACCCGCTGTATATCCTGTGGGTAATGTCTAATAGCTGGTTGATGGTTGAATCGCCGTGACGAAAACCAGACTGATGAATGCTCAATAGGTCATTGTCACAAAGATGGCAATAGATTGCTTCAAAAATAATTTTTTCAAAGATTTTCCCAAAGATAGGCATTAGAGAGATAGGACGATAATTTTGTCTGGATTGTCTGCTGCCCTTCTTGTGAACTGGAATAACATTAGCTCTCTTCCAGAGAGCAGGGTAAATTCCACTCTCAAGGCACTTTTCATAAATCATGCACAAAGGCTCCAATATTGACTCATCACATATTTTTACCATTGCAATCGAAACTTCATCACATTCATGGGCTTTCTTCGGGTCCAATGACTTAATTATATGAAGTACCTTTTCCCGGTTGATTATTAAGTTTTGAATTAATGACTTGGGTCTTGGTTGGAAAGTAGGCAAAGTGCTACTTGTTGTTACCATGGAGCACTGTTCTACAAAATAATCGTTGAAAATACCGGCTTTACTCTGTGGATTCGTGATAAACACTCCATTTTCCAACAATGGGGGAATATTCACTGCCTTTTTTCTATTGATCGACCTGTTTAGGACTGACCAATATGACTTGATTCCTTGGTTGGGATCCGAGAGTTTCCGCCCCAAACTCAAGAAATACCCCTCTTTGGCATTAACTATCATGTTTTTGCCTCGTTGCGAGCTGTTTTAACTTGACCCCAGTCTTCTTGCCTCCTTCCACGACGTACAAAATTCCTATAAACCCTATGCTTGCGTTTTATTTCAGTTTTCAACTCTGGGGTTATCCAAGGTGAATCTTTGTCACAACATGTAATAACTTTGTTTGGAATGTGTTCAGCTAGGGTAGACAATAAGTTTTCTGTGAAGAGGGTTGCCATGCTGTCGGAACCAAGGTTATTAAACTTCGATTTCCAATCTATCTTATTCAAGGTGTCCCGTTTTGCTTGGATATTTGCCCGGTCGTATTCCCAAACTTTCCTTTTATATGGGGGTGGACATGGGATTGACACATTCAGTTTGCCATAGATTATTTGGTGTTGACAGTGATCGTCCAAAGAGGGATGTACACCGGAGTCTATGAATAAATTCGGTTGATCTGTCATTATGAGGTCAATACAAGACATCCCCTCCCCCCTTATATTTGTTGGCTCATTAATTAGCTGACACAAATTATCCGTTTCGATTAACTCGTCAAGAGCAGTGCCCTCTGGATGTTCCACATCTTCTTCCCACCACTGAGAAGACCTGCAATTAAAGTCTCAATTAAAGAATTAAAGATTCTGCTTTGGTCCCCGTCCGATAGTACGCCCCTAATCGTGATACTAATCCACCTTTGACTGCTTTAGACGTATGAAAAATCAGGCAATGCAGAAATTATTCAACAAAAATCAACGTAATGTCCTTTCATCAAATGTATCTCATCTAAAGATGCTCATTTCCCCTGTAGGCTTAGCTTTCATTCTATTCTTGGCTCCCCTCTACAAGCTGCCACGTTTTTGAGCCTGCCATACAAGTTCAGGCTAGTATTGCTTCTCATAGCCAGTGAAAGCCGTAGAAAATCGGCTTGGGTCAATTGATAGACGAAAATCGTCTTGAGTCATTTGCCGTTTCGAAATAGGAAAACGAAGCCATTGGACTACAAAAAAAACATTTTTTGCTCCTGTTTGAAGGGGGTGGATAATAGGTTTGATGGGAGGCTGGACTGGGCATTTTTTAAGAATGGAGTAAGGGATGTGCGATTCCTGGCTATCCAGATACTGGACAGTCATAAGCAGCAGGATCGGGATTTGAGTACTTTATTCTAAAGGGTATGGGACGTACTGAAAATAGTACGGGATCGAGTGATGATGGGAAGCTATTGCACTCCCTTCTTAGATAAAGGCTCAAACTAGGATTATCACTTTGATATAGTGGGTTTATTACGATAAACTAGGTTAATCAACGAGAGTATCAATATGTGATATCAAAGTGATAAACTTAGTATATCAAAGAGAACTTCATAATAACTTGACAATCGCCACTATGAAATTGGTACATCTAGGTTTATCAGTCCCCAGTGGAATGGGCAGTCATGCATCATTTACATTTACACGGTGATTTATTAGTCCCCAGTGGAATAGACGATCAAGCTTCATTTACAGTAAATGAAATTTGATTGCCCATTACACGCAAGATTGATAAACCAAGATACCAAACTAGATAACAGCAATTAACACTGCTAAAATAGGATTATCATGATAATTCTTATCACCAAGTGATAAGGAAGTTTCTTCTTGATAAACTAAGTTTATCACTTTGATAAAGTCAGTTTATCAAAATGATAATCCTTGTTTATCAGTGATAAACTAGGATTTTCAGTTTTTGTTATTTTCGCGTGCCATGTCCGTTGGTACCCTGGGTGCCATTTACTTTTGTCTCCCATCTTATCATCAAGGCTCTGGTATCAGGGTAATCCGTTGGGAGGGGCATAGTAGATGACAATAGGAGTTCTTGCCCTTGAAACCAAAATGAATAAGATTATTCAAAGACTTCGTCATGCAAAGAAAACAGACTTTGGCGAAGATACGGTCCTATTTTGAATATTGAAAACAAAGGTGGTGCGCATCTTCCGCTTTGACTGTAGACTAAAGAATGTAACAGGCAGCGCTTACTCACCAAATTTTCGATCCCTTTGGATCTGTCTGATATTTCCAAGGTTTAGTTTTGAATATTGCTTCACCATTAACATCTAGCCATTTACCCATTTGCTCCAATCTTTCCTCGTAAATTGGTGGTATCATTCCATCCATGTTAGGTCCAACGTTCATCAGCAGATTGCCTCCGTAGCTGAAAAGAATTATTAAAATCTATTAATGTTGAAAACTTTAGGTTTTTCGTTAAAATTCTTAATCTAGAATTTTCTGAAATGCCCACTACTTTCAAGGTTTTCCCCCATAAAGATTTCTAGAAAAATTTCCAACATAGCCCAAAATCATCGTAAGTTTTAAGATTTTGACGAAACACGAAATGATCTTCAAGAAAACAAAAGCTTACGTAAGGTATGCCTGAAAATATGGTATCATTCAAAGGTCTGTCACTCTTTTACAATATGGAAACTTGATTTTGTGACTTCCTAAAGTGACTTGAAATATGAAAGATGCTGTAATTTTGGAAAATATTCTAGGTACTATGGGTGCATTCTTTTGGGCATCAACAAGGACAAATTTTGTAAGACAATGACATCAGTTGCTTTGTCTACACTTAAACTCTAAGATATTTGCGAATACACACAAAGGATATTCTCTCAACCAGTAATTCAAAACAAACAAAGCCGTAAAGCTTCATTGAAACCCAGCAAGCTAGCTCGCTTGTTGTGTGCTCGAGAAATGGTTGTTAAGCGCAAACATGAGCGTATATTGAAAGAAGAAGGACATATTTAAACATCTACCGAAGATATTTTATTTCTGTTGTCCAGAAGCTGAACAGTAAGTGCTTTGATTACACCCAAAAAATTCGAGAATTGAACAGCCTCCAAATCGGTCTCTATTCCAAACAAATAAAATGCCTATGGTACGGTAGATGTTTAGATATATCCGGAGATATCCTCCTTCCTTCGATTTATGCTCTTGTTTCCTCTTAAAACCATCCCTGGAATGCACAACAAGTGAGCTAGCCACCTGGGTTTCGAAGAAACTTTGAGTCTTTTTTTTGTTTTGAATTAATGATTGAGAGAATTTCCTTTGTCTGCAATTGCAAATCGCTTTGAATTTGGGTGTCAACATAAGCAACTGATGTTGTTGTCTTGTAAAATCCCTACTTGCTTGGGCATCCGAAATCTCCTAAGTCTTCTCAAAACGGCAGACTTCGCAGAGAAAAATGTCAGTTACCAAAAGAATGCACATTTTCAAAATGGTAAGGATCGCAGAGATCGTAGGAACAGAAAAATATGCCAAAAGAATAAACATTCTGAAGCCAAAGCTCTGTCTTTGAAGTCGACGCAACAAGGACAGATTTTGTAATACAGCATCAATTGTTTTGGTTCACACCTCAATTCAAAGCGATTAGCGATTGCAGACAAAATAAATTCTCTCAACCAGTAATTCAAGACAATCATAGCCGCAAAGTTGCCTTGAAACCAGTAGGGCAAAAAAACTCCTGGTGCGGGCGAAAGGGTGCTTTTTAAGACAAGCTATGTGCTTATAATGGAAGAAGAATGGAAAATCTAAGGTTCTGTCTGGAGGATCTTGTTTACTTGATTCAGAAGCTGAGGAGTAACTGTTAGCATTTGAGCAATGAATATACAAGAATCCTTGTGCCTTCTGCTTGGCTTTTGAATCAAGTAAAAAAAATCCGCCAGAGGGAACTTTAGATTTACCCTTCTTCTTCCATTAAAAGCACATAACTTGTCTTAAAACCCACCCTTCGCCCGCACCAGTGTAAGGGTGTTACTATATCCGAGTCGGAGTTTAGGTTTCGATCATACGAGTACTGCCACAGAATGAGGCCCCTGCCTAAAAACTTACGCTAAATAACCTACGACTACAAAGACAGGCAAGGGACGGGGGTGCTCTCCCTCATTTCCCCCTTCCTAAATAACAAAGGCGTTTACCGGATGAATGTCTATATACTAAATACTGCAACAATTTCGTTAAATTTTCAAAGATCCCCAAGGATGCTGTCTGGAAGATATCTGGCTTGTCTCTGACGCCTAGGCCGTACTTCATGATGAACTTCTCCCTCTTGATCTTCAAGCTCGGCTGGATTCTCGAATTCCACTTCCTGCGGTTCGTATACAGATGCGTCACTGTCACTATCTGGGAAGTCTTCGTCTGAATCTTCGCTTTCCTCATTCGGCGAGACTTGCTCTTGCACAGTAGGCTGGTTCCTAAATCCGTTCTCCACCACTGGGACAATTCTGTCATGATGCACAACTTTCTTTTCGCCATTAGAATTCTCGATCTCAAAATTTACTCCATTTGGAAGTTTCTGGATTACCTTCCACGGCCCGGTCCTTCTGGGTGCCAACTTTCGATTTTCCCCCGTTTTATAATATTTAACCTTCAACCAGACTTGTTGGCCACTACTGTAATCGATAAACCGTAATTTGGTATTGTATTGGCGTTGCATTTTCTCTTTGCTTATTTCTAGCTTCGAAAATACGTGGTCAAATACGTCGCGTAGCAGAAGAATGATGTCTTTCTCGTATTCTTTTGGAGATACCTGATCATAGGTATCGACGTTTCCTTGTTGGAATAAAACGTCTTGAGGTAATACAGCTGATCTTCCAAATACGATATTGTACGGAATACATCCTGTAGCCTTGCTCTCACTAGTATTGAGAGCAAATACCAAACTTGGCAAAAGCGAACGCCACTTCGATTGTTGGAGTTTTCGATGCAAGAGAACAGCTCGTAATACGTCTTTAACAGAACGAATATTCCTCTCTGCGAATCCGTTGCCTTGGCTGTGGTAGGCAGAAGAACGACGCTTTTCGATCCCGATGGTGTTACAAATCTCTGACATTACTTCGCCGTCAACGTTGGAACCTTGATCAGTTAGCAAATAATGTGGTGTGCCATGAATGTAAACCCAGTGTCTCTCAAAGGCTTCGGTGACAGTTGGAGCTGTTTGATCTTTGAGAGGAACTGCTTGAATGTACTTTGAAAAAACGTCACCAATCAACAGGATATACTGGTACCCATTCATGTCTTTAGGAAGGTATGCTATATCAAGAGAGATAAATTGCATAGGGGCACTTGGTATAAACATTGGGATCAGTGGTGCTTTCGGTGGGCGTGTGTCACATTTTGTTTGCTGGCATGTTTCGCAGCCTAGAGTGAATTGTCGAATATAGTTATACATGTTAGGCCAGTAAAATCTGGTTTTGAGCAAACTATACATCTTATCGATACCAAAATGTGCTGCGTTGTGGTGCTCGGCAACGACCATGTTTCGCAATGACGGTGGGAGAACTGGTCTACCGGATTTGGTAAGGATCCCTTTTTCGATTCTAAGTTGATGTTGGACACGTTTCAGTCTTCCAGTTTCGATAGGTTTTCCGTCGCGAATACACTGGATGACTCGTGAAATAGTGGGGTCTTTCATTTGCTCTTCTTTCAATTGAACTTGGAAATTTGCGGTTTCTGCGAACTGATACACCTTTTCTTCAAACGAAGACTTCGGTTATGTTTCTTCAGGAGACGACTTTCTGGATAGGGTATCGGCTTTAATATTCTCTTTTCCCGGGACATACTGAATGGAATAGTCATACTCTTCTAGCTCTGTAATCCATCTGCCAAATTTCCCACGCGGGTCTTTCTGTTTATGCAAATGTGTCAGTGGATTGTAGTCTGACATCAGGGTGAAGTGGGTTCCTGCCAAATAAACGTGCCAATGACGAACAGCAACGATAAGAGCAAAGGCTTCCTTCGTGGTAGCAGACCAATTTCGTTGTGATTGTTGCAATGCTGTAGAAAAATATGCGACTGGATGTAATTCATCATCATCTGCTTTCTGAGAGAGGATTCCACCAACGGCGTAATTACTAGCGTCAACTTCTACTACGAATTCCTGTTGTAAATTCGGGAATCTTAACACTGGGTGTGACAAAAGTTCTCGTTTGAGCGCACTGAAAGCATTTGTGCATTCGTCTGTCCAAACGAAAGGTATCCTATCACTTGTTAGGCTATTTAAGGGCTCAGCGATATTTGCAAAATCACGAATAAACGCTCGATAGAAGCCTGCAAGACCTAAAAACCCCTCTTTTTTTGTTTTAGGCTGTTCAAACTTCGAAATGGCCTCTGTTAAACGAGATTGTGGTCGAATACCAGAATTTGAAAGCTCGAAACCCAAAAAATCCACTTTATGGCTAGCGAAGATGCACTTGGATAACTTTAACGCAATGTTTGATTCTTGCATTCTTTTAAAGACTGCTTCAGTACTTGTTAAATGTTCTTCGAATGTTTTACTGAAGATCACTATGTCGTCCATGTAAGCTAAAATGCGATCGGCTGGAAGACCAGACAAACTAACGTCCATCATTCTCTGGTAAGAGGCTCCGGCATTGCAGAGACCATAGGGAGTAACATTAAATTCGAACTTACCCCTCGGAACTGCAAAAGCTGTTTTCTCTTTGTCTGCTTCTTCCAGCAGACCAATAAGCGGATGCAGCGTCTAACGTTGTCCAGTATTGCGAACCCTGCATCCTATCCAGAACGTCGCGGATATGAGGTAACGGGTAAGCATCTTTCTTCGTTACGTCATTCAGACCCCGAAAATCGCAAACGAATCGCGTAGAATTGTCCTTCTTCTTTACCAAGATGATTGGGGAATTCCAAGGCGAAGACGAGGGACGGATGATCCCATTATCGAGCATCTCCTTTATTTGTTTATTGACTTCATTGTCCCATGCATGAGGTATGCGATGGGGCTTCTTATTGACTGGTAACGCGTTATCAGTTATAATGCGGTGTTTCATATTCTTGACTAGCGATGGCTTTTTCGGGTTAGATGCAAATATCCCTTCATATCTGGTTATTAGTGACACCAATTGTTGCCTGTGTTTACGCACTGATGCCAAACTGCTCCCAGCTTGACTTTACCATTAGCAAAATCGAATTCAACAGATGGGAATTTAGACATAAAATCTCTTCCTAATATTACATTATTGTAACTTTTGGAGTCAAGAACTTTGAAATTTTGCTTCACATTTGAGCCTTTTATTGACAATTTTAAGTTGATTGAGCCGCTAATATTCATTGTCTTCCCTGATGCATCGATTATGATATGCTGAGAATTATCTATCGAGCCCTGGAGCCGTAGCATTTCGAGGGTTCCCATGTCTATAACAGAACAACTCGCACCAGAGTCTAATAAAGCATTAATCGTTTTATTTTCACAACCAACTTTCACAACTGCAGAAAAATCATTTAAAACGTTATCAGGTCCATATAGTCATTGGTATTTTGGACAGTTCTTGTCCCACGAGTCGTGTCCTCGATTTCCGCAGGCTTGACAGAAACGAGTCGGGCATTCTCGAACAAAATGTTCTGTACTTTGGCATGCACGACACTTCCTGTTTTGTTGAGACAAGGCTGGCTTGTTTCTGCTTGGTTGTCTTTGTTTCCACTGTTTTTGACCACTGAAAGAACGATTTTGCATGTAATGAGCACTTCCCATTTCCACATCTACCCCCTGGGCAGCGAGAGCAACTCCTTTCATTTGTTTCATAACCTTGTCTGTAACCATGTCAACTATTGCCTGGCTTTCCGCTCCTTTGACTTCAAAACATTCCTCTTTCTTTGATGAATACGATTCGATCCCTGCAATTTCCAGCCTGCTGGTTTCCTTTGCAATATCAAGAATATTGGCTGAATCGAATGCTGATAATGATTTCAATGCCATTTGCATTTTTGGGTGAATCCCCTTCATGTAGTGATCCTTGGCGATGGTCTTTCTTATCTTTTCTTCAAAATCTGGATAGGCCAGTTTAGTTAACTCCATTATTTTGAATGCATACGTTTGTGCCGACTCTTCTGGTTTTCTTTTTCGTTCGTTTAACAGTGCTATGACCAATTCACGATGTTGGTTTCCCGCTTCGAATTCCCTGAGTAGTTCTTCGGTGGTTTTCTTTGTTTCCTTTTTATCTCCATCGCTCAGCCTCATGTAAACATCAAACGCTTGACCCTCTAATCGGCTGGCAAGGTACTGCGCTGCTTTCTGGTCTTCGTACCCTTTTAAGGCGGACTGTAGTTTAACTTTCTCAAGGAACGCTTTGATATCACCAGAACCATCGAAATACTTTATCTTTGATTCCATTCTGTGGCAGTAATGTAAGGGTGTTACTATATCCGAGTCGGAGTTTAGGTTTCGATCATACGAGTACTGCCACAGAATGAGGCCCCTGCCTAAAAACTTACGCTAAATAACCTACGACTACAAAGACAGGCAAGGGACGGGGGTGCTCTCCCTCACCAGTAAAGAGTTTTTGCCTTACTGTTTCAGGACAACTTTGCGGCCATGTTTGTTTCGCATCACTGGTTAAGAGAATTTCTTTTGTCTGCATTCGCTAATCACCTTGAATTGAGGTGTGCACCAAAACAGTTGATGCTGTTGTATTACAAAGTCTGCCCTTGTTAGTTGACGCATATTTGAGCTTTCAAGATTAATGTTTCTTCCGTCAAAACACAAGTACCAACAAGCTAGATATTGGTGTTCAAGCTAACCACTTAGGAACATTTCGAGGTACCGATATTCAAGATAACTATATCTTGAGATCGATTAACCACTGAAAGGAACTGAATCCATATCACTGGAGCCAACCAAATCTGTATATGTTTTTCTAGGGCGTATATTATGCTGATCAAATGTCCTTGTAACAGCAAATACCTGACTGTCTCTGCAAGAGTCTCGATCAGCTCTTTGATCGTCATGTAATCACTGAGAGGTGCATTACCCCTGAACCCCCAAGATTTCGAATCTATTGTCATAGCATTCTCCCACTTGAAGCTCTGTAATTTCTCTACGATTGAAGAAATTATCATTTCTAGATACTTTTACTGCACGTTAAACAGAAGAAATTTTTCAAAACGAAAGCAAGCACTATTCACACATATCACTTATAATTTAATTATTTAATTATTAATACAATTTACAGACTTATTTACAAAGTAATAGTTTATAAGAAGAGCTCCTATCTTTTTCCATGATCTCAAAATTTGAAAAACAAGACTTGAATGTTCTTTCAGCACATTAAACAGTAGCAGGAATATATACAAAAATCTGAGATAAAGTCAAATTTTTGACCGCTGAGTGTAATTCACAGTTTATAGCTTATACCGGGCGCGACCCAAAATGACTTCACGAGTTAGATCATAGCTGGCTCCCTGAAATCAAAAGCTATTGCCAATTGCTTTGTATCACAGTTGAAAGGCTTGGTTATCTTTTGAGATGCTGCATGATCATATTTTGCAGTAATTACCATCTAAAAAGACAGGCTCAAAGAAAACTTCGAATCCTGGATTCTTCTTTTGAGTGAAACAATCGCCATCTTTTTCCAGTCAACATTTTGTGAAAACTCGACGTAGCAATGGATTTGAAGTCGCCCAGGGAAATTTTTTGTTTGCAAAATGACTGACCTCTGCTCTTCATTCAAATTTCATGCTCCAAAGAAAAATTGGAATTCAGCCTTTTTCACACATTCCCAACAACGACTGGAAAACGAGCGAATAGTCCGCGAATTGAATGAATTACCATACATTTGAAACTGTTATTTCGGAAAGTTGGCATTCTTTATAGACTGACAAAGGAGCATCGCAAAAGAGAGCTGAGCCTTCAGCTACATGCTGATATCTTGTTTGTCTTGATAACATTTGCTTTCAAGAAAAAATGTGTGATCTAGCTTGTGAGGCTTGTTTTGGGTCCCCCGGTCGTACCGAGTGATTGCTGGGGAAGGAATTTGCAGCCCCTTGACGGTGTTTTCTGTTTGCCACATTATATGCGGAAAGCTTCGTCATAGGCTCGCTCTATACAAAGAGTATGTTTTAACCAAATATTAATTTGGATAGATATCAAAATTTATAACATTTCATATGTTTTAGCCATTAGGTTGACTTAATGCTTCTTAAGTTTTACCCAGTTGATGTGGTAAGTTGTGTAATGTTTTCTTCACCTACATTTAGCCGTTTGCATTCTGTGTTTTCTGGTCACTTCATTTATTGTCCTGGATTTTGTACTGAAGTCAACTCAACTGCATGCATATCCCTAGGTGCTCAAACCATTGAATAGACCCCGAAAGGCTTAACCACTTGGGTGATCGTGATCTCCTGAAATAAAATCTAAACGAATTGGCTTACTTGGGCTGTAACGATCTTTACATAATTTGACATCACCATGCTTGCAGTTGGCATCAGTTCCCCAACGATCGTTCACAACAATCGTATCCTTCACTGGGCTGCAATTGAAGCCATGATAATAAAGTTTGAAACAGTCAATGTTATTATCACCAATTGCAATCAAAGAAGTGTCTAACAATTTTTAACGAACAAACTACAAAACTTATCCCTATTTTCTTGTAGCAAAGGAAGTTATCAACTGTTCAAGCCACTCAGCCACTTACGGGGTGAGTGGCTGAGTGGCTTAAACAGTTTTCGTCAGGTAACTGAAGTTAAGCTCGGTCGAGTGAGGTCAAACTCCGGATGGATGACCTCAGGACCTGACCTAACAACTCATCTCGTCGTCCTTCGAGAGGGACATTAAACTAAGGGTCCCCCATGCCTGGATGCGGCATGCACAGAGGGCCTAAATTAGCTTTCAGTAGCTAGAAATCCTGACAAACCCTCTCAAAACAAATTGAAAAACCAAAATTAAAGAAAACAAGCTACCCCCTAAATGATCTGCGAATATTTCACCTCACATCCGACGTCGTTGAAAAACAAAAATTTGCAAGGACTATAGGTTCAGCTTTTCTTGGAAAGCCTGCAAAATTATCCACTGATGCCATTTCTGAGTCTCTTACTTAATGCTCTTGTTTTTCAATGCCTAGCTTTGTCGTCAGTGATCTCTCCCAAAACAATCACTATCTCTTTGTCCCTAACCCCGACCCGCACATCTCTGATAAGTAAGAGTTTGATCTAATCATTTGAAACATTTTTCTATATGTGAGTAATTGATATTTAAAACATTTACATTTATACAGGGTGTCTCAAGAAAATTAATCGACGTTTGATTAAATACTAAAAAATAAAGATACGTTCAATGCACTCTTGGTCAAGTCACCCTTTTTCTGAGATTTTAAATTAATTTTTGACACAAAAATCTTGTAAATCCGCCAGCTATAAGATTGCTTACTACAAAGACAAAATTTCCACACTGAGACACACTTGATATCCTATCACCCATTGTTTGCATTACGAGCTTTGTCCGAGCTGAGCAATTTATTTAAACCAAGCATTGCACAGTCTTGCTAGAGTGTCCATGAAGCACTACCGAAAATCTTGCATCGTAATTGAGGTTTGGATCTTGCTTACCTAGAGTTATACAACCAGGCAAGAAATTCTTTGCTTCTCCAGTAAGTTGAATTGGTTTCCCAGTCTCCATCTGACCAGATGTACTCTGGCTTGTACTTAGTGACAATATCAAATAACTGTGGGATTGTTTTCGCCTACGAAAAAATAATTCTCTGAACAAATTATCGTTTGAAGCCACTAGAAATGATCAAAACACTCTTTTGGTGGTGCAAAAGATAAAGATAGCCTGCAAAGACGGAGAAAAACTACGTACACATGCATAAACTTTGACTAGTGAGCCCTAAATACGCCAATGCTTGATAACTCCTACTGAGCCCCTAGGCTAATATATTCAGAGAATCTAATGTACCAGACTGTACGATGACATAACGTTGCAAAGACACGGTTGTTTAGAGCATCGCCAAGACAGTAATGTACAAAACAAGGGCAGATTTGTAATGCAATAGAATCAGTTGCTTTGCTTCACACCTCAGTTCAAAGCGATTAACGAATGCAGACAAAAGAAATTCTCTCCACCAGTAATCCAGAACTAAAACGGCCGAAAAAATTGCCCCGAAACCAGCAGTGCAAATTCTCACTTTGTGCGGGCGAAGGGAGGTTTTTAAGAGCAGTTGCGTGCTTAAGACGAAAGGAGAAGGGTAAATCTGAAATTCTGGCTCGCGGATTTTGTTTACGTGATTCAGAAGCCGAGGAGAGGGCATTACACTTCTTGCATATTTATTGCTCAATTATAAACAGTTACTCTTTAGCTCCTAGATCAATTAAACAAAATCCGCGAGACGAAACTTTTCATTTACCCTTCTTCTTTTGTTGTAAGTCCCTAATTTCTCTTAAAAATCTCCTTTCGGCCTCACCAAACTAGAGTTTTCCTTACTGGTTTCAGAGCAACTTTGCGGCTATGTTTGTTTTGATTTACTGCTTAGAGAATTTCTTTTGTCTACATCCGCTAATCGCTTTGAATTGAGGTGTGAACCAAAACAACTGATGCTATTGTATTACAAAATCTGCCCTTGTTAGTGTACAACATATATAATGTTTGAGCATAGAAACTGAAAAATCTTTACAATTCTTGTAATACTCTTATACACCGCCAACATTTACAACTAAATGAGTGAAGTTGCAGTTGCAAAAATTAATTTGTTCTTCCTTATTTGACACATGCTCAAGTTTCCTCTCGACAATTTTATTTACTTTCATTTCGAGTTGCTGGCCACTTTGTTTCATTGAAAGTAGTCTTTACAAATCAAGCTTTGCTTCATTACAAATGCAACTTCACTCACCAGCCGTTCTGCTTTGCAGGAAAATAGAATGTTTTAGGAAGAAGACGCAAGTCAAGAAGACGCCAGCATAATTCTTTTGTTCAAGGATTTAAGTTATTAAGTGAAATCAACTTCAAAACTTTTGCGAGTCCCGAGAGACTTACAGCATGTTCTATTCTGAAACTGGCAACCTGAATGGTATACTTTTGAAGGTCGCACTGGAAAAATAGGACGTCGAGAAGGGAAGCAAAATGCAATATGAGCACATTCACAAATAATGGATATGCCAGAATGCAAGGTGTTCCTAGGGAATTTGTCTGTCTGTAAGCAGCTTTCTGGGAGGGAAAATAGTACCTCGACAAATTCTTGAGTTTTGAATTTTTCTTTCTTGTCGTGCAAATACATCGGATTGAACCATTCATACAACGAATAATACAAACAAAATTTCATATCTGTTTTACTTCTTATTGCATCTGCCAATGCACCTGAAATATCAAGTTAAGAGTTTCAACAATCAATAAATCCCCGGGGAGGGGGGTAACTTTAATAGGTGAGTGACAGGGGTGGCATCTCAAATCGCACCCTAAGATTTATAAATTTTTGCGAAAACGATACCCCAAAATTTACAGGCCATTGAAAATTTATAACCTAAAATTGTGACAGCCATCCAAAATTTTATCCAAGTAAGTGAAATTTGATCAAAATAAATGCCCTAAAGGCCATTTCTCTAAAATGACACCCCAAAATTTATGACTACTCGTAATTTTATCAACAAAGATACCCCAAAATTTATTCTCTGCTTGAGAAAGGACACCCAAAAAAATGGCACATCCCGTACCTTTACAAGTTGGCATTCGATACTGTAGATCCGATACTGTTACACCCGTACAAAAAAGGCATTCGATACTGTAGATCACGATATTCTACTCCAAAAGTTAGAAAAGTATGGAGTGATTGGCCTTGAACATACCTGGTTTTCCTCATACCTGAAAAACAGGCGGCAGCTTTGTAGAGTGAATGGGGTAGCCTCAAATATGGAAGAAATAAAATGTGGAGTTCCTCAAGGCTCTTGCCTTGGGCCCCTTTTATTCCTCATATACATAAATGATCTGCCATTTGCTCTTAAAAACAGTGAAGTAACGATGTATGCCGATGATACCAGTATATCATATTCTTCTAAGAATATCGACGAGCTTAATGAAACCCTTAACAGTGATCTAGACTCTTTGAAACAGTGGCTTGAAGGTAATAAGTTGTCTCTCAATGTAATCAAAACACAAGCAATGGTTATAGGCTCTAGGCCTAATATCAAGAAGATATCAGATAAATTAGTACCGACCCCGTCTTTCGCCATTGGCAACTCGCATATTGATGTTGTAGATAATGCGAAATACTTGGGAGTACAACTTGATAAACATCTTGTGTGGGATGAGCATACTAAGGCTCTAAGTTCAAAGATTTCTCGCTCTTTGGGATTCCTAAAATATGCTAAGAAATTGCTTCCAAAGCATACCCTGAGTCAGATGTATAGAGGTATCGTTGAGCCCCATTTTCGCTACTGTTGCTCTGTGTGGGGTAGCTGTGGAGAATCTCGCCTTTTGATGCTACAAAAGTTACAAAATCGTGCTGCGAGAATAGTTACCAACAGTAGCTATGATGCAGCAGCAGCAAACTTGATTAAAGAGCTCAAATGGCCGACAGTCCACGACATGATCAAACAAGAGACGACTACCATTGTTTTCAAATCAATAAGTGGTCTCGCGCCCACTTACCTCTCTACTTTATTCACGAGAAACTCGACACGGGAGATTGTAAATTTGAGAAATCGTGAGACTGACTTACTTGCTCCACGAATGAAAACAAGTAATGGCCAAAAAGCATTTTCGTTCCGTGGAGCAAAGGTTTGGAATGAATTAAAACATGAGGTCAAGCTAGCCCCCTCTCTGTCTACTTTTAAATGTAGACTGAAATGTAACTAGATTTTAAATTTTCATTTATTCTAATTTAACATTGTAAATATTCTTTTTTATTTTAGTAGTATTGTAATTAGGTTTTTTCCACGGCCCCCTGAAAAGCAGCCACTCTTGGTTGATGGGGCCACCGTGTATAAAAAATTTAAAATGAAATGAAAATGAAAATACCTGCATATATGGTAGTTACCCTCCCCCTGGAATAAATCATTTATTGAGATCATTTTCATTTTCATTGAGAGGCCAAATCGACGCAACGATTTGATGATACAGTGCCAGTCGAAAAAGTTCAAATATATCTGAACACGTAGTTTTATAAATGTTTATGCCATTTAGTGGTTCCTTTGATTATATTGAAATAGAAGGGCAAACCTCTCAGCGTTTACAGTGTCTAGAATGACTAAAAAGCCACCATGTTATATCCATCTACTCCCAAAGAGGTTTTGTCCACACGGTTCCGAAAGAGTTGAAAACTTGACAAAATCAAATTTTAAGGTAATTTGGACGATTTTGTGAAATAGACGGATACAATCAATTAGTGGAAAATCGGGCAGTGGTGTAGGCACCCAGGACTTACTAGCCGGAATATAGAACAGTGTCTTTAAGGGCACGCTGTCGTGGCTTTCATTGGCTAGTCATGATGTTGAAATCACTAACAAAAGACCTGGTCTCGGAGCAATTACCAAGGCTTTCGTCATACTTTGTTTTGTGGATAAGGGCAGTCAGATTGTTATCGTCTTCATGAGTTTCAGTGAACAGCGAAATTACTGAAGCTCGACTAATTCGATCCTGTTTGTTGTCTTATTCGCCCAATCAGCGCCACGACAGTGTGCCTTCCAGGTCGGTGACTGGAATGAACTTCCCCTGACAGTTTCAGGCCAACTTTTGCGGCTTTGGTTGTTTTGAATCGCTGTTTGAAAGAATTTCCTTTGTCTTTGGTAGCCAATCGCTTTGCATCGTAGTTTCAATCAAAAGCAGCTGATGCTAATTTCAATACAAAGTCTGTCCTTGTTCTACAAAACAAGTTGTTACCTATGCTTCTTGGTAGCAGAGTTCGAAATTGTTGCTGTTGAAGGACAAGTATGGGGTTGGTATAGTTGTTGATTATACAAGAGATTGCACTGTTGTGAATGGTGTGTAGTACTGCTTTTCAATTCTTTTCTCTTTTAATCTGCGAAACTGCATCTTCCAATCTGCTAAGAAGCGCGAAATGACGTCATTTTGTGTGACGTCACTTAACGTTGAGCTGAACGAGGCTGCCAAATGTGTTGATCTTATACCACTCACACTTCTAGCCTCCTTATCGCGCCTTTGCACACTCGTACGCAATACAAAATGACTGGGGGCTTTTGCCGTCACAAACAAAGAAGAAGAAATGATGGAACTCACAGGAAGGAAGATCTTAAGAAACTTTGGAAATCTGCCCCAAGGAACTCCGAAAATTGCCCTCCTAAATGAGTTTGGAATATGGCCGATAAAAGACGAGATAACAAAACGAAAGCTGATGAATTGGCACTGAATAAACCAAACGAAAAGCAATAGAACAATAAAGGAAGTCGTCAACGCACAAATAAGAGAGGAACTACCGTGGTTCCTACAGATAATTCAAATTGCTAATGAAATGAAAATTGATATGCAAGAGGTAAAGCATACCAGCAAACAGAAATGGAAAGAAATTATAAAGGGAAAAATGAAAAAAAAAAAGATAAAAATACAGTTTGAAAAGGAAATTAAGGAGAGCGAAAGATACGGTGACATTGCAATTGACGAGGTAGCACCAGGAGAGCCAAAAAAATATATGGAATTAAGTATCACAAAGGTTTGTATCTGTCTTTACTGGTGAAAACAGTGCTCAATGCCATGAAGGCAGAGCAAATTATAATAGGATTGAAGCAATAAAACAGACTACATTCTTTGTTGTTACTCAGAGTTTCACGCTTTCTAGCGATCTTCAGACAACTAAAAGTTCTACTCAATTTTTGCGCATTTATACATACTTAAACATGGTGTCATAATGTCATAATCTTATTAGTGTTCTTTACGTAGGGTCTCCTTTGAAATTGATGAGGTAGTATTTGTTCTCATGGCGGCACTTGGAGATTAACTCGGATCTTTTGTTAAGTAGGTGGGTCTTGCTGGCTTTGCTAATTTGGAGCTTTTCCGTTAGGCACAAATTACACCTCTTTGTTTCGTTTGTATAATTACAATAATAATTATATATAATCATAATTATATTATGATTTGTATAATTATAATTTGTGGCTTATACAAACGAAACAAAGAGGTGTAATTTGTGCCTAACGGAAAAGCTCCAAATTAGCAAAGCCAGCAAGACCCACCTACTTAACAAAAGATCCGAGTTAATCTCCAAGTGCCGCCATGAGAACAAATACTACCTCATCAATTTCAAAAGAGACCCTACGTAAAGAACACTAATAAGATTATGACATTATGACACCATGTTTAAGTATGTATAAATGCGCAAAAATTGAGTAGAACTTTTAGTTGTCTGAAGATCGCTAGAAAGCGTGAAACTCTGAGTAACAACAAAGAATGTAGTCTGTTTTATTGCTTCAATCCTATTATGGAATTAAGTAGAAAAGTTGCCAGTGCAATATTCAGAGGAAGAGCAGGGGTTTTAGATCCCACCCCAAGAAAGCCGTACTGGGATAGGGTATGGAAATGTAAATGTTGCATGGAGAAAGAACAGTCGACAAGACACTATATATTACATTGTCCAGGAACGGACAACATCTTCAAAGATGAAAAGGAAAGAGAAGAGACCTTTAGAATATTGCAAACGCTGGAAGGAAACTAGAAAGAAATAAAAGAAATGGGGAGAAAGCTAAAGAAGTTTTATAACAAAATGAGCTAACAATGAGAAAAAAAGACACAGCAACATGTATCCAGCACGCTGGTTGGCCACAAAGCTAGCTTTCTGTGCCCTTGTGGTTTGACCAAGGATTGGAATCATATAATAATGGCGAAGATTTTTGGCCTAAATTTCGAAGATTAAGCGTCGAATATATGAAAGTTGGAGGCATCAAAACTTGGAAAGAACTCACGACTGGTGTTCAGCAGTTGGCAAGGTTGCTTTTAAACAATGATATTATCAACCCTGGTCTTGTCCTTTAAAGCAAGATCAAATTCAATTTTGTGGCATTCTATCCAGACAGACACGAAAAATAGAAAAGTGTAATATCAATATGCGATTCTATGAATACTGTGGGAAATTGCAGGAAAAAACTTTCGAGATTTTAACATTATATGAAGCTTCGCGGAATAAACTTCAGCGAATTTTGGCTCAAAATGCGAAAAACACAAAACTAACTTCCCAAAAGTTCCTTATGTAATGTTCGACATGAAATTAGATCAATTACATTATGCGACAATTTAATGTGACTGTTAATGAATACCGCTTACCAATAATATCTTTATGTGGCCCGGTATCTACAGAATTCCAGTTCCATGATTCTTTTGAATACCAGTTGGTAAATCCATCGTGATGTTTGCTCGTAAACACGAAGTATCTGGAACGGAAATTCATTCACGTTTTTCGACCGTAATTTATCACTGAGGCACAGAAAGTAGAGCTGGAGCTCAAATCATTCCCAGAATATTTGCTGGTGAAGAGTATTTCTCGATGCGTACCGCCTGTTTTCCTTAGTTTAACACAACACAGATCAAGTACCATGAAGAATAGACATTCTATCTTCTAAGAAGCAAGAACAATACCTAGGAAACGCTCAAAGGGAAAAAAGATTTCCAAAAATTGCTCTTAAACAACATGTATTTTCTTAATGAGAAGTTCTTTATAATTGGATAAGCTGTAAGATCTCTAAAAGAAATGAAAGCTGCAATACTTAGAACAAATAGCTGTAGTACTGGCAGCAAATTTGACGGCAACAAGCTCGTTGCAAAGCTTTCATGACAAAGAAATGTACCTACACCTTAAGAATCGATCAGTCTCGTTCCGAAAGCGTCGAAAAATGTTCCAATTTGGTTTCAAGGTTTTTGAGTGTTCAAACGATGCTGTTTTCAAAATATGTATGTTAGAACTTCATTTTCAAAATCTAACGCTTACAAAACCTTCCGGCAAAAAATGTGCCGTTTTCGAGTGAATGAAAGGCCTTTCTGTCAAACATTTCACCGCTTTCAAAATGTGACGGAATCATGTGCATGCAGTCTCAATTAGAGGGATTCTCAGCGTTGTCAATTCTTTCCTGTATCATACAGGGTTTCCCAGAAGGTACTCCTTCTTCAGCAATAATCTAAATCTGATCACATGATCGATTATTAAATTTCTTTCTTTGCCAAGTGGATCAAGGACCAAATTATTGTCCTAGACATAGCTGACCCCGAAACTGGTTTCAGGTTTAACATACTTAGCTCTTCCCAGCAATACCTAGTTTTGAAACATACTGCAAATAGAACTGATGGTTAAAGGAATCATTTATTTCTATATGTCAAGCGTCTGGTTTGTTTACAATCATAGAAAGAAGCACAGAATATCCTGCAGACAAATAGCTTACCTAATCATCTCAAAATAGTGGCTCCTAGGCAACACCTACTCTACAATGTCGCTCATGTATACCTTCTTTGTTATGAAAACAAACGCGTTCTCATCTTTAGATGAATTTTTATCAATAAATATAGAGGTCAAAAAGAAAGTTTCAGGATAGGTTTGATGCTCAAGTTTACTGGTGATACTTCAAATGGATGTATTTGTTACTGGGACACCGGCAGTGCTCGGAAGTTGCCTGAATAATTTCTAAACCCAGGCACAGCGTCAGCAATCTACCTTGCATTCATGAGAATATAAGAATTAAACCTGAAGATTGCTATGGCACTGCCTTAAAACTCGAAGGAACTCTGAGAATTCAAATTCCGACGATTCTAAAGCTTCCAGTCTTGACAAAAATTTGGTATCTGATAAACCCGTGATATCATTTGATTAGTGATCTGTAAACGGAACAGCGTTATCGTTGTGTCAGCTCTGAGCTGGCCCAAGTGAAGAATATCTATGTCAACATGATATTTAAAAAGTACTGGGCCAAAATTTGAATTTGACCAAGCGCAATCTCTGACATGCAAAAAAAATATTTTTCGTTCTGGTAGCAAGCCAAGCGAATTCATTTCTTTTTAAAACACTTTCTTCTTCTTTCCCAATATACCACCCATTCTGTCTCTTTACCTTTCTCTCCTTCCTTCCTTCCCCTTCATCTCTTCCATTCTTTCACTTCTTTTCTCGTTCCTTCCGTTTCTTTTTCCTTTTTCCCTTCTTCCTTCCTGGGAAGTTTGAGTATTTAAGCTGCCTTGATGGTAGCGCCGCTACCACGCTACTTCATTTTTTGGAGCCATGCCATGTACCTTTGAAAGATACACAGATAATTTAAAAAATTCAAGGAAGTAATATCCTTTAAATTCTCAGGACATGAAATCCCCTTTGTGACAAAAATTTCACAGACTGTAAAATTATTGATATTCACTGGCAAAGTTCTGTTAAATGATACCTACCGGTTGACCCAGCAAAAAGGACCCAACACAGTCTTTTATAGAAAATGAAGTAAGCAGCCAATTGAAATGCTTCAAACGTTTTTCTGTTGCTAAACCACTGGCCTACGTAATGGGAATTAATCGCGATTTTTCGGCAAAGGAAATTTCCTAAATTACGGATTTTGAGGAAAAGGGCATGCCAGAAATCCCCAAAAAGCCATAAAATATAAGGAACTGAGTTACGGCATTTTCAGTCCTTGAAAGAAATGAGAAGAGTGTTCCATTTTACCTCGCGAGTAGGCAATTCATTCGAAACTTAAAAAGCAAGTTTATAGTCACTAGGTACTTAAAACACAAAAATGAAACTGTTCGTCGTCACACAACACTTACAGCTAGATATATATTCTGACTGTGATTTCCCAAGCATGTACCTAAAGCATCCCCACAGCTGAAATGAATCACACCCATAGTTCTCTCGAAGATCTGAAGTAGCTTTAAATGGATCCTCTGGTTTGTGACGACTGTTGGAGGATTTGAAGACAGCCCTTATCCTCGAAATTCTAAATTTGCAAAGTTATCATACCAAAAAAATTGCGCAAAATATTCAGAACGTAGTCCAGTTTTCAACGACAGAGCAAATTTTGAAACATTTGCATTGGTCACTTACCCTTATTTTCCATAACAGATTGCATTTGGTCATATTTTCCAAAATATCAGTTCGATGACCAAAAACATACTATTCGACGTAGTTGTTGGTTTACTTTAACTCCTTTTGACTCACCATACACAAAGATGTTCCACTTACTTTGCTTTTGACTTAGCAATGATCTTTGCCCACTTTTCAGCATCAAAGAATTTGGCAGTAAACATAGGTGCGAAATCAGCATACTTGAAGCCTGGCTTGTAGTTATCTTTTATGTACTTTGAAACTTCAGGGTAGTTCTGCTCATCTAAAATCAAGAATGGATTCCTTTGAGGTGTGAATAGTCTCATTTGAATTATTCATTGGCCCTTCACAAGAATATGGGCTTCATTACAAAAGAAAAGAATTAACTGTGAGAGCTCTATTTAGCTTCCCTTTTCTATTAACTCCTCTCTCTAGTAAGTTCCTTTCCCCTGAGCCAAGATTTTGAAGTAGGCCCCGCCACTAAAATCGAATTCCAGACATTACCAAAGATTTTTCACTTATTTGGCTAAGTAAGGCTGCATGTTAATTTTGGTATGGTTTTGGATAAAACTGTATCGATTTATGTATTTGACTCACAATATGGGGTAAATTTGAACCGAGCCCTATCTTGTAGTAACCGAAAAGCTTCATCCTTAGATTTTGTGAATAAGCATGCTCTCGAATGAGCCCCAACTCTTCAAAGTCCCCCCCCCCCTGGAGTGTCCAAGCTTAGATAAGCCGACCAAGGGGGATTAATAGACCTTTTACGATAAGCATACTTCTAAAATTTGGCCGCCGGCCACGGAAACTGAACGGAAACTAGTTAAATTTATGCTAAAACTTCTGCTCGGGGAGAGAAGTGGAGAAAAGCTCCAGTCTCATATCAAATCTTGAAAACAGATCTCAAAACGAAGTTTAAATCAAACATTTAAATCTTGACACTTTCATAAAAAAAAGAAGTGACTCGGAGCAATCGGTTATAGAAAAATGAGCAAGAGGCCGATGGAAATGCCTTAAACAGTTTTTGTCGCTGAAGGGTTACCCCACACTATGAGAATTTATAGCGACTTTTCGCGGCACAATAAATTTCGCAAATTCAGGATTTTCAGAAAAAGTGCAAGCCTGAATGCCTCAAAAAGTCGTCAAAAACAAGGGATCGATTTAAGGTCATTTCAGATCTTCAAAAAAATGAGAAGCGTGCTTTATTTCAGGCTTGGAAAAGGCAACTCAGTCAGAAATTTCCAGGGAACGTTAACAGTCTCCAGGTACCTAAGTATTTTGAGTAAACGTTCCCTGTAAAATCATGGAATTTTAAAGGAATTCAACTTTTCGGGCAAATCGAAATCTTCAAGAATTGTTTTCAGAAAGCATGAGTATCCTTGTCCCTTGAGACAAGAATATTTCAGATATCTAGGGACTATAGACTTGATCTGAAAGCCTTCGACTGATTCGCCTATCCCTAGTTTGAACTAAAACACATTCCTCGTTGTTTTGAATATCTGAAACGGCTGTAAATTGATGCCTAGATTTTGATGAGCTTTTGAGACTTTCCAGCATGCGCTTTCCCTCAAAATCCTTAATTTTGGGGAATTTAATGTGCCAAGAATAATAAGATAAAATGCTCATAATGTATTGTAGTCTTTAATCGACAGAACAACGTTTGAAGCATTTCGATCAGGCTCTTACTTATTTTTCTGCAACAGATTGAGTCGGGTCACTTTCTTTGGTCACCCGGTATGTGATACGGCCTCTTGATGAATGTCTCTTCCAAATATAATGTGGACCTGTTGTTATTATCATCATAAACACAAAATGCACAGACAAGAATGTTGTACCATTGCATGGCAGCGACAGGAGTATAGCATTTGCATTAAACAGGGTACTTTATGTCACAGATCACAGATCTGTAGTTATTGGGGCCGGTCGGGCCCGGCCCTCCCCCAATAATTTCCAAAAGTTGTATTTTTTTCATTCATTACGTATAGCGTAGAAAACTGAACATAACATAAGTTATGTTCTCATGTACCCCAGTCACATATGCAGAACTGAAGCAGGTTATCGAATGGTGCCTTCAAGTGGTCAATACAAGGAAATGAATGCATTTGATTGATTTTCATTCAACCTGGAATTGATAAAGCTGGCTTAAATGTTTCGCTGTAAATGCAGAAGCATAGAGGCAGTTGAGACTAGCTCTGTACATAAACCCTTCACATTATACGCGATTTGGTCCCATGCGGCTCGAACCTAACATGCAAAATGGTTAGACCTGCAGAACAGACAAACCTTTCCAATACTGCCAAATCCACTCGCTTCCAAATGCTGGCACAGAATATACACCCCAATGCATGAAAATTCCAAATTTGGCTTCATCGTACCACTTTGGGATTGGTCTGCTATCTAAGGATTCCCAAGTTGGCTTATACCATGTGCCTGAATTCCCTGTATAAGAATAAGGCTCTGTTTTCATCATACCATTTCGTAACTCAGAAAATACTGCTGCAAACTTGACTTAAAACTACCAAACAGTGTCTAAACTTTGTTTCATTATCACCAAACTAGATGGTTCTAAAATGCAGTTCACTGAGAACCAATCAGTCAGTTTACTGTTAATGTGTGCTAATATGATATACGATCAAAATAGGAAGAACTGTGACCTTCATCAAAAAATATTTCTTGCTTCTCCTTCATATGTGTTTGGCTCTTAATCACGAGCAAACCCGCCAGGCAGCGACATAGTTTTGTCTGCTGATCTAACTCAAACAAAATTCCAGGTTAGTAGGCGGAAAAAAGCCTGTCTTCTGCACAGCGGGAAGTTTATGGTTTATTCACGATTCACAAGCAGAGCTGCTGATAGGGCCTAAACGTTTTGGAGGAAAAGCACCACCTACACTGATGACACGTTCATAGTAATTGCTATTGATAGACTGAGGAAAAATAAAAGATGTTGTTGTTGTCGTTATTACTGTTGTTGCTGTTGCAATATCTGGGACTATGTCGTGAGGCTAAGCACCACCTAGACAATGGCGGCCCTCCCTGGGAACGAGGTTGAGAAAGCACCAGATCCGGAGATCCGTAGGAAAAGATGAAAATAATTTTTGAAACAATGGTACTAAATCACAATCATTAATCAAACATATTGTTATCTATTGTTTTAAGAACAAAAGCCATCAATCAGCAGCTGCATCCTACGGCCCTGAGAACACAATGTTTGGGTGGGTAGACTAATATTATTGTATAGCTAGCATGTCTTTCTAGTATGTGTGTTACTATATTAATTATATAGTAACACACATACTAGAAAGACATGCTAGCATTATTGTCTTGTGTAAGTCAATAATCATGCTCCAAGAGCCTTTTTTGTTTTGCAAGCATATCCATCAAAAACGGCACAGAGCTCAAACTTTAACAAGGTGGATGTAAAGTTCTATTACATTTTTCTTGGAATTAAGTGTTTGAAAGAATAGCTTTGGTTAATTTGTAGTAAATCTGCTGTTGCAATTTTGTATTCCTTGGTTAGTTTCAAACGGCGCATTGATTAATTTTGAAGCTGCGACGTCACAAAATTTCTAAATCCTTACCCAGAAGAGCTGAAGATTTTTGTTTGCAACTATATTGTAGACCTTCATAAGCTATGGTTTTCTTGAGATTGTCGATTTTCCTCCTCGAGTAATTTTAGGCTTATTATTAACCTAATTTCTTCAAAATTTTCGATGAATCTATACAAAAAATAATCTAAATGTCACCATTTTGAAAACAATCAAGACATCAAAAAATTGCCACCCGTGAAACAGCAAAATACCCAAAGTTACTTTCAAGGAGTTCATTTCATAGAAAAAGTGGTACAATTTTACTCTCACCTTCTTAAAGATTTGAAAGATTTGAGCCCCCTTTCAAAAACAGAAATATTGACTTTCTTTGTCCTGTTGCTTGGGTGGCATGTTAGTATCTGTGGATCAGCACGAAATAAATTTGGCATAACACAATCATCTAGCAGCTCTTCTTTCTATCTTTTATACAGTTCCACACCAAACAATCCAAATGCTCCCATAGTGCTTTACTGCCATCTTCATTGTACCATCAGTTTCGATGTGATGGTACAAAACTAATATTAGACCTACGACACAAGGGTTAGACACATAGCATGGTTCGAGTTTGGTGTGGAACTGCCAGTCCCTTTATCTCCTTTAATTTTTGCTTCGTATTCCTGTTTTCTTTTCCTGTTCCGAGTAGTTTTCTTTAGTTTTGAAGTTGTATTTGAAAATTGTAAGTACCGTTCTTGGTGTAGGCCAGATGACCTTGTGTCTTCTTACACCAAGAGCGGTACAGTATTAAGGTATTTCAGTTTCTTTTAAGATATTAAAAAAAAAACAGAAAATTTCTTATTCAAACAATGCAAATAGACGATTGTGCCAAGGTATGTTCGAGGAATTAGTAACCACTTTCAGCATTGTCTCATCCTGAAACATCTTTCAGATCTACCGAAATTCTTTAAAGATGCAAAGTATTATGGTAAAGAATTCCCTGGAGCAAGCCCAAGCACAATCGTCTGTTAAAATTCTTACTATTTTCAGCATCTTGCGTAGAATTGAAATACAATGCCTCTAACTGCAGCAAGATTGTGCCAATCAATACCTGATCAAAAAAGCATTAGCATGCCAAGTTTTAAAGAAGCACACATTTCTAATCTGGTCAGGTATATGTACCGATTGAGTACAAAATAACATCCCTCCTAGTTCTATAGGTTATACTGCAAAACTATCAGATTTAAAATGCCAACGCCATTACACGACTGATGGCTAAGCTTACTTTGGAAATTTATCAAAAATTTTCAATTCATGATTTAAGATTTTCTTCTCCCTCAAACTTGGTTTTATATGTCGTTGACTAATTAGTTGTCATTGCTGAACCTAATGCACTTTAGTAGAATAGGTAACGTTTCAGGTAGACCTGCACTTAGGGTAGCTCATTACTGAACAGTTCGAAATTCATGTAACAGCAACACGTTGGCTCACTACTAAATAAGAATGATTTTAAAACACATAAAAGCAATAGGTTAAGGTGGCTTGCTACTTTTTGAAAGTTTACACTGATACACACTTGATCCCTATCGCTCATGGCATCATAACTTGAGAATTTTGAGAATTCATTTCCAACGCAGTGACGGTGAAACATCATCCTGTGCAGCTCTTTCCACCGTTTCAAAACATTTAAAGGGGTCTGTCTTACATTAGTTGCCAGGTGAGATTGGCCGCTAGGCCAAATCATTCATGCGAAACTCTTCAAATAACTTCGTATCATGACATTGCACCTAACATCTGAAGGTGAAGGTGAAACTGCGTTTTACAGCGCCAAGCGCTGGGGTTGCAGAAATAGAGCAGACCTATTCTGCGATCCCTTGTCATGGTGCTCAAGTAGTTGGGTCCTACCGGGTATCGAGCCCCTCTGCTTTACTGTTCTGGCTGCAAAATCAGAGGATTACACCACTGCACCACAAAACCTTCAACATTTAACGAAATGCAGATTGGAAGGAGCAGTGTCATGCAGCTGATCGGCTCCTAAAGACCATGGGATTCAATTATTCTACATTCAGTAGCTGTTTTCATGCACGCTACGGAATGGCGCTAAGTATTTCATTGTTTTCTGGAACTAATCACTTTTGACAATACTCTTTGCACAGGAAAAGCCAAAACTTTAACGAGCATGAAGAACTGTTGCGTTTGTAATATTTTGAGATATTCAATGTACATGGTAGGCCCTGCAAGCCTCCACGGTACCTAGCGAAAAGTAGTAATGATGAAACAGAATCAACCATCATACTCACAACTGAACATGTTGCTTTCATTATTCAACGCATATGTTTTATTTTCGGCGTGTCAAATACAACGACTTTGAACTTTTTAAAGGTGCTTGCCAAACTTTCTATTATTGTCAAACCGGTAGCGAAAATAAACACAAAGCACCTAATTAACGCTTAGCCATGCGTGAAAAATACCTGCA
Source organism: Aurelia sp. 4 Dawson et al 2005 (assembly GCA_964019985.1). Classification (NCBI taxonomy): domain Eukaryota; kingdom Metazoa; phylum Cnidaria; class Scyphozoa; order Semaeostomeae; family Ulmaridae; genus Aurelia; species Aurelia sp. 4 Dawson et al 2005. The sequence goes on along the minus strand of OZ026502.1, from coordinate 6,939,012 downwards.
TGATAAATCAGAATGAAGCACCTTACATTTGGTCGGATAGGGCGGGATGAAGAATGAGCACAACCGCTCTCCACTTGAATACCAAAGGGTCTTAAAGAATAAATTCATGTATTGAAGCACTGGTATTGGCAGATGTGTTACTTAACAGCGGACGTTTTGAATTCGATTACAATATTTTTCTCCTGGATTCTCTCCCATATGAATAGACCATTAGGAATTCAAGCATAATTCTAGATGTACCAATTTGTCGATGTGTTTTGCTTCCTAGTGCATCATTTTCAGAGCCTGAAACTTTGGAAAAAAATCAAGGGGTTTTCACTCTCTAAAAATCCTGTACATCTTGGACAAAGATCCTGTGGCATTCAAGAAAAATCCACAAAAAAATCCCTGCAATCCTATTGTCTTAAGCAAATCTCGCACGTTTCTTCGTTAAGAGTAATACATTCCTTGAAAAAGGTTGTATCAAATTTTTCATTTCACTTTTGAATGTACTCAAAAACAATTCTAAAGCAAAATAACCCGCAAATCTAATGGCATACAAAATTTTAATGAAACAATTTCTGCATCAAAGTAATGATTTTTATTTCATTCCAGAAGGTGCATCATTCATGATAGCACATTTTGGAAAACGCCATTCAATTCGAATAAAATTTGGGTAGGTGAAATCCAATTCAATTAAGATCAGTTAATAGGTGTTTCTACCTATTAGAAAACCAGCAAGTTATTTTGTATCGAACTTTCGCATTCGAACAATTATGCAGTGCAGTGCAGCAGTCAATGAGATACAACACAGCCGTGGAGCAGTGCAGCAAATGACACACAAAGGTAGTATACAATTAACGATTTAAAGATTGTAAATTTATCATTGTTCAGTTACCGAACTGCCTGGGCTTCCTGTGGTATGACGACAGGGGCGGATCCAGATATTTGAGTGACCGATTCGAATAAGGGGGTCTGGGGGCGAAGCCCCCAGAAAATTTTTGAGTGACCACGCCCTTCAAACTCTCGGAAAACATGGGCAACGCCCTTTTTCGATTTTTGTTTTAGCTGGAAGACCTTACTTCAAACATTATTTCAGGTACAAGGATATGCACATTTACCTCAAGTCAGCTCTATTCAAGCCAGTGCTTTTCGAAGTGCTGTTTACATCTTGGCCCAGACAGGCCCAATTTCGTTGTTTACTGATTTGGTGTTGCCAGGAAAGTTCCCCTCCACGGACTACTTTATTCAGTCAACCACAATTAGGTCCTCTAACACTTTGAAGAAGCGCTTAAGTGCACTGTACGCTGTACTTTCCTTTCAGGCGAGAGGAGGCGAGACAACCGAACGGTGAACAACAACAATAGTAGAGGGCAATCTATTGCTCAATAGTAACCTTTAGACTGCATCGGTCAACCGGTGCAAAACGCTGATTTTTCTCCACTCAGGGGTCTGGGGACCGATGCATTTTTGCGATCGTTTGTTGAGAAGAAAGGAGCTGTCAAAGCTGCAATGATTGACACCGATGCACTCATCAAAATGATTGCGCAAGGTTCTCCTGTTGGCTTTCGTTGCCTTGTCGAGACGCGCGTCACACATCAATTGAATAGAGGATTAGAATGATAATGGGATTTACCGTAGTTGTTTTGAGGACACTTATTCTTTTGATAATAATGGGTCTAATGTTCTAATGGCCGGCCATGGCTTTCGTGTCTGAGTCTGAAGCTACGAGGTGACTTCTAGGAGCAGTTGCACCAGAAAGAAGGGGGCATTTCGAAAGACCTCGAATGCTTTGAGTCTAATAAAAATTCTGCTGCACAGACTTCCAGATAATCGATCATGTGAAATTGACCGATGCATTTGCATCGGTTGCATCGGTCTGGATCCGCCCCTGCGAGTCCTTTACTTAAGGCTATTTTAACTCCTGGATGTAAAGCTACATGAAAAGATCGATGTTCAGTAAGATTACAAACAAACAAAAATATTCATTAACGGCCGCTGGGTCAAAATTCAACAGAGGGCAGCAGGATTTCTGGCCTTTCAACTTTTCTGATGTTGATGATCGCATAAACCTGAAACGATGCTCTTAATGTGACCTAAAGTGAGCATAGGCATAGAATCATTGCAAAACTTTAAAATGAAAATGTGTAAAATATCATTGTCTTGTAAGTGAATTGCTGTTCAAGAACTGAATGACTGAAGAAAACTTTCTATCATTTGCCATAATTCCAGGAAGTGTATTTTGATACCATCTCATCCTTGTGATTACAGGGCATTGCTTTAAGGCCTTGTTTATATGGGGAAAAACACCTCACCTGTCAGACCCGGAGGTGGCTGGAGGTGGCCGCCGGAGCTATGAGGTAGCGCTGTTTTCCGTCGTCTCGCATACTGGGATGTTGAAATGCTAGTTTCTATATTAGTTCACATTTACAGAATAGATATGTGACACTGATCCAACACATTAATTCATCTGGAGATCGTTAAAATTGATTTAATTCGCATTTCAAATTGAAATACCGCAAAAGGCCTAGGCCAAGTAAAGAGCGAAGACAAGAACCGCACATGTCATGGATCCAGAGGAGGTAAAGAAAGCTGTTTCTGACGCAATTTCAATTTCAGAATTGCCTGACAAGAATTATTTCGATGCACTTGTGAAGAAGCTCGAAGAAAACCTTAATGGTACTATCAGTGCTGCAATTGAAAATGCGGTGCGTCCCCTCAATAACAAGATTGAATTGTTGGAGAGGAAAATTGATGTTTACGACGCACATTTCGCTGGCCTTGAGAAAAGACTGTGCAGAGCTGAGCAGTTGATTGATGATGCCGAGCAATATAGCCGCAGAGCTTGTCTACGAATATATGGCGTTCCCCTTCCACAAAGCGGTGAAGAATCCAATAAGGACTGTCTGAGCAGGGTTAAGGAGGTGTTCAAGGAAATGAAAGTTTCAGTACCTGCCGATAGAATTGATAGGGCTCACCGTATTGGGAAAAAATCAAAAAGTAAAGGTCGTGTAGATCAAGCGATTATTGTGAAGTTTGCTCGCTGGAATGATAGAACAGCTGTGTATAAAGGCCGGAAAAACCTGGAGAGTAAAGTTGTTCACCTGGATCTAACGCCACGAAGGGCAAAGTTATTGGCTCATGCAAGAGAAAGAGTAAAGGAAGTTCCCGAAATCGCAGAATTCGCATTTGTCGACGTCAATTGTCGCGTTGGTATAAAGACCACAGAGGGTGAACTCAAATTTTTTAACGACATTGAGGACATTGATGCCTTTTTGGACGATGAAGAGTGAGTTAGGTACTCTCCTTCCTGTATTTTCTTCTTTGCTTTAGATTTTTTAGGGTCCTGATTCAATTGTAGTTCTTTATTAGAAGTCTAAGCATGAAATGATTAATTCGAGGGGCGAGTCGCTCCCTAGTTTGGAAAAAATCCCTGAAATTCCCCAGAAAAAAAAATTATTGACGTTCTTTGAAATCTCGTTCATTGTTTTTTGTTTAATGGAGTGATGCGCCCCTCGATGCAAACTATTTAGACCCCCTTTAGACCTCGTCGATGCTCTATATGAGAAGATGGGACCCAGAATTCCAAGGACGAATGATTCTATATCATTCATCCTCTCCCAGGTATCTAAATGGTATTTTTCACCAGTGGATAGCACCGCCTGTTTCTGTTTTTGTTTTTGTTTTTTTTTCTTTCGCCCTGATATTCATGACATTTGGTGTAAAATTTTTAAAGGCCTAGATCTCAATCCTGAAAACACGACAAACCACACTTGTTTTTCCAAAAAGTCTCTTGAGGTTTACATTCTAAACGAAAAGATAGGGTTCGTTTTTTTTTTTGAAAACTACAACCACATTCCCTTGTGAAAATTTTCTATAAAGAACAAAAATCGACATGCTTTTAAATGTTAATGGAAATCCCTTGCCACTTTTATCGTGTGGGTTAAATTTTTACAGTGATAAATTGTGTGAATAAGCAGACGAGTTTAATATTCCCTAGTGAGACCATGCGCCACCATTACACTACTTCTGGTTTCTTTGGCTGTTATCCCACATTGCCTTGTTTGTATTCAAAGTTTGTGTTCTTTTTATTTTTTTTACTTTTCTGAGAGACGATGAGTGTTCCGATTTATTTTTTTTTAGTTTTAGTTGTGCCTGTAATGCCTTTTGTTTAGTGTATGTGTTACTGTTTACGCTGCGGCTTATTATTGAAGGGCTTTGCATCAACATGGTCAAGATTTTTGCATATGGTCAACTAGCGGGAGGGTTTCTTTTCCGTGATGCCGGTTGAAGTAAATCAATGGCGGGCAGCAATAGGTACGTTTCGAATATCCACACAAAAATCGTTTTGTCTGAGCAAACTTGTCAGGCCGTTTTCATTACTTTATCAAATTATAAAGCTATACTGGCTTTGTTGCTGTTTCGTTGCATTTTCAGTTCTGGTCCTGCCTCTTCTCAATGATAGTACAGTTTCTTGCAGTGCACTCTTTCGAAGGACAGTCCAGCTTTTTGCCCACATTTTCCCGCACATATTACATCAGCAGGGTAATCATATATATAACTGTCGAACTCTCTAAGCGAATGCCCCTAGGTTTCATTTATTTTGTCAGACTTGCTCGTTACCGATATTGCACTATCCGGAAATTCATATTTGCCTATGCCTATGTTTACATGGTTTGCATGACATGTTACACACTCTATACACAATGAGCTTTAAGGCGAATCCTGCTTAGTGGCGACGTCGAGACAAACCCTGGCCCAGATACCCTTGATTTTTGTTGTTGGAATCTAAACAGCATCACAGCACATGATTTTCTGCGAGTTTCCTTAATTGAAGCATATAATTCGGTTTATAACTATGACCTCATTGGTATCGTTGAGACTCACCTTGATAGCACGAGCAATGAAGATAGACTTGCATTAGATGGTTATACTTTTATTAAAAGTAACCATCCACAAAATGTGAAAAGGGGGGTGTTGGTCTCTATGTCAAAGATTCCCTCCCTTCGAGAGATCGCTCAGACCTCGTGACTTTTCCGGAATGCATTGTGCGTGAAGTCCAAGTCAATAGAAAAAGGTATTTCTTTGCCGTAATTTACAGAAGCCCAAGCCAAAATCCAACTGAGTTTGATGATTTCACCATGAATTTTGAGTTGTTGTTATCTAAAATGGCTGCCGAGAATCCTTTCTGTGTCGTTATCACCGGTGATTTTAATTGCCGATCTTCTCAGTGGTGGGAAAATGAAATAGAAAATAATGAGGGAAAACATTTTGAACCACTAGCATCTGACCTTGGTCTTTACCAATTGATTTCTGAACCAACTCATTTGATGGGCGATTCTAAATCTTGCATTGACTTAATTTTTACGGATCATCAACCCAACCTTTTTATCGAATCTGGTGTCCACTCCTCGCTACATGATCAATGTCATCACCAGATCATTTATGGAAAATTAGCTGTGTCAAATTTAGCCCCACCCCCATACACTCGCAGAATTTGGTATTATGATAAGGCAGATGGGGTCGGCATTAAGAAGAGCGTTGAAATGTTTCGATGGATGGAGAATCTGGAAAACGTATGTCCCAATGAGCAAGTTAAATTACTGAACGAAGTTCTCCTGAATATTTTCTCAAATTTCATACCCAATAAAGTTAAAATAATCAAGCCCAGTGAAGCACCATGGATAACGAATCATGTTAAGAATTTTCTGCGGAAAAAGAATCATGCGTATGAAACCTTTGTTAGGAGAGGCCGGCCAGGTGATGAGCTCGCGGAAATACAAAACATGATATCAAAATGTTCGGAAATGATTGAGGATGCAAAGCGACAGTACTTTCTAAAAGCTGGTAAAACCTTAGCAAATCCTGCGACGGGCCGTAAAACATATTGGTCATTAATTAACACTGTTCTAAACAAGACCAAGATTCCTATAATACCACCTCTTTTAGAAAATGGGATATTCGTGATGGATTTTACTGAAAAGGCACAAATATTTAATGATTACTTCATTCTTCAATGCACAACGATCGATACAGGTAGTACCATACCACAAATATTCCAGTAAATGCTACACTACTGACCGATTTTCACGTCTCCGATGAAAACATATTGAAAATTATTAGATCACTCAATCCAAACAAAGCGCATGGCTGGGATGAAATATCCGTAAGGATGATAAAATTGTGTGATTCTGCGTTGGTTGTACCATTAAAAATAATATTCATGAGCTGTTTGAGAGACGGTACTTTCCCTGATATATGGAAACACGCAAACGTGGTGCCTGTGCATAAAAAGAATGAGAAAAATGTAAAGACGAACTATCGTCCAATCTCTCTGCTTCCAATTTTTGGCAAAATTCTCGAAAAACTCATATTTGATTCTCTTTATTCTCATCTTGTTTCATCGGAATTACTGAATCCCAACCAATCAGGTTTCCGTCCCGGCGACTCAACAATTAATCAGCTAATCTCGATAACACATACAATATTTGCGGCGTTTGATTGCAATCCTCCTCTTGATGTTCGCTCCGTGTACCTTGATATTTCTAAAGCATTTGACAGGGTATGGCATGATGGGTTAATATATAAATTAAAGCGATGCGGTGTCTCCGGGCAACTTCTAAGTCTTATCAAAGATTTTTTAAAAAATCGAAAACAGAGAACTGTACTAAATGGACAGAGCTCTAGTTGGGAAGATGTATCAGCAGGAGTGCCCCAGGGTTCCATTCTAGGTCCCTTATTTTTTCTGGTCTACATTAATGATCTAACTGCAGACTTGAAGTGCAACGTTAAGCTTTTTGCTGATGATACGTCACTTTTTACAATTGTGCAAGACTCAGACACAGCTGCAAGTGACATGAATCATGACCTGGAGTTGATCAGTAAATGGGCTCATGACTGGAGGATGTCCTTTAATCCTGATCCACAAAAGCAAGCAGTCGAATTAATATTTTCGAAAAAAAACTGAAACCAATCATCCCGAAATTCTTTTCAATAACACACCCGTGATGCAAGTTGTCGAACACAAGCATTTAGGAATAGTTCTAGACTCAAAGTTGACCTTTTCTTCCCATATTAAAGTAGCTATTTCTAAAGCAAGAAAGAGTATTGGTATGTTGAGGTTTCTTTCAAGATATCTACCTAGAAACACCCTTAACGAGCTATACAAGCTCTATGTTCGACCTCACTTAGACTATGGAGATGTCATATACCATGATCCACCAAAAATATGCGAGTTCAGTGGAAATGTCACCTTGTCCAATCTTATGGAAAAGCTAGAATCTGTCCAATACTCTGCTGCTTTGGCCGTCTCAGGTACATGGAGGGGAACATCTAGAGAGAAGTTGTACGCTGAGCTTGGATGGGAATCTCTTAGTCTTCGTAGGTGGAGTAGACGCCTTACTTTGTTCCATAAAATTGTAAATAACCTAACACCCAACTATACAAGGGATCCAATTCCACCTCATCAGCAGTCTCAATACTCTCTCCGAAAGCATAATGTGATCGGGCAAATAAGGACAAGAACTGAAAGATTCAAATCTACGTTTTATCCACATTGTCTGTCCGAATGGAATGCACTTGAAACTGAGACTAGGCTTGCGCCATCTGTTGCCATCTTCAAGAAGAAGATGCTATTGAAAATTCGCCCTTCTGGAAAACCCGTCTATGGGATTCATGACCCAAAAGGTCTGTCCTATCTAACTCAACTAAGAGTCGGCCTCAGCAAGCTAAATTTTCATAAATTCAAACACACTTTTAAAGATACCACCAACCCTATGTGTCCGACAAATGATGGTATTGAAGATACGGAACACTTCTTGTTGCTCTGCCCTTACTTCGATTTACAAAGACAAAACCTTCTCGCTGGAATCTATGCATTATTACGACCACTTGGATATGTAAATCTTAAAAATGATGCTCTATTGCAAATCTTATTGTATGGCGATGATGATTTTCCCAATTCATTAAATCGACATATTCTTGAGCTTACGCTACAGTTTATACATGAAACTGGTCGATTTGAATGAAGATCTATCATTTACCCTATTCATTCATAAGCCACCCAGCAGTCATCGGTAAATTGTTGTATGTAGCTTTTCGTAATCGTATATTTAATTTTAGTTTAGTTCTGTGTTTTTATGGAATGGCGTCGGGGTAGACAGGGTATTATGCTCCTCGGGGTATCGTCTTCGTAGTGTAGTTAAGTATATTGTAAGTAGTGTTTTAGGTAATTCGTCCTTGTAACAATTTTTATATTGAGTATAAAAAGATTTTTCAGAACCTTTTATATTGAGATTTTATTTTGTATTTTATATCATTTTATATAAGAATTTTATATTGAGTATAAAAAGATATTGAGTAGAAAAAAAAAAGATTTTTCACCTCACCTGTTAGCCCCGGGGCTGAGAGGTGAGGTGGAGTAAAGTCTCTCTTCCGTGAAATCAGAATGAACTGACCAATGAGAATCAACCAAAATTTCATTTCACCTCACCATACCAGTGGTGTTTCGTTTATATGGAAAAATTTCACCTCACCCAGGTGAGATTCCACCTCTGGTGAGGTGGGGTTTCACTATACCGGTGGTGTTGCGTTCGTCATGTAAACGCGAACTGAAAATACAAAGGATTCTTTTGGAAGGTGGAATCTCACCTCTCAGCCCTGGGTCTGGCAGGTGAGGCGTTTTTCCTCATATAAACAGGCCCTAAGATCCATTTGATCAGTTCATTAGAAAGAATAGGGCATTAAAGTTTTCCATAATTCATTTCAAAGTTTTGAAAAATTAACGACTATGCTTCAAAGGGAAAGTCTTTCCAACATTAAACATTGACACTCCTCCGCAAAGTTGTCGGCATCTAAAATCCAGCACTTACAAATGAAAAGGACATGGCAGATGCAATGAAACAGTTTGTTATTATCAAATGATATCGTTGTTGCTAAGATGCAGCATCACATACCACTTTGTTCACAATCATCAATACAAAAACTACGTTTGAATCATTTTAGGTAGCGGTCATTTTTAATCCTGGGCACTGGGGTGGAGGAATTCGCGCATTGGTATGAAGCTATTTTCCATTATTTTTTGGGGGTACAAACAATTTTTATAAGAGCTGTTCTTATAGGGTACCAAACTGTCTTGATGGAAAAAAAATTGGATGAAGTCATCGATCAAAGATTGAAAGAAAACTTACGAGACATCTGGAAATGATGAATCACTTGACCAGTACATATGAAAATCGCATGGGACAACTTGGCATCTGTCCATATAGCGATGTTTTATGCAAAAGACTTCTGGATGGGGTACTAAACCATTTTGCTCCAAGATGATTGGGTACGAGAAACTTTTTCTACGTTTAAGATGGAGTGTGAAATTTTCTATAATTGTGCGAAATTATCCTCCGCCCTGGTACCCAGGATTAAAAATGTAGTTGCATGCAATTTACCAAATACTTTACCAAACAGAAAAGATTTACAAAAATCATGTTGCAACCTAATCGACAAGCAGCAAGTTCATGTTCATGTTCGTTTAGTTGCTAGGCAACCTTTTTATATACAAACAATACCCGGGTGAGTCAGAACAAACGCATGATTTTTGAAAGGTCACTGCTCATAAACCATCACAACAATAACAGTTGCAATATCTGTTTGCATACTCAACATGTTCAATCGCTTTTAGAAGTATTCCTGGCTAAAAAAGGTTATTCCATTCAAATTTTACAATTTTCCCCGATAGTCGCTTCAAGACACTTTCAATATCATGCGAAAATCACGAAAAGAAAATTTGTTACATTTTTACTTTATACCCCTATTCACATTGCATTCAAACCTGCTTTAGCTAAACCAGATTATCTAATGGGGCCTCCTAATAGACCATTTAGCTATTCTGAAAAAGAATCTGGATCGCACGATACTTCATCATATTTTGTAGAATTTTCGAATGTGTATAATAGTGATAGAAGCTCTAACGCCACTCAGTGGAACCTCGTGCATAAAAATGTATAAAAATAATGCTAGATCCAGGCTCTTTTGCAGAATAGCTAACAGGTCCATTGGTCAGTTCAGCAAGTCCAATACGTTTGATTGGTTGAAAAGTAACCTAGTGTAGACAAAACTGGTTTAACCGTGTCAGTGTGAATGCAGTACTAGAGCAATGAATTGAACATTCTTTAACATTTGCCATCCCCTTGGAAGGATTAAAGTATCCTCCTTAGTATGAAAAAGTTATTCATGGGAGAATGCATTACTCCAAGAGAACAAAATATAATTTATCACATGCAAGATAGGGCAATTTTGATAGTAGCATTCGTTCATTTTTGCAGAATTTTGAAAGAGCTTTCTCGAGAAAGTCTGACGCATCAAAGGGATGAGATGACCGAATAAAAGTGGGTGATTTGATGCCTCTAATTCAACGCATCAGCAATGAAACGAGGCACTATCTCTAAAGTATCGTGTGTTTCTTCTTTACTCACCCTGGTACAATGTTTAAAATAATAGTTTCCAAAGATATCTTATTAGAGTTGAAAGTGTTGTCTTATGGATAAACACTACCAATAACCCTTTAAAAAGCAGTATAACTTCTTTCTTTGATCTCTTTGAGAATTCCTAATTTTGACATTGCTGACAAAACATTGGCGTTTTGCTGTTTTTTTACGTAAATGCTTATTTTGCATTCCCTCCGTCATGAATCAGCAGACATTTCTTAGATCGACACAAACAAGGCGCCACACTCTGAGACAAAACCTGATCAATGTGAGTAAGCAAAAACCGAGATGATCAAAGTTCCAGCTCCTAAACATAGCAGCAACAAAAACGGGAGACAACACACTACTTCAATGAACAGCGTCGTTTTGGAAATTTTTCAAAATTCTTTCATATGAAATTTTAGACGCCAATTTCGGATTTAGCACCCAAACTCTAGTCTAACCATAGGTTTTCATGTTGCTAGCGGTTGTAGCGTTAAATTTATGGCGATGAAAAGTTTGAAAATCTATAAGGGATTTGACCGTGAAATGAATCGGAGTGTAAAGTTTCACCCCAAACGACTTTTCACGGTCAAATCCCTTATAAATCTTTGAACTTTCCATCGTCATAAAATCAACATCACAATTGCCAGCAGTTTACAAACATGTAACCAGACTAAAGTTTGTGTGCCAAATCCGAATCTGGGCTCGACATTTTCATATTAACAATAGGAAGAGATTTTGACAAATTCTCAAAACGAAGCTGCTTAATTAAAGTTGTGTATTTTCGCGACTTTCCATAGTTTGGTAGCCTGCGTGCAGACGCTACTGATTCCCTGAAGAAAAGCGAGGTTCCTCCTCCAGTCTGCGCATCAGCGACACATAGCCCGTCCAAAGTCACGTGTGGTTCCCAGGATCAAGGAACCAAATCTCATTAGTGGAAATAGGTCTCTATTGTTCCATTTTAATTGAATTTATAGATCAATAGCTTCATCTCATTGGATTAGAGTCAACTGGGTGGTTCACAACTTGGACTAAAACTAAGGTAATCAAAATATTCCGACATAGTAGGTTTTCTTAGGCTAGGTTCGCTTATGCACATGCTGATTAAATCAAAATATTCCAATGACGATGTCAGCACACTTGCTATGCTTTGCTGATGCGAAGGATCTACTGGAAGAGAAACCTTGTTATTTCCTTTCATTTCGTTAATATTCATGAAGGTACGGTAGCCCCGTCAGTCCATGAGAACTGCTTTTCAAGGGGCCGTGGCACTATCATTTACGACTTACAACGATTTGACTTTTTTCTTAAAGGTGCCAATAGTGCCTCCTTAACAACAAGTTCAAGGTTATTCCAAAGCTTCGGTCCACGAAAAGATATAGTCCTTTGCCATTGTTAGTTTTCCGTAAAGGTATCCAAAGATCAGTTTCGGTATTTCCCAATTCTCAGACATTTCGAGTGGATTTTCTTTCAAACAAGTTGGGAAGGTACTCAGGGACGAGACCATTTAGAGATTTGACCATTGTGGTAGCAATTTCACTTCTATCGCTTACAGCTGGCCAATCTAACCTTGTATCCAATTGTTAAATTGTCCAGCTGTAAGCGATAGAAGTGAAATTGCTACCACAATGGTCAAATCTCTAAATTGTCTCGTCCCTGAGTACCTTCCCAACTTGTTTGAAAGAAAATCCACTCGAAATGTCTGAGAATTGGGAAATACCGAAACTGATCTTTGGATACCTTTACGGAAAACTAACAATGGCAAAGGACTATATCTTTTCATGGACCGAAGCTTTGGAATAACCTTGATAAAGCTATAGGAGGGGTATCAAAACTACTTTTTGTAGCGATTCTAGCCGTTCGATTGTGCAATTTTCGTGAGGTCTGCAACTTGGCCATCCCACAACACCCCAATACCAAATAACAGAGCCTAAATTGGGCTCAACAACAACCTGATACACCTTACGTAGTGTGCTGTGATGTAAAAATTAGAAACTTCAGGGCTTGGAGGTAAAAACCTCTCTGATACGAAACTAGTTGAGCTTGCACCCAGGCTGGTAGCTTGGACTTACAGGGAAATTTGAAATTCCACGATATATCTGTTGGTTCTGAAAGCAGCAATGTCAATAAACAAGGTATTCATGTTCAAGCAAACCATCGACAAATATTTCAAAAATCATTTCGGATTGATTCCAGATCATTTTCATCGCTAAGCTAGACAAAATAAGTTTAGATATTTTCTGGGACAAGGGCTAGTTACCAGACCAGCTAGTTGGCTTAAAATGTTGTTATACGTCTCCTAGGTTTACTGTTTAATCCTTTACTTGACGTTTGGCGTAAGGGTGCATGTTGATCGGCTGTCTCGATTCCAACGGATACAAATACCCCATTTTGATTAACATCTACGCCCGTCAGCGTCTTCATGGGAACATATCGTAGACCTAGAAGTAAGATCAATTCGTATGCTTGAGCAGTCAGTTGCTGGGTTGGAATAAACAAGCTGAGTCAAAGAAAGTTTACCCGTTTTGTGGACTGTGACATATAAGATATGTGGCCGATATTCAACGGTAAAAAGTTTAATGTATCAGTCAACGGCCAACCAATACCCCATTCACACTTGCAAGTAAAACCAGTTAAACTAAACCAGGTTATAGAATGGGCCTTCTGATTGGCCAGTCCAACCAATCAAGTGCATTTAATCATAGTAAGTGATTTGATTGGGTGAAATTTGAACTGGTTTAGACAAAGCTGCTTTAACTGTGTCAGTGTGAATGGGGTACAAGATGATAAATTTTTTTTTCGTAAATCGCTCATCTTTAGGGCCCAAAAATTTGAAAAATGCCTGCACTGCACTTGTATGGGAATTGAGGATTCCATGTTCCATTCCGGTCAATGATTTATTAGCACTGAAAAACAGACTCAATGCCATTGTCATTTTTAGAAATAGAATTTTAATTTCCAAACAAAAAAATGGACCAGAATGGAATGTGAAATCCTCGTTCCCATAAAGCTCCTTATGGACACATTTCGAATTTTAGGTTTTAAAGATAAGTGATTCTACCTGACGAAATTTCCACATCTAAGTTGCCCTTTGACTGATAAATTAACATTTTAGCCTTGAATAGCAGCCACATACTCCTCATTCAACAGTTCGCTAAACTTTTAAACTTTCTTCGTGCTCATCTGGTAGTATTGACGCTCAATTGACGACCTCTAGCTATGAAACTGTCCTTAGAGCAAGATTCACAATGTCTCATCAAGCTATTGCTCAAAAAAGGGTGATCAAGCTATTGAAATCTTTCGAATCATTCACCATAAATACTGATTTGGTCCTTCCACCAATTATTGAAGGTAATTCTGTAAAGTTTAATAGTAAGGTCAAATTAAGAGTATTTTTCAGACGCTACAACTTTTTGTCGTCGAAACCCAGCCGGCAGTTTGTGAGATGCTTTTCTTTTCTAAGAGGCTTAGGCCCGGGCTGGTAGAAAGTCTCCTATTTTAAGACACTTTGGCAAGTAAAAGATCTCCAAGAGTTTCAATATTTTTGATGCACTAAATGTAAAGTTAATCTTCTTTTGTTAGAAGGGCTTCTGAACTTCTTATTAAGGCATCAAAACATGTTAACATTACCCGCTAAAAATGCCAAAACAGTTTTCATTACTCTACAGCTTCAAAACATCATTCAATGATCTGGGAACTTCAAGCTCCAAACAACTATGAGAAGTTGTTGGTGGAAAAACTTACCTTGCTTAAGGCTGTTTACGGGTATTGCAGTTTGCAGTACCATTCGTGAAGTTCTACTGACGCTATATAATTTAAAGTACAGGACACACTGTGGGATGAAAAAGTTTTGCTATAAATACAACACAATTCACAAAAAATTGGTCACCTATCCCAAGAAATGATGCATATTTGGTTGGGTCTAGCGATGTGAACTTAGCTTTAATTAAAAGCTAATCACTCTCAACACGTTCCTGGATAGTTAAATTGAAGATAGATGGATAGATACCTTGTTTGTTGATATTTGTACTGTTGATGTTGGTGCTTTACGAGTAGAAATTCTAGAAATTCTAATCTCGAAAGCTCAAATTTATGCCCATCTCCAAACCAGAGCTCAGCCTATTGGCAAAAACAATTTTTTTTAAGCACAACGACATTAAAACTGAGATTAAAGGGAAATGAAGAAATTGCCACTTGCGTGATGCCACTTGCTTGACTTCTGAAAAATAGAGTGTAATAAGATCCAACATTTCGAATTTCATCAAGGCTATCGTTGACTTATTCACTGTACATCAAAAATTTGTTTAGACCAAAAAGCCAAAGCTCTGGTTTGGAAATAGACATAAATTTGAGCATTCGAGATTGATATTTCTGTCTTCAAAGCACCCATACTCCACAGACAAGATACCTACGTTAAAGTTAAAAATTGAGGAACATGCTGAAGAGATGATTAACCATTGATCAAATATAAATTCACAGCATGCATTTTGTGGGAATCCCAGTGTTGCAAGAAAATGTCAAGAATCTCATCGTTCGTCTTATTGATGTATTTGATTAGTCAATTGCATTAGCGGGTTGGGCGCAGTAACAGAGAAATGCTTGATTTTTCCAAACATTTGCTGGCCTAAATTCCATTTGTCTACATTCGACTTTCGGAAAATTTAGGGTCGTTCCACTTTTGATGGATGTCTTTATGAAGTATTGTTAAGCCTGATTTTCATATGATTGCAAGGATTGCTGGCGACGCATGGATCGCGAAATTCTGTGACGAGTGATCGTTGCGTCGAAATGGAAACTAAATTGTATTTAGGTAGTTTCATACCTACTATGAGTTCCTAACAACCATAATAACAAAACACACTTACACGCTCTTTTTCTTTGTCTTTTTTTTGAGAAAGAAAAAGAGCGTGTAAGCTTGTTTTTTTATTATGGTTATTAGGAACTCATAGTAGGTATGAAACTACCTAAATACAATTTATGCTATAACACACGGGATCTCATCAAATCATTGGCAGAAAACGCCAATGACCGAAATGAAATGGAAACTGTCTTGTTCAGTTTGCCAGCGATCGTTGCGTTGCCAGCGATCCTTGCATTTGAGATAGAAAATTTTCTATCTCTGCGATCGAAGCGATCCTTGCATCAAAGGGGCGCCGACTAAGCATGAATTTCAGCGATAGATGCCTTTCTTCCAAAAGATGTTTCTTTGTTATCTTTTACCGCCATTGTGAAAGTTGGATTTTGGTGCCAAACTTCTAAGATCTTTGCGATCGTTTTGATAAATGGAAACTACATTACGCAAGGTGCGCTGACAGTTGCTGGTCACAAATTTGCGCAATCCTTGCGTCACCAGCAGCGATCCTTGCGATCATATGGAAACCAGGCATTAACGAGCCAATCCATGGTCGAATATTACACAAAATAAATCATAAATTTCGGCGTCAGCCAGCTGAAAAGTTTAGCGTGACTTATGAAAGTGACTACTTTGGTCGGCACTAGATACCAGGGTTTATTTGGAAGGCACACTGCCATTTCTCCAACTCCAAGTTGTGTCCCCGACTGTAGGTCTTAATCTCTTTCATACTACTTTGTATGCATATACACACGAATCGATCTTGCCTTGTTCATTTGGTCATATGAACATTTGGTCTCGCAAACAAAAGATTTCTAGTCCGCTAGGAAAACTCGATTGAATAGGAATTAGCCTTAAAGTTTTCTCCATTCTTTCATACCATGAGGGGGCAAGAGGAAAGGGGACAAAATTAGAATGATTAATAAGGAAGGGCTCGAGGACAAAAAGCCCAGTATAGCACTTGCCATATTTGTCAGACGGGCAAGTGCTGCCTTGCAGGGTGTCACATTCAGCTTTATTCCCTGCGCCGGGTATCAAATAACGCAGTTTTTCTACAACCGGTTGTCAAAGCATGTCAGAAGGGGATATTTGTTAGACTACATTGTTGTTACTATCCAATATTCATGTTTAGAGCGCATTTTGCACTGACTCGTTTCCAGAGTCGGCTACCGTTTGAAGGGGGAAATTCTAGAGCTTTGTAAGAAATTATAGATGGACATAACCCCATAAAAATTAGATTCAAGTACCCCCCCCCCTTCCAACCGGAGAGCAAGTTGCTAGCAGACTAGCAAGCAGCACTTTCAGTAGCAAAATGTACCAAAATGACAATTGAGCAGTTCACAGAAAACCTTACATCCCTCAAAACGATCTCCACTAACAATAATAAATGAACATCTTACCAGTTCTGGGTTTGAGATGACTGTAGAATATTCTCCTTCTTTCCATTGCGGATTGCAGTAATTCGAATGTACCTGATGTGAAAAAAGAAAAAGGTCGCTCGGATACTCGGATACATCGTGGGTAGGGATGGTCAGGTTACTTTTTAGGTCTAAAATTTGGATAGGGCTTACTTTTTTGGGTCAATCATTTGCACAGTTATTATTTTTTTGGTTTCTGAAGTTCTTCATTACTCTTTTAGGTCTCCGCTAATTGAGTCAGAAACTGCTAAGGTTGTTTACAAGGCTCTCTACAATGGGGCTCCTGACTACATAAAAGGGCTATTTCATAGGCTGTCTGATACTCAAAGCACGGTGCTACGCAATTCCAATACTGATCTTCGTATTCATCTGCTCAAAACGTCCTCAGAATAGAAAAGCTTTGAATTTAGAGGAGCTTGTCTTTGGAACAACCTTAGCGATGAGGCAAAAAGAGCAAGCACATTTTTGGCTTTCAAGTGCAAATTATGAAAAGTCAGCATGTAGCACTTTCAGTTCAAATTTCAATTTTCTTTTCCATTTACGTTTTTTGAAGGGTCTGTTTATTGATGTATTTATGCAACTAGTAACTACTGCAATAAAGTTTTCAACTGGGCAGTTTGAAAATCCTTGTTATCATTGTAAAGTTTACCCTGTATAAAGAATTTAAAATGAAATGAAATGAAACGTCTCAAATACTGGTTAGAGTAAGAAAACTGAGAAAAGCAATCGTAGGAACAAAAGTTACAATCAAGTAACATCGTTAAGATCAAACCACTTCAATATCCTGACAAACTATGAGAAATCCAATCAATTAGGGCACTTTTCCATAAATTCAAGATATCGACTTCGTGACCCTGGGTACATTGGGCCAGAAAAAAACTATTTTTAGGGTCTATTTTCATGCCAGAAGTAATTTTTTGGATTGATGCTTGTACCCAAGCCCGACCACCACTATCCTAAATGAACCTGAGTACCACCCTGATAGGTCGCCTTGAGTTGTACATGCATCACTGATGACCTAAAAATGGAGGGGCCAGAACGGCCTAAATGGGATCTAAGAATTGCTTACCAAAAGACTCAATAATTGGATTCCCATGCTGGGACTGAGATTCATTAACTTGAAATACGAATAGAAATGAATAAATAAAGCAATGGCCTTGTGATGGGAACTGATTAACGATTTATTGCTACAGAGAAATGCGATTTCTCTCAAACTTTGAGTGGGGGAATAAGATTTAGGATCATCTTCATGACCCTCAAAAGAGATGTTAATCAAATCGAAAACTATATTTTGTACAAAGAATAATAGAAATAAGAGTAAAATTTGCTCTCTTGAAAACAGTAAGGGTTTTCAACGGAAAAAGGTCACTTCCTCATCGAGAACCGGGCTTCTCTTTTGAAAGTGCGATTTGTCTGAGACTTACCTCTGTTGTGAAGCAACTATTTCTTGCTTCTGATCCAACAGTTTCAATCTCAAGACTCACAGGTGATTGTCCAATGATGTCTGTATCCACAAAATGACCGGACAGGACCTAAAATAAAATTATTCAATTTGACTTCAATTGTCAACTTCAGTAAAAAGACTAATCGCGCACAATCAAATCACCCTACAGTGACAAGGCAAAGGGAGCGGTTAAGGTACTGTTGGGGCTCCTCCCATGGAAGAGGTACCTGGGACGTTCCGTCCGTCAGGGAATACATTTCAGGTCCTATGCTCCAGTCAACGATAGTTGATTTTGGCTAGATAAGGGGCAACGGCAATATGAAACGCACAGCCTCATATTACTAAATCCCCTCCAAATTACCAAATACCCCAAAAAGACTGCCAGACTACTGTAGAGGTGGTAAAGGACGACTGGGGAGTGTAGAAAGTTTGCGGTGGATGAACAATAGGCTACACGTGATGTAGATGAAGAGAATATTTGTCAAAATTAGCAGACTTTCTCCACGGGGGCAAGTAGGAGTAAACCTGGGCCTAATCTACACATTTCATACAACCCTTGATAAGGGTAATTCTTATGGAAACTTCAACATAGAACACATTGAATAAGAAATTAACTAAGCATAGAAATGATTAGGCAAATTTTGTGTTAAAGGAAGAGTGACGTGGTAGTTAGTGCTCTCTATAGATATCGAAAAAAATCTACTCAGACACAGCATCCTTTATTTGACCATCCATCGCTTACGGTGCATGTGCACCATCGATTCAAATCATGGGTCGCAAGAAACGAAACAATCATGGGTCGATTCAAATCATGGGTCGTTTACGGTTTTGTGATTCAGCGAACGAGGACAGCCTTGCTTTTGCAGAGAAACTGAATTAGGCCATTAAAGACTTGAATCAATGAACTGAGCTGAGGCAGGAAAGCAAAGGAAGGCCAAGAAAGGCAGAAGAAGCCACGATATAGACACAGGTATTTTTGCATTTACATATTTAACTATTACTTCGTTTCCTGCGACCCATGTTCAAATGGGATATTTCTAGGCTGTTTCAATCTTGGCAAATGCAGGCTGTTAACTCGGCACAATACTTTTTGAGCATCACTAATAAGAAGGAGATGAAGTTTGACAAGTTGGTTGGATAGCCTTTGTAACATGAATCGTCTGTGGGGTGTTGAGGCTTAGAGGCTTGTTAAGGCTTGCACAGGTGGGATCGATGTAGGCTTAGAGGCTCGTAAGGCTTAGAGGCTCGAGAGGCTTGTGGCGTGCGGCTGTAATTCAGCTGCTTAGAGGTTAGAATCGTGATAGGTGATACATATTTTTGACTCATTTACCCAGAACTTGGCGCACAATGTCCTTTACACAGAATTTGACTTACCAAGTCTTACCTAGAATACCCAGAAAACAAAATGAGACCAAGAAAAACGAGAAACAATGAGAAATTGCCATACACAATGTGAACTTGCCTTGATTTTAAGCACCATTTGCTTTGCTGTCTTGGCATCAGGAAGATTCGAAAAATCCACACCAACTGAAATAGATTTGAGAGCGATGAATAAATGACATCATTATCGCATCAACTAAACAGATATCAAAATGAATTATACAAGCTTTAAATACTAAGAATATTTATGAGTCAAAACTTGCATGTAAAAAATTCACGAGTTGCATATTAAGTTGTTGATTGTACAGTTAATAATTATCCATTATCAATTGATTTGTAACTCCCGTGTTCATTTTTCCGTTAGGACTAAACAATCATGGCTAGAGCTTGAAAGACGTGTATCGTAAAGAAATAAATCAAATACCGAAATCAATACCAATTAAGACCAAATACCAATACTAAAATCAATTTACATGAAATATTTGGATAAGTGATTGAAAAAATACAAGCTGCAGATCAATCGGGTCTAGAAATCTATCAGTGTACCAGATCTTCAATTACCTTATCCGACCGACAACGGACTTTAACCGGGCATTTAGTTGATTCTAGCAAGATAATCCGGCTGATACCACCTAAATATTGGCAATCTTCAAGGATCACCTGAAGAAAGTGAAGCAAGGATGAAACCGGATTCTTGAAATATTTTTGATCTGCTTTATCAACAAAAAGTCCTTTTTGTAGACTAAACTTACTCACAACAGGCATTCCTTAGTTTCCGTTAATTTATTGCTAGCAATTCCATGAAATTTCACAGAACAGGCCCTATGGAAGGCGCAGTCCCCACGAAACTGTTTTGCGACCATGCCCTGCAGTCTCCCGTAGAATGAGGGAAACGCCTCTTTCAAGACTAATTATTCTAAGAAACTGAATAAACATTCGGTGTAAAGGTTGTACAAAACTTGTATTTATGAATCAAGGATATCGTTTTAAGTTAGTAAAGCCAGGTCGTTGCAGTCACTTGAGATGCTAGAGGGAACGAACAACTCACAAAAAGATTGAATGTGAACGGTAACTCAGCGACCCTACTACATCGCTGGGATAGAGCTAGTTTCTAAAAATGGAATAGAAATATCAATACGACGATTTGGTTTGTAACATGGGTCAAAATGTATACTGCCATCAAAGTCGATGGTTCTAGCAAATATTCTTTAAAGCTGATAAATTGTTATCGCAATGCACTGCTGGAATAGAAAAATATGAATGTTCATGGCACAAAATATGCATGGACCCTGGAACTTTTACCTTTTACCCCCTCTACTCCCCCCCCCCTTTCGACGGTCCTAATCATGAACCATTGCTAGGACAAACCTAAAGAAAGATGATTCTATTTGCGGGTTTATGCTGTATTTTGCATCTGAAGTATCAGGACACCAGAACTTACGATTTCTTCTTAAATGAGCAGGTTTAAGGACATAACCACATCCTCCATTTGTACGAAAGAACCCTTGATTAATATGCATTCCAGAATCTAAAAGGAAAAATCGTTACAGTGCGCCATAAAAGAATATCAGATGACTCAATGAAAAAAATCACTAAAATTTGACTATGCCACAGATCTGTCTGTTTCTTTCACTCTATTTGTTTCAAGGATAAAACATACTTTTTTCCTATCCATCTTAAAAACTAACTCAATATTTTTGATACAACTAATGTACCATCCATAGCCAAAAAAAGGGAAGAGCTCACCGAGTTCTGGCTATGAATGGTACTTACAATCTTCAACTTGTTACAATTCTAAGAAACAAAGAAAAATAAATAAAGAAGTATACTGAACAAAAGAGTAAACAAGTGCATCTCAAGATAAAAGCCAGGAGTTTCTAGGGAACTAAGGAAACTAAGGAACTTTATTTAAGTTGTCTCTCAATGTAATCAAAACACAAGCAATGGTTATAGGCTCTAGGCCTAATATCAAGAAGATATCAGATAAATTAGTACCGACCCCGTCTTTCGCCATTGGCAACTCGCATATTGATGTTGTAGATAATGCGAAATACTTGGGAGTACAACTTGATAAACATCTTGTGTGGGATGAGCATACTAAGGCTTTACGTTCAAAGATTTCTCGCTCTTTGGGATTCCTAAAATATGCTAAGAAATTGCTTCCAAAGCATACCCTGAGTCAGATGTATAGAGGTATCGTTGAGCCCCATTTTCGCTACTGTTGCTCTGTGTGGGGTAGCTGTGGAGAATCTCGCCTTTTGATGCTACAAAAGTTACAAAATCGTGCTGCGAGAATGGTTACCAACAGTAGCTATGATGCAGCAGCAGCAAACTTGATTAAAGAGCTCAAATGGCCGACAGTCCACGACATGATCAAACAAGAGACGACTACCATTGTTTTCAAATCAATAAGTGGTCTCGCGCCCACTTACCTCTCTACTTTATTCACGAGAAACTCGACACGGGAGATTGTAAATTTGAGAAATCGTGAGACTGACTTACTTGCTCCACGAATGAAAACAAGTAATGGCCAAAAAGCATTTTCGTTCCGTGGAGCAAAGGTTTGGAATGAATTAAAACATGAGGTCAAGCTAGCCCCCTCTCTGTCTACTTTTAAATGTAGACTGAAATGTAAATAGATTTTAATTTTTCATTTATTCTAATTTAACATTGTAAATATTCTTTTTTATTTTAGTAGTATTGTAATTAGGTTTTTTCCACGGCCCCCTGAAAAGCAGCCACTCTTGGTTGATGGGGCCACCGTGTATAAAAAATTTAAAATGAAATGAAAATGAAAAATGAAGGATATAGCAATTGAAAGATTAATGATAAAAAATAATTGCTGCAGACTTCTCCAGCATCTATCCTGAAACAGACATCTAAGAAATAAAAGTAAAAAGGAAAGAAAAAGCTGCTGCTGTTCAGGATAATCTATCCTTAATCAAACCGGCCCGTTTTGATGTAGGATATTGTAGACTCGAGAATAATGCTATTTTCTATCTCACTACAACGGGGGCTTCCATAACGAAGAATATTACACTGGGACCTATCATACAAGCTAGTGAGATCGATTCCTGAGATGTCAAACATACTTGAACCTTGTTTTATTTCATTGAAACTGTCTTTTTTCTATTGAATGTTTCAAACTATTGTTCGGACGTGTCTCAATGCTTAGAAATCGCTCCAGTACCATCCGAGTAGTATGATGCAAGAAACACGTGGAAATAAAGGAAACATATGTCAAAGATTTCGCTTATCAAAATAAATAAAGCTATATCGTCCCACAACTGGAGTTTCTTAATATTGTGGTGATCTGAGAGCTAAGTTTCTTACAAGCAATTTCTTGTAAAAAATACGCGTATTGCTCATTGGCTAGTGAATTTCAGGAGACTGGGGACTAGTAGTAAAATTGCAATTGCGCGGGACATCTTTGCTGCCGTAAGGTTTCTTATCATCCAATCTTATTATGACTTTTTATGATTATGTTCACTGAAATTCTCAGTTACTCTGCATTTGAGACCCGACAAGATATTTGTTGCACATCTCTAATCTACTCTGCAAGTATTTGTCAATTTTGCTTCTTTTCTTTTCTTTCGCTCGACATATTACGCTTTGAAATTTGCTTCAACTTTGAGTTTTAAGAAACCCTGTCACGGGCAGGGCCACCGAGAGCTTTGGAAGGCCCAGGGGCAAAGCCGGGAGACGGAGCCCCCTGCGAGTGAAGCGAGCAGAAAATTTTTCGATCGCTCCTCTTAGATTGGCTTAAAATGCATTTCAGAGCAATTCCTGTGGTCAAAATATTAAAAATCTTCAATACACCACCTTAATGAACAGCCTCGTTTTGAAAATTATTCAAAATTCTTTCATATGAAATCTTAAATGCCAAATTCGGATTTAGCACCCAAACTACAGTCTAACCCTAAGTCTTCATGTTGCTAGCGGTTGTAGTCTTAATTTTATGGCGATGATGACTCGGGGTGTAAAGTTTCACCCCGAACCACTTTCACGGTCAAATCCCTTATAAATCTTGGAACTTTACATTGTCATAAAATCG